>CM046815.1:6112278-7312278 GCA_025617385.1 Murraya koenigii | reverse complement strand
GAAAATTCCAAAACATTAAAGCGAGATGATAGCCGTTAGATCATTTCAATAAATCCAACGGTAAGTATTCCCAGATATGAAAAATTAGACCGTTGGGAGCTTTGGGCTTTCCTTGAAAAGGAATCAAACGGAGCGCTTCCCTGATTTCCACTCACACAAAGCAAACAAGAAAGAGAAAAGAATTTGTACAGAATTTTTTTTTCTTTCAATCAGCAACACAGAGAAAGAAAGAAAGAGGGTGGCGACCCAAGAATTTGCAGAGGAAGATCTAGAGACGCGTAGCATTAGTACTAGCCGTCTCCAAGAGTTTCTTTCGTCAATATTTGCTAGCATTGGAGGTGTCTTTAGCCAAACCCAAGAACCAGAAATGGCTTCAAGAGCTGTTCTTCCTGAGAATCAACTCAGAGGTACCCTTTTTCTTTCATTATTGAACATTTGATTTCCTTGGGATCTTTTTAGTGTCTTGTTATTTTTCATGATCTTTTGTGTATGGTTGTGGGTTTCTTTGAGGCTTTCGAAATTTATAAGCAAATGGGATTGGTTATTCTTTGACATTTATATGTAAAATTTCTCTCATTGGCTTCAGCAAAACTTTTTGTTCTTTTGTTTTCATTGAATTTTTTTAACATTACTGGCTCTTGGGTCAGGTTCCTTTGGTTGGCTTTTCCGGGTCTTTTTGTTATTCAGTCTTATTACTAGTTTCATAAAAGTTTGTTTGATTGAAGTGTGAATTTTCTTCTCGCAAATCTTTCAGGGGAAGTGAAGCAGAAGAATGTACTAGCAGATGGAAGAAGCAGAAGAGTTCTTCAAGACATTGGTAATTTTGTGACTGAACGAGCCCCTCAAGGAAAGGTTCTGATAAAAATCTCTTTCTCTTTCTTCATGTGTCTGCCTCCTCAATTTTGTTTGTCAATTCGTTACTCATATCTGGCATTTGCAGAAATCAATAACTGAAGTTGTAAACGCTGCCGTGGGGAAAGAACAAAACAAGGCAATTGACAAGCTGAAGAAACCTGAGAGAGTCATTGTAATAAGCTCTGATGATGAAAGCGACAACAGCAAACCTGTTAACAGAAAAATTTCAAGGAAGGAGCCTAACAAGTCCTTCACTTCAGTCCTCACTGCTCGAAGCCAGGTAAATTTGGATTATTATTGTTGTTATTTGATTTGTCGATTTTTGCACTGTGCCTGAGTGCTTGAATTTCATGAACAATCCCCACAGGCTGCTTGCGGACTCATCAACAAGCCCAAGGACCTAATATCAGACATTGATGTAACTGATATTGATAATGAATTAGCAGTTGTCGAATATGTTGATGATATTTACAAGTTCTACAAGCTCACAGAAGTAACGATTCTTCATTTTTTTTTTTAATTTGTCTCTGCCTCACTCTATAATTTTTTGAATACATTGATGTGAATTTGTTGTTGATGGTAGGATGAGGGACGAGTACATGACTACATGGACGCACAACCAGAAATTAATGCAAAAATGAGATCAATTCTGGTGGACTGGTTGACAGAAGTTCATCGAAAATTTGAACTAATGCCAGAAACCCTCTATCTTACCATTCATATCGTTGATCGTTTCCTTTCAAAGGAGATTATTCAGCGGAAGGAACTTCAGTTAGTCGGCATCAGCTCAATGCTCATTGCATGCAAGTATGAAGAGATCTGGGCACCAGAAGTTAATGACTTTGTATGCATATCGGACAAAGCCTATCTCAGAGAACAAGTCCTGGCCATGGAAAAAGCAATCTTGCGAAAGTTGGAATGGCATTTAACTGTGCCTACACCCTATGTCTTTCTGGTTCGATATATCAAGGCGTCTGTTACATCTAATAAGGAGGTATGTTTTTGGCTTTTAATTATTTTACATTACTTTTCTTTGAATTTTTCAAAGATTTTAATGTTATTAACTAATTGCTTTAATAATGATAATAATAAATGCAGATGGAAAACATGGTTTTTTTCCTTGCTGAACTTGGTCTAATGCAGTATCCTACAATAGTTCTGTACTGTCCTTCGATGATAGCGGCATCAGCTGTATATGCTGCGAGATGCACCCTAAACAAGAACCCTTTATGGACTGAAACATTAAAGCACCACACAGGTTACCCTGAAGATCAGCTAAAGTAATTTTTTTCCCCTTCCAATTGCTACTTGTTTATGATTCCGATATTTTGGTTTTTGTATATTTCAGTAGTTGAGTTTTTCTTGTCCTGCTAACAGGAATTGCGCCAAGCTGTTGGTTAAATTTCACTCTGCTGCTGTGGAAAGTAAGCTCAAGGCAGTGTACAAGAAATTCTCCAGTTTGGATTGTGGTGCTGTGGCTCTTCTTACGCCAGCCAAAAGTCTTTTATCTTAAGAATTTATCTACTTGTATATTTTGTTCTTGCCCCATTTATCAATGGGATTTTTTAGGCTTTAGGAAATGATTCTTTTCTTGCCTCATTTATCAATGGGATTTATTTTGGATATGATCGTGTGTAATTTGAAGATATGATACATAACATATTTCTTCTAAATATGATGGTGTCTTTTTTTTTTATATTTTTCCTTTCTTTTTAATATTGATATTATCAGATTATATAATTGAGATCTTGCGTACATTATTTGTGTATTTACTTGTGTATTTTATTCTTGCCTCATTTATCAATGGAATTTTTTAGGACTTTAGGAGATGATTTTGTTCTTACTTCATTTATTAATGGGGTTTATTTTGGATATGATTGTGTGTAATTTGGAGATATGATATATGACATGTTTCTTCTAAACATGATGGTAATCAGTCTTTTTTTTTTTTATATATTTTCCTTCTTTTTTAATATTGATATTATCAGATTATACAATTGGGATCTTATGTAGGAGATGATTATGTTTTTGCCTAATTTATCAATAAGGTTTATTTTAGATATGATTCATAACATGTTTCCGCTAAATATGATGATATCTTTTTTATATATATTTCTCCTTTCTTTTAACACTGATATTATCAGATTATACAATTAGGATCTTGTGTACATTAATATCAAATATTGGTACTGTTCTGATTATCTACGTCACTAGCATATATACGTAAGATAGCAAGAGTTCGACTAGCCTCCATATAAATATTATGGATGCTAGTTTCAATAGTTTCAGTCCTCTCTTTGAGTAGAGCAGTCACTAAATATAAGTAGAGTAAGACACTTATTCAAAATATAAACAAAATATAATATTTGCATAATTATTTTTGACACATTTTCAAAATTTGAAAATGTTATGAAATAAGACCCATTATCTATAAACAACTAATGTATCATTTATCCCATTTGATTTTAAAAATGATTTTTCACAAATTTCATTATTGAAAATTAGAAGAACTAATCTTTTATTTTTAATTTTTGAAGTTAAAATTTAAATTATATAGAGGTTATTTTAATAGATTTAACGAGACTAATTATAAACCAAATTTTTTTTTATTCTTAGATTTAGTTTTTGAGCTCCCGCTAATTACAATGCATTTGAGAAATCGTTTTATACTATTGAAAAATAGATACACAACAACGAGAGAAATGGCTAGGATAGGAAGAAAATAAACAATTCAACCTTTGTAGATAGAGCTGGTAAATTTTAATATGACCTGGTTAGTTGATATAACATAAATAAATAGATATAGATTGTCAATTTTGATGTGATTATTAAATGGGTCAGATTCAGGCCGACATGTTTTTTTTTTTTTTCTTGTTGGATTAAAGTTAAAGTTCTTGACTTATTTACCCGATTAGTTACATGATTATACATCTTATTCTAAATCAATTTATAGATTATTGTCACCAAAATTCAAAATTTAGACATAATTATTTCTTTTCTTTTGGGGGGGATGAACATATACATGATATTTCATTTATAAAATTTTAATAGTATAAATGTGTAATATAGTCATTATTTAGTGAGAACATCCTCATTGAATATTACTAAAATGTAAAAAAATACAGATTTAAATAATTAAAAATTATATTTTTTATTTGTTAATGACATCTTCATTTAAACAAAATAATGTCAATATTGTTAAATATATAAATATTAAACGGATTATTGGGTAATTTGATTATTTTATTTGTCGAGTTTGAGTATTAATATTTTGACATAATTATTAAATAAGTTATATTTAAATTAGGGAATTTAACAGGGTACAAACCTAATAAGCCATTTTGCCACCTCTCTTTGCATATGCATAAGAAAGAAACATAGTCTTTCTGGACGCAGTTAAGAAACTCAATATAAATTTGTCCCCTGGCAGGGAGCAGTGGAAATTGTTTTGTGCTACAGCGAAAAGCATTTCCTTCCCACCCATGTAGTTCTACATGCTCAAACCCCATAGCTATTGTATCAACTAAATGATTTTATTAACTAAACTAGCTAGCACTCATGCAAAATCAAGTTTTCAAGAAAAATAAACAAAAAAGAACCAGAACAAATGCAACAAATATGGAACTATGGAAGGCAATGGTAAATTTTAATAGAAAAGTGTGTTATTCATTACATGGTTATGTATACCACAATAGTTTCACTTTAGTATACAAATAAAAAGGAAACAAAATACTGCAATAGGAGGGAATTTTCCCCTTTTGAAATTTCAGTTTGTGTTATTCATTACATGGTTATGTATATGACAATTGTTTCGCTTTAGTATACATTAAAAAATAACAAAAACTGCAATAGGAGGAATTTTCCCAGCTTGAAATTTCTCCAACTGCTCACTTGCTGCTGTTGATATTGGCCAGTCCTTCGTCATCCACCTTTACCTTGGTCCCACAGCAGGTCTTTCTATCATGTGACCTTACAGGAACTTCTCTTCCACTTCCACAGCAAATGCCCTCCATCTTCCCCAGCTCCAGCCTCCTCTCCATAAACTCTGAATTCTCCTTCCAAATTTCTCCACTAGCATAGACCTCCTTCTTCCATATGGGAACAGAAGCCTTTAATTCATCGATCAAAAACTTACAAGCATCAAGGGCATCAGCTCGATGAACGGCTGATACAGCAATGAAAACACTTGTTTCTCCCACTGGCACAGGGCCTAGTCGGTGTGCAACAGCAATGGAGTGGAGATTCCAAGATGATCTAGCCAGTGAACAGATAGATTTGATGCAGCGTATTGCCATTGGTACATATGATTCATACCTTAGCTCCACGACTATTTGTCCTTCAAAGGTATCCCGTGTTGTCCCTGAAAACGTTGCTATGGCACCAGCTTGTGGAGCACTGACATAAGTCATATACTTTGTCATGTCAACTGGGTTATTCTCTTCTAAGATTTCCACAAGAGTTCTATCTTCTCCAGCCATTGGGATCTCTCTGAGCTGTGAATTTCAGGAACTGTTGAAACTCATATTGGTCTCACACTCCACTCTCATACAATGGCGTACAAACTGCAATGTTATACTGTCACGTAAAGGAAAACATAATGTCAAGAAAGGCAGTTCCTGGCTCGACTTGTACATAAATTAACAAAAAACAGTCTGGAAGTCCACCAATGTCATGTTCCATGATAGCATAAAGGAACAAAATGTACAATAATAAAACAGAAAATTAGGTATGTTGTCATCATGCAAGGGAGGTCAAAACTCACATGGAGCTAAACCTGAAACTCTAAACCATCCATCCAATTCAAATCAAGAAATGGAGTACCAAAGACACGACTTTCAACAACAGCATAAAGAAAGAACAGAAACCAGAAATTGTAAATCCATTGACTAATTTAACAATAGAATTTCACAAACATGAATACAATAATAATAATTTCTTATTCAGACTTGATAAATCAAAAGATGGTTTTATGGGTGTCGATCCTTGTTCTCCATTAACTTAATATTGAGGACAGGGATGTAATATTATGTGTTCATCATTACTTTTTCTTCCGATCACACAACAACAAAATAGCACTAACACTGAGCACTAACAGGTAGGTTATAAAGTGAACCATTTTCAAAGCAATTGACCAAAACTTATCGGTGAGAAAGTTTATTTCAATGTCTTTATCTCATTTCAACAAACAAATTCAAATATGGAAGTGAAAAACTCTCAAACAACAATCCAAATTTCATTATTCTATTTTATAAACAACTTAACTGAATTTTGGTTTTTTTTTTTTTTAAAGAAAAACTTACAGGTGATGAGTTGTGGTGGCAGCAACAAAACTGGTTGGGCTTTCGTGAGAATTGTAGAAAAATCAGAACAATTTTTGAAATACTTGAGGGATAAAATTAGGGTTTAAGATAAGAAGAAGAACCACTGAGCTCTTCCTGTTGACCCCCTTTTTTTTTAATGTGTATTGAGAAATTAGCTTCCATGCTTTTGATTTTTAGCTTTATTTTGTTAATTTAGATTCCAATACGGAACGGTTGTACAATGACTATTATACCCTTAAGCTTTTATTTATTAAATATTTATAAAATTAAAATTTTACCTTTAAATAACAAATCTATTTTGAAATGTATTTTTTTTAAAGAATAAACTCTAAAGGAAAATTATTAACCGTCCACCCGTTTTTTCGGGCATTTTAAAAAATACATAAATATTTTTTTTTAACGCATTGTCTGAAGTTTGCATTTCATTTTACTCTTTCACTTTGTCTAAATGGCATTAAAAAGCTTAATAAAATTTTAGTAAAATGACCATTTTATCTTTTAAATGTAAAATTATAATTTTATTTAAAATAAAAATAAAAAAATTTAAAATTATATTTCAACTATATAACGCAAGAAACAATAAGAAGCACTCATTTGCCATTATTGAAACTCACAACTATTAAGAATAAAAAATAACTAAATTTTAAAATAATATAAAATAATGACAATTATCCAAAAAACAACTACTAATATAATATAAATAACATGTGCTGTTATCAAAATATAATTATCATTTTAGATAATTCTAATATGTTATATTTTAAAAATGACATGTTATTTATAATGTTTTAATAGTTACCCTTGTGTATAATTATTATTTTAGATATTATTTAACAATTTAGTTATTTTAAATTATTAAATAAATATTTATGTTGTTTCTTGTGTTATATAACTAAAATATAATTTTAAACAGTTTTTTACTTTTATTTTAAGTAAAATTATAATTTTATGTTTCAAAGATAAAATAATTATTTTACTAAAATTCTATTAAACTTTTTAACACCATTTAGACGAAAATAAAAGAGTGAAATGAAATACAAATACTAAAATTCTATTAAGTTTTTTAACATCATTTAGACGAAAATAGAAGAGTGAAATGAAATGCAAACTTCAAATAACATGATGCCAAAAAAAAATTACTTATCTTTTAGAAAAATCCAAAAAAACGGATGGACGTTAAATAATTACCCAACCCTAAATTCATTTTTTTTTATTTCTTACCTTCCTCTAAATTTAAATTAAGTAACAAATTAAATAAAACTGTCTGCAAAGCACACTTCATTTTTCAAAAGAGAAGTGTTAAAAGCTCTCTTTTTTCGAAATTTACCCAATTCAAGAGTATCCTCAGTGACTCATCGAACCAAGAAGGATTGGGCAAAGGCATTCAGATCTCATAAAGCAAGCCATCGATCGTATCTCTCAGTAAATAAAAACACAATCTTTCATGTACACATTTGTAATGCAGCTGCAAATAATTCTCCATATTTCATTGGGAATATGTTACACTCAATACAAAAAAGGCAAATAAAAACGCCTTGGTGCTGAGGCCAAAAGGTGTAAAAAAGTGAGAGAGAAATGGCAGAAGCAAGAACACAATCATGCAACGCAAAATCCTGGTGGTTCAAACATATATAATACAGAGCGAAACTCGACAATAATTACAATTGGTGAATCAGTAGATATGAAGAAGTCCGGTTAGGTTCCTACAGGAGATCTGTCATCCGGTCCAGCAAGCATGATCTGGCATTTTAACCATTTCGAATTAAAAGATCTCTTAGTCGGATTAAAAAGATAGAGAAATATAAGTATATGAGGCTCAAAGTCGCATGCTTGGTGAAAATTTGAAAAAATAAAATAAAATAAAATAAAAATATTTTATAAACACCTACATTGCAGTCGAAAGCAAACCTCCGGGCAAGCATGATAGTAGCATTCCTTTCTCTCTCTGATTCAAATGCTAAAACAAAAGAAACCCCTTTCTTTGCTTGCCAAAACAGTGCCTGAGCCGCGGCATTTCCACCCCCTCTAACGCCGCATAACTATAAAAGTGATAAGATAATGTCAGGAATCATTATTTCAAGAGACATGAATTATTTTCATTCTCAATACCAAATTATCAACATGAGCAATTAAGACTTCAAAATTAAGCATGTGACATCTGAGCATGAGCAGAAAACTAAAATGTCATGCAAGTTACATGTATAATTCTTGCCAACATGACTATTCATTAGTCTCCAATCAAAAGAAAATGATAAGAATCGAGTGATTGCATATAAATATTAAACCGATCTTTATTCCATGGATTACTTGCTCTTTTTCTCCTTCAACATCAATATAATCTTTGTACTAAAAGAAAAGAAAAGAATGAAAATCTGTAGTACCTGCATTGAAGTGGAATAGTACTCTTTAGCGATTGTTATTTTCCCTTTACAAAGTTTTACTCTCATCTTTCCTACATGAAGTACATGTATTGACTCTGACGGATGATCTACTCCATTCATTTGGGTAACAACTACCTGTAAAACGTAAAAAAGGAATATGTATAATATTAAGGGTTGAAGCCGTAACTATGACCTACAAGGGAAAATGTTAACACCAGATTTCGCCATATGTTGAACTCAATGGTTTGAATGATTATCCAACAAAGTTAAAATAGAAAAATGTCAAAAATCAATATCCTGACCAAAATCAATGGTCAAACCACTTACCAAATGGTGGTTGCAACACCAAAAATGGAAATAAATACAGAATAATATCTCTATGGAATCTAAGTTATATTAGCTACAAATGGGTAAAATCTTGAATATAGGGGGTAAAAAACACACATGAAATTCAACATCATGCTTCCGAACAAGTGCCTCCACATAGCTTCCCAATCCAGGAGCTGTTTGATAAACATTAAATCAGTTGAAGCATATATAATCACATATGATAACTGATAAAAGACACAAACCTCATAAACTAATAATAAATTCAAATACGAATCCAAGTTAAAAACAAGGTCAACCAAAATCACACCTGGATCAATGGCACCAGTTGTTGTCAATGAAATTTGCTGGCCATTAAAAGTAATTTCAGCTTGCAGTATTCGCCCAACGTCAAAAGGTTCTGGTGCATAGACTGATTTGGTGGCTCCTGGAATGGAAATCCATATCACTAGGCTTGGGCAAAAAGACCTTTTATCTAGATCATATTCTCAGCCACTCATCCCTATTAACATTGCATGAAATTGAAACCAAACGCCATTCCCACTCATGCGAGTGGGTTTGTTCTACCAGTTGAATTAACTAGCACTCATGACCTGTTAACATCCTGATTTTATTCATCTTGATTTTGCAATCAAACTTAAAGATTAAGATTGTACCTGCTTAAATTTCGTCACTAACTACCCCCAAAAATTTTGTATATCACTTACAATCACATATCCATTCTTAGTAGTCTAACACATTTAAAGCAACAAATCATCGAATTATTTTATACCTGATATAAGCTCCCTTTTTCCTTCTTCAGATGATACACGATACCATTGAATTGAACATTTGGAAAGTTCTGGACCATTATCTGAGCAAGGCTTAATCCTTAAGTATGAACCTAAAGATTCAGAACCATCTAATTCATATGAATCAGATAGTTTTTCCTCGATTCTCTTGGTCATTGATAGCTGGAAAACATTAGATGAAATGCAAAACATTCAGGAGGTAAATCACAGAAGCATTTTCTACAAAAACCTAAGCGCATCCAAACATGGATACCTAGACCATGAAAAAATAGGTCAGGAAAATTTCTTACTACCAAAAGTGCAATAGTTAGTGTAATGTAACAAACAGACCTCTTTCCGAAGCAGAAGAGAACACTTAGACTTCTCTGCAAGTTGAATTCTCAATGCCCGTAGCTCATGTTCCATGTCCATAACCTACAAATTTAAGCTTGATTTACTTCCTATTTATAAATGGGTTTCTGTTGATATAATCCATCAGTTTAGCGCACATGCATAATACCACAAAGATGGACATATAAGTTTTCAAATCAAAGGTATATCCTTTAACAAAGTGAACGATGAGCAGAATGACTACAAGACCACTAACTGAACCATCACACTGTGTTGATATGATTTATCAAATCCAGAATAAAACATAAAAATAAGAAACTAAATAAAAGGTGCAAGATAAGGGTGGAAAATAATAACATTACTTAATGGAGTGAAAAGTTTCAAGAATGACTATCACACAACAGAGTGTCTCCATAAACAAAGATATAGAGTCGAACAATAGGTTCAACAGAAATTTAAAAACCAATGATGCTTAACAGCTATAGAAACTAGAGAGCAGTATCAGGAAACCAGAAATCAAATTTTAACTTCATTAAGATTTCAAGATTTTCTGCAAAACAAAAAATGCACAACTAGCACTTTCTGGTTTCCTTTACCATATAATGGTCATTATAATTAAGTAAACTACCGTACAGAACTGACTGCACAGAGAATCATTAGTATAGGAATCAAACTATTTTTTGAAAAGAATGAAGAAAGGTACCAAACTAGTAATTCGTAAAAGAAAGTTATGTCCTCAGTTCATCCATCCTCACAGATCAATATGACCATCAGACACTTGATTCACCATAGAAAAACACAAACTATGCATCCACTTCAACTAGTCGAAAGACCATGGCAATTGCAGGTATATTAAGCACCCTAAAATGTATCAAGAACTAACTTCATTACGGTAGGGGAAAGTTTCAAAGTTTAGGGTTTACAGAAAGACCAAAATGTATACACCAAATTTAAGACAGCAATCCATATCTTAGAGCAAACCCAAGCACTACAAAATGATTAAACATTACTAAGTGCAAGAAACTTACATGAAGCTTAAACACTGTTTCATAGGAGAATAAAAAGATAAAATAAAAACTGATTCAAAGATAGTCCACCAAGAAATATAGTCCTCGGAGTTCATCTATTCTCAAAAGTCATTTTGACTATTAGAAACTTACATATCATTATTCATCTACACTTTCCTCAGTTCCTGAACATCAGGCTCCCTCTTTCTCATGTCTCTACTCATATTTATTTTACGGACAGCTCTCCTCTCTTCATCTCTGCATTTTTTCTCTCTGTTTCTCTCTCTCTCTCAAACTATCTCTAAAGCCAGTTCTTCCTTACAGAAATAAGCAGCAGAAATCACTATCTTCTTAACCTTTTAAGCAGCCATGTCCAACATGCTATAGCAAAGTCCCACCAATATGTTTCCACCACACATCTATGGTATTGACACATAGACCATGTAACATTTCATTGAGCTAATAGCACATTAAACATCTTACAAAGACAAACACAATCGCCCATATATCTCTTCGTACATGATAAAATAAACAGATAGATCAACCACATGAAAAATCAACTATAAAGATAAATATAACATATAAACTTAACCAATCAAGGGAAAAAAGGAAACTGAAATAGCAGTTATAGCGAAAATGCAACATGCTTATAAATATTTATTAGTAGACAGCTCGTGTTTCTTGTAAGCACAAAAAAAAAAAAAAAAAACAAACATCAGAAGCACAGATCTAATGCCCACCTTGCTTGGCTGATGCAGCATTTTAATCCGCCTAGCCTCTTGAACTTCCTTCATTAATTCCTCAAAGTCCTGATATCGCATGCCAAATGTTTTTTTCAGGAATCAGAATAACAGACTATGCAACAAGAAGAATAAATATCTAAGTTGACACACAAGAAACTCAGAAAGATGCAAAACTCATAATTCCTGAAAAATTACTGACTTCACAGCAAGCATGATTTAATGCTGTAAACAGACATGTAATAAGACACATTTTTATTTACAGCTGAATAAAAAGTTAAATCCCATTTAAGACTATGACAACTTTGAAAGTGCAAAAATAACAGAAACTTGCTGGCATATCATTAATATTTATAAATTAAAATTTATAAAGAAATTAACCCTCTACATAATTCACTACATCATTGCCAAAAGCCCTCCTATAGCTATTGCCACCACTTTCATCACCATGCCCCGCCAACAGCACCACCACTGCATGCTGGTTTATACGAATTTTAATAATCGTAATCTAATTCTCCTCAAATTCTTACTTTATACCAATTTTTCATCCAATTTTTCATCAAGCATGTATTGTGTCAGCGGGCTGACCTGAAAACCTTGATTGTTTAGCCAATTTTTTAGACGAATATCCTCCAGAATTGTCTTTTCTTAATGCCAACTTCAAGGTGTGAAAGTACATATTGCGTTCCCAATTAAAATAATTTATTTTCTGTTTGTCTACGATTAATATTCAATTTCAGCATTTAAGTCGGTTAAGATGATATTTTTCGTGGGAAAAGAATTTGGTTATAAGCTGAATATATTCTGTTTAAATGGTCAATGCAGTTGATTGCATGCTTCATCAGCGGTGAATCTTATATTTTGTATTCAGGCTCTCCAATTTCACATCCAGGTTCAATCGAAACCTTAGAGTTGTATTACCTGCTTCCCTGAAGCACGAGACATCCGTTCATGCTCCTGAAGAGCTTCTTCCACTCTCTGAACTGCTGCTCTGGCACTCTCAATTTCGGCACGAGCAAAAGCTCTTTCCTCATCAACAAGTTTCTTGGCATCTTCTGAAGCCTACAAATTGACACAAGTACTCATTTGTGACAAAGTGCATGCATAACATTGAAATGGCATATTGAGAAATATAAACAAGCAAATAATTAACATAAAAAATCCAAACTACAACACCAATGCACATTAGATGTATCAAAAGTATAAGTCGCTAAATTTGTCTCAGGGTATCTTATCTACAAGAAATTTTGTTTTTCATGAAATAATTAAATTCATAGATAACCAAAAACAATTGAACCAATCATCATTGAACAAGGTCTACATGCACATTGAACCAATCAACGTCTGAAGAAAAGGAAGACATGTTTTTCTTTTTTTAAATCATAAGAATATAAACCAAGGCCCTTCCAAGCTTGATGTGAGCTGATTTGAACCCCACATCTCTTATACCACCCCAAGAGCCAAGAGGTTTTCCTAGTTGAACCAACTAACACCACAAAGCAAATACAATTGAGATATGGAATTCCCTAAGACAGTGACCAAAAGATCATGACAAAGAGAAAAGTTCTGGTTACCTTTTTCAGAAAATCTGCTAGCTTCTTCACTTCTGCTTTTTCTTGAATCAATTCCCCTTCCCTTTGAGTCAATTGAACTGCTAAAGCTTCCACCTGGAGGAAAAGAACATACCTTCAGTTGAAATTGCAGGGGAAATTTAGCATTAGCAGTATTAAATGAACCAAAAATCTAAACGCAGCATTTGAGTGCTAAAAATTTGAAGGAACAAGTTTAATGAAGGACCAAATTATATGATACTAACCATGGCGATAGCCTCCTCCACATCATCCTTGTTTCTACCCGCCACACGTCCTCTCAAGGATTCCAGTGCATCTCTCAGCTTCTTCAGAAGAACATGCTTCTCCAATGATGCTGCCTCTCTGAGTTTAGCCTGCATTTCCACAATAAAAAAAAAATTAATAATAATATTTGAGTCATTTGATTTCATAGAAAATATACATTCCTACACCTTCACAACTGTAGCCAGAAAAAACAAAGAAAGCAGCAATACTTGAGTGAAACAAACTATAAATGGCATTGAATTATTTTCAAGCTCCCTTTATGCTTCCTTACAAAAGGAAACCCAAAAACAGGAGAACTCTAAGAACAGTCATCATTTTGCATTAACGAGGTCCAACGATACATTGGAAGCATAAATCGAAAGCAGTTTTCTAAGCTAAACGTGTTAATTTTTTAGACCAAACATTCTCAAGGTTTTCTTTCAAGCCTATGAATTAGCCTAGCATAATCACATTCTCTAAATACCCTGAAAAAGTCCCTACGGTTTTGCATTCTGAACACTACATCATCCAAAACCCAAACTAATGAGTTTAATGGTCACAGTTAAGATAAATTTCCATTATTAAAATATGTAACAATTTAAACAAATAGTTAAGTAAATATTTTTCTCAAAAAATTTAAGAAAATTCTAGGCCTAGGAATACAAATTAGTAAAAGGCAAAATAAAAACATAACCTCCTCGGACAACTTAGCAGCAGCAGCTAAGCCCTTTTCGAATTTGTTGGCAAGGTCACGGACAGAGAGGCGTTTTTGCTGCTCCAATAACTGTGCAGTTTCGCGAGCAACGACCTCCTTCATGGAGAGTACTTTCGGATCATCTTTACCATCGACTACCTGATTATTAGCTCCAATTTTGTAATTGGGAAACCGACTGGAAGCAAATACAACATCTGCTGATACAGCCGGGACAGCCTCTTTTTGCATTGTGTTACCAAAATCACGGCCTAGTCTCGTCATAATTACAAACTAACTGGTCTCATCTGTTCATCACCAAGAAGAGTTATAACTTAATACCAAAGAATGAACCATGTGATAATCATTGTGAAAAAGACTTGAAAGATAAAATGTGGGTCAGCAGCATTTACCAACCGTTAACAAACGACCTACTTAATTTTTTAACAATCACTCAACAAATGTGCATAGTACTATCAAAGAACTAAATTTGTAAACAGTACATTTTTGCACTAACTAGTCAGAACGAAAATGAAACCCTAATTCCTAAAATAAATTTAAAAAAAAAAAAAGTTAACATGGAGACAGAAAGGGAAAGCTGAACTTACAGATGAAGAAAAAAATTTAACAAAGATTTTTTTTTTTGAAGATTCCTTTGGATCAGGAGAAAATTTAACTGGGGATTTTGAGTTTGATTTTGATTGGCGAGAGGCAATGTCCAATTTGTGGAAGAGGAAGAAGAAGAAAATAATTTAAAAAGGGAAAGCAGCAAAATGCGTGAGCTTTTGTTTACTTTTCGAAAAGGTAAGCAAAGAAGAAAAAGCCGGCCTTCCCCTTCAATGTCTTTCCCTACTAATATTATTATTATTTAAAAAAAAAAATTCAATACAAAATGTGTTTCTGTTCACTATTATCAAGTGACTTCAAATTCTCTGCCGTATTGTCATGCCTATGCTTTCCAACTTCCATTTTCTTGGCGGGTCCCACGTGTTGTTCCGGTTCCCTCATGATCATTTGGTAATTTTGGTTGCACCTTCGGATTCGAATTTAGAAGGTTATAAAAAAAAAAAAAAAAAAAAAGAGGAGGTAAGAATTAATATTATTATTTTATTTGTAGTATGGACTCCGTTGCAGATAATTCGGCAACCATGAGTTTTGCTCTACTGTTTGTTTCTCTTTATACTTAGTGTGATGTTTCGGCTGAGTGACCTAAAAATATAAATTTCTATGATTAATTTGCAATCTTTCTTCTTCTTTTTTAATTATTTTTTATTAATAAAATTTCTCTAGTATTCCGAGAAAAAATTAGTGAGTAGTGAGCTCCAAACCGATAATGTATTCAAACATAAAAATATTTCATAATTACAAGTATGAATCATAGATTATGTATATAATCTTAGGTTCACTCTTTTGTATATCACATCAAAGAAAGATTAAAATATATATGTATTATTCTTTCAAATAAACTTGAGGAGTTATATTTAAATAGTAATGAATCTGGCATGATAATTAAGAAAATTATCAGTTATATACCTTAAATTTATTTTATTTTAAAAATATAATAAAATTTTAATTTTATTTTTATTTTTCACCCTAAATTTATAATTTGTATTAATTGTCCATCAAAATGTTAACACATGTTTATAATTCATGATGTCACAATAGTAATTTGGACATTTAACATGCTAAAAAAATAAAAAAAAATTATCGGTCATCTCCTTTAAGTTTATATTATTATAAAAAAATTACTATAATTTCTAATTTATTCAATTTTCTACCATAAGTTTGTAATTTGTATTAGTCGTTTATTAAAACGTTAACAACTATTTATAATTAAAGAAGTCATAAGGGTGATTTAGACATTTAATATGCTAAATATAAAAAAATATATATTTTATATCCAATGTTCAATTAAATACACTTAAAACTCTATTTTTTTTCCTTTATTAAAAAAATAATTTGTCTTCTCAATTTATGTTCACAAATTTACATAATCAAACTAAATCCACATATTACCCCAAGCTCTAAACACCCTATCAATCTAATTCTTAAATATGATTTCATAATTAAAAGTTTTAAATTTATTTTATTATTTATGGTGCAAAGTAAAAAATATTCTTAAATTCAATGGTAGAATAGTTATTTTACTTATATTTCGCTAAATATTCTAAAGTGTTAATGTTTTGATCTTTTAGTGAATGGTTGATACAAATTATAAACTTAGAACGGAAAATCAAATAAATTTAAATTTTTAATATATTCTTCATGATAGTTTTATAATAATTATAATTAAATAATAATTAGTACTCGTTTAATATGACTTTGTGCTGCCCAAAAGTATTTTTTTCCAATGCTAAAAGTTCTTTTAAAAGTATTTTTTTTCCGATGATAAAAGTACTTTTTTGAATAATTTTTTACATTATTAGGCTCTAATTAAATTTTTTTAAAAAAATTATTAAATAATTGAATAGCTTTTAATATGAGCTCTCTCATAAATGCGTCCTTTAAAATAATCCAAGAATTTGTTTAGAATCTTATAAAATATATTTCCGAAAACGATTTTTCTGAATTTTCTAAACCGAACATATCTTTCCATGTATAATTAGGACAAAAGATGTCATCTTGTTATTTTGTTAAGTTGGCCATGTGTAGCCGCACGCTAGTTGACCAAAGCCGTCCATATCTCGTATCTCAATGAGTCAATTCTATCTAGCAGTAGCTTTCTTTTTATTAAATTTTAAATTTTCAAAAACGGCTCGTGTATGATACGAAGCCACCGACCTGATTGCGAAACAAGTTTTGACGTGAGAGATTGGACAGCCCACATTCGGTGATTTTATGAACTTTTTTGGGTCCAGGTATCTATTTCTCCGTGTGTGTATATGGATATATAAAATATTTTTTTAGTCTAGGTATTTTATTTTTTTATATAAATATATTATTAAGTCGGATGTTTTAATATTATTAAATTATATAAATTTATAATATATTAAAATTTAAAAATTAATTTTATTAAATTATATAGTTTAACGGTATATTCATACTAAAAAAATAAGGTCATTAGTACTTAAGAATAATATATATATATATATATATATATATATATATATATATATATATATATGGTAAACTTATTATAAAGTATATATATCTACACCTCCAAAAAAAAAATTAAATCGTAATGTTTCTTTAAATTATATATTATAATGTATTTATAGGATTTTGATCCGTAACAACGTGCATAATATCGGTCTTCTAAATTTATAAATCGTAAGAAATAAAAAAAAATATTTAATTGACAAATATGATTTTAAAAAGAAAATTAACTCCCATCAAATTGAGAAAACGAACATCAAAACTCATTTTCCTAACTAAATTTCACATATTTGATTGGGAAATAAGAGTGTTTATTGTACATTAATTTTATATAAATGGGCACATTTATTCGATTATCACCCTCTTATAACGATTGATATTTGTTTGGAGTGGAAATTTCACTAGGCCATTTGTTACAAGAATTTGTTGTTTCTTCGTTGAAATAAGGATGGATTTGAATAAAAATTGAGACTCAGTGTTTTGTGATCCACTTGATTTTATTGTGTGATACGAAGAATGAGGTGTGAAAGCGTATTAAGATATTCGAATGACTTAAATAAATTGTTCTGCGATCCAACTAATTTTTTTTTCAAATTTTTGTTTGTTTTAATTTAAAAAATAATTGTTTATTAAAAAATTTCAATCATCTAAACCTCCAATTTTTGTGTACATATATTTTTTTTTTCCCTGTATGCAAGAAAAGTAAATTTTTAAAAAGCACAAGTATATTCCTAACCTTTAGTGAACTCAAAACAACTTGGTATTAATTCATCATTTTGCAACCATCAATATAACATCTCATATATGTTAATTCCTTTTAACAGAATACAAATATCAGGAATCCATTTTGAAGTCCAGGTAAGATAAATAAATCTACTGGCTCATTTACCAACATTACATATGTTAGAATAATTAAATTCTTATGGTGAAATTCATCACCTAAAATTTAAAAACACTCATATTATATTACCAAAAGTTAATAATTAAATATGCAGAAGCATACTTAAATCTATAATGCTGAATTACTATTTGGAATAATGTGGTTCGTCTTCCAGATAAACATAAACATCATAAAGAGCCTTTTAATTTTTCTGTGC
Organism: Murraya koenigii; assembly: GCA_025617385.1. Taxonomy (NCBI): domain Eukaryota; kingdom Viridiplantae; phylum Streptophyta; class Magnoliopsida; order Sapindales; family Rutaceae; genus Murraya; species Murraya koenigii. The sequence goes on along the minus strand of CM046815.1, from coordinate 7,293,807 downwards.
ACTTTTTCTAATGATGTAATATCGAAAAAATAAAAAAGATATGATACGTGTGACTTGGGGACTATAATCAATTATATAGATAACTTTTCATGTTGTCATTAGGTATTCCTAATTATACCTATCATAGAATTAGAATACCGTTGAGTCTCTACATATTAAAGAATAATACGTTATTAGATATATTAAATCTAAAGTTTACTGAAAACCTAGTTAGATCACTTTTAATTGAGCTTAACCTCATATGAAAGTCTGCAATACATAATTATTTACATATAAGTCCAACATTGGATTAAGAATCCAACAATATTGGATTAAATATCCAACAATCTCCACCTGGGTTATATGTGAAATCTTATAATTATGCTTTGTAAAAATAACTATATGAGCTCAACCTTACTGTCATTACCAAAATGTACAACCAATTCGGTCCATCAATCATATTAACACAGGATCAAAGTGGCATTTGTTACAATTATCGTAACTCGATCCATCAATGGTCACTAAGCCAATATAATTGAATGAAATGGATTATGCTTTGTAAAAATAACTATATGAGCTCAACCTTACTGTCATTACCAAAATGTACAACCAATTCGGTCCATCAATCATATTAACACAGGATCAAAGTGGCATTTGTTACAATTATCGTAACTCGATCCATCAATGGTCATTAAGCCAATACAATTGAATGAAATGGATTATGATGTGTATGTGTAGCATAGAAATTGCATGCAATGTAATCTTAACATGCCAATTTCTAACTAATCCTCCTTAAACATTAATGAGATCAAACCTTACTAAAATCCAAGTGTGAATAAATCAAAACTTTATTTTTGCAGAAAATAACATTAAATAACTATAATTTAAAATAATTGAAAAATATATATATAAATCATAAAAACGTCTAAAATTACAAACTTCCACTAAAACTGAATATCATTAAATGACAGGACACTCATACGAGCAGTGTATTCATGAAACATTTTGGGTGGCAATCCTTTAGTAAGTGAATCCATAATCATGGAGTTTGTGCTAGGATGTTCTATAAACAACTGTCCACTATGAACTCTTTCTTTAACAACTAAGAACTTGATGTCTATGTGTTTCAACTTCTTCGATCTCCTATTGTTATTATAATACATTAATAATGACATATTATCATAAAATAATCTAAGTGGCTTATCAATACCATCTATTATGTGCAGCCCTATGATAAAATTTCGCAACCATATTATGTGATTAGATGCCTCATATCAGGCTATGAACTCTGCTACCATCGTGGAAGAGGTTATAAGAGACTATTTAATACTCTTCTAGGAAACAACACTTCCAATTAGCATATAAATGTAGCACATCGTAGACTTCATACTATTTTGGCATCTAGCAAAATTAGATTCGGTATACCCAATGATCTCAAACTAATCTACTCTCCGATACATGAGCATGTAGTCTTTTATTCTCTGTAAACACCGTAAGACGCGTTTGGCTGCCTTTTAATGGTCTACTCCTGGATTACTTAATTATCTGCCAAACATCTCAGTTTCGTATGCAATATCCGGTTGCGTACAAACCTGAGTATACATTAAACTTCTTACTACTGACGTATGAGGAATATTCTCGCATCTTTTTTTTTCTCAAAATCATTCTTAGGGTACTGATTGAGACTAAACATATCTCCATTAGCTACAGGGATATCACCTGGTTTACAATCTTCCATTCTATATTTCTTGAAAACCTTTTTCCATATAACTCTTTTGTGATACTTCAGGAGCAATCTCGGTATATCTGTATGTATAATACAAAAAGGCGTCATCAAGATCTTTCATCTCAAAATTCTTAGTTAGAAATCTCTTAGTGTCGTGAAATAAACTTATATTATTGCTGGCAAGTAAAATGTCATTGACATGTAAAACTAGAAAAATATACTTACTTCTACAGAGATTATGGTATATGCAATTATCGACCAAATTCATAAAAAAAAAAAAAAACAACCAAACAAGATGATCACTTGATGAAACTTAAAATACTAATGTCGAGATGCTTGCTTGATCTCATAGATGGATTTCTTAAATTTGCAAACTATATATTTTAGGTCTCTTGACTCAAGTTTTCTAACTGCACCATATAATGTCATTATTGAGAAATATTATCTTTACATTCATTTGATGTAACTCAAGATTGAAATGCGCCAAAAATGTTATTATAATTAGAGAGAAAACCCTTAGCGACAAGATGCATTTTGTATATCTCCACATAATTTTTTGAATCCTTTATAGTCTTAAATATCTATTTGCAACCAATGGGTTTCGCACCTTCTGGCAATAGAACAAGATCCCATGCGTCATTATCCTTCATGAACTTTATTTCTTCATTCATGGCATTAATCCACTTATGAGAGTTAGAACTTTCTATTGCTTGACGAAAATTGATTAGATCATCTTCCATTACTTTAATATCTATCTTATGTTCTCAAAGAAATACAATGTAGTCATTTGGCACTATATTTTACCTTTCTTTAATGGATCTCCTTAATGGCATAGCTGGAACAATATCTAGAGTTTGTTTTTCTGGAATAGTATATGGTATAAAGGATTATTTAATATTGTCATGATTTGTTATATCTTAACAAAGCCAGGAATGTGACTCTGATCAATGCCAACAACACATATGAGAATATTAATATATCATCTTCAAAGACAAAGTCTTTAATTGTATCTCTCCTCACAAATTTGACATCCTAAAAAAATTATGCATTTTTTGACTTGAAAATTGATTTAGTCATGGAATTATAAAACTTGTACCCTTTAGATCATTCAGAGTATCTAATAAAATAGCAACTTACCGTCATAGAGTCTAATTTCTTTTCATTAGGCCTATAGGACCTTGCCTCAACTGGATATACCCAAACATGTAAATGCTTTAAACTAGGCTTATTACCTGTCTAAAGTTTGTAAGGGGTTTTGGTAGTTGCTTTAGTTAAAACCTTATTAAGAATATATGCTGCAGTCTTAAGTGCTTCTCCTCAGAGTGATTCAAGTAAAGTAGAATAACAAATCATACTCCTCACTATGTCTTTAAGCGTGCTGTTTCGTCTTTCAATAACAGCTTTTATAGTAGGTGAGTCCAGCATACTATATTGTGGGACGATACTGCATTCCTCTAGGAACTTAGCAAATGATCCTGGACGTTGTTTACTAGAACCATCATATCTACCATAATACTCATCATCACAGTCAGATGTGACGCTTTTGATTCTTTTGTTGAGTTGATTCTTAACTTCAATATTAAAATTTTTGAATATATTCAAGAATTGTGATTTTTTATGAAGAAGATATATGTAACCATATTTAAAAAAATAATCGATGAACGTCATAAAATATTAAAATATTTAGAAAAAATAGTCGATGAACGTCATAATATATTAAAATCTGTAAAATTTAAGTGGTCGAGAATTTGGTTTGACATAAGTCTCTCTATTCTCTGTTTGGAGATGTAACCTAATCTATTGTGCCATAATGCAGCCGAATTCTCATTAGTTAATTTTCTCTTTATACCTCACGTACTCAATTGCAGAGATTTATTAAATGAAGCAATCGTATTAATTAAATAAAGATCATCATTGTCTGATAAAGAATCGGAGTCAACTAATTTTGAATCATGAAACAAACTAGATTTTTTCTTTTCAAATGAACAAAAATAACAAGATTTATCCAAAGCGAAAATAAAAATCAAATTTCATCTAAAAGATGGAATAATCAATGTTTTATAAAGATCCAAACAAAATCCAATCTTTAATAATAATCTAAATTTACCTATTGCTTTAACTTCAATTGTTTTACCATTGCTCACATAGATGTATCTTTGGTCATTATTTGACTTTCGGCAATTCAGGCAACTCTGCATAGACACACTGATGTGAGTGATTACACCAGAAACTATCTAACATGTATGTCTACGCACCGAAGTTAAATTAAACTCAGAACAAACCAAATTAAGAAGCATATCTTTCTTAGCATGCCATGCGTGATAGTTATTGCAATACTTCTTCTTATGTCCTTCAGCTCTACAGAAGAAACAACTAGTACCTTCCCGATCACCTAGTTTCTTTTATTGTTTCTTTTAAGGTGCTGTATTTACAGTTTCTTTATTCTTCTTCCTCTCTTTGCCCTTGTCCTTGCCCTTGCCCTTAGAGGTAAAGGCTAACTTGTCCTTGCCCTTGTCTTTAGAGGTAAAGGCTAAGTAAGCACTTTCTGCTTTATCTTTTTTCAGTCTATCATCTTCTTGAGCACAGTGTGATAGCTCATTCAGAGACCAAGTCTCTTTCTGACAATTATAGTTTACCTTAAACTGGTTAAACTGTGGTGGTAAAGATATTACAATCAAATGCACTAGTAAGTCTTCAGAGAATTCAAGTTTAAGTGCTTTTAACTTAGAAAGAATATGAGACATCTATATAATATACTATATAGTATTACTTTTACTTGTCTACATTTACCCAACTTTTTTTTTTCAATTTTCTTTATATGGCAGCCATGGCTGTCTCTTTAACATGAACTGCCTTAACCTGATGACCTCAATTTCTTTCTCGAAGTAATCCAACAGCCTTATCGCCGATGATGATATTTTTTTTTTATGTTCTTCCTTAGGATGCAGTGGCTTGGTGGCCGCAACTCTCCTTATGGCGCGGCCATCCTGACAGAACATGTAGCGCTGTTGGCTGCAAATTCAATGAAACCGTATATATTTATTTCAGTGGCTGAATCTATAATCTGAATCTTCTTAATAATAAAAAAATTAAATTTTCCAAATCTTAAAAGTACCGAAAATATTATAACTGAATTACATAATTTTATTCTCAAATTTAATATAACTTTTTTTATAATACTAAAATTTCAATCATTAATAAAAATAAATTTTGATTCTCAATAATTCAACATGAAAGAGGTTCTATATACTAATTGTTAGAATAATTAAATTATTTTTGGTGAAAATTTTCACCTAAAATTCAAGAATACTCATGTTGTATCACCAAGAATAAAAAAGTAAATATGTTAGAAGCATACCTGATTTTATAACACTGAATTACTCTCTAGAGTAGTGTGGTTCATCTTTCAGATCAATGCGTATATACTATAGAGGCATTTATTTTCTCTGTACACTTTTTCTAGTGATGAAATGCCTGAAAGAATAGAAAAGATATGATACGTGTGACCTGGAGAGTATAATCAATTGTATAGACAATATTTTCTATTGTCATTATGTATTTCTAATTATGCTCATCACAGAATTAGAATACCACTAGATCTCTACACATTAAAAACTCATATCATATTAGATACATTAAACCCTAAGTTTATTGAAAACCTAATTAGATGACTTTTAATTGGGTTTAACCTCATATGACAGTTTATAATACATAATTATTCACATATAAGTCCAATATTGAATTAAATATCCAACAATATTAAATTAAATATCCAACAACATCTTCTCGTTCATTTCCATTAGCATATAGTGGAGTTGATTCTAAAATATTCATAGAGTTTGTAATTAGATCATCAATACTTGAGATGTGGAACATTCGCATGTAACTATTCTTGTCCTCCACACATAGCACATAAAGCTTCTTCCTTGTCTTTGTATCACTATCTGTGGCTGGAATTTACGGAATTTGAGACAACTACTTTGATGTATCAGCTTTTCTTTAAGTAGAGTAACTTACATAGGTGCATAATCTCTAACTAGTTTAAAGTATATTTGAGGCAGCTACGCTGTAACCATAGAGTTTCTAAAACAATATTCTGAATTGTATTGTTTTCATGGAATTTTAGCGAGGGGTCCATAGACTTGATGGTCTTTCGAACTTGGGATCAAATGATCTGTTTTGTTAGAAAATGGACTCCATATCATGTTCTTTTTCTTCAGGATTAGTGCTATTGTTGCTTTGGCTCATTGTATCTACTTGGTATACATATATATTTAAACAATGATTGATTTTTTTAATAAAATAATATCAACTCCCACATCCATATTATTCCCTTTACATTTCTTCTTCCTCTAGAGTTTAAGAACACAAAAACTCTTGGGTTTATACAGTATAACAAATTTAGCTTCTAAATTATTAGAAAATAAAAAGGGAAATTGATATAAATAACCTCAAATTATTTTCTTTCTTTCACAAATAGCCTTCGAAAATTTTAGCTATCATAATTAGCCAAACACAAACCTTTAGGACAAAATATGCCTTCTCATCTTATCTCGTCTAATTCTTTCTCACCGTTCTTTGTCAGTGATTTATGATCTCTCTCGCATCACGTAATTCAGGCGGGAAGCGTAATCTAGGCGGAAAAATAGGTTAGTGAATTATTTTATTTTTTTAATAATTTTTTTAGTGAAATTGTGCTGCACATCGCGGTGATCTTGTGCAACAGGTGCTGCCGTCGCATCAAATTCTAGATTCTGGAATTTAGTGCGATGGGGTGCCTGCCGCACCAAATTCCTTAGTTGCAATTTCTGGAATTTGGTGCGACGGTGTGCCTTTCGCATAAGTTTTGTACAACGGGGTGCCTATCGCACTTGTTGTAGTTTCTAGAATTTAGTGCTGTCGCACAAGTTTTCTGCGACGGCGCTCCTGTCACACCAAATTCATGTTATATAGGTTCTGTAATTTGATGCGACAGGGTGCCTGCCGCATAATTTAATAATGTTATATTTGTAATAGAAATATGGCAGATTCTGAGTATGTACCAAGAATAATGCAGATATCTTGCACTGATCATTTTCCTAGGCGTATTACAAGTGTGTATAAATTAGATACAGTCATAAAAACTATTGAGGGAAAGTTAATAAAATGACAGTTGTAATTATTCAAAAAAAGATATATTTGGCCATTTCTTGGAGTGTCGAAGCTTTTTATTCAGTGGCGTTATTATGCATAATTTATTGCTTAGACAAGTGGTCTGTAATGAGAGAGATCAGTTATGGTTTGAAATTGGTGAGCATTTGATACGCTTATCAATTGGAGAGTGGTGTTTAGTTACGGAACTTTGTTGGGGTGAAGACACTGTATCGAAAATGGTAAAAAAGAATCATAGGCTGCTTAATACGTATTTTAATGGTTTGTTTTGAAATTTAAATCTTGGCGATTTCGACATTGATGCAGTGAAGATTGCACTCTTTTATTTTGCAGACAGAGTACTAAATGGAAGAAAAATTCATAGTATTGAATATATTGAATGTTTTTATCATTAATGTAATTAATTACATTAAAAATTAAAAAATGGGTGTTACATATAATTGCAATAATAAATAACACCAAACAAATTGTTTTACCAATATATATTATGCAATATAAAAAAAAAACATAAAATCGGTAGTATATTATTACTTGGAACAGTGCAACTAATTTTAATTTGATACAATAGAATTTTTATATCGTTTACGGTTATGGCCTGATTTGTGGCACCGCCCACATTTCACAGTTCTTCGATTTACATCATCACCGGCATAAGGTATTCTTAACTCTTTACGACGACCAGGTGGTGGTGCTTCTACTGGTGGATAAACTTGTATCTCTTGGATTTCATCTGGCACTTCCCAATCTATTCCGTCACCAACCGGCTCTACTGGTTGTGCATAAGCCTTTATCAATGATTCCTTAGTGTAAAAATTCAGAACAAAGGCTTATGCAATCTACTCGGACAGTTAAACAAGCAGCAATTACATGCGCACAGATGAGCTGATCTAAGTCGAATACTCTATATGAGCAAGTTTTATTCTATATGTCAACTAATCCCTCATTGACACTACCACCCAAAACATGGAATCGATGTGGAGACACATGACGAACAATCATTCTTTTGGCTCGAGATCTCCTCTCAGCGACTATTTTTTCTGCCCAGGTTGTTAGCCGAGTACTCATCGATTCAGCCACAAGTTTTCTATCATAAAACCATTGTTGCATTGTTTTCCTAAAGTGATCAATAAGATGAGTAATCAGAAATTTTCGCGGTTCCCTCATGAAAGAGTTCATGCTTTCCGTAATGTTGGTGGTAAGAATATTGTATCTCCTGCCTTTGAACTCAAACCTTGCCCAATTATATGTACCTACATTATTCTCCAAGTAATCGGCTGCACTAGAGTGGAGCATCCACAAAGCCTCAAGTTGTTTTCTAAATTCTTCGTGTCTATATGCTTTTGCGGCTTTTATAAAGATAGGCTCGAAATCATCCCAAATAGCTTTGGACATCTTGAATTTTGCTTTGATATTACCTTTCACATGGTAGAAACAAACGCCATGAGCAGCATTATGGAATACTTTAAGAATGACTCTCTTGATGGAAGTGCATCAGTCGGAGATAAATACTAAGTCTGGCATATCACCAATCACTTCATGTAACTTCATCATAAATCATTCCTAAGCATCATTATTCTCTGAATCCATAACTCCAATGGCTAACGGATACAATTGATTGTTTCCATCTAAGCATGTTGCAACAAACATACTTCTCCGATATAAACCCTTTAGATGAGTACCATCTAAAGCAATCACCGGTCTAATATATTGTTTAAAACCCTTGATGGAAGATCCAAGAGTTACAAAGTAGTATAAGAAATTACCATCCTCATCCCGTTCAAGGTGAGTAACTGTACCTTCATTTGCGACCTTCAAGGCATGAGAGTATTTGGGTAGTAAATTATATGACTCTGCAGGATTCCCTTGAACAATTTCAAGACCAACTTCTCTTATCGAATGGCCAATTGGAGCAGTAGATCAACTATTCCTGCTATTAGCAGCAATATCATCCTGACGTTCATTCTCATTATTAAAAGGAATATCAAAAGGATCAACACCGCCATCATGAATTGGACTACTGTGGTGAGTAGCCCTCGTGCTATTATACACCTTCACACGAACATCATCTGCTTCTGTGTGGAATGGAGAATAACGCTCCTCTAATGATGTTTCTAGTGGTAACATCTCTTCTCCAACATCAGTCAATGCAATGCCATTATCATCAATAGTATCATTATTGTCATGGAGTGGAGAGCAATTGCTTCAATGATGTTGTCCTTGGTAATATCTCCTCTTCAACATCGAAGACAGAGACAGATTCTATAAGTGCCTCAACATCTTGAACATCTTGGCTTGGAACTCTAGGAGATGTGGTAACAAATATAGGAATACATCCACAGTTGACCATATCAGAGGTTAAATATAATACAACCTTCACCATTTCATCATTACATATGTACATGGGTAGTGAACATGCACGATGGGTTGTGTTATTAGATCTCAATGTTGTTTTCATCGCGATATTATATTCATTAGGATTTATCGGTAAAGCCTCGTATATTCTTGATAAAAACTTAGGAAACATACAATCTGTTCGAACAAAAAATATTGTATTATCAGGATTCACATAATCCATCCGACCATCTGCCGATGTCTCCCACCAACCACTATAACAAAGTTCAAGTACAACTAAATAAATTTATTATACTGTAGAAAGCATAATCACTAAAAATAAAATATATTAAAATTATTATGTGCGACAGGCAGCCTATTGCACCAAACCTGATACAACAGGGTGCCTATCGTACAAGCATTAGGTGCGACATGCACCCTGTCGCACCAAATCTGGTGCGCAAACCTAGTAAGACAGGCGGCCTGTCATACCAAAATTTAGTGCAATATAACCTTAACGCTCGACGGCACATAAACATAACCGTAATGCTGCAAACATTTTTTCCCCATATTTTTAACATTTCATTATGCAGACTACATGACAGAAATTTATAACAGTTATACAAATATTTATAGAACTATATTAGCTTACTAATTTTTGCAGTTGGACTTAATGAAGACGTGGCTGGGTTTCTGTTTGGTTTCGTTCTGATTTAGTTAAAGATACGGTTGAGTGTGAATATGTGGTGTACTGACTGCTGGTGTAGTTAATCGTGGCTCGTGGGTCTGGTTTTTGGTTGCAAGAAAAACGAAAGTTGTAGGGACGATAAAGATTAAAGGAATAAAAATTAAATATTGATGGTAATTTGGGATATAAGAATTTTGTTTGGCTATATTTGACAGGATATAAAGTGAAAGGTTAATTTTAAAATTTAAAAATTTTTTATGGCTATTTATGTCAATTTCCCCAAAGAAAAATTTAACTAATAATTTTTTTTTTATCTATTTTAGTCATTTTCCCTAAGGATAATGCTATAGTTATAGAAAATCTAATAAGTAGGATGGTTTTAGAGAGGAACATAAATGAACATCATACACCTCTAAAGTTTGGGATAATAATTACAAAGATCCTTAAGTTTTCAATAAGGGACAATAATATTTATTTTGATCATAATACTTTTAACTCTATAAACTTAAAAAATTGACCCCAAAATTTTATAAAAATAAAAATATAACATTAAAAAATGTAATAAAAAATCATTTTATATTTTACAATATATTAGCCATATTTTATTATATTAAATAGAAACATAATATTAAAATAATAAATTAAAACTAAAATTATTTTGAATATTATGTAAAAAGTAATTTTAATATTATTAATAGGGAGATATTTTGTTAATTGTAAAATCTATTTGACCCACAAATTTAATTAAAATGTTTGTAATACATACAAATATATTATTAAAATAAATATAATAATTTACAATTTCAATATTATTTTGAATTTTAAAATTAATTTAATATTATTAAATTACTAAATAAATTATATTATTTATATTAAATTTGTATTAATTAAATAATTTTAAAGTTAATTTTTAATTACTATATTCAATTCATATTATGATAAAAAAAAGTCTTAACTTCACTTTTTAAAAATTAAAGGATCTATATGACTATTTCTTGATATTGTAGATGTTGTTTTTATTTTATATTTTGATTTTAGTTTGTGTAGATGGAGTTGTTAAAGTAAAATAAAGTTATATAAGATTTAAGATTCGTTGAGAATTGAGGTGTTGTAATTTTTAAACTTTAATTATTATAAAAAAAATTTATAATTATGAAATAAAAGTTAATAATATGTATTAAATATAATTTTTAAATATAATTTTAATAAAATTATTAAAAATATAATATTTAAAAAAATTATTGACCTCGGATCCGGGCAGCAGGAAAGAAACGGAGCAAACAAAACACTATCAGAAAAACAGCATGTTTATGAACGGAGCATTGAGAACTCTGGCTCTGCTAATACTAACAGTCCCGGCGACTTAGAAGAAATAGGAAGAAAAAGAAATGGTGGGTAATAATCAAAAGAGACACTTGCTACTCTACTCTCTCGTTGCCCTCGTCTTCTTCTACTCTTATTATTACCATTCATCTCTCCCCACTTCCAAAAATCTCACTCACACCAAAACCGAAACCTTTAACTTAATTCCCCAAAATGCCCCCTCCTCCTCCAATTTCACTCTCCTAATCAAAGTCCTCACCTTCAATCGCCTCAACTCCCTCTCCCGCTGCCTCCACTCTCTTTCCGCTGCTGATTACTTAACCGACAGAGTCCATCTCCATATTTACATTGACCATTCTGCCCCTCTCGCCAATCAATCGTCGTCGGAGTCACGGGCGATCTTGCGTTTTGTTGATGGGTTTGAGTGGAAATTTGGGGATAAATTCGTTCATTATCGGACTGCAAACGCGGGGCTGCAGGCTCAATGGCTCGAGGCTTGGTGGCCAACTTCAGATCACGAGTTTGCTTTCGTCGTTGAAGATGATTTGGAGGTCTCGCCGCTTTTTTACAAATTTCTTAGGGGTTTGATCGTCAATTACTACTATAACGCTCCGTCCAATCTTACTCGCTCTATCTACGGAGCCTCGCTTCAGCGTCCAAGGTTTGTCCCAGGTACCATTTTACATTTTTCTACACTGTTTGATTTTGATTTGTAAATTTTGTAATGTGAACTGTGTTTCACAGTATTCTTGCGTAACTGATTGCATTGTGATGCTTCTTCCATTTGGATGATACCTTGAGCCATACATATGGGGATTAACTAGCTATCCCTGACATTTTGAAAAACCTGGAGGGGCCTAACCGCCAACGAATCCCCTCTCCACCCATGTGAGTGGGGTTTAAACTCCGACCTCTTGGGTTTCATCACAAAATTTGACCATCTCAACTAGATGGCACCCACATTGACTATATCTATATTGTATCACTCCACTTCTGTCATTGCTAGAAAGCATATTATTGTATGTGTTAAAAACTATTCCTCATGTTACTGTTCGTGCTTTTATAATTCTCATACTCTTAAGAATTATTATTATTATTGTTGTCATTTTGATTGCTGCTTACAGGTAAACATGGAAACAAAATACACCTGGATGGTGGAACACAGCTTTTCTTGTACCAGTTGGTTGGCACTTGGGGTCAGCTTCTTTTTCCAAAACCTTGGAAAGAGTTCAGGTTGTGGTATGATGATCACAAGGCCAAGGGCATCAAGCCATTTCTAGATGGGATGGTAATCTTTTATATGTTTCATTCCTTTGCTTGAAACTTTCTATCATATGATTTTGGCTAGTTACTCAAAAATAAAAAATCTATTTGCAGGTGACAACTGGATGGTACAAGAAGATGGGAGAAAGAATTTGGACACCTTGGTTCATTAAATTTATACATTCTCGTGGCTATTTCAATTTCTACACCAATTTTCCAAATATGAGGGCACTTAGTGTCTCTCACCGAGATGCTGGTGTTAATTATGGAAAATCAGCTGGGCCAGATTCCCAACTATTGGATGAAAGTTCGCTTGATATCAACTTTCTGAATATGCAACCTTTAAGTAATCTGAAATGGTACGATTTCTGTTTCAGAGAAGTATTTCCTGGAAGAGTAGTGAAAAGCATGGATGATCTTGGTTCTGTTCTTCCCTTGGTGCAGAGACAAGAAACTGTTCTGATAGTGAGCTTATTTGGCGCATCCAAAGAAGTAACAAGGAACCTGTTGTGCCAGTTTGAGAGGATAAATATTAAGAACCACATATTTGTAGGCCCGCATTCCGACTTTCTGTATGATCTTGCCAGAAGGGGACATCCAGTGATTGATGCGAACCAATTTCCTAACAATATCAGAGCATATGAATCTTTGAGCTTTCAAAGTTCCAATGGTAGGTTGATAAAGGAAGTCTTAGTGAAGGTATATGTAATCAAGAAGTGTTTAGAATATAGGTATAGTTCTTGGGTAGTGGATGCAAATTTTCTTCCTTCTAGTAATGATTTGTTTCTTGAACCAATTGATGCAACATCTGACTTCTATTATGGGGAGAGTTCTGAACTGCTTTTTGTAAAGAGCTCATCTTCTGTTCAGAAAATTTGGACTGACAATTTTTTGTATGAAGCTGCAAAATTGGTGGATAACGTTTCTTTATCCAGAGATCAGAGAAACTTTGCAAATATTATGGCAAACTTACTGAGACAGAAGGCTGGTGTGATGATTAAGAGGGTTGATGAATTGAACATTGGCATGGATATTGGTACTGGGAGTGCTAACCGGTCCTCTTCTGCTGTAGGGAAGAAGATTCTTTACTGGTCTTCTGACCTGGGGCTGGATAGAATTCAAAAGCAGCTTGAAGAATTGAGTATGTGGATTATAGACAGTGACTCATCTTGCAAGGCGGTCATTTGTCGCCAGTCATAGCATCTGGCAGCAGTTATTAAAGTTTAAAGCCCTTACGGTTTGTTAAGTTTCGTTTATTCATATTCTGTATTCTTTTGCTCCCCTCAAAGTAGTGGGAACTTGCAGCTTGCAAAATCCAGGCACCAAAGGAGTTGGTGATGTATATCGAAATGATGATATGGCTGTGAGGTTATTCACATTCTTGTTGGTCAAGAGTTGTGATTAGGCATGTTGATAATGAGGATGACTTTTCACTGGCGCAAAAGAGGTGATGACAGATAGTGTTTGGGGACGTCAGCATTTTGTCCAGTAATTTACACAACAAAACATTTGAGTTTCCTCTCTTGGTGCATCTGTGAGCAAAATGTAATGCAAATGTTTGAGAAATTCTTTTGACCTTAAAGATCCCCTGAAAATTTTGATGGTGTTGATGATACTTCTGTTATTGAAACTTTTGATTGTACTTTATATTTAAGCTAATTTAGAGTTCTGTGATAGCAAAATATAAGCTATCAATTGTCCATACTTGGTGGTGTTTTTCCTAAAATCTTATGTGAGCTGATTAATATTATCCTAGTTTAGTATGTATTTTTTTTTTCAAAATTAATATCAAATCCTTTTCTTTACACTTTTTCCTTATTGACATTCAACATTGAGGAATTGTGATATTGATCATCCACACATCAGCCAGTACCCAGGAATGACTGCAGGATCTCTCGAATGACATTACCAAAACTGCAAAGACATATTTCTCAGATAAATAAAATAGTTTACTCTTCTAACAAATTTTTTTTCAGGAGATATGCATCAGAGGACCGGGAGTGAAGGTCCTCGTTCTCTCATTGACTACAAAATCCTGCAGCTGGTCCCTTGTTTGGACCCAACTGCAACCAGGATTCTTCTTTACCCCTCTTGATTTCATCAATTCCCTAACCCTGCTAGCCTCATCCCATTTCCCTGCTTCTGCATACATGTTTGAAAGAAGTATATAATATCCACAGTGTTGGGGCTTCAACATAAACAGATGCTCAGCTGCCCAAGCCCCCAACTCTATGTTACCATTGATTCGACATGCCCCAAGCAAAGCTCCCCAGATATTGGCATCTGGTTCGACGGGCAGGTTTTTGATAAGTTTCACTGCATCCTCCATAAGGCCAGCTCGGCCAAGGAGATCAACCATACAAGTATAGTGCATTTCTGTTGGCTTAACATTGTGAGCTTGCATTTCCTCGAAGTACTTCTTCCCCTTCTCGACTAGTCCTCCATGACTACAAGCTGTCAGAACAGCAATGTACGACACAGGATCATATTCCACACCATCTTCCCTCATAGCTTCAAAGAGATTGACTGCAATATCCAACTCACCAAGCATTCCATAACCTAAAATCAATGTATTCCAAGAGGCTGAATCTTTGATTGGGAGTCGATCAAATATCTTATTAGCTAGATCGATTCGTCCGCATCTAGTATAAAAGTCCAAAACTGAGTTTGCAACAAAGAGATGTGTATGAAAGTGTTTTCTTATTATAACGCCATGTATTTCTTTCCCTTGCTTCATTGCAGCCAGATTTGCACAAGCTGATATAGCACCCATAAAAGATACTACATCATGCTTCATACCCAAGAGCCGCATTTCAGATAACAAACTCAGAGATACTAAAGAATCACTAGTTTGAGAATAGCCTACTATAAGTATATTGTAAGATACTTCATCCCTAAGGGAAATGTTGAAAACGTTCTGAGCCAGGTTTAGGCAGCCACATTTTGCATACATATCTATCAGAGCATTACTGAGGAACAGATCAAAGTTTAATCCCTTGCGAATAATCCTTGCATGGATTTCTTTCCCCGGGCGAAGAAAATGACCTCGTGCACAAGCTGGAAGAACATTTGTCAAAGTAACAGAATCGGGAAACTCATTACGAGTGGGCATTTCTCTGACTAATTGCAAGGCTTCCAACTCAAGCCTGTTTTGAGCAAAGTTAGCAACCATGGCATTCCAGGAAACAACATTCTTTTCTGCAATATTGTGAAACAAATAGGATGCTTCAGCTGGGCGGCATGATTTTGCATACATATCAATCAACGAGTTGGCAATAAAAACATCAGATTCAACTCCCATTCTTAAACTGAAACCGTGAATTTCCTTCCCCAAATTGAAAAATTCTAAATCAACTAAAACAGGCAAAATGCTAGATATTGCAATAGGGTTGGGTGTCAATCCCACAGCAATCATCAGCCTAAACATATCCACCGCCTCCACATTATTCCTAGTATAAGCAAGACTAGTAATTACGGCATTCCAAGAGACCTCGTTCCTCTCTACCATTGCATCAAAAACTTGCCTCGAAGCCCTCACATTCCCACATTTCCCATACACATCAACCAAGGCATTGCTAATAGTCACCTGAACATCCAAGCCAACCTTCACAACGTAACAATGAATCAGCTTTGCCATGACCTCGTCTGCAAGGCACCCACAAACCGGCAAAATACTGACAATACTAACAGGATTTGGTTTAAATCCAGACCTTGAAATCATTTCATAATATAAATCAAGTGCCTCCACAAAACATCCATTAACCGAATACATGCCCATTATCGTATTCCACGAAACAATGTCTCTCTCAGACATTTCATCAAACACTTTTTTCACATCACCCAAACACCCACAGTTACCATAGAGCAGCACAAGGGTGTTACCAACAAAAACATCTGTATCAAAACCAAGCTTGAACAAACACCCATGAATCTCCATGCCCTTTTGAAGCTCCATATTATCGGCACAGGCCTTGAGAGCAAAAGGGAAGGTATGATCATCAGGCCGAACTCCGGTGCCAACCATTCGATTGTACGTAGTGAATCCATCGTGAATCCGGGCGACGGCTAGAGCTCGAATGAGTGTGTTCCACAAGAATGCAGTGCGGCAATGAGGGAGAGTTTGTTCAAAGAGAAAGAGAGAAGCATTGGGTTCTTGAAACGCTGCGTAGCGAAGGATTAAAGAAGCGGAGAGAGAGACACTAGTAGGAAGGAACCCATTGTGAATTGCAAAGGCGTGCGTTTGCTTGATTTGGTATAGAGATTTGCAGTCGGAGGAAATTGTGAGGAGATTTATGTGGGACTGGTGGTTGGTTTTTGTGAAGAGGAAATGAGCTTCGAGTTTGTACAAACTGTGTCTCAGACAAAGAACTGTACGTGCATGGTTCTGTAATAACATGGAAATGGCAGTTATAAAGTGTTTGCTTGAATGCGTCCCACACCAAGTAGAATTATTATGAAGATTCTAATGGGATTGTGTGAAGCTTTCTATTTAAAAACGACCCAAAATACGCGTTAGTTCGCAGAATGGTATAAAGGAATGTAGAAATCATAGCACAGTTTTAAAAGTAGCTGTGAGAAGTTTGAATTTGCTTCGATTTATCTTGTTTGTGTACAATGAACTCTGGGAACATTTTAGGGTTATTTTGTATAGTGTGATTGATAAAATAAGCTGCATTTATTATGCTGATAAAATAAATTATTGAATGTTGAAGTACTTAGATTTTGATAAACTTTGTTGTGTCATTAATGTGGTATTTTATATAGGGTTATTTTGGATAGTTGTTGTGAATGATAAAATAAGCTGTATTTGTTATGCTCATAAAACAAAATATTGAATTATGTTATGTCCTTACTATGGTCTTTTATATAAATTTTAAAATATATGGATTAAATAAATAATTAACTTAAATAAATTGTAAGGATTTATCTTATTTTGAAACCCATTGAAATATTTTGCTGTAAAAAAAAAAAAAGCAGCTAATTGAACACGATGGAATTTCAATAATAAGGAGACAAATGATTGATTTTTTTTCAAATAATACAGGAGAATTTTTTTAAAAAATTTTCAAATAAACAGAAATTAGTCTTGTAGCCTATATTTAGTTAGAATAAATAGTAGGAGTGAAAATAAATGAAAAGAAAAAGTAAAAAAAATTATCTTTATTTTTATTATTTAATCCGATATAAAATTCAAATTTCTCGTCTTATTTCCTTTTCATCTCCTCTTTTATACTCCTCTCCTTTTGTTTCTTGAAACCAAATATGTCATTCCCATCATTGCTTCTCTACAATTTAAAAATCCTCTCTTCTTTCTCTTCCTAAACCCACCGTTCCCCACTAAGAAAACCCTTTTGTCCCATGGGATGCTCTCTTCCGGCGGTTGTTGTCTTTTCACCCACTCGGTAGTGTTTGAGATTGCATTCAGCTACCTCCTATGGCGTTTGTATTGTTGGCTCGGGCGTTTGGAATGATGGCGTCTGTTCTTTAAACGATATTCATTAAAAAAACAAACAAACAAACAAACCTTGATTGCAAGTCGATAACCCTAATTATGTTTTCTTCACTCTTTTCTTGGTTATCAATTTCTTTTTCCTTCATAATTATTACACTCGGTCATTTATGTGTATGTGCATGCGCACATGACATGACGGCTTGAATATTTTGTATTCGTCATTATATAATTCAAAAATGAAAAAATCGTGTTCCTGTGACGTGGCGGTGTCAGTTCTTAAATTTCTCAGTCAAAGAAGACAATTAGACATTCTCAAATAGGAGGTGCCTACCGTACAGTTAGGCTGTCACGCATGTAAAACGCAGACCGCGTGATATGGCCTCCACGTTGCAGTGTCTCCGTTAATACCTTCTGTCAAATCAGAAAATACTGGCAACTTCGGGAGTATTTATTACCGACCAGAGGACACAGGAGTGCATGGCTGGCCTCTAAGGGACAATGAGGCTGGTGGCGTGTGTTGACTGGCAATGGTCATTAGGAAAACAATGGATCCATTCATTTTTAAATTCACCACATTTTAAAAAAAATATATTTATAATAATTTTTAAATTTTTTATCCTAAAAAATATAAATCATACACTTATTGGATAATTAATCAGTTAAATATTCTTTATATATATATATATATATATATATATATATATATATTCTTAACTTATACTATCTCCAACCATTAAAATTACTTAAGATAATATTTGTTTAACTATTTATTGTTATTTATTGTAATCTCTAACCCTTTTTTAGGTCCAACTTTTTGTGGGATTATTTATAGAGATTTTTATAAGGCTTTTTAAAGTTATTTTTCTATGTCAATTGAGAACTAAATTTTTTTTTATGCTATTATTTACGCTATTAAATTTACTTGTTATAAGAATTGATATTCATTAAAGTTAGAATGTGACTTATTTTTACTTAAAAAAATGAAAACTTTTTTCTTTTTTATCAATTATGCGTTAAATTATCTAATTTACTAAACTATGATAAAGTTCATACAAGTTGATTGTTCTCATATTTACAAAAATATAATAGTATTACAGATACTTTAATCAATATTGATTTAAGTCTTTTCGATTTAATATGATGAAATTTTTTTCATAAAAAATTAAGAGGTTTATGCTTAATATTCTTAGAGAATGCTCAAGTATCAATTTTTTTTTTAATTTTATTATAATTTACTATAGTATGGACTGTTAATAAGATGGCTCTATCATTATAAATGAATTCTATACTTTCTTTTTTATTCAATATATGATACTTCTCTCGAAGTTTTTCTTTTTTTTTTTTTTTTTTTTGAAAAATGTGTATAAACGAAACCAATAATACATAAACTCGTGCCCATATTTGACATAAGCATTCTTTAATGATATTTCACTTTAAAAGAATAAAAGAAAAAAAAATTATCCAGACATTTAATCACAAAACGTGCAATAAATTTGTTCTGACAACCTTATAGTATGAGTTGTAATTTTGAGACCGAAATCAACACAAGTTCATGTTTCACGTGTAAAAGCAATTGAGACTAATGTTATTTACTTCTATTTTTCAATTGAGACTATTATTGTTTTGCTATTCTTTGTTACCTTATCATGTTTCATAGAGTATACAGAAACATGAAGGACGTATTCTGTCAAAGGTAACTTAAGGTATTCGTTGACCCACTGCAACTACTAAACTCTTTACGGCAAAGCCAAACCAATAAAATATAGAAAAATGACTAATACAACCTAATATTTTATAAAAGGAACATAAAATTTCTTAATATTTTTTTTAAAAATATCTACACCCTCATTTATTAACCAAAACCGTTTCTTTTAACATAAATTATTACTTCAACATGTAATTATCGTTATATCCTTCTAACATATAAGTCAATATATTGACTTTAAATATGTCATATATACATAATTGTTGATTGTCCAATTTATTCATAGATTATTAATAAAATTACGAACATACATTTATTGCCCAATTCCTCCGGTATAAATTTTAGTCAATTTTTCTCTTAAATCAAATAAATTTAACCAATTATTCAACAATAAAAATAAATAAAACTAGTTACTGATGCCATAAAAATTACGAACTATTTTTATAGAAGTTTAAATGGTTGACATATGGAGAATTTTCTCTTAAAAACAAATAAATTCAATCCAGCTTTATTTTTTCTTATTCTTAAGTAATTTTATTAATAGAAATTATAAATTTATTTGATTTTAAGAGAAAATTTGACCAAAATTTATACAGGAGGAATTAGGCAATAAATGTATGTTTGTAATTATATTAATAATCTATGGGTAAATTGGGTAATTAACCATTATTCTTATATGACATGTTCATGGTCAATACGTTGGCTTATATGTTAGAAGGATATAGCAGTAATTACATATTAAAATAGTAATTTATGTTAAAAGAAATAGTTTTCTTTAATAAATGAGAGTGTAAACGTCTTTTTTTAAATATTAAGAGATTTTATGCCTATTTTATAAAATGTTAGAAATATATCGGTTCTTTTTCCTCGAGACATTTCTCTTATTATTATTATTACCTTTTACAAAATTGGTACAAAAAGTATAACCTTGGAATATTTTTTATTAATATTAACTTTGCAATGATTGGTCCTTTTCATTTTACAAATAAATAAATAAAAAGATTAATTCATTTGATTCCATTTTATTTCTTTTCCATGTTAAGGCAGAAACAAATAAAATGAACTATCCAGAAAAACGTGGGTATTACGTAAATTGAAAAAAAAAAAATTAAAAGTTATACAGGTGATGAAATGAATTATATCATGTTTGATGGTTCGTTACATAAGTACTTAGCTTGACCTCAATTTTATTCTTTTGCCATTTGAAGGCAAAGATAATAAATAGCACGTCAAAATTAAAAATGCAAACTGATTTTTCTTATACAGTCACATAAAAAAAGGCATGTGATTGTATGAGAAAAATTATTCTTTTGCCATATGGCAAAAGAAAACAAATAGCACGTCTGGCATAAATTTCAAAGTTAATTTTTGAATTGCTAGATTTAAGTGTTAATAAATTCAAGACATATCGACAATTGCTTAATATAAAAATAATTTTGCATGTCATACATATTATATTTCATTAATATTTTCTGAAAAATTGCTTATAACTTTCTCCTATAATATATCTTGTTTCCAACTTTAAGAGAAATCTAACAGAAAATTAAGATTCATTTACATGTTGATCATTATCCAATAATTATAATAACCAATTTATAAAAAAAAGCACAAAATTACATCAACACTTAACTTGTATCTAACTAGTTGGATAATTTAATTACTTTTAGTAAACAAAAGATAATATAAACCAAATAATCAAGGGTGGGTCCCATCTGCTATATTTTCTTGAATGTTTCCTGACCTAGCTACTAAGCACAGTGGGAAAAAAAAAACAAAAAAAGTTGAGCCCTCTTTCTCTACACCCCCCTCCCCTATAAATATCCGAACGCACAGAGTTTTTATATTCCACACAACATATAATTCTTTCATGTATTGATAGCTAGCTAGCATAATTTCATCATTTCTAGGTATCAACAAATTCCTTTTCCTTTTGTCTTTCAAATTTAAACTATTTTAAAGAATTTGGCTTGAGTGATGTTCGGGTGAAGTTTAATGGTGAGAGGAGTATTTGTTATTCTTAAATAAAAAATCTCAAGATTAATAATGCATCTTATATTTCTCTTTTCTTACTTGCAATGATTATTTATAAAGTACAATATACAAATTACATATATCTTTCATTTGTTTGAACACGTACGTACATATTTGCAGGCCATCAATTCAAGAATTGCTGTGGAAACTTCGAGAGTTCAAGACCGGTTGAAAGAACTGCTTCTCTTGTGCTGATGCATTAAAAGAATTCGGATGATATATATATATATATATATATATATATATATATATAGAGAGAGAGAGAGAGAGAGAGAGAGAGAGAGAGAGAGAGAGAGAGAGAGAGAGAGAGAGAGAGAGAGAGATTTTTATGTGCTTGCGCCTTTTCTTTTTTAATACGGATATACTATTAAGTCATATTATTTTATAGTAAATTGATCATTCATTTTATTAAACCGCATAATTTAATACTGTGTGTGTCCGCATGAAAAATAAGGTTGACCGCACTTGAAAATTTTCATATATATAGATTTTATCTCAAAAAATTGAAATAAAAAATAGTAATGACATTAAACTACACCTTAACCCACCTAGGCCAAGACAAATTTGAAAAAGAAATTTGGCTTGATTGATGTTCAGGTGCAGTATAACGGTGAGATGAGTATAATGGATGTTAATTACCTTTCTCTTTTCATACTGGTATGAATTATTTATAAGTACAATAAACAAATTACATATCTAATTCAATTGAAATCTAAATTTTGTTTCTACTTGTCTGAAAAAGTCATGCCTAGTCCATATATGTAGATAGTTTCATGCCATGGATTGCCTTTTAATTAGTTATAATCTGGTGATTGACTTTTTTCGGCGGTTGGCCGTGGCGACGGTGGCTTTCCAAATAAAACTAATTGCTGATAATCAAAAAAATTAATTATACCAACTGAAGGAGTAATTTCCTTCAATAATATGAAACAATATGTTAGGGCTCCAAATTTACACACGTCACAATCGATTCTTCTTTTGTTTCTCTTTTTTGCTTTAAAGTTGATCTTTGATATGAATGTTTTAAGGTCAATTTGAAAAGAAAGTCAAGTACGAATGAATTTGCGAGCTCTAGATTTGGAAAGTTAAGTTTTTCTTCTTCTCATTCTCTTGAATTTGTTAAGAAATGACCAAATGATCCTTTAATCTCTACCCAAGCCTTAATTCATGGGCAACGGCTTGACTTTTGGCAGGAGATAAGATCAGTAAATTCCTTGAGTGTAACTAGATCATTCATTCTATAATTAATTTTTGTTTCTCGTCACTTACATGATTTTGTTAATAACCACGTGCAGATGAATTCTTTTGTTATGAATTTGTTTTTATTTGCTTTTGGGTTTTGAATTTCTATTTTTACGTGCCTTTTAGTGAAGTTATGTGGCTAGATGGAATTTTGCTTGTTCAGGAGTGTTCTAACATTTTACCAATTGAGAAATGATCCAGTTGCCCTTATTTGATTTTCTGTTTAATTTGGATTATGAGACATGCTGCATGGTGTGAGTGGCTTAATTTTATGTCACTTACAGCATCTCCAAAATGATATACTAATTTTACTTTTTAAATATTTATTTGCTTACTTATGTAATAAATAAGATAGTAAAAAATATGTTATCTTCCGAAAGACTCTTTAAATAAAAAAAATTAATATTATTTTTATCAATTATTTTTATCAAAAATAAATAATAATTAAAGCACTTCTCTCTCACTCTCTTAAAAAAAATAAAATATAAATTAAAAAGAGAGAAAGCCACTCTATAAAATTGAAGAGAGATAAATATTTCTTATTTCAATAATCATAATTGGAGTGATTTTTGGAGTCTTAAATACTAATGTGGACTTATTTGAAGAGCCTTTTGATAATACTTTTAAATCATCAAACTCTTCTTTCTCTTTCTCTTTATCATTGTATGGTTTGTTAGGCTGTTTGTACTTGATGGAGTAAGAGTTCAAGAGTATGGATTTTTCTCACTCTAACATTTACTTGCTCATTTAACGAGATGAGTGGGAATCTCATTCTATAGATCTCACTTATTTTTGGAGTGAGAAGTAAGATTTTTACTTCCATCTCTTCCTTTTTTATCATTCTCTTATTAAATATAAAATAATTGTATTTATTAAAATAAAATAATGTTAAATTTATTTTAAAATAGTAATATCATATTTTAAAATATAATAATATTACATTTATTAACAATAATAACATTATACTTATTTTAATATACTAGTATTATATTTAGTTAAAAATAATAATTTACATTTATTCTTATTTAAAATTATATAAAAATGATATTATCATGTTCATAAAGAATTAATAAAATTACTATAAACTATCTTTATTTGAAAATATAATATTACTATATTATTAAATATTAATAATTAATAATAATAAATAGTTTATTATAAGAAAATATTAATTTTGTACTATATTATTAGTAATAATGTTTCATTTATGTTGCTCTTATCAATAATTTTCAATTTACATAATTAAAATTAAAAATAATAAGAAATTATGATTTACATAATTAATAATATTATTAATTTATATAATTAAAATAAATAATAAAATAAATAGTTTATTTTATAAATATATTTTTTATTCACTTTGTATTCAAAATCTATTATTCTTAAATAAGAGTAAAAACAATAATTTGAAACAATTCAATCCTAATACAAAATAAAGTAAATACATAAATGAGATTTTGATTATGATTTTACACTCCTATTTCAATATAAATAAATAACCTACTCTCAGTTTCACTCCATACTCCCAAATCCAAGATTCTCATAACTTAGTATTCTCACTTCAATACATACAAAAAATAAATGAGTGGAGGATTGATTCGGTAGTCCGTTGGGAGTGTTTTTTTGGCGTGGCTGTTTGGAGGTTATGGTTTTGGAGGAATCAATTAACTTTTATGACACTTTGGGAGATAGCACAACAATTTTATTGGACGTTCTGGCCAGGGCTGAGGAAATACATAAGGTGAATACTTTCCCCATTAGGCAGCAACCGCGGAGGAAAGAGATTTTAGTTAGCTAGCCACCTCCAACATGGCTTTGGTGTAAGTTAAATACAGATGGAGCTTATAAGAACACAAGAAATTCGGAAGCAGGAGGTGTGATTCAAGATTCTTCTGGTCATTGAATTTATGGCTTCTGCATGAATATTGGGGCTAGCTCAGTGACAATGGCTGAGCTTTGGGGACTTCTTCAAGGTTTACCTATAGCTTGGAGTACTGGCATTCGCCGATTATTTGTTGAGGTTAATAGTTCATGTGTTACTCAGATGATTGCTCACCAAGCTGTTGTTCTTAATGCCTTTTATGCTCTTGTCACAGCTATCCAAAAGCTGATGAAAAGAGATTGACATATTTCCGATGCTCATTCTTATCGAGAGGCGAATTCAGCTACTGACTTCATGACAAATATATCTCTAACGATCCATGTAAGGCTATATCTTTTTTCTAACCTACTTGTAGATATTTATTATATTATTGTTGTTCATCCTCATTTTGTTCCTGTTTAACTCTTTTTAAGAACCCCCATTAATAAAATAATAATAATAAATTTTTTGATCCACTTGAGATCCAGACATTTAAAGGGTAAAATTGTTAAATTATAAGATGTAATGGAGCGATGGTGGACCAAACCATAGGAATATAACAAGGAATTTTATCTCGCTGCTTACATTTGTGGGATTTCAGAGCGCTGCTAGTTGTCTAGGAACATAAGAAAAGCACGAGAGAAACGAGACTTAGCGCTGTCGTTTTCTCTTCTCCCATCACTCCGGGTTTTTAACATTTAAAAAATAAAACCATTAGTAAAAGAATAATAAAGAATTCCAGACTATTGGATGAAAGTTCGCTTGATTTCAACATGCTTTCTCAACATGAAGCCTTTGAGTGATCGGAAATGGTGCGATTTCTGTTTCAAAGAAGTATTTCCTGGAAGAGTTGTAAAAGCATGGATGATCTTGGTGCTGTTCTTGGGTAGTGGATGCAAATTTTCTTCCTTTCAGTAATGATTTGTTTCTTGAACCGATTGATGCAACCTCTGACTTCCATTATGGGGAGACTTCTGAACTGCTTTTTGTAAAGAGCTCATCTTCTGTTCAGAAAATTTGGACTAACAATTTTTTGCATGATGTTGCAAATTTGGTGGATAAAGTTTCTTTACCCAGAGATCACAGAAACTTTGCAAATATTATGGCAAACCTATTGAGACAGAAGGCTGGTGTGATGATCAAGAGGGTTGATGAATTGAACCTCGTCCCTTGTTTGGACCCATCTGCAACCAGGATTCTTCTTTGGCCCCTCTTGATTTCAGTTCCCTAACCCTGCTTGCCTCATCCTATTTCCCTGCTTTTGCATGCATACATGTTTGAAAGAAGCATATAATATCCACAATGCTGGGGCTTCGACAAAAACAGATACTCAGCTGCCCAAGCCCCCAATTCTACAATACCCCAGATTTGACATGCCCCGAGCAAAGCTCCCCATATATTGGCATCTGGTTCAACAGGCAGGTTTTTGATAAGTTTCACTGCATCCTCCACAAGGCCAGCTCGGCCAAGGAGATTTAACCATACAAGCATAGTGCATTTCTGTTGGCTTAACATTGTGAGCTTGCATTTGATCGACGTACTTCTTCCCCTTCTCGACTAGTCCTCCATGACTACAAGCTGTCAGAACAGCAATGTACGACACAGGATCATATTCCACACCATCTTCCCTCATAGCTTCAAAGAGATTGACTGCAATATCCAACTCACCAAGCATTCCATAACCTAAAATCAATGTATTCCAAGAGGCTGAATCTTTGATTGGGAGTCGATCAAATATCTTATTAGCTAGATCGATTCGTCCGCATCTAGTATAAAAGTCCAAAACTGAGTTTGCAACAAAGAGATGTGTATGAAAGTGTTTTCTTATTATAACGCCATGTATTTCTTTCCCTTGCTTCATTGCAGCCAGATTTGCACAAGCTGATATAGCACCCATAAAAGATACTACATCATGCTTCATACCCAAGACCTGCATTTCAGAGAACAAATTCAGAGATTCTGAAGAATCACTAGTTTGAGAATAGCCTACTATAAGTATATTGTAAGATACTTCATCCCTAAGGGAAATGTTGAAAACGTTCTGAGCCAGGTTTAGGCAGCCACATTTTGCATACATATCTATCAGAGCATTACTGAGGAACAGATCAAAGTTTAATCCCTTGCGAATAATCCTTGCATGGATTTCTTTCCCCGGGCGAAGAAAATGACCTTGTGCACAAGCTGGAAGAACATTTGTCAAAGTAACAGAATCGGGAAACTCATTACAAGTGAAGTGGGCATTTCTCTTACTAATTCCAGGAAACAACATTCTTTTCTGCAATATTGCGAAACAAATAGGATGCTTCAGCTGGGCAGCATGATTTTGCATACATGTTGATCAACGAATTGGCAATGAAAACATCAGATTCAACTCCCATTCTTAAACTGAAACCGTGAATTTCCTTCCCCAAATTGAAAAATTCTAAATCAACCAAAACAGGCAAAATGCTAGATATTGCAATAGAGTTGGGTGAGTTAAAAAGTGGGTTTTTGAATTGAATAGAGTTAGATAAGAGAATTATGATATACTACTGTCTATTGAAAAAATAAATTATAGTAGAATTATAATAAAAGTAGGATTTAAGTATTATGAGTGAGTATACAATGCATTTATTGTAAAAGCTAGAATAAAAAGGAATATATATATATATATATATAGAGAGACAGAGACAGAGAGAGAGAGGATCCAACTACGGTTCAATTGCACCGTACCCCTCTTTTGTCTTTTTTGATTGTACCCCTTACTTTCTTCTGTATTTACAAACTAGTAGAGTAACTTCCTTTTCCTCTTTTTTCAACCCCCCACCTCTACAATATTCCGGATTTTTTTTTTCCATTTTTAATTAAACATGTAATCAACTAATTGCAATCAATAACAGACAACTTGATATTTTCATTTAACTTACTTCTTTGTTGCCTTAAAATTGATTTATTCTATATCATATAAGCAACAATGAATTAAATTTTTAAATAAAATAAAATCACATAAATATAGTTTTGTACTCATACTCTATTTATCATCTACAATAAAATTCAAGTGTAAGTAAACTAATTTTTTTTTTTTATTATGTTTCTTCTCCTCCCTCTTCATCTCTACGTATCTCTTCATTTTATTTTTGGAACAATCTAATTCTTGAGCTTTCTATTAATTAGTTTATTATTAATATTTTTATAGGTAAAACTCCTCTATTATGTCAATGGATTTATTTTTTCAGATAAAAAATGCTTTAAAAATGACAAAAAATTAGAATTTTAACAAAAATTTAAAATTCATCATAATTTTTATTGTCTTTATTAATACATTTGACATGTTCTGTCTTCTAATTATAATTTGTTAGTGTGGATATATATATATGTGTGTGTGTGTGTGTGTACATACGTAAAAAAAAAATAAATAAATGGATGATCCCTTGTATATATATAAAATTACACACATTTATTTTTCATTTACAAGCTAGTATACAATAGAACTTGTGACAAGTTTGAATTTAAAATAAACTGTGATAAGTTGTTGTAGTTGATAAAATAAACTGTGCATCTATTGTACAAATGAAAATAAGTTGTTGAATATTTAAATAGTTAGACTTTGATAAACGATGTTTTGTGATTAATGTGACCTTTAATATAATTTTTAAAAATACATAAACTAAGTAGATATTTAACTTAAATTACAAAGACTATAAGAACAATCAAAGAAAAAGTGCGGCTAATTGTATCCACAAAAATGCTCAATACACGCACAGAGATTTTGTTATTTGAATCATAAGGAGAGAATTGATTAATTTATTGAAATAGTAGGGATTTTTTTTTTACAAAAAATTCCAAATAAAAATAAAAAGAAACTAAGAACATATGATTGCAAGTCAAGAACCCTAATTATGGTTTCTTCATTCTTTTCTTGTTCATCTACCTTTTTTCTTCAGAATTGCGCTTGGTCATTTGCAATAGCATGCCATGTTTGAATTTATGTCCCATATATGTTGATCTATCAGGCTATTTTTATGTTTTGTACGTATTGATACGGGGATGACATACAGCATGATATGCATTTGGATTTAAGCTTAAAAGTCAGCATTCAACGATGACATACAGTCGTACAGCTCTCTTTTATTTCCATCAATTTTACATAATATAGAAAAAACAGCTTGATTATTTTGCATTTGTAATTATATAATTCAAAATTGAAAAATATTATACTTGTAACGTGTTGGTGTTAAGGATTATGATTCTCTCTTAATTTTTTTTTTAATTCTTTTATTTTTAATAATCGGTCAAATGTGTATATTCATTAAAAAATTAACTTAATTATCGCATATTCAACCCACTATTAAAAAATAAAAAGAATTAAAAAAATTTTAAAAGAAAATCTTTATCCTAATGAAAATCTTGAATTCCTCAGTCATAGATACACATCTAAAAGCAGACCGCTTGATATGGCTCGTAACATGTGACTTGTGGCAAAATATTAGGGTGCCTGGCGCTTGCTTGTCCCAATAAACAAACGAGTGATACATGAATTCAAATATTAATTAAAATTCTTAATATTATTGTATCTAGATTCAACCCGACTTCAACCCACACCCTCAGCTACATGGAAATTACCACCGGACGATAAGGCTACTGCCCTGGTGACACTGACATGCTTGACTGGCATTAATTAAAATATTAGAAAAAGGATGGATATTTGTATTCCACTAGATTTCTAAACTCACCTAACTTTTTGAGAATAATTATAGCAATTTTTATTTTTCATTTTAAAATACAAATCAACAAAATTGCTGGACAATTAATTAATTAATTATTTCTTATAATTTTTTTAACTTAGACTATCTTTGACTTAAGATAATTTTTTATTCAATTACTTTACCGTTCATAACCAAATTATTCAAGAATATATACATGTTCTTATATTTAATAATTTATAGTATAATATATTTAAATAAAAATAATAATTTCTAATATCTTTACTAATAAATAACATAAATTTAATGGCCCATATTTAACTGGGGCTTTCGTCAATGATGCATGTATAAATATTCTATAAAAGAATAAAAGACAAAAAGTTCCTTAGACATTAATAACAAAAAGGGGCAATAAATTGTTCTGACAAACTGTTCATACTGTGTGCGGTGATATTGGGACCAAAAATGTCGCCTAGCCCATACCATTTGATATTATACGTGTAAACGTAATTGGGAGTTGAGACTATTATATCGTTTTGGCGTCCGGTCTACACCACTTAGGTGAGCAAAATTTGTCTCCTTATCTTGTTTCATGTGGTGTGCATACAGAAACAGGAAGGACGTATTTTGTCAAATGTAACAGAAGATATTTATTATTTAATATTTTACTATGATAATATTAGTCGACCAGCTGCAATTTTATTTTTTAAAATTATACGAAATTAATATTTAGATTATAATTTATATTAAATTAATTAATTAGTATAAAAGTAATTAATTAATTGGTAGTCCCTCCTCTCATTATTATTACTACGCTCTTATAAAATTGGCATAAAAGCACAACCTTGAAACTTGTTTTTTTATTAATTAATTTGGCAATGATGGGTCCTTCTCACTTTACCAAAAAAGACAAAAATCATTCATTCATTTGACTCCATTTTATTTAATTTCCATGTTAAAGGTTGAAAAATGCAAAATGCGTCACCCGTAAATTGATCAAATTTGAAAATATTATAAGTGTTTGGTTTGACCGTATTAATTTATTCTTTTTCTATTTTAAGGCAAAGAAAACAAATAGTATCAAAATTCAAACTGGGGCAACCTTAAGAGTAGACAAATTAGGTAGTGGGCCAAAGTTTTATGTATTAAGAAAGTTCTATGTGGTCACGTGAGCTCTACATATAAGGAAGATTTTTTTTTTTTTTTTAATTTTTTTATTGATATAATCATACTAATAGATTTTTCAAGTTACTTATGGTACAAAAGTCTATTTTTTAAGTCTCTCTTTAATTAATAATTATCTTATGACTAAGAATTTTTAGACAAATTTTATATTCCATTACCTTAATATTAAATAGTATAACTAATAATTTTATCAAACTGTTAATTTGTTATTATTTTTTTAAGAAAAAATTAAATTCTTTAACTATTGATTAAAAAAACCTTAATTATTTAATATTATAAAAGTTCTTATACTCTTCTCTATAAAGAAATTATTACATTTATTGACTTACTTTTAAAGAAAAAAAAAGCTTCTTAAAATAATAGATCTAAAGGAAATAAAAAATATATATTCTTAATTACTTTTTCTTTTTGAAATATGTTAGTATCTGTTTGATTGTTGATATTTAAGATAGACTTAAAAACTAATTGAATTATGAGCTCTTTTATGTTTCTTTGAGTATTAAAATTACTGAATTGAGGAGGCTCATGAAAAAAATTCACATAGGGCCTCTTCAGTATTCTAGAGTCGCCCTGAAATGACACAATAATAATAATAATATCTATTTTAATATTAATGAAATCTGTTTCACAGATTAATGATATTATAATAATTATATTTAAAATTCAAAATAACTTACAAAATCTATGTTGTATATTCAATTTGTAATATGTCTCTATTTGCGTAAATTTTAGAACAAATTTTTGAATTGATGTACTTAGTATTAATAAATCAAGACATATTGATAATAACTTAATATTAAAAAATTTTTGCATGTCTTATATATTTTATTTGTATTTATATGTCACTTAATTCGTTATTTTCTCTTACTTAATTCATTATTTTCTCTTAGTAATATATTTGTGTTTATTATTAAAGAGGATTTCTTATTTAATAAGAAATGAAATAAAATAAACCCTAACCAAATTAACTATAGTATTAAAAATTTGTATGGATCATGGTATTTTCATTTGTCTAATAGTATTATGCCAAATCCTCAATTTTTGGCTTTAGCATTACTAACTAATTATCTTTTCAAGTATTTTCTAAAAAATTACTTATAACCATCTGCTGTATATTCATATAGCTTTGTTTCCAACTTTTTGAGAAATCTTACAAACAATTAAGATTTATTTACGTGTTCATCATTATCCAATGATTGTACTCACCAATCACATCTTATTAAAAAAAAAAAAACCCACAAAATTATATCGAACACTGAATTTAATTCCGGCTAGTCGGATAATTTACTTTTAGTAAACAAAAGCTGATAAGCATTTAAGGGTCACATAAACGAACAAATCAAGGGTCACATGTGCTGTATTTTCTTGAATGTTTCCTGACCTAGCTACTAAGCACACAGGAAAAAAAATCAGCTCTCACCCTCTACACCCTTCTCCCCTATAAATATCCGAACGCACAGAGCTTTTATATTCCACACAACATATAATTCTTTCATGTATTGATAGCTGGCTAGCATAATTTCATCATTTCTGGGTATCAATTAAATTTTTTTCTTTTTTTAAATTTAAACTAAATTTTTTAGTCAACAAAGCACTTGATGATGATTATATTGTTTGATTCTTGTGTTTTAGGCACACTTGTACGATTTGAATCCAAAAATTACGGTGATGAAAAGTAGTTCTGCAGCTGGTTCATCATCTAGGGCTCAGCGAAATATAAAAGAAAAAAATCGAAGAATGCACATGAGAGATCTCGTTTCCCAGCTCGCTTCTCTAATTCCCTGCGACTCCAAGGTTCATTAATTTTGGTCATATTTTTTCATTTTTTTTGTATATATTAAAGAAAGCAATACTAAAACTACCAAGGATACTACTAGTTTGTATATATATGCAATGGTGTTTTTTCTAAATTCTAGAAGTTAAACCTTGTACAGTTGCTAAATCAGAATCTGACCTGATGCTAGTATCTCAAAGTTAACAAAGTTCATAATATTAATGTGTATCTGACTCGAAACTTGTTGATGCAGTTGTCTATGCCAGAGTTACTGGATGAAGCCACCAGTTATGTAATGCATTTGCAAAAAAATAAAGAAAGTCTTGAGAGAAGGAAAGCACTCTTGAAAGGAGAGGATCACACTGAGCCAACAGTAATGAACATAGCAACTTCGGGTTCTATTTTGGAGGTGAATTTGATTTGTGGGTTGAAAAGGAACTTTATGTTTTATGAAATCATCAGCGTTCTTGAGGAAGAAGCAGCTGAAGTTATAAATGTCACACAATTCAATTCGGGTGATCGGGTCATCTTCTCTATCCAGTCCAAGGTATATATATAACTCTTCATGTTTCTGTTTAATTTGTTTTAGCATTAAGTTTTTTTTTTTTTTTTTACAGTAAAATAAGAGTAACTAAATTGAAGAAGAATATGAAATCAAATTGCTTTTCTGCTAAAACCATCTGTATCGGCTCTTTCCACATTTAATTTTCTTGCATAAAATTTCTCCATACTTGAATATATATAATTGTTAAAATTTTATTGGTTTTCAATTACTCTACTGGACAGTGAATAGGGGCCATAATAATTTAAAACTTTGTTTTTGAATCTTAATTATGTTTTCCTGCAAAGATGTTTGTATCTTTTTAATGTACTCAAAGATTTAAAAGACAAGACAAATTAAGTCATATATATATATATATATATATATATATATATATATATATATATATATATATTTTTTAATCTTTGGTTTTTTTTTTAAAGGAGAGGGGGGGCAGGCCCAAGAGTTTTATCCTCTCCATTCCCAAGATTGAACCCGGTCACTACTGAATCTAGAACCGACTATGGCAGCCAACCCGACTACGGCCTTGGGGACATATATATATATTTTAATCTTTTGGTTCACATTGGATTATTTATTTATTTTAGCTCTTTCAAGCGACACCCGAGTCAGTTCTCATTAACCGAAAATCTAAATAGCTTATCAATCCTGAGTTTTTGAGTAAATAATTTTATTCAAATATCTTCATCAAGATCCCAATTAAGAATCCTGTTTTAACATTTGAAATTCTTCTTCTCTGTTTTTGTTTTTGTTTTATTTTCCTTTAAAATAAAGTGTAAATCAAACCGATTGACCAACACCTCTTTTCAATGCTTGAGAAATGAGATTAATTACAAGATTATTAATGGTCTACATGCATATGGATTGATAAGGATCGTGGAATGAAAGTATGCATGGGTTTTAACACGCACGTATATGGTCCCTATATATATATATATATATATATATATATATATATATATATGTTGATAATTGCATGCCATGGATTGCCTTTTCTTGGCCGGTGGCGTTGGCTTTCGAAAATTAATTATTTCTAAGTACAAAATTATGTACGTTCTTTTCGCAGGCCATCAATTCAAGAATTGGAGTGGAAACTGCAAGAGTTCAAGACCGGCTGAAAGAAGTGCTTCTCTGATGCTGATGCATTAATAATTCATCAGATGAAATATGAATGCATGATCAAACAATTTATACGTATTTATAGATTTTATCCCAAAAAACTTAAAGAAATGAATAGTGATGATATTAAACCGCATCTGAACCGACCTAGGCCAAAACATATTCGAAAAATAATTTGGCTCAAGAGATGTTCGGGTGGAGTTTAATGGTGGGATTAGTATTTGTTATTCCTAAATAAAAAATCTCAAGATCAATAATGAATTTTATTTTTCTTTTTTCTCACTTGTGTGGATTTTTTTTTAAGTACAATAAACAAATTGCATGTATTTGTCATTTGTTTGAGCACGTATGTACGTATTTGCAGGCCATCAATTCAAGAATAATTAGTGTGGAAACTTTAAGAGTTCACGACGGGCTGAAAGAACTGCTTCTCTGATGATGATGCATTGATAATTCATCAGATGAAATATAAAATCTATAATTCATGATCCAACAATATATATGTATATATAGATTTTATCCTAAAAAACTAAAATGCATCAATGAAACTTAAATAAATGAATAGTAATGATATTAAACCACATTTGAACCCACCGAGGCCAAAACAAATTTGAAAAAGAATTGGTTTGATTGATGTTAGGATGAAGTCTAATGGTGGGATGAATGTATGTTATTCCTAAATAAAATATCTCAAGATCAATAATGGATCTTATCTCTATTCAGTTATACATACATTTTTCTGCTTAATTTTCTTTAGCATTAAGATTTTTTTAAAAGATTAATTGAATAGAAGAAGAACATGAATTCTTATGTTATTGATTCTATTTTTTTTTCAGCAGTGTTAGCATCAGTTCGCTTCTAAGGGGACAAGTGTCCCTTTTCTAGTCTTTTTTTGCTTGATTAAATGCTTTTATTGTAGTTTCAGTTTTTGCCATTGGTATGATTATCAATAATACCCTTTATAATGCAAGCACCCTTTATATATTTGATTAATCTATTTCTTGAGACAAACAATTAACCCAAAAAAAATAGAGGTTTATAAATTAAAATATGGAGTCATTACTACATTGAATTTATTAAAAAAATTGTACAAGTAAAAATGACTTTTGTTTATAAGTCATCAAATTACTTGACAAAAACATTGATATTTATAATAAAAAAAATTATTTGAACCTCCTAAATCAATTATACAAAGTTATTTGAATATTTAAATCTAAGCTCAAAATGAGTTAAATCCACTCAATTAATAATTAAGAGGACCTATTAACTTCACAAAAAAAAAAAATCAAGTTATTGGTAAATATCATAATAAAAGAGAGGGATTAAAAAAAAGAAGCGGAAAAGAAATAATGGAGAATTGGTGTTTTGTTTTTTAATCTTATCTTTGAAAAATAAAAATTTGAGTAAGAAATACTTATATAAGGGTGTTTCTGTATATTAGGTTATTAACTGATATTGTAGTGAATTTAAACTCTTAAATAAATCAAATGGTAATATAGTAATTAAGAAAAAATAAAACTAGCGGCTTGCCATTTGAAAGCTGATTTATCTACATTCAATCTGCGTTTTGTTCAGCAGAGGCAAAATTGCAGTTGATAAAAGTATTGCTGATTAATTGGTAACTTCCACTCTCCCAACATTGCAAAAGCATTATACATATAAGCACAAATTGGCTATTGCAGCTGTGGAATTCAGCATTTGGACTCCATTTGAGAGAACAAAAATCAGATTGCAACTTTGGGTTAACAGACTTATTTTGTCTACAACACTGACAATAAGACTCTCGGATTTATTTCCATCCTCATCAGTTCTCTCCATAATTACTATAACTTGATGAATGAATATAAATCTGCTAATCCAAGACCCTCCTGTAACTATCCACATCAATAGCAGGGCATCTACTAAACATGCCTCTGTCCATTAAACCAGTCAATTGTAATATAATCTTTAATAAGATTGGTTTTTTAACAATTACAGATTACGGGTCAAGCTACAATGGCTGGTTTTGTTGCAGTGGCTGGTCATAGGATGAAAAGAATCAATAGCCAGTTTTGTGTGGCAGTCAGAGGATGGTCAAAGGGAAAATGACTGTTTCGTTGCAGTGACGGTCAGAGGAATGGATTGAGGAGAAGAAATGATAGAGCAGAAAATAATGTTGAGGATAATATTCATGTGGTTTGCGACATCTTTCATTTTTTTGCATTTTTTTAAAGTTATTATTTTAATAAACTAAACGAATTAAGCGGAGAGTGAAAGCGCAACACGTGCTATTGTTTCTATCGTATTTCTTTCTTCCTTTAGTTCGTTTAGCATTTTTCTGTTCAATTTTTGTTTAATTCAGATGATGTGGCATGTGGCACAATGTAAGTCTCTTAATTTTGGGACACTTACACCAGCAAATCATTATGGGATGAGTGTTTTACACAGTAAATTCGTGTGGTACTTAGACAACACTTGTCGAAAGTTGCTAAGTAAACTTTTGAACTTCTCAATATCTAAATCAAGAGGTTTTCAGAAAATGCTAAAGAGAAGAGAGCAATTGAGCCAAATGCGGAAATTGTATTGCTTGAGAAAATGTTACAAGAGAGCTTACAAGATTGCTTGAGATGCTTGCTCAATGCTGAGATGCTCAAATGACTAATATTTATCCTTATTTATAGGGAGGCTTGCCTAACTCTAAAGAATTCTATGCCTAGAAAATTCTATACACATGTGAAAAATTATAGAGAAATTTAGTGTATGTACAAATGTGCTAGAGTTGCTGGAGTTTTGTGGAAGTTTCTGGAATCGGGCCAAGATAGCACATCTTGGCTCATGTCCTTGGGTCATTTTTGGGTTCTAGTTGGGCGGCCCGTCCTTCGCTAAGGCTGGAGATTTTAAACCTTGCTCCAACTCGATTTGGTAATCCACTTCTCGTTTAGATGGGAGCTTATTCGAAAGCTTCAGAGGCATCACGTCCTTGAATTCTTCGATGACAGTTTGTATTGTTGGAGGGACTTGGCTTGGAGTGCTTGCGGAATTTTCCCCCTCATTGAGCTCCCGAATGGACACTAGAAAGCTTGGGTCCTTCTTGAAAGTCCTTTTAAATTGTATGGCTGAAAGCGTCTTCTCCTTGGACTTGCCACGCTACGTAGGAGCTATGCATGTCTTACTCCTGTCGAGGATGCTTAGGGGTTTTGTGGCTGGAAGTGGGAAGGCATAGACTTGGTCGAAGAATTCCATGCCAAGGACCATCTTGAAGTCGTCCGTGAGCACGATGGAGAAATTGAGCTTTCTGCTCCATGTACCAAGTGCGACGTGCATGCCTTGTGCCGTGCCTGCAATGGGCTTGACGGGTGAATTTACTGCCTTCATAGTGCCTCCTTCTTTAGTAGTTTTGAGGCCTAGGAGCTTGGCCTCATCCTCGGATGCGAAGTTATCCGTTGCTCCTGTATCCAACAATGCGCGAACGGAGTGTCCGTTTATCTTCGAGCTTACGTACATTACCCTTTTCTTGGCGAACGCTGATTGTGGGCTATTAAGTGCGCCGAGTCATTGGAGAGAACCCATACTGGGTCGAGATTCTTCCGATGTTGGTGTAGAGCTGCCCTTGAGTTGAGCGGCAAGGGCATTAAGCGACTTCTTCTCGGGACAGTCGCGTACCCAGTGAGGGCCGTTGTATATGAAGCATGGGCTTCGCGGCTTTGGTGGCTCTTTCTTGCCTTCCGTTTTGCCTTGCCTGCTCTTACCTCTTGGAGGCTTTTTCTACCCCCAATCCTTGCGATTGTTGTCCTTGTCGTTCTGACTCTCTCCCACACCTTTGCCTTGGCTAGGCCTTTTGTCCTTAAATTGAGTGAAGTACTAGTTCAGCGATTCCGTTGTGGCAATGGTGTCGTCAAGCGTTTGGACACCCCGCCTATCTAGCTTCGTCTTGGCCCAATCTTTGAGGCCATCTTGGAAGTAGAAGAGTGAGTCGTTGACGGACATGTCACTTATCTCAATCATGAGGGTAGTAAACTCGTTGATGTAGTCGTGGACGCTACCCATTTGCTTGATGCGACATAGGCGCGCTCTCGCTTCTTTTCGGCATTGTTTGGGGCAAATTGCTTTCGGAGTTCTTGTTTGAAATTTGCTCATGTGTTGATGGTGCAGATACCTTTGCCCATCTCGCCATGCTTTCGACACCACCACAGTTGTGCAACGCCTCGTAGATATGTGGGTGTAGTCCCCACTTTCGATGCCTCGTCTTGTATACCCATGACATCGAAATATTGATCTAGCCCGAATAGATAGTTGTCTACGATGGTGGTATTGCGTGTGCCATCGTAGGTGTCGGGCTTTGGCACGTCAATGCGTTGCGCATCACTTGTGCTTATGGAAGCTGGGCTAGCGGAGAGTGCACGCTTGTGCCATGCCCAATCCGAGTGGACTTTCTCAACTTCCCTACGGACAGCGCGCAGCTCGTCTTGCACGAAACTACGGAGTTTTAGCAACTCTTCGTGAAATGCTCAAAATTTCCCTCGGAAGGTGTCGGCTTGGTCTTGGATGAGGGCCTTGGTTGCCATTGTGAGGTCGGCATATTTGCCCTCGAGACCATCCACTCTTTCATCCAAACTTTCGAGGGTGTCCTAAGCGCTAGGGGTGGCAATATGGGTCAGGATTCATTTATTCGATTCGATTCGATGGGAATTAAATGGGTTTGGGTTTGAAAAAATTGATTCGTTTAATAAATGGGTGAATTCGATTCGATTCGTTAATTAAACGAATCGAATACGAGTTTAAAATTTTTGATTCGTTTATTCGTTTAGAATTCGTTTAATAAATGGGTCATAAACGAATCGAATACGGGTCGATTCGTTTAAAATTTGTTTATTATTTATTTAATAAATTTGTATTAAAAAATATATAAGTTAAAATTGAAAAAAAAAAGTAGGTCCAATAGTCCTAATTCTCTAAATTAAGAGGGGTTTATGTGATAAATTAAGAGGGATTTATGTGATAATCATGAAGGGGTTTAGTTGATATTTTGCGGATGTTTATAAAAGGAGAAAATCAGAAAACCGGATGAAAAACTGAAAATTTAGTGAAACTGTGAAACATGCAGAGAGAGAGAGAGAGAGACCGTAACAGACCCGTGACCTGACCCGAACCCAAGAAATCGACCCGTCGGTTTCTCCCATCTCCGGCCACCTCACCGGCCGAGCAAGGTGTCAAACGGAAGCTAGTGAGCCGGCCGTCCATCCCCAGCCGCTGGTGAAGATCGAAAGTTTCGCGGATTTTGCGCGGACGATCGCCGGTGATTCCGGCCGTCTTTGGTCGTGCCACCGGTTGGAAAAGCTTCCCCACCTCACCATCTTCCATTCCCGACCAGTCACCAAGCACCGAGGAGGCCGATTTGCGCCGTCCGATCACCCCAAGGAGCCGCGGCTTCACGAGCTCGATCCGGCCATCGCCGCGTGGGAGGACACCACCGACACCGTTGGACTCACCTCGACGAGAAGTGTCTAGTCCGAGCTTCTCCACCGCCGTTGGGTGAATTTCCGTCATTGTTGGACTCACCTCGACTGAAGTGTCTCGGTAATTGAATTTATGTTATTTTTTATGTTTGATTTATGTTGTGATATTTTTATTTGTAGATTTATGATGTTGTATCTTGTACATGTTGATTAATTGTTAGATTATAGTTGATTTTTATTTAATATTATTATTTAAATGAATTTCTTGGATTAATCAGGGCCCTTAAAATAATTTTGAATTATTTTTGTTTTTAGGAGAATGGCCACGAGCCGAAGTAATTCAGCCTACACAATTAACGATTCTAGTGTTGGAGATGATAATGTAAATGACATAATCGAATAGGAAGAAGAGATTGAAAAAGGTTTAAGGCTAGTAGAACAAAAGGCACCACGATAAAGGAAACTAACTTCACAAGTTTGGTCGTTGTTCCGTAAGGTTCCGGGGGATAAGTATCCGGACAACAAGCCGAGAGCGGTGTGTAAAAAATGCAACATTGAGTACGTGATCGCACGCATTCAGTACAGTGTAATCTAAGAAGACATTATGAAACTTGTGCAAAATTTAAAAAGCGTGATCCTATACAAATGATGTTAGATCGTAGTGATGGATCCTTAACTCGTGTTCCCAAGTTTGAAGCTCATGTGTTTCGTGAATTATTGTCTTGTGCCATTGTTATGCATGATTTGCCATTTCAATTTGTTGAATATGAGGAATTAGAAGAATTTGGAATTATTTGTGTGATGAAGTGCCCAACATCCGTAGGAACACCGCAAAGCCGATGTGTTAAAAATGCATAATAGGGAAAAGACAAAATTCGAAGCATGTTAGAAGAAGCTCCTAGTAGAATATGTCTTACTACTGATTTATGGACTTCTATAACTACAGATGGTTATTTGTGTCTCACTGCACATTTCATTGATAAGGGATGGAATTTACAGAAATAAGTGCTGAATTTTTGTGAAATGCCAACTCCACATACTGGGGTTGCTTTGGCTGAAAAAATATTGTCATTGTTGTGTGAATGGGGTATTGAGAAAAGGATATTTTCATTGACTGTGGACAATGCTTCAAGTAATGATGTTTGTGTTGCAATGTTAAAAAGTCAATTGAGATTAAGGAATGCTTTGGTGTGTGATGGAGATTTCTTTCATATTCGATGTTGTGCTCATATTATTAATTTAATTGTTCAACAAGGATTGAAAGAAATTGAGAAAGAAATAGAAAAAGCCCGTGAGAGTGTAAAATATGTGAAAGGGTCACAAGTGAGAAAAAAAGAAATTTTTAGAGTGTGTTAAGCAAGTATCTCTAGATGACAAGAAAGGATTAAGACAAGATGTTCCTACAAGATGGAATTCAACTTTTCTTATGCTTGATAGTGTTTTGTATTATAAAAATGCTTTCCGTCATTTACAATTGAGTGATTCCAATTACAAGAATTGTCATTCTGAAGAAGAATGGGGGAAAATAGAAAAGATTGGCAAATTCTTGTCTATGTTTTATGAGATCACATGCATTTTTTCTGGTTCAAAATACCCCACTTCAAATTTGTATTTTCCGAAGATGTTTCATGACTAAAGTTGCTTTAGATCAATTATTTTGTAGTGAGGATGTGTACATGAAAACTATGGCACAAAAAATGATCGAAAAATTTGAGAAGTATTGGTCTGATTTTTGTACCATTTTGGCCATAGCGGTCATCTTTGATCCTAAATACAAGATGACATTTATTGAGTTTGCTTATAGCAAGGCTTATGGTCAAAATTCGGAGGAGTTGAAACATGTTCGAGATAAGTTGTTTTCAATTTTTGGTGAGTATAATTTGATCACACCATCTTCCTCCACTACATCCGTACTCACACAAATGAGTGATATTGGTTCAAGTGCGAGACGTAATGACAATAATCAAAGCACACTGAACCAAAAGACCATGGATATGTTCAAGGTACATTTACAATTTTCTTATTTGTTTATTGTAAGACTTATTATTTTCATGTTTGTTTTGAATTTTGACTATTCTTATTTCTTAATTATTTTGTAGGAGTTTGATGATTTTGATAACATGGATTGTAGTGCTTATGTTAGAAAATCTGAATTAGAGCTTTATTTAGATGAGCCAAAAATTGATAGAAAGATTGATTTGAACATTCTAAGTTTTTGGAAAGGAAATGGATTTCGTTATCCTAACCTTTCTTCCATGACTCGTGATATCTTGAGCATTCATATATCCATCGTTGCATCCGAATCGCCTTTCGATGTTGGCGGTCGAGTTCTTGATCAATTTCAAGTGTATTGAAGCCGAGACAGATCAAGCAATTATTACTACTAGAGATTGGAAGTTTGGAGAGATTGGTAAAACTTGCTTATAAAATTTATTTACTTTTCTTTTATAATATTATGTGCAATTGTTTCTAATTAAAATTTATTTTTATAAAATTATTGTAGAAAATTTGGATGTCACTGTGGACCAACTTACTCAAAACATTATAAACATAAGCACTAATTATGCTCTATCTGCACAGAGTGCCAATGATCCAAATGACAGTGTGTGAGTGTGGTAGGTAAAATTTTTATCTTGTTTAATTATTATTTCCTTGAAAATGCTACAAATTTGCTATATATTTTGATTTTTGAATTTTTACAATGACTATTATTAATATTGCAGTATGTTAATAACATTTTATTTACTTTTTGGTGTAGGATTTTTGTTTTCAAGGTGATAAAGACAAATGAAGAGAATTAAAGAAATTGTATTTCTTTATAATTTGAATTTGAATTTGAATTATTGTTATTTTTAATATTAAGGATTTGATATTTGGTATTTGGATGACTATACAATATGATTTGAATTATTTGTATTTTGTTGTGGGATATTAAATTTGTGTTTTTTTTACTTAATTTTGTTTATTAATTATATTTCTCTAAACGAATTGTAAATGAATCTAGATTCGATTCGATTAGTTATGAATTCGTAAAGGATAAACGAATCCGAGTTCGATTCGATTCATTTATCAATTCTATTAAACGAATTAAACGAATCGAACCGAATATTCGTTTAATAAACGAATCGAATCCGAATCCTGAAATTTCAATTCGTTTAATAAACGAATCGAATTCGAATCCATAGAATTTTGACCCAATTCGTTTACGATTCGATTCGAATTCGATTCGTTTATTCGTTTTGCCACCCCTACTAAGCGCTGGACATTGAAGTTTCGAGCGTAGCCATGCAAGGCTCCAAAGCATCAATAGACGCGGCCTTAGACTTGCTACGAGTCTTGGCCTGTTCGTGAGTTTCATTGTGGCTCCAGCTTGGTTCCGGGACTATCTCCACACTAAGAGTGTCCTTTTGTGTTGTACTTGAAGTTGGAAGATTGGTCATTGCTCCGAAATGGACTGGATTGCATGCGTGCAAACCTGGCTCTGATACCACTTGTCACTGGATAAGTGTTTTGCACAGCAAACCCGTATACTTAGACAACACTTATCGAAAGTTGCTAAGTAGACCTTTGAGCTTCTCAATAGCTAAGCCAAGAGGTTTTCCGAAAATACTAAAGAGAAGAGAACTAGAGAGCAATTGAGCCAAATACAGAAATTGTATTGCTTGAGAAAAGGTTACAAGAGAGCTTACAAGAGTACTTGATATGTTTGCTCAATGCTTGGATGCTCAAATGACTAATGCTCACTCTTATTTATAGGGATGCTTGCCTAGCTCTAAAGAATTCTATACACATACGACAAATTCTAGAGAAATCTAGTGTATGTACAAATGTGTTAGAGTTACTGAAATTTTGTGGAAGTTTCCGGAATCGGACCAAGCTAGCACATCTTAGCTCATGTCCTTGGGCCATTTTTAAGTTCTAGTTGGGCGGCCCATAACAAAATGCTTCTTTCTCTTTCTCTTTCATGTATGGTTTATTATAGAAAATGTCAAGATGCCTTGTCTCTTACTCCTCTTTTTTTCTCGTACGGGTTATTTATAAATTACAATAACAATAACTAAATTACATCTTTAAATTATTCCTTGTGAACTGTTGTGCTGTTTGTGAAGAATTATTATTATTATTGCATTTTTTAATTTATTTAGTGGCTGGCTTATATAGGTAAACATGGAAACAAAATACATCTAGAAAGTGGAACACAACTAATTTTGTTATACTAGTTGGTTGGCACTTGGGATCAGCTTCTTTTTCCAGAACCTTGGAAGGAGTTCAGCTTGTGGTATGATGATCACAAAGCCAGGGGCATCAAGGCTTTTCTTGATGGGATGGTAATCTTTATATGTTTCATTCGCTGAAGCGACGCAGCAAAAATAAAATTAATAAGATAGAAAAAATTATATATCATTTTAGTATTGAATTAAGTCAATGTAATTAAATTATGTTCTAATCGAAGTGTGATTAGATCCGTTTTAATCAAAATGATTCAATAAAATTTTAATAACACATAAAATAAGGTTAGACAACTATCTGATCCAAAGTTCCAAATGACTCTGTAAGGAAGATTTTGATAGATATTCTCAGAGAAAATTATAAAAAAAATTATTGAATAATTAAAGTTAAAACTACAATAATAAGATATCTTTATTAAAGAATAAACGTACTTCTTTAACTTAAAAAAGAAATTAAATCACAATTATAATAAAATAAAAGACTAAATCACAATTATAATCTTTTATATGTTTCATTGCTTTGCTGGGAACTTTCTATTATACTATTTTGGCTTGTTACTCAAAAATAAAATTAATGCTACACATCCTAAATTTTTTATCTCAAACAAATATTTTAAATGATGTGATATTCACCAATTGTTTAGTAAGATAATATAATTAATTCACTTTAATTTTACCAACAATGAATATAATGTTATTTAGAATTGTTATTTAAAATAAAAAATTTGGCATATCTAGTATTATTACAAAAATAAAAAATCCATTTGCAGGTGACAACAGGATGGTAAAAGAAGATGGAAGAAAGAATCTGGACTCCCTGGTTCATTGAATTTATACATTCCCGTAGCTATTTCAATTCCTAAACCAATTTTCTAAATAAGGGAGTACTTAGTGACTCTCACCTAGATGCTGGTCTTAACTATGGAAAATCATCTGGGCCAGATTCCCAACTATTGGATGAAAGTTCGCTTGATTTCAACTTTCTGAATATGCTGCCTTGAGTAATCTGAAATGGTACGATTTCTGTTTCAAAGAAGTATTTCCTGGAAGAGTTGTAAAAAGCATTGATGGTCTTGGTGCTGTTCTTCCCTCGATCCAGAGACAAGAGAAACTGTTCTGGCAGTGAGCTTTCAAAGTTCCAATGCTAGGTTGAT
Source organism: Murraya koenigii (assembly GCA_025617385.1). NCBI lineage: Eukaryota > Viridiplantae > Streptophyta > Magnoliopsida > Sapindales > Rutaceae > Murraya > Murraya koenigii. The sequence continues at coordinate 7,248,915 of CM046815.1, read as the reverse complement.
AAAGGAAGTCTTGGTAAAGGTATATGTAATCTGATGGGAAAATAAACTAGGTAAAGAGCACATAATCCCAACGTAATCAAGAAGTGTTTAGAATATGGGTATAGTTCTTGGGTAGTGGATAAAAATTTTCTTCCTTTCAGTAATGATTTGTTCCTTGAACCAATTGATGCAGCCTCTGACTTTTATTATGGGGAGAGTTCTGAACTGCTTTTTGTAAAGAGCTCATCTTCTGTTCAGAGAATTTTGACTAACCATTTTTTGCATGAAGCTGCAAATTTGGAGGAGGATAAAGTTTCTCTACCCAGAGATCACAGAAACTTTGCAAATATTGTGGCAAACCTATTGAGACAGAACGCTGGTGTGATGATTAAGAGGGTCGATGAATTGGACATTGGCATGGATAATGGTACTGGGAGTGCTAATAATTCCTCTTCTGCTGTAGGGAAGAACATTGTTTACTGGTCTGCTGGCATGGGGCTGGATAGAATTCAAAAGCAGCTTGAAGAATTGAGTATGTGGAATATAGACAGTGACTCACCTTGCAAGGCGGTCATTTGTCACCAGTCATAGCATCTGGTGGAGGTTATTAAAATTTAAAGCTCTTATGGTTTGATCATTTTCATTTGTTCACATTCTGCATTCTTTCGCTCCCCTCAAAGTAGTGGGAATACTTGCAGCTTGCAAAATCCAGGCACCAAAGGAGTTGGTGATGTATATCAAAATGATGATATGGCCGTGAGGTTATTTACATTCTTGTTCGTCAAGAGTTATTTTTACTGGGGTAAAAGAGGTGTTGATGGATAGTGTTTCGGGAACATCAGCATTTTGCCCAGTAATTTAGAGAACGAAACATTCGAGTTTCCTCTCTTGATGCATCTGAGAGCAAAATGTAATGCAGATGTTTTAGAAATTCTTTTGACTTTAAAGATCCCCGAAAATTTTGATGGTATCGACGATGCTTCTGTTATTTAACCTTTCGATTGTATTTTATATGTACCTAATTTAGAGTGCTATGAAAGCAAAACATAAGCTATCAATAGTCCCGATTTGGTGTTTTTCTAATCTAAAATTTTTTGTGAGCCGATCAATTGTCCCCCTTTTTTTTTTTCTAATGTATGGTTAGTTGGGAAAACAATATATCAGTTCTTTTTCTTTGCACGTTTTCCTTATTGACATTAAACATTGAGGAAAATCTCTTTGCATTGCATTGTGTATTAGTTTTGTAGAGTTGTCGGGAAATATGATGTCGATCATGTACACATCAGGCAATAGCCCAATACCCAGGAATGGCAGATTTCTCTTCTAACAAATTTTTTTTTCTCAGGGGATTTTGCACCACACACGACCGGGAGTGAAGGTCTTCTTCATTCTCTCATTAACTACAAAATCCTGCACCCGGTCCCTTGTTTGGACCCAACCGCAACCAGGATTCTTCGTTGCCCCTCATCCTATTTCCCTGCTTCTGCATGCATACATGTTTGAAAGATGCATACAACATCCACAACGCTGGGCCTTCAACAAAAACAGATGTTCAGCTGCCCAAGCCCACAATTCTACATTACCATAGATTCGACATGCCCCGAGAAAAGCTACCCCTCAGATATTGGCATCTGGTTCGATAATCAGGCAGGCTTTTGATAAGTCTCACTGCATCCTCCGTAAGGCCATGGCCAAGGAGATCAACCATACAAGCATAGTGCATTTCTGTTGGCTTTAACTGCAGCGATAAAATCAAGTTTTTTAATTTTTCAATTAAAACTTTTTAGAGCCGATTTTATACAAAATATAAGAATTAAGTAATATAGAAATTCGTACCTTTATATTTTGAGAAGATGAATCAATTGAAAGTTGTAACTCTATCTCCAAACGATCTTTCAGGTTATGACTCAAGATTGATCAACACTGGACGTGTGGGCGTTTATTTCACCACTCTCAATTGCAACTGACTTCTCTTAGATGTCCACTCCCAATTGCAACTAGTTTCTCTTAAATATCTTTTATATTTTTCTCAAAAGCACTGGAATTCTCTTATCTACTGTTTTAAGAAAAAAAATACACATTTTATAATATCTTATGAAAAATCCTAATATGTTAGGATTAAGATTCTTATTTAAAATAAGATTTCTTTTTTAATTTAAATATTTAAATTAAATACTATCTTTCCACTTAGGTAAAAGTGGAGAAAATGTGTAACTAATTAGGGTACCACCTTATAAAACATCATAAGCTCCCTTTTACACTTAAATATAACATACTAGGCCTAAACAAATATTATAATTATGATTTTCACCTAATATACCAGCTTTTCTAGCTTTTAGGTCCAACGATGGTGTTGTCAATTAAATGAGCTAACCTGGGGATCATTTGGGAACATACAATAGTGGCTACAACAATTAAATTTGTAATTAAACAAATACAATTATTTAATACCAATTCTACTCCACTATAAGATTGGAATTGACCTCCATAATTGTATGCTCGAATATAGTTCGCCCAAGCCACATTGATTTCTTTACTGCACAATCCTTTGTACCACATCGTTAATTTAAATTGATATCTCAACTGTCCAATTAATTTAATTGCATCTTGTTCCTTGATACTTACTGGTTTTCTCTAATGATCATTTTCAACATACTTATTTATGTTGACACTCTCTCGGCAGAGAATTCTATGATCAAGTACTGAAAACCCATCAAGAGATGTGTCATACAAATTTTGCATTGTTAATCTATAATTTCAATACTTGTAATTGCTCCCACTAAGGTACCGGGTAATCTTGATTACATGTGTATGTCGTGCCATTGGTAACTCAAATGAAATAACAACTACAATCATGAAATTATAACTAACTCAATATTAAGATTACAGTAAATTAATGTCCATGAGATTTAATAAGTCTGACAATTATTACTAGTTTAATTAAATCTCATATGTAATCCAGTTCAATGTAGTCATACTACATCAATAAATTCATACATGATTAAGACAAATCACTCAATGAATTTATTACAGTCTATACCTAAATAAAGTGCCCAATTTTATTTATCAACTGCGAACTTAATTTATTTAATCATAAGATAACTTGTGTTTATGTCCTCTGCAAATCCACATGATGATCGCATAAATACATATAATATGATTGAATGGACTTTAATCAAAATATTAATGCAATTTAAAATATCTAAATAAATACCTCAAATATTTTATTAATCAGAAAATCAATATTCTGAATGAATCTAAACGATTTTATCGCTTGATCCAATCTGATGTTCCATGACCGTCTGCTTGCTTCAATCCATAGATGAATCTAATCCATAGATGTCTTCTTCAAGATGCCCATTAAGAAAAGCTGTCTTGACATCCATTTGCCAAATTTCGTAATCTAGCACTACAACAATAGATAGCATAATTCTGATAAATTTAAGTATAGCAACCGAAGAAAAATGTTTCCTCATAATAATTCCCTCTTTTTTAGTGAACCATTTGGCTACTAATCTTGCTTTAAATGTTTCTATCCTTATGTTTATTCCTCTTTTCCTCTTATAGATCCACTTGCATCCAATGAGTTTTATCTCATTTAATGTCTCTACAAGTTCTTAGATTTTATTGGAATACATAGATTATATTTCTTGATTCATAGCCCTTTTCCAATGTTCAACATCACTATTTATTAGAATTCCATTGTAACTAGTGGGATTTTATACATGTTTATCTAAGATAGCCGTATAGGTTTCTCCCAATAACATGTATCTTGTTTGGTAATCTAGTTACCCTTCCACTATGAAGATATTCTAAAAGTGATGATTTGTTCAGGGATAATCATTTGTTAATCATTCTTACTCTTTTCTATGTTTATTATACATAAATAGAAAACAGAGCATCAATTTGATCTCTTTATGATTTCTCTAGTTTTACCTTACTCTTAGGTTATAAGTCATTTATATAGTTTTCCTCAAGGAAAATATATTGTATGTTTAAAAATATATTTCTATCTTGAGGTCTATAAATTAGACTTTCCTTTATTCCTTTAGAATACCTAAAACATGCAAACTTTTGAACATGAATCCATCTTTCTGCCTATAATTTTAGTATAAATACTAGTGAATCTCCAACTATAAATGTGTCACAAATTAAGTTTGTGACATTTCTATAATTTCATGGATTATTAGGCACTGATATAGATGAAATTAGGTTCAATAGTCTATGCAGTTTTAAATACTTGTATCTAGAATAAAAAAGGTAAATGATAAATTACTAGGCATATATCTTGTTTTATTCAAAAGAATCTTGTTTCTCCATATAATGACACTATTATTTCACAATGTTCATTATATATGGGTGTTTATCCCATTTTACAACCAAATGGACTTTAAATTCTCTAGAAAGATATTCTTTACTTCGATCAGATCGAAACTCTTTTATATTCTTGTCTAATTGCTACTTTGTTTTATCCATGTACTCTTTTGAATTTCAAAAGCCATGGAATCATGAAGTATTTAGACAAATATAAATACGATGAATATTTATCAATAAGATTGATAGAATACTCATAACCTCTTTTAACATGTAAACTAATTAGTTCGCATACATTTGTATGTACTAATCCATACAATACAATATTACACTTTCTTTTAGCTCAAAAAGAGTTACCTTGTCATATTACTCTTCTAAATAAGATTTGTAAAGTATCAATGATCAACCTCAATAAGTCAGGAAAGACCTATTATTAATCATTCTCATGAAATCTTATTATAGTTTATATGATTTAAGCATAAATATTATAGGTACTATTAGTTTTAGAAGAAACATTTCTTTTCTTAGATAAATACATATATTCTTTATCATTATAGCTTGCTTTGAATAGATCAGTAGATTTATATGATATTAATTGTCTTTGTAAAGTACCAAAATAGATTATTAACAGAGGAACCAAAAATACAATGCACTCCTGTTTATTAAAAACAAGCCACCAAAATTAAATTCCCATAATGTTTGGAACACAAAAACAAATATCAAAACTTAAAGTCTCATAAAATTGATCTAATCTTCTCAGCTGATATAAACTAGTATCCTTCTCTATTGCAGTTTAAAGCTTTCTTCACTTGATCTCTTGATTTCCTAAAAACTAAATAAATGAATTTACAAATAAAATTAGTTATCTCAGAATTCACTATTACATTAATCAATAGAAACTGAACTAACTAGGAAGCTTAAAGATTTCATATACCTGATTTTTATAATCTTAGGACAATCTTTCTTTCGATAACCCTTTTGTCCACACTTGAAACATTTACCTTTCGACTTGCCATCTTTTCTGGTAGACAGGTTTCTTGTCCCAATTCTCTTTTACCTACCCTTATCTTTCGACTTAGGCCTTAAAGAGAATTCTTGTTCAGGAAGTTCTTTGCTATGATAATATTCTTCTATAGCATGTAGTTCGTACATCAATTGAACTAAGGTCATATCTTTATAGCTTAAGATATAGCTGACCTTAAACTCTCTGAATGTATCAGGTAAAGAGTCAATCATCATGTTAATCTTTGTTTTATCATCGATCTGAACACAATGAATCTCAACTTCATTCAAATAGTCCATCATTTTGATGATATGATCACGAACTCTTGTACTCTCTTCCATCTTGGTGTCAGTGACATGTTTTAACGCTGCTTCTCTGGCCCAAACATCTGATGGAGACTAGCCAATATTTCAGTAGCTGCTTCCATGCTCCAAAGTTTGTTCTGTAGTTCCATAGAAATTAAAGCCAATAAATAGTGCTTAGCCATTTTGTTAGCTTCGCACCATTTCTCGTCAGACTCCCTCTGATTTCTATAATCATATAACGTTGGTACTGTAGGGCATTGCTAGGTCAGAACATATTTGCAGTCTTTAACAGTGAGAATATTAAATAGATTGCATTCCCAATCTAAGTAATTTTCACCATTGAGTTCATTTGTAACCAGGATAATTAATAGTGGGTTGATGGAAGATATTTTTTGAAAAAATAAAACATACACATATAAATACATTGATATAACATTCACAATAAAAATCTAAAATACAAAAAATCATAAATACATTTTATTTTATTGTAATGATAATCTAGTTCGGCTTTAGCAAGCCATCTGTTGGGGAAGTCATGCCACCACTTCCTAGACCCAATTAACCATTAGATTATTTACTTTCATAGTGTAACATGATAAATAACCATCGTTATCTTTTAGGGCCAAAATTTTGTTAACAGAGCTTCGTTGAGAAGGTTAATAACAAATTTTGTTGAGTGTATAACCATTGTTTTAATCTACGTATTTCTCATATCTTGCAGTCACCGTTAGAGTAATCAACAGATTCAAAAATATTTCGATTTTATCTTTAAAGAAATTCATCAAATAAAATATCTAATATATATACCCTCTGTAGGGAGCATCACCGTATCATGAAGTCGAGGTATATACATAATTTTATTATTGAACTAATAATGGAACCCGCGGAAAAATTATCTTAAATCTTCCCTCTTCCATTCAATATTTTAAATTTGGTTTTTTCGTTTTGAACAATACACAAATTATATCTTATATTGTTAATTGTATGCTCCCTAAAATAATATTATTGAAGTGATATCTTATATTATCAAGCATTTGCAAATTTCAAACAATATACATAAATTCATGTTATATGAATGACATTTCATTATGTATAGAGTGGCACTACCTATTCTATATAACATGTTGTCATGGAATATTATTATCCAAACATAGTATAAAAATTAAAAGTAATTAAATAATCTCAATTCATGGTTTTCCTAAAAAAAATTGACTTAATCTATAAGTTTAATATTTATTGGGCTTCAAGTCAATGTCCATCAACTTTCTTTTCCTTCCTTGTACTTGCTCATGTTTATAACTATTGGCTTAGAGATATTTGGGCTTTTAAATTTATCTTTGGTTCAATTTTAAAATTTAAATTTGGGTATATATTAAATAAGATTTTATTGGGTCTTATTTTTGAAATAAAATTTTTATAAAATGCAAACTCAATTAATTTAATAAAATAAGCCCAAATTTATTTTCAAAAATTCTTAAGCCAAATAAATTTAATTATTGATCTACCAAAATTTTTATTTATATGACCCAATTTTAAAATCCCAAAATAGGCTTGGGACTAATATAAATAAATTTGGATAAATAATTATTATTGGGCTTATCAAATTTCTATTTATATTATCTAATCGACCACTAAAATTGGGCTTGGATCCAATATAAATAATTTTGAATTTTTCTGTCCAAAACCCAAATATTTTAATTGAATTATAAATTAGTAAAAATTTAGGATGCCATGAGATAAAAACCCAAAACCCTAATTCTCACATTTTTCTTCCAGCCTCCATACATTTTGTTGGACCTAAATGCAAAAGTCTTCAACATTATGCCAAAAGACATAAATTATTAAAGTATAAGATGTTTAATGAAAAAAAATCAAAAAAAGACACTCATCTTTTTTCTGCCAATTCCAGAGCATGAGTATGAGTTCTTGCCGCAAATTATTTTCTTCTTTTCTTGATTTTCTTCTGTTCTTGATTTTTATACTATTTTATAATAAAATAATATTTACAAGAATTCATTTACCATTAACGGCTTACAAAAAAAAAAAACTAAGAATAATGAATTAAAATCAAAAGGGAAACATGATGATAGTAAACTATCCATTTGGTACAAATCCAAAAAAATATACAAACAAATTTCTAACCATAAATTAAGACAATCCAAGTATGTTTTATTTATATATTAACAAATAATATATATCTAAATAAATTGTACCACTCTAATACATAATAAACAAGATAAATTTCTTACGAAATCCTTATATATTATTATGAGATGGCTCTGATACCAATTACAGGGATTAAATCAAGTTTTTCAATTTTTCAATTAAAATCTTTTAGAACCAATCTCATACAACATATAAGAATTAAGTAATCTAGAAATTCGTACCTTGATATTTTAAGAAGATGAATTAATTGAAAGTTGTAGTTCCGTCTCCAAACGATCTTCCAAGCTATGACTCAAGATTGATCAACACTGGACGTGTAGGCATCTATTTCAACACTCCCAATTGTAACTGGCTTCTCTTAGATGTCTTCTGTATTTTTCTCAAAAGCCATGTAATTCTCTTCTCTACTGTTTTAAGAGAAAAATATCCCTTTTATAATATTTTATAAAAAAATCCTAATATGTTAGGATTATGATTCCTATTTAAAATATGATTCTTTTTTTAATTTAAATATTTAAATTAAATATTATCTCTCCACTTACATAAAAGTGGAGAGAATGTATAACTAACTAGGGGATCATCTTATAAAACATCACAAGCCCCCTTTTACATTTGAATATAACATACTAAGCATTAACAAATATTATAATTATGATTTTTACCTAATACGGCAGTTGAGTGAGCAATTAAGCCAAATGCGAAAATTGTATTGCTTGAGAAAAAGATTACAATAGTGTTTTGAGTGCTTTTTCAATACTTGGATGCTCAAATATGACAAATTTTATTGTATGTACAAGTGTGCTAGAGTTGCTAGAGAATTGTAGAATTTTTTGAAATTAAATCAAGCTAGCACATCTTGGCTCATGGTCTTTGACCATTTTTAGGCTCAAATTGAGTGATTCATAACAAATTGCTGCCTTAATTTTTTTTAAAAAATAATAAATAAATATAAATTTTAATTTAATTTAATATTATATAATATTGATTTTTATTTTCTTTTATTTTTGCATTGTAATTATTAATTTATGTTAATAAATTTATTATGTAATAATATTATATTATATTTTTATTATTCCAACTAATGTATTATTTAATTATATTATAATAATTAATATATAAAAATTGATTATTATTCAATATGTTAATACAACTAATAATAAATACTTAAATAATATATTAAAATAAAAATATAATATTACCATTATTTAATTACATTACAATAATTAATTTATAAAAATTGATTATTATTTAACAATTTAATATAACTAACAGAAAGTCTTAAATAATATAAATAACACATTAAAAATATATATATAGTATAATAATACATTATTTAATTATATTAAAATAATTAATATATAAAAATTAATTATTCTAAATAATTTAATAAAACTAATAATAAATACTTAAATAGTACTAAATTTGAATAATATTAATTTAAAATTAATAATAATATAAAATATTATTACATATAGTACTGATTATGTTGTACTAAATATGAAATTTTATTATAATTTAATACACTATAATATAATATAATTAATACAATATAATATAATGTGTCAAATATACCTTAAAAGTATTGTTGTAAAAAAAAATCACAGCAAGAGTCTCATATACTTCATAATAAAAATGTTTGAAAATATTTTTAAAATATAAGAATTAATCAAATACTTAATTTTAAGAATTTAAAATTATTAATATTAATAAATATATTTAAATTTATTATAAAAAAAACGATTGACACCCCAAGTCAATCGACAAGTCAAACTTCAGATAAGCGTAGTCCGCATAGATACATCCTTTTCATTGTGGGGACTGGGGAGACCCGAGAGTGAATTGTCTTTGTCACAATTCATGGGTCAATGGGGCGCTTGGGGGCTCATAAAACAGACTGCGTTTACACGTGCGTCTACGACGGACTCATGCTTCCCATTCCACCCTTGACTTGAGAACTCTAATACCAAAGCCGCACGCCACAGCCGAAAGCCCGACAGTGCATTCTTTTTCAATTTTGAATTATATATAATTACGAATACAAGATAATTCAAGTCGTTTTATGCCATTTTTCTAATTTTTTTAAAAAATATATTCAAACTTGATAACGACAAATAAAAATTTTATTAAGAAATAAAATTTTAAAAAATATTTTCTAAAAAATTAGACTTCACTATTATAATTAGGAGTATGATTAAAGTTTTTAACGAAGAATTTTTGATAATAGTAAGACTCAAATTTTAGTTCTATGTTTAGTTAGAAGAAATAATAGGAGAGGAAAGGAATATAAATCAAATAGAGATAGAAAAAAAAAGAGTGAAAAATATTAACAATTTTATTTTTATTGTTTGGTTAGATATAAAATTTATCTTTCTCTTTTTTTTTTCTCTTATATACTTCTTATATTTTTTTAAACTAAATAGATCTATGTCTCTCAACTTTTATAATGTAAATTCTTTGATTAATGATCCGTTTGAAATTGAGGTAATATAGTTTTTAAGTTATTATTATTATGAAAAAAGTTGTAAATACAAAATAAAAATTAATATTATATAATAAATTAAATTTTTAAATAATAAATTTGATAAAATTATTAAATATATAATAAATTTTTTTTCGTACAATAAAAAATTATATTAATATAATTTTTAAGTTACAACAATAAGTGTTAATCAAACACTTTAATATTATAATTTTTTAAGTTACAACTATTTAATTTTAATTTCAAATAATATTAGATGATATGATTTTTATAAAATAAATTGCGAGACTTTAAGCAGAAAGCAAACGTGCATACCGTGCTATACGTCGTCGCTTAGCCAATTAGAAAACACAATAATAGACGGATGGACTGACATCTATTGCCCAAGGACAAAAAATTCAAACATAGCATGATATTGCAAATTGCCGGTGTAATCCTGAAGAAAAAAAAAAATTATGTTCTTGACTTGCAATCACTTGTTCTTATTCTTTTTATTTTTATTTGGCAAAAATTTAAAAAAAAAAAACCTCCCTATTGTTTCAATAAATTAACAATTTCTCTTCTTATGATTGAAATTCCATCAAACTATATCTGCTTGTGGTAAGTATTTTTGTAGATCACCCTTTTTTTTGTTTTTTCTAACATCAACATATTTGATGGGTTTCGAAATAAGATAAATGTTCTTTTATTCGTTTTAGTTTAAGCTAATTATCCATTTAGTCCATATATCTTTAAAAATTAAATAAAAGTCCCAACTACATATATGTTTATGTTAAAATCTGCTTAATTATCATCAATTGGTCTTATATATTGAAACACCGCTATAATAATAAAATTTAATGAATACATATATTCTATTTTTTAAACTCACAACAATCACACAACAATATTTATCAAATATTTAGCTACTTTTTTATTCAGTGGTTTATTTTATCATGCACGGCAGATGTAATTTATTTCATTAGTCAGAACCCTATGGTGTTCCCAAATTTTCAATTCAAATAATATGACATTTATTCAGTAATTGGTGAAATAATATAATTAATTCATTTATGATTTATGAAAATTCATCGATTAACTTCTTAATGAACAACTCATTATTTAGAATAAAATTTATAGCTATCTATACTTACTCAATAAACAACGCAACAAATTCATCAACCAAGAGAGAAAAAATCAACTTAATTATAAATAAAGTGAAACAAGCCTGCTTAATTGTCAACATAAAAAATTAATTAATCTTAACCATGCATTTCGCTAGGAGAAGCTAGGAGAGAAAGAATATTAATATTTCGTTTTCTTGTCAGTAATTATAATGAATTAGAATCAGAATGGACTGGAATGTGAATGAGCTATAATGTGAATGAGAAGTGAGAAGTAGAATAAGTTGTTTACTTTAGCTATAGAAATCGAAATCAGAATGAATTAGAATTCTATTGATGAGTTTACTTTATCTTGGAATCGGAATCGGAGTAAGATGAATTGTTTTAAATTACTAAAACACCCTTTGTTAATTTTTAAAATAATAATATTTATTATTGTTCTTATTTATTATTATTATTATTATAAAAATGATATTAATTAAAACAATAAAATTAATAAAATTTAATAATAATAATAAATGTTAATAATGATAATATTAATAAAAATAATAATAACAATAATTAGTAACAACTAAAATAATAAATGTTAATAATGATAATATTAATAAAAATAATAATAACAATAGTTAATAAAAATTAAAATAATAAAGTTAATATAATTTAATAATAATAATAATAAATAAAATAATAATAAATGTTAATAATGATAATATTAATAAAAATAATAATAACAATAATTAATAACAATTTTAAAATAATAAAGTTAATATAATTTAATAATAATATTAATATTAATATTAATAAATTTGAATAATGATAATATTAATAACAATAATTAATAATAATTAAAATAATAAAATTAATATTATTTAATAATAATGATATTTAAATAATAAATAAAATTTTATAAAATATCCTTAGTTTATTACTATAATTATATTATTTATTATAATATTTTTAAATTATTAAAAAATTAATATAATATAATATTATCATTATTGATTGTTTAAATTTTTAATGGGGGCATTTTTGTTAACCACGGGAACGAGGCTCTGATTCACCACCCTCCTATGTGAATTAGAAGCCTAGGAATCAATTTTAAAATCACGAGCCTTACATTAAATCCATTCCGATTCTAAATCTTAAATTTGTAAGTAAACATTTTAGTAATTCTCATTCCAATTGAGAGAAAGTAAACATACTATAAGAGGGAATCTTTGTCCTTTAAGAGTAGGGGTTTTAGAACTTTTTTAAATAGTTAAATTATCTAAAATACTTTTAATTTTTTAAATTTATTTTATAATCTTATTTCATTCATTGTATACCATAACTTTAACGAATGAGACATTGTCAAATGTTCCCTTACTATATTACCATAACACTCATGTTATTTTTTTAATAGCCAATAATACTTCTGATAGTATAAATTTACAATATTACATTTATTTTTAAATACACTTTTATTCATATTTATTATAAACTACATAAGCCACATGAATAGAAATTAAAAAAAATGAAGATTAGAAACAAGAAATATACGTTTTAATGTGAAAAAAAATTAATAATAAAATTTTTTTCTTGTATTTTTTATTTTATAAATATTTTCTTATGACAAATATAGAGAAAATTATTATAAAATAATTAAAAATTATTATAAGAAACTTGAATAATAAATAATAAAAATTATTATAAAATAAATAATAAAAATTTTCTTGTACTTTTTATATTTAATTATAAAATATTTATTATAAGAAAATATTTATAAATTAAAAATACAAGAAAATATTTTATTATTAATTTTTTACAACAAAAAATATATTTTTTGTTTCTAATCTTAATTTTTTTTATTTTAATTTATATTCATGTGATTTATGTAATTTATAATAAATATGAATAAAAGTGTATTTAAAAATAATGGTACTATTGTAAACTTACGTTGTTAGGGGGGTTATTGGCTATTTAAAAAACAGCAGTGGGTAAATGATACATACTGAATATAGTAGGAGAAAAATTAAAAATTTCTCTTAAAAAATTGTTTAATAAAGTAATTTTACAAATTTTAATAAAAATTCTCATTAACAACCAAATGACTCAAATATTTTTGAAAAAAAATATATTTATAAAAGCTTTACGTACAAGTAAAAGCTCTAATTAAATAAGTTTTATTTGAAAAATTCTACCTAACAAAGCTTATTTCTTTACCATTTTAAAGCAAAGAAAACAAATAGCACGGTGCATCTTCAAAATTCAAAAGCAAAATAATTTTCCTTATACAAACACTTATACGATCACACAATATTAATAACAAAATAAAATCTATTTTAATATTAAAGACACCTATTTCACAGATTAATAATATTAGAATAATTATATGTACAATTTAAAATAATTCACATCATCTATATTATATATTTCATTTGTAATGTTTTTATATACCACAAAATTTGCTATCAACGAACGATTAGGATTGATTTATCCCTTTTGTTTCCACGTTTTCTTTTGCTTAATAAGATATCCTTTTTATAACTACTCGTTTATGTTCTCACTCAAAATAAAAAACTGATACCACCATTAAAGGAGTAAGTATTTCAGTTGCAGAAAATGTCAAAGGTATATATTTATAAAATAAAAACCTTTCTTGCATTTTACAAAATCTTCCCTATAATATTTCTTCCACTTGTGTGAAGATGAAGATGAAGATGTAGATCATGAAGGATAAAGTGAGAAACAAAATTAAACAAAGACCCAATTACACAAGACGCAGCCACCAAAAATTGAACCTGCATTTCCTTCGTCCTTCGTATGGTGGCTGGTCTGGTGATAAGATATGTTGGTGGTGTTTTTATGCTCTTGACTTGAGTTTTTGGGAAAAATCCACGTAGAAGTACTTAACAAAACGCTCTCGTTTAAGGCTGACTAAGAGGAAAAATGAGGGAAATAAAATCATGGCTTTTGAAAAAAATATGCCACATGTCACCATCTCCTTGGGTAGTATAACAATATTAGTTGACCAGCCGCAATTAAGATCATAGAAATCGGCAGAATCAAGCCAAGAAAGACTTTTATTACGCAACCTGAAAAAAATTAAAAGAAATGGAAAATGATAGCGATGGTGAAATGACATGGGTCACTGCAGGTGCTTAGTTTCACCTTTGATTTATTCTCTTGCAATTTTAAGGAAAACAGACCAAATAGCAGGATCCATCGTCAAAATTCAAAAGCAAAATCATTTTTCTTCTAAAAGCAAATGCATTTTTTACTCTCACTTATACAATCACACTATAATAATAATAATAATAAATTCTATTTTGATATTAATGATATTAAACTAATTACATCTAAAATTCAAAATAACTTACAAAATCTATATTATAGATTCTATTTGTAATGCTATAATTTATTGTCTTTATTCGCATAAATTTCAAAGTAAATTTTCGAATTGATGGATTTAGGTATTAATAAAATCAGGACATGTCGATAATAGATTAATTTTTTTAAAAAATTGCATGTCATATATAGCTTATTTTACTAATATTTATTTTAATTTTTTATTTGTATTTATATGTTTATTAATATTAATTTATTATTTTCTCTTAGTATTATATTTGTGTTTATTATTAAAGAGGATTTCTTATTTAATAAGTGCTATATGCAAACCTTAATTCTAAAATGAAATAAACCCTAACCAAACGAACTATATTATTAAAAAACTTATACGGATCATTTGGTATTTTCATTTGACGCCAAATCCTCACTTTCTGGTTCTAACATTAATAATTAATTATCTTTCAAATATTTCATAAAAAATTACTTGTAACTCTCTTCTATTATATAGCTTTGTTTCCAACTCTATGAGAAATCTGACAAACAATTTAGATTCATTTACATGTTGATCATTATCCAATAATTATAATCACCAACCGCATCTTATTAAGAAAACAAAAGAAAAAGAAAAAGCATAAGATTATATCAGCAGTTAATTTAAATCTAACTTGGATAATTTACTTTTAGTAAACAAAAAGCTTATAACCATTTAAGGGTCATGTAAGATTATTTAAGATTGAGGTTGGACAACAATAAAGTATTTGGTGACTACTAGTTGCTGTAATTTAAAAAATTATTTTGATATAATTTTTTACTTGTATAATAAAAAATTTATTATATTTTTAATAATTTTATCAAAAATATATTTACTACATACTATTAACTTATATTTTATAATTACTATTTTTCGTTCTCAATAACTATAGATTAAAAGCTATCTCGATCCCAAAGGGACCAATAAACCAGCTAATGAAGGGTCACATCTGCTATATTTTCTTCAATGTTTCCTGACCTAGCTACAAAGCACAGTGGAAAAAAACAATCAGCTCTCTCCCTCTACACCCCTCTCCCCTATAATTATCCGAAAGGCACAGAGATTTTATATTCCAAACAACATATAATTCTTTCATGTATTGATAGCTGGCTAGCATAATTTCATCATTTCTGGGTATCAATTAAATCTTTTTTCTTTTTTCTTTTTTTAAATTTAAACTAAATTTTTTAGTTAACAAAGCACTTGATGATTATTATATTGTTTGATTCTTGTGTTTTAGGGCACACTTGTACGATTTGAATCCAAAAATTACGGTGATGGAAAGTAGTTCTGCAACTGGTTCATCATCTAGGGCTCAGCGAAATATAAAAGAGAAACATCGAAGAATGCACATGAGAGATCTCATTTCCCAGCTCGCTACTCTAATTCCCTGCGACTCCAAGGTTCATTAATTTTGGTCATATTTTTTCATTTTTTTGTATATATAAAAGAAAGCAATACTAAAACTACCAAGGATACTACTAGTTTGTATATATATGTAATGGTGTTTTTCTAAATTCTAGGAGTTAAACCTTGTATAGTTGCTAAATCAGAATCTGACTTGATGCTAGTATCCCAAAGTTAACAAAGTTCATAATATTATTGTGTATCTGACTTGAAACTTATTGATGCAGTTGCCTGTGCCAGATATACTGGATGAAGCCACCAGTTATATAATGAATTTGCAAAAGAATAAAGAAAGTCTTGAGAGAAGGAAAGCACTCTTGAAAGGAGAGGATCACTCTGAGCCAACAGTAATGAACATAGCAACTTCGGGTTCTATTTTGGAGGTGAATTTGATTTGTGGGTTGAAAAGAAACTTTATGTTTCATGAAATCATCAGCGTTCTTGAGGAAGAAGCAGCTGAAGTTATAAATGTCACACAATTCAATTCGGGTGATCGGGTCATCTTCTCTATCCAGTCCAAGGTATCTTCATGTTTCTCTTTTTTTTTTTCCAAGAGTAATTGAATACAAGAAGAACATGGAATCATCAAATCGATTTTCCGCTAAAAAGCAAAAACAGTTCATCGATGTCGGCTCTCCCGCATTTAATTTGCTTCATAGCACAAAATTTCTTTATATTTGAAAATAATAAATAAAAATTGGCGGGTATTTAATTACAGGCAAAGAGTGAATAGTGAGCATATTTAAAACCCTGTTTTTGAAACTTCATTTTCTTATATAAGGATGTTGGTATCTTTTCAATGTATATATATATATATATTATTTTTTTAAAAAAAAAATTAGTTCACATTGCTATTCTTGTTTTTTTTTTTTTTAAAAAATATTTTAGCTACATTCCAGCCAGGCGGGGCCCGAGTCAGTTCTTGTTGGCTGAAAAACTAAAAAGGTTATTAATCCTGAGTTTTTGATTAAATGAATTTAGTCAATTAGCTTCAACAAGATCCCAATGAAGAATACTTCGGCTTTAACATTTGAAATTCCCTTATCTGCCTCTATTGTTTTTTTTCTTAAAATAAAGTGTAAATCAAACCGATTGATTTAGTACCAAAACCTCTGTTCAATGCTTGAGACATGAAATTAATTACAAGATTGATAAGGATCGTAAAATGAAAAGTATGCATAGGTGTGAAAAAATACGTACATAATCCATATATATGTGTGTGTGTGCTGATAATTGCATGCCATGGATTGCCTTTTCTTGGCCGCGCGGTGTTGGCTTTCGAAAATTAATTATTGCTAAGTACAATATTATGGACGTCTGTCTTTTTGCAGGCCATCAGTTCAAGAATTGGCGTGGAAACTGAAAGAGTTCAAGACCGGCTGAAAGAACTGCTTCTCTGATGCTGATGAAATATGAATGCATGATCCAACAATATATATGTATATGTAGATTTTATCCCAAAAAACTTAAATAACTGAATAGTAATGATATTAAACCACATCTGAACCCACCTAGGACAAAACATATTTGAAAAATAATTTGGTTTGATTGATGGTCGGATGGAGTCTAATAGTGGGATGAATGTATGTTATTCCTGAATAATAAAATATCTCAAGATCAATAATGGACCTTATCTCTCTCATTTCTCACTTGTGTGGATTACTTATAAGTAGAATAATCAACTCTGAATTTTGTGTCCACTCTTCTGAAAGCGTGCGTACGTACGTAGTCCTTACCTGTTGATTGTTGCATGCCATGGATTGCCTTTTTAAGTATTTGAAATGATTGAGTTTCCTTTTTTTTGGCCGGTGACAATGACGGTGGTTAGTGGTTAGGGATGGCAGGAAAAGTCGCATTCAATCCGAATTCGCAAATATCTGGATCCTAAGAATTAGGATATGTTGAAACCAGAGACCAACAACAAAGCTGATCTTTGTCACCCAAGATTGCCACCAATTACTCAAGATCAATGATTCGACTTAAGTGTAATTCGAACTAGATGTGTGAAACAAATTAATGGCAATTTAACAGAATCAAATTACCAAGAATGAAGCTAAAACCAACAAGATCAAGCACACAGAAAACAGAGTAACTTATAGTGGTTCGGTTACCAGGTAACCTACATCCACTTTGAAAAAGAGAGCAAGCTTTCACTAAACCAATCTCAAACAGATACAAAGGTCACGAGGAATGTCATCGAATTGATACCCTCAACCTTGGGTTACATGGCCTTTTATACACGAAGGAATCAGCCTCAAAGGAGTGTCTTTGGCAGTGCATTTCGGATTTCTTTAAACAAACCCGAAATTTCCGCCTAACTCAGCGATGATAACGTCCTCTCCAATGGCAGCAGAGCACGTGTCCAAGTTTGTTTATTCAGTTTATCCAAAACGCGGCATTTCTTTGCCGTTTTGAATAAGTGAGTCACGTGAAACACACATGACTTCGTTGCGGTTATAACCGACATGTCATTTAGCTTATACAACGACCTCTCGAAGCTCAGTAAGCGACATGTTACTCAATGCTCTCGAATTAAACCGACTTGTCGCTTTTAGCCAAAAATTTCATATTGAGATTCATCTTCAACATTCTCCACCTTGAACTCAATCAGCTACTCCCTGCTCCCCTTTTCTTCACACCTCGATTCTGAACTAACTCGATGATGCCGATTGAGCTCGAGCAGAACTCAAACTTTGCACCGAGCACTTGGTTTTGTTAGCATGTCGCAAGGTTGTGGTGCAGTGTGAACTTTCAGCGACTTAACCACCCCTTTGACACCTCCAATCGATGAAGCTTGATGTCAATGTGCTTAGTTCTTTCATGATGTATCTGATTATTGCTTAAACAAATTACATTTTGATCGTCA
Organism: Murraya koenigii; assembly: GCA_025617385.1. Taxonomy (NCBI): domain Eukaryota; kingdom Viridiplantae; phylum Streptophyta; class Magnoliopsida; order Sapindales; family Rutaceae; genus Murraya; species Murraya koenigii. The sequence continues at coordinate 7,229,935 of CM046815.1, read as the reverse complement.
CGGAAAATCGTATATGCTACTGTTCAAACCCCAACTCGGTCACCGGACCTTTAAGCCAAATAGCCTCCTCGATGGCTTCTGCAGCAGATGTACTACTGCTCGATTCTTGACGAGAGCAACAACACTTTGTAATGTGGCTTTCCAGTTGATGGTACAATCATTCAGAGTGAACAGATAGCCTGTCAGAGATCTTCTTTTGTCCATGTCTCTTGCATAATCAGCATCTACAAACCCAGAAACTCTGACTTCATTCTCTGTTTTGGCTCCATATATCAAACCATAGTCAGCTGAACCATTTAGATATCTCAGTATCCAAACAATAGCTCTCCAATGTTCCTTTCCTGGATTTGACATATATCTGCTTACCACACTTACTGCATATGCTAAATCTGGCCTGGTAAGATCCATTGCATACATTAAACACCCTACAGACCTGGAGTAAGGCATCTTGTCCATTTCGACTTTCTCCTCATCGGTTTGAGACAATCTTGACATGAAAGCTTGAAATGTGATGATAGTGGAGTCCGAGTCGGTTTTGAGTTTCCCATTCCAAACTTCTCAAGTACTTTTCGATGTATTTATGTTGAGTTAAGCACTAATGTCCCTTTCACTCTGTCTCCGATCAATTCGACACCAAGGATCATTTTCGCGACCCCGGATAATTCATTTCAAAACTTCACTCATTTGTTGCTTTAACACTTCTATCCGACTCATATTCGACATGCTATCAACATATCATCAACATATAGCATCGGATAAATCTTGGTCTCATCTCTTAAGTCTTTGAAATACACACGCTGATCAAAGTTACTCCTCCGAAAACCATGTTCAGTCATGAACTTATCAAATCTCAAGTACCATTGTCTTGGAGATTGTTTGAGTCCATACTAAAGACTTCTTCGGATGACAAACATGATCAGCCTTCCTTGGATCTTCATAGCCTTGAGGTTGAGCCATCACAATCATCTCATCTAACTCACGCATGAAGGAATGCGGTCTTTACATCTATCTGTTCCGGATGCATGTCTTTTCTTGCAACAAGTGCCAATAAGATTCTCGAGGAAGAGTGTTTAACCATCTGGAGAGAGCACTTGATAAAATCAATGCCCTCCCTTTGAGTAAAACCTTTAGCTACCAATCTAGCTTTATATCTTTGTGGCTCAACACCGGTAATCCTTCTTTAACCTTATAAATCCACTTGCGAGCAACTACTCTCCTGTTATGCGGTCTTTTATCGGTTTCGAGTCCGATTTTTGATCAATGATTGCATTTCCTCATCCATAGCTTTCTTCCATTCTTTAGACTTATCACGAGTTCACGACTTCGAATATGTTTTTGGTTCCTCGGTTTCAATCTCATGTCTGTCTTGTCAATGCAAATGCAATCAAATCTGCATAAGCATATCTCTTTGGAGGTCTTATAACTCTTCTTTCTCTATCTCTCACCAGGTGATAGTCTCTGACTTCTTGAACACCATCAGTTTCTTCTTCAGGCTCAGAAGTTTCCTTATTTGACATTTCTTCTGGTTCAACTCTTTGTTTCTGTTTTGTATCCTGATTTGATAGCTCCACCTCAACATGAGGCCTATGTTCTGGATTGTTGGAATCAGCAGCTGTTTGTTTGGACTGAGTTGAATTTAACAACAATTCAGACTCATTAAACACAACATCCCTACTTATTATGGCCCTTGGTGGCTTAAGATCAGTGCACCAAAGCTTATAGCCCTTAACCCCATCAGGATAGCCAAGAAATATGCACCTCAAAGCTCTAGGTTGTAGTTTGCCTTGCTTAATATGTGCATAAGCAGGACAACTAAAAGCCCTCATATTAGAATAGTCAATCTGGTTTGCGGACCAAAGCTCAATTGGTGTCTTGAAGTTAATTCCGGATGAGGGCTTCGTTCACTATATAGCGAGGCGGTTGAAAGTGCCTCGACCCATAGAGACTTTGACAACTTTGAGTGAATCAGCATGCATCTCACCTTATCAATCAAGGTTCTATTCATTCTTTCAGCTAAGCCATTTTGTTGGGGTGTATATCTTACTGTTTTATGTCTCACAATTCCATTTCCGAGCGAAGTCATCAAATCTCTTGTTATAGAACTCTAATCCATTATCAGTGAGTTCTCAGTCTTCTAACCCTTCTGTTTGTCTGGTTTTCCACAAGAGTTTTCCAGGTTTGAAACTGTTCAAATACATCTTCCTTACCCTTCAAGACATATACCCAAACAAACATTGAACAATCATCAATGAGAGATAGAAAATACCTTGCTCCCCAAAGAAGTCATGCATGCAGGCCCCGCGGATCGGCGATGTATGTAATCTAGAGTACCTTTTGAATTATGAACACCAGTACTGAATTTGATTCTTGAAGACTTTCCTAGGATGCAATCTTCACAGAACTTCAAGGTATCTATCTTGTCCACTCATAAGACTCCTGTTTTGAGCAGTTCTTTAAGCCCTTTTTCACTCATATGACCAAGCCTTAAGTGCCACAACATGGTCTTGTCCAGATTCCGATTTGAGACTCCAACATCACCTACAACAATGAGTTACTTGGAGAACATATAATCCATTTTTCATATATCCTTTCATCAATATCATAGACCCTTTCAAGACTTTTAAGGTTCCAGATTCCAGCTTAATTATGCATCCCATATTATCAAGCATACCAAGAGAAATGAGGTTTCTTTTCAGTTCAGGCACATGTCTCACATCCCTTAACTCTCTAACCATGCCATCAAACATTTTCAACCTAATTATGCCTCTACCCACCACCTTACAACTAGCATCATTTCCCATTACAACAATCCCTCCATCACGGGTTTCATATTTTGTAAACGGATGCTTATTTGGGCACATATGAAAGGAACAACCGTAATCTAAAACCCAGTTACCTTTGCTTTGGTCATTTGTGGCTATAAGAACACCAGTGAGTCATAACCATCCGAATCTTGACATTCGATGCAGCAATGACATCACCATTTCTTCCTTTATGATCTTTGTCTCTTGTCTTCCTCTCAGGGCAGTCTTTCTTAAAGTGTCCTTCCTTGTGGCAATGGAAGCACTTAAGATTCTTTGGTTTAGACTTGGACCTTTTCTTCTTTTCTCCATTCTCGACTCTTTTATCCGGCATTCCTCCGACATTCGGACCTTCTCCATCTCTTGAATCTTTCTTGATTCTCGCTTTAGAACTCGGAGCTTCCTTCACATCTGTCATGGTAAGAGTTTGCCTTCCATACATGAGTGTATCCACCAGATGTTCATAGGAGTTTGGTAATGAGCACAGCAGGATCATGGCTTTGTCTTCATCTTCAATCTTTACACTTATGTCTTCCAGATCAAGAATGATCTTATTGAAGGCATCAATGTGATCAGATATTGAAGACCCCTCATCCATCTGCAAGGTGTAGAGTTTTTTCTTAGTGGCCAATCTCTTGGCCATAGATTTCTTTGTGTATAAATCTTCAAGTTTCTTCCACAACCCAGCTGTTGTTTGTTCCCCTCCAACCTCTCTGAGTACACCATCACCAAGACTCAGAATTATTGCACTGTGGGCTCTGTCTAGAACATCTACAAGATCCTCATCAGAAACTTTTCTTGGCTTCTTGGATGATGAAGCTTCAGCAAGTGCTTCATCCAGCCCTTGATGTACCAACAGGGCCCTCATCTTGAGTCTCCACAGGTGGAAATCATTTTCACCAGTGAATTTCTCCACATCCAGTTTTGGTGCAGCCATCCTTTGATCCAAAGTTTGGTGGTAAGCTCTGATACCAATTTGTTGAAACCAGAGACCAGCAACAGAGCTGATCTTTGTCACCCAAGATTGCCACCAATTACTCAAGATCAATGATTCGACTTAAGTGTAATTCGAACTAGATGTGTGAAACAAATTAATGGCAATTTAACAGAATCAAATTACCAAGAATGAAGCTAAAACCAACAAGATCAAGCACACAGAAAACATAGTAACTTATAGTGGTTCGGTTACCAGGTAACCTACATCCACTTTGAAAAAGAGAGCAAGCTTTCACTAAATCAATCTCAAACAGATACAAAAGTCACAAGGGAATGTCACTGAATTGATACCCCTCAACCTTGGGTTACATGGCCTTTTATACACGAAGGAATCAGCCTCGAAGGAGTGTCTTTGGTCAGTCGCATTTCTGGATTTCTTTAAACAAACCCGTAAATTTCCGCCTAACTCAGCGGTGATAACGTCCTCTCCAATGGCAGCAGAGCACGTGTCCAAGTTTGTTTATTCTGCTTATCCAAAACGCGGCATTTCTTTGCCGTTTTGAATAAGTGAGTCACGTGAAACACACATGACTTCACTGCAGCTTATAACCGACATGTCATTTAGCTTATACGAGACCTCCGAAGCTCACGTAAGCGACATGTCACTCAATGCTCCTGAATTAAACCGACTTGTCGTTTTTAGCCAAAAATTTCAGATTGAGATTCATCTTCAACAGGATATGTACAGATCTGGATGCACTAAAATCTGGAAATGTCCGCATTTTTTAATTTTATTATTAATTTAATTAAATTTTAATATAAAATATATATAAGCTAAAAAGTCTAAAAGTGTTAATTTATAATGTTGTTGTATGTTATGCATGTTGAATTGTTAATTGTTGAATTAATAATTATTGAATTATAAATTTATGATTGGATTTTATTTGATATTATTAGGTGAATTGTGAATTTATATTATTTTTTATGTTTGATTTATGTTGTGGTATCTTTAATTGTGGATTATGATATAAGATGTTGTTGTATGTTATTAATGTTGAATTGTTAATTATTGAATTATGAATTTATGATTAGATTTGTATTATTAGATAACTTGTTGAATTTATGTTATTTTTTATATTTGATTGATGTTGTGGTATCTTTAATTATAGATTTATAATGTTATTATATGTTCTTCATATTAAATTGTTAATTATAAATTTATGATTGTTTTTTATTCGATATAATTATATAAATTTTTGAATTTTTGAATTATATTTTAAATTATTAAAATTTAATATTTGTGGATCTGGATATTCAGGATATCCGCCCGTAATCTATGCAGATATTACCCGCATCGGAATCCGCATATATTTAGTTATATAGCTAATAGTATATTGCATTATTTAGCTTCTCCACATGAGAATTAGGTGCAAAAACAATCATATAGCTATTATTATCACATATATTTAGTATGTATAATACCACGGAACACCGCATTTTTCTTACATTTTTTATGAAAATGTTTTATTTACTAATAATGAAAAATAAGTTTTTTTGTTCATTTATTTAAATTTATCAGAATTGGTTGAATCAAAATTATTTAATCCCACTTGAAATCCAATATAAAGGGTCAAATTGTCAAATTAGGAGATGCAATGGAGCAGGACCAAACCATACGAATATAAAATGGGATTTTACCTTGCTGAAATATTCTCGGTACTTTGCCATTTTTTATCCCAAAAACAATAGTGCTGCTTACATTTGTGGGGATTCAGTTATAGAAATAAATTAGAAGATAGACCCGATGTGCTTGCCGTGTTAGATGAATAAAGTTATAAAAAAAAAAATAGAAATATTTGATTTAGTGCGTGTAAAATGGATAATTTATTACCGTAAATATATTAAATTGTAACATCATTATATATAAATTATAATAATTAGCGAAAGAGAGATCTGATCTAGTGGGTGTAATTAAAATTATGCATCCACAACACAATCCTATCAATAAAAATTTGCTACGTGAGCACTCGTGTACTTCGCACCTGATCGAATTTCTGGTGAAGGAATCATCTTCGAATTTGATCATACCGCGAAATCCAGGAAGGAAAAGATGGGCAATAATAATGTAACGAGTTTAATTTATTAGATGTGGATGTGATGTGTGTGATAGACTTGTTGACAGCTGGTGCTGACAAGGAATCCTTGCTTGCTTGCACCACATGCCAATGCCCGCCGAAACATAAAAGAGAAAAAAAATATCCAAAAGTGGAGACCACCCAAAACACATTACATCACGACAAATTAATAAGAGAGAAGCCAATTTAGAAATATCATAGAAAACCACTGTATATACTATGAAAATGATATTTATTCATAAGGTAGAATTATATATATATACATATAGTGTTAATCAATTAACAGAAATACCATATCTTATAAACTACCACCGCAAACACAGCAAAGCATCAAATATTCAAAACCATTTTCTTAATTCCTTAGCTGTTAGCAGAAGCAGTTATTAATGATAATAGAGTAACAGTTAAACCATATGTATGAATAAAAGCCAAGTACTGTTGTGTTGTGCGTGCATTAGTTCAATTAGTTCCACTTGTGAGACCCAAAACGAAATATGGGACAGACAAGAAAGAGAGTAAGCCCTGTGTCAATTTTCTTCACTTTCTTCTGTTTTCTTCCTCTTCTTCTTCTTTACTTTTCAGGATCAGCTGAAGCTTACAAGAACTACACAGTTGGTGACTCGTTGGGATGGTATGACAGTCAAGAGAAACCTGCTGTTGATTATCAGAAATGGGCTGATGCCAAAAACTTCAGCTTGGGAGATTTTCTCAGTAAGATTATTCTCTCCATATTCTTATAATCTTACACAATTGATTAATTTTGGTGCTTGTTTTAACTTTGTACAGAACGGAACCCAGTTGCTTTAAGTTTTATGTGTGAGTTGCTATATCCAGTGATGCCTGAAATTTGTGATTTTTGGGTCAGTATCTAAACCCATATGAATGAAATTGATATTATTTTACAATTTCTGAGTGAGCCAAACAGAAGTTGCTGCTTAGTAATTACTAATTAGTTCACCAAAAGGAATGATCAATTGATCAAAGTTGCTTCTTCTTCTTTTTCACTCAAACAGTCTTCTCTGAATACCCAAATATATGTATAGTCTTGTTCATCATAGAGATCTCAGCTAAATAACAGATTAAAATCTAGCTAGCCAGCTCTTTGATATATGTCCAAAATCCCGTGTGACTTTCTTGATCAGTTTCTATATTCTGTTTCAATTACACCTCAATTGAATAATTGATTTCATCCACATTTAGCTCTTGAAAATGAAACCATGCCAGATATGAAGCATAAAAGATGCCATAATCTTTTATTGTTTATTTGGCTAAATTAGTTATCTTTATTCATTAATTAAGTTGGTTTTCCTGAATCATGACATGGCAAGTACAAGGAAGCGGCTTGCTATTTGTTTGAGATCAGTATAACTTTATCTAATAATTAGTGATTTAGTTACTTTTGGATTTGGGAGCATGTCATGTGATGCTTCTCCTACAATAGCATGGAATTTAGTGGAAAAGCTTAGCTGAAAAACAGTAACATTAAAGTACAGGTAAATGCTAACCTCACCAGCTGGTGCATCTAACAAACATAGCATTGTGCATGCTCATACACAGTAGCAAGACCCATAAGATAAGCTGAGCCGATTCATAAAATCACTAACATGCTCATTCCTAGGAGTTGAACAGTTGCTTTCAAAGAGCTGTTTCCCCATGTGCAAGTACTTGCAATAGACATTGTTGTCTGACAAAAACAACAACCGATGCGTTCTTTACATCTGGCACTTAATCATTGGCTTGTCGGCCAACTTATCAGTAAATTTATACCAATGCTATGACTTTCTGCCAGTTGTCCTTATCAGGAGTGACTACACGCATGCACATTGATAAGGATGTATAATTACTTGACAAGTCCTCCTACTACATCATGTGCATCAACATTAAAGTGTACTATGAATTTTGCCAAAGTAATCCGACTTCTTTTTAACTTGTTCCTCAATATGCCAAAATCATCTACAAAAAGACTAAAACACCCTCATTAATATGTAATTTCTTTTTTCATTTTTTCTTGTGTAATTTAAATAATTAATTGTTCAAATATGAGTCTTTTAATTGTGTTTTGTTTGTCATAATTGGTTGAAAAATAAAATACAATGTGAGCGCAGGGGTTGGAGTTCCTTCTTAAGAACTTTTATAGTATTCTCTTCTAATTAAAACTTGAGTAGAGGTAGATATTTTCTTTATTTATGTGGATAGAGTAAATATTCCTTTAATTTTTGTTGAGAGAATATATAAATTTAACCTAAAGAAGGTTCTTGTAGATGTCTGATGTATAAATATCAATGCATTTTAATATACGTCGTTTAAAAGAAAAATAAGTTTGAGCTAAAGAACTTATGATAGTTATAAAAATGTTATAACTGTTTAAGATAGTTTCCTACTTGTAATTGCAAAGTGAAGATTAACAAAGGAATTGCATTTGTTGTTTATTGTGATTGCAGTTTTCAATACTGATACCAACCACTCAGTAGTGCAAACATACAATTTTACAACATACAAAGAATGCGATTACGATGATGCCCTAGACAGGGACACCAAAATATGGTCAGCATTAGATCCATCAAATACAGCAACAGTTGCAGTGACAGTGCCAGTTCCTTTACTCAAAGAAGGAACTACATATTTCTTTTCAAGTGACTACGATGGAGACCAATGCAGGAGTGGCCAACACTTCAAAATAAATGTCAACCATGGGAAAGGGTTGCCGGAAAGTTTGAAGAGTCCATCGGAACAATCGCCGGCTCCGAATAGTGCTGATTATAACAATGACGAATCCGCTCCGGATCTTGCGGTGCCTTCTAATTTCAATAAGCCTCGTGGGGATCAAAATAGTGATGATGATGGTGATGGTGATAATGTAAAGAAACAATCTGGGGCTGTTTCTTTATTAGCTAAGTACTTGGATTGGAAATTCAATGGTATTTTGATCTTATTAGGGATTGTTTGCATATTCTAATTAATTTCATTAATTTTTTTAAATTGTTTTTTTCACATGCATTGTATTACTATTATTTTAAAGATTAAACGTGTTCTTGTAATATAAATTAATTAAATAAGAGCTAAATTTTTATATTTGTATTTTTTTTTAATTTCTAAATTATCCGAGTAAACAATGATAGTAAATTGGTAATATAAAAGAAGAGGAACAGTTGGAAAACACTATTAAGATTAAAAAATGACACTCACACAACGTTTAACACAACAATAAGCACCGAACGATGCGTTTTATACTTAATATAAATGCTCACAGTGAATTTTCACACACACCTCACACGCGCAAACATACCTCACAAACCTCATAACATGCGACTTGATCTCTCTCTCATGCTCTCGCAAATCTCATGCAAGGCTCTCTCTCCGACTCCAATATAAGTACACAGTGAAAGATACAAATAATTTGATTACTAAATATTTAGGATGATTAGTCACTATAGCTCTGGTTCACAATGTATAATTACTTAGGTAGCAGCTTTAATTTCATTGTGTTGATTATGAATTTTTGAAAATTCAATTGCCATTGTAGAAATTTGTGGGCTTGGTTGTATCTGTGGTCAAGTTTTGTAGTGGGCAAGTAAGTTAGTTTAGATTGGTGTGTAAGTGAATTTGGTTTAATTTGTAATTGCATTTAGATTCATTTGTCCTGGACAAATTAGTTTAGCAAGATTGATTTATAATTGCATTTTTTTATAGTCTTAGGAAGTGATTGAGATGACTTTATGCTGGAAATGGCATTTTGAAATTAGTATAACTAGAGTTTATTTTATGCCATTATAGTTTTGGTTTTTAAGTATTTGCTCACCATTGATGAAAACTTAAAGCAATATGTGTTGTGTTCCTGATTGAGTAAAGTTTTCAATTTCAAGTGAAGTACAGATTCTCTGCAACTTTGTAACAAAAACAAAAGCATGCAAAAAGCAGCTAAAGTTTTATTTGTTTTCAAAGTTTAGAAGGGTCACTCATGACAGTGTGAAATGTCAATTCTTTAATTATATTTAGGGATAGTAATGGGCATCCGTAGTGGGTTTATTAATATCAGACCCGCACTCTCACAAAATTTAAATTAACAAATCCGCACTCGATGCAGATTTTAATTTTTTAAAAAAATCCGCCCGCTACGAGTTTTGACAATCATCAAACCCGCAATGGCACCCGACAAATTTTTGTAAATTTCTACATTTAAAATTATAATATTCAGTATATAAATTTATATTAATAACTTAAAATTTCACGTAACATGCTCAATTCTAAATTTAATTAATATAAATAAAAATTAAAATTTCAATATCAATTCGACATAAATTTTCTAATTTAAGTATGTAATACATAAATTTACAAAACAAAATACAAACAATACACCATAAGTGTGATAAGTTTAGAACTTTATATTTATTTAGTTTATGTATTTTTAGATTTAATTATTTTTACAATTAAAATTAAATTAAAATATTTGAAAAAATAATTCGGGTTTGGCGGGTATCCAACAAATATTTAGTTAATACCAAACTGTTTTAATTTCTAGTACCAAACCCGCCCGCAACCTGTAAAATTACCCGTAAATGAGCAAATTTACGAGTACAATTGCCATCCCTAATTGTGCTCTATCTTTTATGCTTTTGCATTCTTGCTCTCTTCTTCATACCTTGTTTCGAGTCTGTTACTCCATGCTTATGTGTTGTGTATACTTGAGAATCATCATTATGTGTTGTTTATATTGATTATGTGCCATAATGGCTTTTGCATTCTTGCTCTCTTCTTCATACCTTGTTTCGAGTCTGTTACTCCATGCTTATGTGTTGTGTATACTTGAGAATCATCATTATGTGTTGTTTATATTGATTATGTGCCATAATGGCTTACCCTTTTAATATTATGTGCTCTTATTTATATTTATACATAATTTATTCAATCATTATGTCTTTTAGCACAAGTGAAATTTAAACGTAGCTAAAAGCTTGTGAAAGATACAGAAAGAGTAATATGGTCTTACGAACTTCACATACAAAAGAAAATCAGAATCGTAAGTTTTGGAAATGCAGAGGATGTGGGGCTTTTGAATGGGATGATGATCAGAAGAGCAGTGAATGTAATGACTTCAGAGGAATGGAAGATTGAAATTTGAGCCAAAATAAAATTGATATCTTGTTAGGATAAGTCTACAAGTTAAGGCATCGCATGAAATGTTTTTTTCTTAAATTTCGATTGTTTGTAATGGCATGCCTGCAAATAATTATAATTATTTTAATATGCATTATATTTAAGTTATACAATTAATTAATGTATTATTATCCTTTCTTTTTTGTGAATCGTATAATGAATGCTTCAGTATATGTAAATTTTTGTTCGCAATAGTAATGCTAATGTTTTAGCTTTCTTTTATTAATAAGATTATAGATAACTTCCCTTATTTTGTTGAAATTACTGATAATTGCTGCACATTGAGAGAATTAATTCATAAAACCAACATTAAAATTCAAGTATAAGAATTTAAGTATGACATACTCAAATGCGGCCATTCATGTATAATTCAAGCCAATACCACACGGCTAAAACTAAAGGATAAATCTATGCTTTAAGTGAAAATTTATTAAAGGAACGTGCCTAGAAAATTCAATATTCCAATACCAAAGGGCTAAAACTACTAATATGCTATGTCATTAAAGAAAAAATATACCTTTACAAGAATAAAACTATGTATCAAATCCACAAGCTTACATATCATAGTCAAAGGCTTGTATACGAATATCAATGAGAATAAAGCAAACATTCACATTCTTCATTCTTAAAAGGTAAATACAATGGTATTCTACGAAATCCGGTAATACTTCACATTAACTTCATATTCATTATTTTGCTGAAAATGTCCGTGTGGCTGGACTTGTGATTGCTATTACATCTTATAATAAAAGAAACTAAAGTAGAAAAGATGAGCAAATACAAAATTTATCACCACTTACCGTGCAAGAATTTTGTGTAGAGGTTAGATAAACATTACCCTCAATTACATGATGCAAGTTCATAAGACCCTAAAACAAACATACATCAATGGAATTATAATGAAACAATAACAAAAAAATCATATACGTAGAGTGTGAAAAACTTACATTACAATAGTCCATTTATTCTTCAACTTCTTTCTTACATTTATTCTTTAATACATTGCTATATTGTTCTATAAACCGCTTTAAAGTAATCTTTGAGTTAACATAATCATAAAAAATACATTTATACTCTCACTGCGTTGAGTAGTTGATATTTCCACCTAAAAATTATTCTTTAGATAGCTATGCAACAACGATACATCTCACTGTATAAGCCCTATAACTATTCATTACCCTCCAAATCATATTCCACAACCATGTGGTGCTAAGTTTTCTCAAATTTTGCAAGGCTCTGTGAATCATAAACAACACAATACAACATATTACTAATGTTACGATATTCCTTAAAACCCCTTAACTTCTCTCGAATCTTCTTCAGTATATGCTATATGCACCACCGATATCTAGTATTAGGTAAAACATTTTTAATTGCAACTTTCATTACCTTGTCTTAATCTGTAATGATTCTAATGAGAGCTGAGTTAGGCATGCAAGATAGTCACGTCTGAAATAACCATGTGAATATCTCAATGTCTTCGTGAGAAATCAATCAATACTCAAACAAAATTGAGTGACTATAATGATTAACTTCTACAAATAGAACAAACGATATGTCATACTTATTTGTAAGATATATTATGTCAAATGTGATAACATCTCCAAACTTTTTGTAAGCTTCTTTATTCCTTTGCTCGGCCCATTTTTTAATCACCTCTCATCATCCACTTATATACTAAAGTAAAACCTATTGTCTTTTGCTTAACTTTCATAAAATAATTTTGAAGCACAACAGCATTCCCATCTCTAAGTCGTAATTTTTTTTTCTTTCTGAACATGATTTCTACAATTTCTTTCTATGAATGTCACATTTTTATGGCCACCAGCCCCAATAACAAGTGATTGATAATTCTTGGATAATTTTATTCCTACTCAATCATTTGCATCAAGCTTCTTTTTTTACATATGAACTAAGGCTACAATTACACAGAAAAAACCTAGACTTGGTTGGAGTTAACAATGGATGATTGTGTTCAAGATTAAGCTCCGAATGCTCCACTTTCCATCTTCCCCTAAAACACCTCTCAATTTAGCCTTGCAGCATATTTTTGCATTAGGTTGGAGCCTCAAGATATTAGTAGCTTTGCTTCTTATCTCACTGTTTCACCCACAAGTAAAAGTCACATGTCTGAGTATCCCATTGCTATCCTTTCTACTAGTTCTTCGCATAACAGGAAACCATTTTCTTTTACTGTACTCTTTGTAGTAAATGAACATTTCAGTATCACTATCAAATGACATCTTAATCATTGGCTTATCATCCTCCTCATTTTTCTCCAAATCTTCAACTTCAGTGGCGTTTTTCATATTCTTTATTTATGCAAAATTACACTAATTCATATTAACAAAATTGAAATAAAAAAATAAAAAAAATTTATATTATCAAAATTGAAATAACAAAATAAAAAATAATTCATATCAATAAAACTGATTTTTTAAAAAAATTTATATTAACAAAATTACCAAAAACAAAATTCAGCACAACCTCATAAATCTAATTCATATCATTATGCAAGCTTCCTCTATTTAAGCTTCCTTCAACAAATCGATGCAGCCTCATAGTTAAACTAACCGACGGTAGAAGTTGTAAACACAAATTACCAAAAGAGAATCTCAAACTAAATATTCTTATTTTTAGAATAGCTTTAAATGCAATTCATATCCTGATTATTTAAAGAGAAAATATTTCAATCATTTGTTGGCATCAATGAGTTGCAATGCAGATTCTGATATTTATTTATTCTGGTAAATATTACATTAAACCAAATTTTGCCAATCATTCTTCCAGGGCAATGTCTAGTTATAGAAAACTACACCAACTCACTTGCTCAATACTCTCAACAAAAATTTACACAATGCTAGCTAAATCTAACTCATAAAACTAAACTAACTCAGTAAAAAAAACCTATGTTTGGATCCTCTGAACTTATATGCTTGTTGCATGCAATTCATATTTTCTTTTATAATCATCCCAAAATCAGCAATTCTGGAGGTGTATGTATATAAAAGGTCCCGCAAATTTCCAACAACAAAACAACATTTTAAATTTCCAAACTCAAGTTTTAACAAATACTATCTTCAACAATTAGCACAATGCAAGCTAAATCTTCACAATTTCATAACCAGCCCAACCAAATTGCGAATAAATGAAGCAAATTACCTTAATGAATTGATTATGATAGCCAAAGATGGAAAGAAGCTGCAAGTGAATTTCCTCACACAGTTGGGAGAATGAGACACCAGGAGAGAGAGAGAGAGAGAGAGAGAGACGTCATACAATGAGACACTGTTGTAGTGTAGGAGAGTTTGCAATTCAGATTTGTGGCTTGCGTAATTCTGATTTACGCGTGTGGATTTGGTGAGAGTTGAGAGATAATGTGATTTGCTTCAGTGTGGATTTGGTGAGAGTTGCCGGAGTATGCGCGTGTGTTGAGAGAATGCACATGAGTTATGCCTTTGCTCTCAACAGTAGCTATTATATACTAATTCTAAAATGCACCGTTCGATGGTTACTGTTGTCTGAATATCAGAATTGTTTAAGATTTAGATAAAATAATGTCATTATTCATGCTATAATGTTATTATAGCAAACCAAAATGACATGTTTTTGCCTTTGTGGTATCCTCTTATAATTTGAAAGACGGTAAAAATGAGGTCTTATTGCCTCACTGAGCTAATAAAAGTGGTATGAGAGAGTTTTTAAATTGAGATTTATTTTAGGAGTTGACTTTTGATTCAAATATAAGAAAATTTTGAAACGGGGAAAATTAATGAGCTTGATTAAGAATTTTTTCATCTCTTTCTAATTTTTTTTGAATGGTGATATTCTACTTCTCATTATATCTCATTAATCTTCACTAATCATTTTTATACTAATACATATTTTATCTTTATATAAAATGACTTAAAAGGATAAATAACTTTTAAGAGCACTCACCTAATAATTTATATTAATAACTAATTAATCTAATCTAATTTTTTAAACCTTAATTTCTTTTTAACTTTTTAATCCTTTTTTTTTTTGGTTGAGAATTGATTAAATCTTAATAATAATGATCAATAATATTCTTAGTCCAACAATTGCTTCGTTAAATATTCAATCAATTTAAGACAAAACATCTTTTAGCAATCCTTGAGAAATAGAAATTCACTACAGGAATCTACCCCTTTGCTAAATTCTTGCATTCCTTCACTCACTTGCTTGATAGGCTTAGCATGATACTAAGATTCTTCAGGACTGACTAGGCATGGTTCGTAGTCTCCAATTCTTGGTTCAATTATCAACTTCGTAGCCTCCAATTCTGATAATTAACCTCGTGACTTTGAGAATTTGATAATCCACTTCCAGTTCTGGTAAAAGTTGATGCCGTAGTCTCCAATTCTTTTTCATAATTATGAGATTGTTTTCTTTTTAAAAATAATATTTTATAAGTTTATAAGTGGGTGCATAAAAAAATAAAAATTATAATAAAATAAACTAAGAATGAAGTGGAATATATTAAGAAATAAAAATTAATTAAAATTTTTAATAAAATTAATTAAAAAGTATAGGGTCATTAAGTCAAATATTATTAAATTTTTTACTAAATAATTACAAAGAGTTGGGGAGTGAGTCTATACAAAGTTAATCATGTGGGCCGCGGCCCGTTCAAGTGCAGTAAATAAAAGCGAAAGACAAAGGCAGAAGGCTCCATTTAAAACAGTCAGTTTGTGGTCGGTTGTCTTGGCTGAAAGGAAATGGCGGATTCATCATCATCATCGACATCGGAGTATGAGAAAGAAGAATTGCTGGATCGTATGCTCACGAGATTGGCTCTCTGTGATGACTCCAAACTCGAAGCCTTACTCTCGAAGCTTCTACCTCTCGCAATCTCCTCTCTCTCTGCTCACTCAATTCTCGTCCGCAACAAGGCAATTTAACATCTCCCTCTTTCCCTATTCCTTTCACTTTAATTACTAATTAATTGCTCTTTATGTCGGTTTATAAAACAAATAATTTCTTATGCGGTTTGGTTGATTACAATAATGACTTACTTAGGAATTGAATTTTAATTATTTCAAGTTATATAGTAGTTTTTCGCCTGGTTATTGTGATTACAGGTTCTTGAGATATTGAGTCATGTGAACAAGAGAGTAAAGCACCAGCTCGAGATTCGTTTGCCATTGGCTGAGTTATGGAGAATGTATACAGAACCTAATGCTGCTTCAATGGTTAAGAACTTCTGTATTGTGTACATTGAGATGGCATTTGACCGGGCGAGTTTCAAGGTCTGTGCTTAATTTCTTTTACTTGTTTTGGAAAGCTTGCTTGCTATTATAGCAATTCCGCAATTAAGTCTTTTGCTTTGCGTTTGTAGGAAAAGGAAGATATGGGACCTGTACTTATAGCAAATGTTTCGGAACTTCCTCAACAACACCAAGATATTATCCTGAGAATTGCTGCTAGGGTATGTTGAATTTTTATCTACTTTTCTGATAGTCCGTATCATATGCACAAGTGTTAATGGGAGGAGATTTTTTGCCCTTTGCCAACCAATTTTGGTTCAGATTCGATTAAGATAATTGAGTTATCTTTTGTTGGGGATTGCTAAGGTCTTGTGGAGATGTTTAGTGATGACAGAATACCTGAAGATGGAAGGGAAGGGGAGAGCATTTTGTTGACGGACATAATTCATAATTCCTTGTTTGGAATCATCATGGGTTCAATTTCTTGAGGATTTCTGGATTCACCTTTTATTTTAGAGAATTAGGAGGTGTTCTGAACTAAAGTTGGATGTTATTTATCTATATAAGGGATATCAAAAAATTGAGATGGAAATGGTCTGCCTATTTGTAATTTACTTTTTATGAATATCAATTTTACAAGATTCTTTATTAATTAAAAAAAAAAATGAATGTACATTGGATTAGATTGTCTTCTTCTTTGGGATTTTGTTTTGTTTTAAAGGAAAAAAAAAAATTATTTTGATTTGCATGGTCATGGTTATTTGTCTTTACTGACTGTTGCTCTGTTGTAGGTGATAGGTGAATGTCATGCAAGTGGAATTGATAATGAGGTTGCTGCAAAGTATAGATCAATAAGTGGTTCACAGGACAGGGGGCTATTTATAGAATTTTGCCATCATACTATATTGTATCAAATGCCATCTCAAGGGTCTGGAGCTCCCTTTCTTGTTAGACAATTATTATCTTTAAACATATTTTGTGTTCCAAATGTACTGAGATTTTGTGCTTACTTTTAGCAGTGGAGGAAGCCCACCTGGGCTTTCAATTATTCAAGCCAATCGTGTGATTGGGAAAAACCCATTGAAAAATGATATGATCTTAACAATAAAGGTGAAACTAGTTGTATTCAAGAGTGTTTTACTTAGACAACCCTAACTCATGCATAATCTGATAGATATTCTATTTCCTCTTAAGCAGTTGGGAATCTTGAATGTGGTTGAAGCTATGGAGCTGAATCCTGAACTCGTTTATCCCATATATGTCTCTGCTTGTGTAGATCGGTACATATTTAATTTTTATTTTATTACTCGCATAAACATTACTCACTGTTTTTCTCATTTAATGTTCTTTCTTGTATTCAAGAAGTTAACGAATGATTTGTTGTTCCTCTAAAAGACAAGAATAATGAAACTATGATTTGTTGTTTGATGATTGTTCAATCAAGCCAAGATCCTGTTGTGAAGAGAGGGGAAGAGCTTCTGAAGAAGAAGGCTTCTGGTGCTAATTTAGAAGACCCAAACTTGGTGAACAGATTATTTTTACTTTTTAATGGTATGTAATGCAGAATTATTTTACCATTTTCTTCTGTTGGAGTACTGAAACAAATAAATGTTATTTTCCTAAGTGAAACTATTGATTTGTGAATATTGTAATTTATGCATTTTTTACTCTATAAAGAATTAGTTTTTTCAAGAATTGATTATAGGGGAAGCTATTATAAGCTATGAATGGAAGAAGACAGAAGTGGATATTTGATCCTTCATCTTATTATTTTAAATAGTTTGAGATGTCATTACATGTGATTTTGGGAAGGCTAAAGGCTACGTAATCTGTTGTTTATTATACTTCAATTATTTTTTGTTTTGTTGGGGTGCCCAGATACGTGTCTTGATTGTTTCTTTATGAAAAATACAATAGCCTGTCAGTTTGAAGTATCCATAATATTATGTTAAATTTCATCCCTAGAGTTTAATGCTTATTTTAGCCATGCTGGATATTCTTCTTTCATAATGATATAATTTATTACTAAATCCTCTTATATATTTGTTTTTTTGTCTTTTTATAGACATATTAGAGACCTTTTGTTAATATTTTTCAAAGGCTAAGGTGGCATTTGCTTTTTTATCTGAAATTTGAGTAGACTTGAATTAATCTGAATTCTGAATAGAGCTAAATGTCTGAATCTAAATGATTTTTTTTTTTTCCACTGAACGTTAAAAATAAATATTAAAGTTGTTTGTTTTCTTAAGATAAAACATTTTTAAAACTAGTATTTTTACATTTATGTCCTTAGAAATTATAAATTTGAAACAAATAATTAACATCTCAAAGAACATAAATAAAATAACATATTATCATAATATAAATCATGTTCTATTGATACAATCAATTAATATTCTTAATTAGTATATGTTAATCAATTTTATTGTATTTATTGATGTTTTTATATGAAAAATATTCATAAAAAATTATGAAGATAAATAATGCTAATTTGAAGAAAATAAAAACATAAAAATAACAATAGTATATCACTATATTATCACAAGTTATAGAGATGGGTAATAATGCTAACTATTAAATTTTATTTAGGTAATGATGAAAGATAATTAATTATATAGGAATTTTTTTGAGAATATCTTTTAATTATATCATTCAGACTTTTTAGATTAAGCAAAAAGCTAAAAAAAATTAACTTAATAACTTAATGACTGAAATCTTAATTACTGAAATTTTTATTTAGTTGAAAAAACAAAAGAACTTAATGACTTAACTGATTGAAATTAAGTCAATTAAGTAAAAAAAATCTGGTAATCACTAATTGAAAAGAGATGTGACTCTGTTTATTGTATTCAGTTTACATACTTGATTAAACTAGGCACTCTTTCCTTAAATCCTCTAATACAGCAATCCCTATCATCATTTTTTTCCCTGTTCTCTGTCATTTGGTTTCGTAGAATAGATTGGTCGGTAGATAGTTTTGCATTGGCAGGTCCATATTCGTTGGACATGCTCTTAACAGTTATATATTGTTAAACCCTTTATTCAGGAACTTTGGCAGCTGAAAATATTCCTCAAGAATCCAAAGTCAGTCCTGGAAATGCTGCTCTGAAGACAAAACTGATGTCTATTTTCTGCAGATCTATCACAGCCGCAAACAGTTTCCCAGCTACTTTGCAGTGCATATTTGGCTGTATGTATGGTATGCAGAAATTTTGTTTATTGGTATTCTGATACATGTTCTTTCGGTAGCAAATTTCATATAACTCCACTCAGAAGTTGGGTTATCCGAAGTGCTAGCAAATTGATTCCCATTGGCCCAAGTATTCTACTGGAGTTTGAATTAGGTCCCAAATAGGATAGTGTTAGTTTATTTTGTGGTCAAAAGTAAATATGCTCTTTCTCTTACAAACGCATGCCTTTATCCTTTAAATTGTTTTCAAATGGTGATTAGTGAATGTTCATTTAAAACAAAAATATCAAGTTCATAAAAAGTGTTCAAGTGGTGTTACTCATATACATTTGAAGTTCAGAAGATAGAACCAAAAAGTTAGAGAAAAGATAAGAGGAAGAGAAGAAGAAAAGGGAAAAAAAAATTGTAAGGCATCAGAAAGCTGTTAACACATCTGTTACCGTCTTAGTCTTGAAGCATGAAGTGTGTATGTATTTTTTATTAATACATTTTATAGTTTTTTT
Organism: Murraya koenigii; assembly: GCA_025617385.1. NCBI lineage: Eukaryota > Viridiplantae > Streptophyta > Magnoliopsida > Sapindales > Rutaceae > Murraya > Murraya koenigii. Next base: position 7,209,988 of record CM046815.1, on the reverse strand, counting down.
CTCAGAAGCAATTATGCCGAGTTAGTCATGTGGGTTACCTTTGCTAATTTCTTTTCTTGTCTGTTTAAACTCTTGAATTTAATAGGAACTGATACCACCATAAGATTGAAGCAGCTGGGAATGGAATTCACTGTCTGGGTTTTCAAACATGTAAGGACTTTATGTATGCAAACCATATGAAGTGGGCTGCTTGTGTGTTTGGTACTTATATTTAGTGCTAAACACGTTGAATGAGTCCAGCCCAACTTTGCACATAGGGGTGTGTGTAAAAGCTTAAATTCTAATATCTGCGCACTTCCAAGCTTTATTTAGTCGTAACTAAACAGTTGTTTGCAATTCCTAAAAAGTAAAAAAAAAAAAAAAAGGGAGAGAGAGAGAGAACAGAAAAAGCAATCTTTTAGTGAAATTGCCTTGCCTCATAGGACCTGCACGAACTTGCTTTGCTTTCTGGAGAGTTCGTGGATGTTGGGTGGCAGTGTTACTTATACTTTTGTTAATTTTTTTTTCCTTTTCTTGCATAAATTGTGAATTGGTTTTTTAGTTAATCATGATTTTTAACTTCCAATATTTTTTTCCACCTGTATGTATGTCAACATTTTATTCTCTGAAGAAGTTTCCCATAGAGATCGGTCATTTCCATAAAAATTATTCTACAGTTTTGAAAGTTTATTATATTCAGGCTAAACTTGATCAGCTGAAGCTTATGGGTCCTGTGATACTGAATGGGATTCTGAAATTGCTTGATGGTTATTCATATTCAGACTCAGGTTGGCAATGCGGTTGAATTTCTTTGAGCTTCTTGTGTTCATCTCTGTAAAGATTGATTTTTTCTCGTCCCAAAATATTGAATTGATTTGTTCATGCAGATTCTATTGCTAGGGATACAAAAAGTTTTGCTTTTCAGGCAATTGGATTGCTTGCACAGCGCCTACCTCAGCTTTTCAGGTGTCTTACTGTCTCTTCTTCTTTTTGCTGGTTTCTATACCTTTTGTGGAATTGAATAATGTAACGGGTATTTTCTTTCATCTTTAGAGACAAGATTGAAATGGCAGTTCGCCTCTTTGATGCACTGAAACTGGAGGCTTCATCTCTTCGTCTTGTTATACAAGAGGCAACTACTTCACTTGCTACTGCATACAAGGTAATGCGTTTTTCTCATCTTGTATATTTCTTTTCTAGCTTTTGTTTTGTTACAGAAATTTAATCATAAATTCAGAATTTGGCTTTGGTCAATTTGAATTTACTCCTTGAGATAACGGCTTGCTGGTTTCATCTATTTGTACTTTCATCAAAACTAAAAACAGAACAAGATATACCTGATTGGAGTTGATATAGGCCAACCTGTGTAAGAAGAGTGTAAAAGGGATTTTGTTGATGTGTAGATAATATTCTACAACTGTTCAATAGTTTAATATTGTGTAAGGGTAGGATGGCATTGCTGATCTCTCGATATTGCCTCCACGTTGGCATCAACCATTAACTGATCTCAGTATGCAAGTCCGGGAAAATACCGCAATGACACCATGTAATCTTGATTAATTCTAGAAAGAGGAAGAGAGAGGAAAAAGGGGAGAAAGAAGAGCAATCAATTATACAAGACAGTAATTCACTGTATGAAATATTGTTTAAGAGAGGGATTTGGTGCATAAAGGAAACCTTGATCGCACATAAGAAGTCTAGAATTGATGGTTGATTACTATGTCAAATAATTAAGTTAAATTTATGAGCCAACTAATATTGTTATCTTAGTAATGGATGTATATCCCTATAAGAAATGGTTTAAAAACTTTAACACTTTCCACATAGACAGAAATAAACTTTTGTGTTGCTTGCAATGCAGAGTGGTAGCTCTCATTAGATCATGTAATTGGTGCATTATGTAGGGCATGACCGTGAGGGCCGTCTCCCTAGTAAGAAGTTTTGAAATCCTATTTGCTCTTAGTTTCTCCACCCCTTTTAGTTTATCGGAAAGGAATCTTCTAACATTCAAAGCTTGACTCAGACACCATCTCAGGTACATATCAAAGAATATTTATAAAAAAAAAAAATATGATTGCCATACTTACATACTTATCACTTTCCAAACTGGCATTCCATGCCAAAGTTCAACTTATTCTTCATTTTTCTGTTTTGTTACTTCAGAAGTCGAAACACTTTCAGAAAAAAATGATTCTAGGTGAGAGTTTAAAGGTGCATGGAGACCTTAGATAAATAAAAGGAATACTTTTTCACTCAATCTCATCACATCTAACTAAATAGTCATAGTCATGTAAAATGGACTGCTGGTTACCTCAATTTTACCCTTTTTTTGAAAAAAAAAAAATTATATGAATTATCGCTGTTCCCTACTTTTAAAAAAAGAAAAAAAAGAAAAAAAAAAGAGATTATATATGTAAAATTGTAGTTTCTGGAGCTCCTATTTTTGCACCAGACATTGCTACCATCAATCACCAGCTTAGGATAAGTGACCTAACATCTAGAAAGGCCCTTCTTGGATATATGACATCTCAAGTCCTGTTTGATGAGTAATGTTCTGCAATATGATCAATTACTTAATTTGTTTTTGCCTTGTTTGGTGATGTTCTTGACACTGATTCAACATTTGAGCATCAGGGAGCACAACCAACTGTACTGATAGAGTTGGAGAAACTTCTGCTGGACAATGTTAATGCGGTATTGCACCACAACTCTTCGTAAACTTTGGTTACCTGTTGTAGCTTTAAAATATGTACAGGATTTTCTGTCTTGGTTATTGTTTCCCAAATATGGTACTGCATGATGCAAATAAATATTATGCTTCTGACCAGGAGCAAAGTGAAGTACGGTTCTGTGCTATTAGATGGGCAACAACATTATTTGATTTGCAACATTGCCCTAGTCGGTTTATTTGTATGCTTGGAGCAGCAGATCCTAAGTTGGATATAAGGTATTACACTTGATTGGTTTTTAGAATAAGGGATATTGGCTTATCTCCCTTGTCTAAATTTTGTTATTGTCTTGCATTTGGAGTATAGTGATGGTGATCATATTATATCTTAAAACTTTTGCTATGTTGTTTTTGTCACAAAAAATAATTTTTATAGCCTTTTCTTTTATTGTTCCATTTGCGGATTAATCTTTAGACTGCTCTTAGTACTAATTCTATTCTTGTAATCATATTGCTGATAATGTGTGTGTGAACAAAAGTCTTGTATTAAAAGGGAAAACATCTACAAAAGAGAACAAGTAATCCACAAAAAAGAACCCCTTAAGATCACAAAAAGATCTATAAAATATGATACTGATAATATTTTATAAGTACAGGATCTATATGACTATAAGATTTCACAACAAAAACAAACTCAAAAACCCAGAATTAAGCTAACGCCTCTTCCAAGTTTAGATGAATGAATAAGAAAGAAGAATCTTGAAATTCCTTAGTAACTGAGGCCCAAAGATAAGCTAGTAACTCTTTCCAAAGATGATGTCTTCCTCAGAATCTTCAGAAAACCTTCTTCTTTTCAAACTAAATCACCCAAAAAAATGGCCAGGACTGAACATTTCCACAGCATCCTAGCTTTTTCGCCTTTCCCAAAAGCATGAATAAACTCTGAGAGCAGAGAATTGCTAGAAGCTGGCATCACCCAAGAAATACTAGCTGCCTGAAGTAATCTATGCCACAATTGAGCAGCTTGGTGACAATGCCAAAATAAAAATAAAAAATAAAAAAGATTTGCAGTTTCACTCTAAAATACACACAACAGGTTAATAATATAGATTATGTCAATTTTCTAAAAGGATACTTCTGCATAACATAAAAAGAATACTAATTTGGGCTATTGCGATGCCGAAGGCCACGATCTAAGAGATCGTTGTATCGAGTAGTTGATCGTAGTTTCTTACCATAAAAATGACTGCAAGCGCAGCATTGCCAACATGAGAAATCCACCGATCCACATGTGGTGTGTGAACAATAACAGTTGTGTACCATAGTCAATAGCTATATATGGATGAGGGGGCATGAAATATGATCATGGTTCCCCGAGTGGGTGGGGGCTGTTGGTGTGGGCGCAAGTCAAAATAGAAAAATCAATTTGATTATAATTCAATTCGTGACGGTCGTAAGTAGCAAGTTCATATTCTTTAGTGTTAGTTATCCAATTACAGAAACAATCGCTTTTATGGCCCTAGGATTGGCTTTGGGCTTTTCCTACGCAGCTTAGGTGGAAGGCGAAGAAGACCTCCTTCCAGGGGGGTCCGAGCCATTAGCGAGATACCACTTTGGAAGAGCTAGAATCCACCATTGCTCTTGCACATGACACACCAACAAGGAGACAAGCACACATTAGGGTTCTGTCGTTGAATAACATCACCAGTATAATTTTACCTAGAGCCAATGCCCTAGCAAAAAATTGAACTTTATTATGGACTTATTATTCCAAATCATATGAGCAGGCTGAAAGTTCAAGAGAGCTTGATCATCAATCAACTGATTGAAAAAGAACTTACACTTGAAGGGCTTGGCTTCCAGATCCTTTTATCATCTAACAAAACATTAATTGAAAGTCCAATAATGCCAAAAGAGCTGAAACTTCTTGAATTTCTCTCTTGATCAAATTCCTCGAAGAGTTGAAATTCCAGTTCCAATATATAGAAAAATTGGCGCACCATTCAAGTGACAAGTTCATGCAATAGAAGTTATGAGTCAAATTATCTAAATACCCAATGATGTTTTAGGGCAGGAATGTGTTGTCTATTGATCTGAATAACCAAAGCTTCCTTTTCATTGTTCACAACACTGCATCTTATAAACCACAGTGAAACTTCATAATTTGCTTCTTACCTCTGGTTTCTCTCTTTCTCTCTCTCCTTTCTTTTCCCCCTCTTAATCATTATTCAAAGCTAATCTTCTCCATCTTTTTTCTTCTATAGAGAAATGGCACTTGAAGGCCTGTTTCCTTTCAAAGATGAAGGGCAATTAAATAGTCAAAATCCTGATATTAGATATCCAAAACTTGGTAGCATGTTAGATTACGTTCTTAAGCAGCAGCCTGGGTTTGTAGATTCAACTGAAATGAGGGAACAGAAGCTTCTTTTTCCATCAAATATGTACGTGGCAATGATCAAATTTCTATTAAAGTGCTTTGAGTTGGAGTTGGAGCAAAATAAAGATTTAGAAAAATCACTGGAGTTTGTGTCTTCAGTGGAAACACTGTGTCTACTGCTAGAGCATACTATGGCAATTGAAGGTTCTGTTGAGTTGCATGCCACTGCTTCCAAAACATTGATTACAATTGGATCTCATCTTCCAGAGGTGGTTTCTGCCGACTTCGCATGCTTGGTTACTTTCTTCACTTGCCTTTTTTTGCTGGATAGTTTTTTTCTGACAATTTTTTGTTCATTGTAGATGATTGCATCACACTATTCCCAAAGATTTATTTGGCTAAAGCAATTACTGAATCATGTGGACTGGGATACACGTGAAGCTGTAGCACGCTTACTTGGCATAGCTTCCACTGCTCTTTCCTCAGCTACATCTACTGCTCTTACAAGTGAACTTGTTTCCAAAATTACCGAAATGCAAAAGTTAAGGTGCGTTGCCTCTTTTTAGAATAAACTCAAAATATGCAATATTGAATTTCAAATTCAATTCATTTTCTAAGGTGTATTTTAATTGGAAATTTTCTTATTTGAGGCTGGATTTGACATAAAAATTCAGGTTTGAGGCTCAGCATGGAGTACTATGTGCCATAGGATATGTCACTGCTAATTCTTTGTCTAGATCGCCCGCTGTAAGTTGTATAACTTTGTAGTTTCTGTCATTTATTTGTTCCTTTTTCCTAGACATATTGGTTAATCAATTTTTGACTATGTCGTTTCACCATTTCCCAAAATATATTTTGCCTTATGTTGTTTTTAGCATCAATTGCATTATATCATCATCAGAACCTGATAGTGCTGTGATTAAAATTCTTTTAACTTTTCAGATATTTCCGTCTTATGATCTACTTAAAATTGCTCTAATATTTGACCCGCTGAACCTGTAATACCCACTTCTGAGAATTTAATATATTTTTGTTTTGCCACCTGCATCTTTCTATAATTCATTTTTGTACCTGATGCTTAATTTTTAAATTAACACCATTTTTCTGTTACTGGCTTGCATTCATTGGACTTGTCCTACAAATATGTGTTATGAGTTTTCATTGGTGATTGTCACCATAACGCTTTGGTTGCTTAGATCTGCTAAACTGCAATCTGTTTTGTAATTCTCTTCAACCAAATACGGTAAACTGTGAATGCATCTTTGATTGCAGTTTGTATGATATGGTTTTGAAACATGATTTAATTTGAGAACTATATTTACATGAAATGTAGTCATAATATATGAAATATTTCATTTTTTGTGCAAAGTTTGAAGTGAATGTAGGAAAGCGGTCAATGTCACTGTCCACGGCTATGAAAGTTTTTTTTTTTTTTTGGTCTGTGGGTACTTTAGATTCTCAACAAATTATTTTTGTTGAAATCATGGTGGAGACACTGATGTTGAAGAAGGATATTATAAACTCTTTGATACCATGACCTGGTGAAACTGCCTTGGTTCGTACTTTTTAGTTCACTACATTCTTACCAAAAATTGGGTTTTCTTATTTTCTAAAATTTGGGTAAATGTTAAATCAGATGGCAAATGACTTCAGATTTTCCTGTCATCTTTGCATAAGAGCCTACATTAAATTGTGTTGTGTTATATGTGATGAGTACCATTGTGTTATATGTGATGAGTACCAGCTATTTATCTAAATCTTTGGCCTTAGTTAATTTTGTTACTAAAAGTTATTTTTGTATTTGATACTCGGAAAGTGCTTTTTCTACTATTTTTTAACCATGACGTTGTATTCACAGATCCCAGAAGCATTATTTCAGAGTACACTTCAATGCCTTGTTGATGTGGTTAACTCCGAGACTGCAACATTATCCTCTGTTGCAATGCAAGCATTAGGTCATATTGGACTGTGTGTGCCATTACCGCCTCTAATTGATGGATCTGATTCAGGTGAAATTGTTGTGCATATGCTCTGATGTTATAATTGTCTTAATATTCTTTTAATAAATGTGAACTAGAATGGATGAGTTACGTTAAACACATATCTGAAACTGCAGTTGGCATTCTGGAAATTTTACATGAGAAGTTGAGCAAGTTACTCTCCAGTGACGATACTAAAGCAATTCAGAAAATTGTCATCGCTCTTGGACAAATCTGTGCAAAGGAAACATCATCTTTGCAGCTAAATAGTTCCCTCAATTTGATTTTCAGCCTTTGCCGGTCAAAGGTGGGTGGGCAGGGATGACTGTCTTATATTATGCTCTAATGTACCAGTTATTTTTTGAGATTGCTTATAACTAATAAAGCTAATAATTAGAAAGGTGGTTTTTTTATCAAGATTACATTCTTTGAATGTCTACAGTTTTGGCTTGTCACAGGTTGAGGATATCCTTTTTGCTGCTGGGGAAGCTCTATCATTTTTGTGGGGTGCTGTTCCGGTGACCGCTGATGTGATTCTTAAAACCAATTATACTTCTCTTTCCATGTCTTCAAAATTTCTAATGGGAGATATGGACTCATCATGGTCAACTTTAATCTCTGATTGGAAATGTGAGGCCAGCGAAGATTGCCGTGTCATGATCAGAGATACAATTTCTAAAAAACTTTTTGATGATCTTTTATACAGCAGTAGAAAAGAAGAGCGCTGTGCTGGAGCTGTTTGGTTACTATCTCTAACAATGTATTGTGGCTATCATCCAACCATCCAGCAAATGCTTCCAGAAATTCAGGTTTGCTATTAGTTCTTTATATGTCTATCTTTCATTTATTTCATTTATGGTCATCTACAATCTTTGTGAAATTGACCTACATGAGTGGCAGTGCAATTTTAGCCTTCTTTTCACTACCTTCTTCTTTCTAACCTAGGTTGTAACTTTGCTGTTGGAAACTTTTAAATCTAAAAGTTCTTCAAGTCTTATAGCCTTTTTTGAAAGATATTTTCTACAAAGTGTTAATGTGTTTTGAGTAACATGTAGTCATGTATCTAGATTATAGACGAAATTCCAGAGACGTCGGAGGTTCTATGTTAGCTATACAACAAGTAAATGATATTATGCCATGTGTTCATTTATTTTGAAAATCCAAAATGAAAGTGATGGTTATATTAGATTTACCTACACGTTGCACATTCAATTATTGGTTTTATTACCTTTGTTGTACCATAGACTTTTTCAAATTATAGAATGTGCATGCTCCATTTTTGGTTTTTATATATATGTGTATATATCTGTATGTATGTATATATATATATATATATATGCAATTAACGTATACTAGCTTCTTTAAGTCAAATTCACTCTTGCTGATGGTCTAGTGCACAGAATTGCATAATTGCCCCAGCATAGTGTAATACTACCTCTAATGTGATATTTTGTGAATTATGATCTAGCAACAATTGCTTTTTTTTTTTTTCTCCCTTTGGGATTTCACAAGGATGGAAGAGAGAAATTATGACTATGGTATTGAAAGAGGTGCTGAAAATTTGCAAAATCACTTTTTGTATCGATAATAATAAAAACATTTAATATCTAAAAGTTTGTATCTTTGGTTACTATTATCTAAAAATTTTTGCAGAGGAATGAAAAATGAATTTTACAGTACTCTAACTGGGTGTACCTTTTCTGCAACAAATTATTCAGTTATTTTTTTTTGCAGTTATTGGGAGGCCATAAGAGTTAAAGATACTTATAACTTTTGGATATTGCTATTTTCTCCTATTCCGAAATAACATTGTTATCATGGTCTTGTTGTATTAATTCAACAAATTGTTAAATGACTGCAGGAGGCTTTTTCTCACTTACTTGGTGAACAGAATGAGCTTACGCAGGAGTTGGCATCCCAGGGAATGAGTGTCGTTTATGAACTAGGCGATGCATCAATGAAGCAAAACTTGGTAGATGCCCTTGTAACTACTTTGACTGGTTCGGGGAAGAGAAAAAGAGCTGTCAAGGTGAAAACAAATTTTGATGTTTCATATCTTGCTCTCTCTCGCTATACACACACATATATGAATTCATTTCATTTTTTATTATTGTGAATTTGATGATAGCTGGTTGAAGACTCGGAAGTATTTCAAGAGGGTGCTATTGGTGAAGGTCTTGGTGGAGGGAAACTTAGCACTTATAAGGAGCTTTGCAGTCTGGCAAATGAGATGGGGCAACCTGACCTTATCTATAAATTTATGGATCTGGCCAATTATCAAGCTTCTCTAAATTCCAAGAGGGGTGCTGCTTTTGGGTTTTCTAAGATAGCCAAGCAAGCAGGGGATGCTCTTAAGCCACACCTTCGTTTGTTGATTCCAAGGCTTGTTCGGTATCAATATGATCCAGATAAAAATGTGCAGGTAAGAGAAAATCATTTGGCTCTCATCTATTAGCTGGAGAAAGTTTTTCTTGCTGCTTGTAGTATATGTACTAAATTTCTTGTAAACAATATTTTATATCTCTTCTTACGCTATAAAAAAATTATGAATATTTACTTAGTTTCAACTGTCCTGTTAGTGTGATATGCTCATTGTGCTCTGCTTTTTGTGATGCTTTTAGGATGCAATGGCACACATATGGAAATCACTAGTGGCAGACCCTAAGAGGACAATAGATGAGCACTTGGACCTTATTTTCGATGATTTGTTAATACAAAGTGGATCTAGGCTTTGGCGTTCGCGTGAGGCTTCCTGTTTAGCCCTTGCTGATATCATCCAAGGACGAAAATTTGATCAGGTTTTGAGATTATTATTATTTTTCTTTTGCTTTCTTTAGTTGTAAGTATGTCTTATAAATTGCTTCCATCGAGTTCTCTCAAAGGTGGTTTCTCAGGATGGTTGGACATTTTTCAAACCAATGCATGGGTAAAATCTTCTACTGCATGAAATAATTAAACGTAGAAATAACTCCCAACAAACAATAATTGATTATGCTTAATTTCATTCATTTCTTCTTTTCATACTGGTAATATAATTTGTCACAGCATAGTTTTATTATCAGTCTGGTTTATGAAATTGTATAGCCTAGGCAGACGGCAATCGGTTGGCTGTGTTCAATCTGGGTAATTATGTATGGTTCGATTGTTGATAGGCAGATTAGATATCCTAATTTTCCTTTATTTGGGCATCAATTGACTTTGCTCTTTCTAAGCGATGTTGCACCTTATGGTTTTGCTAATCCTAACTGTTTCAGTATTATGTGCTTTCTGTAATAGGTTGTAATTAATTAATTCCCTTGCCAATAGTCACCAGATGCCTAGTTTAAGTTGGTATTCTTGCAAATACTGTCAACATGAACCATCTTTTTTATTTTGTGGTTTTTACTAGTTGCATTCTTGTCGTATAGATCAGAAAGCATTTGAGAAGAATTTGGACAGCAGCATTCCGTGCCATGGATGATATAAAGGAGACTGTTCGAATTGCCGGTGATAAGTTATGTCGTTCTGTAACTTCATTAACTATACGGCTCTGTGATGTCACACTTACTGAAATATCAAGTGCAAGGCAATCAATGGATATTGTGCTGCCTTTCCTGCTTGCAGAAGGCATATTAAGTAAAGTTGACAGTATTTCTAAGGCTTCAATTGGAGTTGTTATGAAGCTTGTAAAGGTAAGCTATACTCCGTATTGTTATTTCTCTGTATTTGAAAAGTTTTTTTGATTGTTTAATTTCTTAATTTATATTTGAAAAAAATATATTCTTAATTTCTTAATTTATATTTCTAAAAAATATATTCTTAATTTATTCACCAACAGAACCTTCGGTTGACTTCATCTATTAAGCAAGATGCAGCTTAGCCTTTTCTATTGTTAGAATATTACATGTATGTAATATGCATGGGGCAGGATTGCTGCATATTTTCTATGCAAATTATTACAAGCTTTTAAACCATTGTAGGTGCACAGTGCACTTTCTATGGCTGATGTGAAATCTCACATGTGCAGTAATGCAAAATTTGTACCTCATAATTATTCAATGGTTTAAATCTTATGTAAAATTGTGTTGAAAATTGAGGTTTCTTGATCCTGACCGAAATACATTTGTATCTCCTGTTTCATATTTATTTTTAAACTGACCAAGCTTTTTTACATCACAAGACAGAGTGAAAGGTTTGTCTACCTCTCTTGTAGAATATTGTAGTACATCAGTTATTCATTTAGATTCTTGTGATCAAGGGAAACATTATGTTATTCTCTTATTGTAGGCTTAAATAGGATGATTGCTTTTTTATTGCTTTTAATTGCCTGCATCACTATATTTTATTTCTTTACAGAGTGCAGGGATTGCAATTCGCCCGCACTTATCTGATTTAGTTTCTTGCATGCTGGAAAGTTTGTCAAGCCTTGAAGATCAAGGGCTCAATTACATTGAGGTTTGATACAGATTGTTGTTCCCTTTTTCTGAGAATATTTTTTAGATTTATCAGAAATTTTGTGCCACTTTAGCTCCTTAAAAATGAGTTCATACATATTCAATAATCTGCGTATTTACTTTTTCTCTTCTAGTTGCATGCAGCAAATGCTGGAATACAAACAGAGAAGTTTGAGAATTTGAGAATTTCAATTGCAAAAGGATCTCCCATGTGGGATACACTTGATCTCTGCATAAATGTTGTAGATACTGAGTCATTGGATCAGTTAGTTCCTCGTCTTGCTCGTTTGGTTCGTTCTGGCATTGGCCTCAACACAAGGTGGGAAAGTACAGTGAATTTTATTATCATTTGGCAATTAAAGTGTACTGGAATGTTTAACTTAATTATCTTCTATCTGCTATTTTCTCTGCTTTGATGCTAAAGGGATTTAGCAAATGAATATGTTACAATAGGTAGAGGAAAGTTTATAGAATAATTCTCTTTCTTATTTTTCATGAGACTGTACACAGTCTTAATATAGGGATACAAGAGACTAAAAGAGGAAAGAATAATTAAAGCAGAATATTACACTAATTTCTAGGAAGCAATAAATCTATATTTACACAGAAATATACACCTAAATATATAAGGAAAACCAAATCAAATTGATTTGGTTAACTTTTCAAGAACCTAAATATATAAGGGAAATTAAATCTATTAGATTTGGTTAACCTTTCAACATTCCCCTCAAGCTGGTCTAAAAATGTCTTTCATGGCCAGCTTGCAAACTAATTTCTCGAACTGTTTCTTAGGTAGTCCCTTGGTGAGTATATCAGCAACCTGCTCATCTGTAGGAATGTAAGGCATGCAGACTAAACCACTGTCTAGTTTCTCTTTTATAAAGTGTTTGTCCGCTTCGACATGTTTAGTTCGGTCGTGGAGTACTGGATTATGTGCTATTGCAATGGCAGATTTGTTATCACAATATACTTTCATAGGTAGAGAATTATTTGCCTTAAGTTCTTCAAGAATTTTTTTAATCCCAAGAACCTCACAAATTCCTAGAGCTACTGCTCTATATTCTGCCTCTACACTGCTTCTTGCTACTACAGTTTGTTTCTTGCTGCGCCAAGTGACCAAATTTCCTCCAACAAATGTGCAGTAACCAGAAGTGGACCTTCTATTGGTTACACTACCAGCCCAGTCAGCATCTGTGTAGACTTCTACTTGTAGGTGCCCTTTTTCCCGAACAAAAGACCTTTACCCGGAGATCCTTTTAAGTATCTAAGGATCCTATATCATCGCTTCAAAGTGTTCTTGTCCTGGAGCATGCATAAATTGGTCGACTAAGCTTCATCGCAAAGGCTATCTCCAGGCGTGTATGTGAAAGGTAGATTAATCTACCTACAAGGCGTTGAAACCGATCTATGTTGGTCACATCTTCAATTTTAGCTGGCTGTAATTTCATATTAGGATCTATGGGTGTCTCCGCTGCCTTACATCCGAGCAGACCTGTCTCTTCAAGCAAGTCAAGTACATACTTGCGTTAAGACACAACAATCCCATCTTTTGATCTAACAAACTCCATACCCATAAAATACTTCAAGTTGCCTAAGTCTTTGATTTCAAAGTCACGTGCAAGAACTTTCTTTAATCTGCAAATCTCAACTAAGTCATCACTAGTCAAAATTATATCATCTACATATACAATCAACACAGCTGATTTCCCTTCAGTAGAATGTTTGTAAAACATTGTATGATCTGCCTGACTTTGGGAGTAACCGTGTCCCTTTATAACATTACCAAAGTGTTCAAACCATGCTCTAGGAGACTGTTTAAGCCCATACAAAGACTTTGTAGTTTACACACTTTACTGCCACTATGATTTCCCTCAAAACCTGGTGGTAAGTCCATAAAGACTTCTTCTTCTTCTAGCTTCCCATTTAGAAAAGCATTTTTAACATCTAACTGATATAGATTCCAATCAAAATGTACAGCCAATGAGATAAGGACTCGGATGGCATTTATCTTTGCAACGAGGGCAAAGGTTTCTTGATAGTCAATTCCATAGGTTTGAGTGAATCCTTTTGCTACGAGCCTTGCCTTATATCTCCCAACACTTCCATCAGCATTACATTTAAGTGTAAACACCCACTTACAACCCACAGTTTTCTTTTCTTTTGGTAAATCCACAATCTCCCACGTACCATTCTTCTTTAGAGCATTCATTTCCTCTAAAACTGCTAACTTCCAATCTGGGTGGTCTAAGGTTTCTTTTATGGTTTTAGGAATTGGTATCTGAGAGATTTTTGTAGTAAAGGCTCTGTTTTTACTGGACAATTTTTCATAGGAAACATATCTAGCAATAGGGTGTATAGTACAAGTTCGGGTTCCTTTCCTATGTGCTATGGGTAAGTCAAGATCAGGAAATAGAGTGCTAGAATGTATAGGAGAAGAAATGTTACCCGAATTTTCTGAGGAATCAGTTCTTGAAGGTGACAATTGAGGTTGTACCGAGTTTATAGGAGGGTTTTTACTGCTGTGATGATACCTTTGTTGAGTATAAACACGAAACTCTAGTGGTAGAAGTTTATCTTGTAGTATTTCTACCCCTGTCTCTGGTACATTAACACTTGGCTCCTGTAGTTCAAGGTTTCTTAAGCTTTCATCATTTGAAATATCAGTTTTTTTTGTTTGAGTTGAAGTGCTCAGATCAGGTAAAAACATATTAGGCATAGGTGTAAGCCAAAAATGATCTTCATTATTCTTTTTCTCCCCCTGAAGGGGATTTTGGCTAAAAAAAGGTTGATTTTTGAGAAATATAACATCCATACTAACATGGAATTTCTTTGTTTGAGGATTAAAACATTTGTAACCTTTTTTATTAGGAGCATAGCCCAAGAAAACACATTTTTTAGATCTAGGATCCAATTTAGATCTAAGATGGTTAGGTATGTGAACAAATGCAGTGCACCCAAAGACTTTTAACTGAATATTGGAGATAATCCTACTAGAGGGATATATAAGTTTAAAGTATTCTAAAGGTAATTGATACTTTAAAACACGGGTAGGCAGCTATTAATCAAATAACATGCTGTTAAAACAGCATCACCCCACAAATATTTAGGAACATTCATAGAGAACATGATAGCCCGACTAACTTCAAGTAAATGACGGTTTTTTCGTTCCGCAATTCCATTTTGCTGTGGAGTATCACTACAGGTGGATGTGTGAATTATACCCTTTTTCCTTACAAAACACCCCTAGATAATTATTAAAATATTCAGTACCATTATCTGTATGGAGTAGGCTTATTTTTGTTTGAAATTGATTTTCAACCATGTTATAAAAATCTTTGAATAATCCCTCAACTTCAGATTTTTCTCTCATTAAATAAACCCAACAAAGCCGAGTATGATCATGTATGAATGTCACAAACCATTTTTTTCCAGTTAAAGTATTGATTTTTGAGGGTCCCCAAACATCACTATGAATTAAATAAAAAGGTTTTGATGCACAATAAGTAAGTGTTTTATATGAAACTCGATGACTTTTAGATAAAACACAACTTTCACACTGAAAAGTAATACAATCAACATTTTTAAATAAATTTGGAAACAAATATTTCAAATAAGGAAAGCTAGGGTGTCCTAGTCTAAGGTGCCAAAGCATTATTTGATCCCTAGCATAGTTTGAACTAATACTACTGCTCAAACCTTGAGCTTGTTTATTCCTTGAAAGGTAGTCATCAAAATAGTAAAGACCTTCTCGCAAACTAGCACTGCCAATCATCGTCCCCAAGTTCCTGTCCTGAAATTCACAATAGAAGTCAAAAAACACAGCACGACAATTAGATTCTTTGACTAATCTACTGACAGATAGCAGGTTGCAAGAAAGTTTAGGGACATGTAGCACATTTTTAAGCTCAATGGTTCGAGAGAGTTTTATTGATCCTTTTCCAGCTATGGAAGATAAGCTTCCATCAGCAATTCTTACTTTTTTGTTACCTGGGCAAGGGTAATAGGAATCAAATAAGCTAGCAATGCTAGTCATATGATCAGAAGCACCTGAATCAATAATCCATGGTGCAGTAGTTGAGTGGCTAAAGAGAGCACTAATAATACTACCTGTTTGAGCTAATGAACCGCTAGGAATACTGGGTGGAGGATTGGAAGTCAGCAGCTTTATGAGATGATTAATTTGCTCCTTGCTGAGATTTTTTTCCAGATTCTCCACTTCATTGGCAGAGGGCAGTGCACGGCTATGTTTGCTGCTTTTCCATTCTGCAGGCTTCCCGTGGAGTTTCCAGCAAGTCTCCCGGGTATGGCGTGGTCTATTGCAGTAATCACACCATACTCGAGGTTTTTGTTGTTGTTGAGTGAAGGAACGGGCAGCATTAGCATCTGTTGTAACAAGAGTAGATTTTTCCACAGAGACAATGGAGTTCTTTTTTCCCAATATAGCACCCCGACGACTTTCTTCTCTCCTTACTTCAGAGAAAACTTCTTCAATAGTAGGAAGTGGCTTTCTCCCAATAATTCTTCCTCTTACCTCGTCAAATTCAACAGTGAGTCCAGCCAAGAACTTGAAGACTCACTCATTATCGACAGTTTGTTTGTGATGTTTAAAATCTTCTATGCTCTTCCATTCGTATTCATTGAATAAGTCCAGGTCTTGCCACAATCTCTTTAGAGTATTGAAGTATTTTGTTACACTATCATCTCCTTGACGAATATCTCCAAGAGCAAGCTGCAACTCATAGATCCGGGATCGATTTCCATAGTCGAGTACATCCGACTCACATTATCCGCAGTTCTTTTGCAGTAGAGTAGCACATATAATTTGCACCAATGTCTTCATCCATGGAGTTGACTAACCATGCCATAATCATGGAGTTTTCAGCATCCCAAACAACATAAGAGGGACCAAATATTTCAGGGGCCTTAACATCTCCGATGAAGATAACCGATTTTCCCTCTTCCTCTAATATACATTCTAACCGATCGAGACCATCTTTGAAAATTTCCTTCATTCAATGGGATAGTTGTAATCTGGATCGAATGAGATTCAGAATAGGAAATTTTTTGCTCTAGTATTTTTGAGGTGACTGTGGTTTCAGAAGATTGGTCAAACATGATGGGTTGAGGAAAAAAAAGAAGGGAAATAAAAACAGGGAAGAGATTAGATAGAAAGGGAACCAATCTTTGATACCATGTTACAATAGGTAGAGGAAAGCTTATAGAATAATTCTCTTTCTTATTTTTCATGAAACTGTACACAGTCTTAATATAGGGATACAAGAGACTAAAAGAGGAAAGAATAATTAAAGCAGAATATTACACTAATTTCTAGGAAGCAATAAATCTATATTTACACAGAAATATACACCTAAATATATAAGGAAAACCAAATCAAATTGATTTGGTTAACCTTTCAAGAACCTAAATATATAAGGAAAACCAAATCAATTAGATTTGGTTAACCTTTCAACAGAATATCTTCAAAAGAAGATCCATGCAATTATTTTTAACCTGCTTGTTTGTATTACAAATTAGACTGATCTGTTGACTAGATTGAGCTTCACTGAAAGTGCACATTTGGTTGGGCAATGGGTTGTTCATCTTATAATTATGATTGGATTGAGCAACAGGCATATGATGACAATTTCCCACATGGAAATATCCCTAGATATTTGCCAACTTAAATTACTTTCTTCTTGGTCTTACCTGGAAAGTTAAAAATTTTATGAGATTTTTCTTACAATATAAAATACATTTTCTATCTTTGTCTCTCTGTGTGTCTCTCGTACACATACACACCCACAAACACACACTAGTTCAGTTTTCTGTTTATTGCTTTTTGTTTATCAAAAAAATTGATTTTTGCTTTGATGTGGTGTATCATTACATTCTTTCATTAATCTGCAACAATCTGAGATTTTTTGTTTTAAATGGTTTTCTCTATCAAAATAGATGCATGAAAGTTATGACCCCAAAAATTAAATAACCAAGGAAAGCTTTTGCTTCGTCTAGAGGAAAGTCCTCTACCCTGATTTGTGTTTCCTGATACCCAGGCTTTGTGATCTTAAGACCCTTGAATGGGACAATGCCATCCATTTCTACATCGAATTGCTGTTATCTTTTCCTAGTAGCAGGTTCCTCTGTCATGAACTTTATGTATATCCTTGACCACTTCTAATTGGAATGAATAATAGAGTGTTCTGTTTGCAAGTCTTAAATACGAACGAAACATCAATCTTTTTGGTTTGCGACTTGCACTTATCACTGTTATCACAATCTAATTCCTGACCCCTGAGTATGATGCAATTTTATGTACATGGCATGCAACATTCTTCTCACAAAAAAAAAAAAAAACTCTTAAGTAATGCTAGAGGAGGTTTCTCCATTGTCTCCAAGGATCAAGCATAAGAAGTTTTGAAGGATTCTAGTGTCTGTTATGTAAAGAATTTAAATATAGCCAACTATTATTGAGCTGCCTTTAATGGTTGATACTTTGGTTGCAGGGTTGGTGTTGCCAGCTTTATCAGTTTATTGGTCCAAAAGGTTGGTATTGATATAAAGCCGTATACAAGCATGCTATTGAGGCTGTTGTTTCCTGTTGTGAAAGAGGAGAAAAGTGCTGCCGCAAAACGTGCGTTTGCAAGTGCTTGTGCTTCAGTTCTGAAGTATGCAGCTCCGTCTCATGCTCAAAAGTTGATTGAAGAAACTGCTGCTTTGCATATTGATGACAAGAATTCTCAAATGTCATGTGCAATTCTACTGAAGTGCTATTCATCTGTGGCCTCAGATGTTTTGAGTGGATATCATACAGTGATTCTTCCAGTTATATTTATTTCAAGGTCTGTATCTGATTCACTTTAGTTAATTTATGATATTTTTCTTCTTCTAACCCTTACGTGCTTACAATTTGTCATGAGGTTGGCTGATCTTGGCCTGATAATACTCTGTTTCCTGGATTATTCTGTTCAGTATAATGAATTTTGAAACGAACGAATACTCTAAACATGTGAAAATATGCAGACAACCAAATATTTTGATTTGGAATAAAATATAGTTCATTTCTTGTCATAGTTCCCTTCGTCCATGCTTAATATAGTTCTTTTATGTTTTACTAGATGTATGGAATTAAATATCCATTTCCCTGTTGATAGTTAGTTAAGGCAACAATTGGTTCTCCAAGCCTTTTTGTTTTACTTATACTATTTTTTATTAGAAAGGTACGCATCTGGTTTGAAGAGTATGCTGAGACCTCCCGGAATGGTTTAGGGGAAGCGTTTGATGATCTTAGGAAAGGTTTATGGTGATTGTTAGAATCCCAAGGGAATCTTTTAATTTAGACACCAGCAAACTCCCTATGTTGTAGCAAAACATGACTACCTGAGCAAAGATTAAACAAATTTTTTCCATAGTGTTTTTGGCCTTTTGAGGTATGCACAGAAAATGGACTAAAACTGCCTGAAGATAAAGGTGTTGAGTCAAATTCTCAAAAAGGAACGAGTAGAGGTAATGCACTATGACTAGCCTAGACTCCACAAATTTGAAATCATTCGCATAACATCTTGCAGCTTATATGTTGAAAGAACTCCAATTTTTTAGCGAATGACACCCAGATTAGGTTTCATCAAATAAGTCACAAGCACTTTATATCTTGGCTGATAAGAAAAATTCCTTTAGTGTTATGAAACTCCATTTATTTATATATTCATTTATAATATCTGTTTGAACTAAAAATCATGTCAACTCCTTCACAGATTTGAAGATGACAAGTATGTTTCTGATCTCTTTGAGGAATTGTGGGAAGAAAATACCAGTGGTGACCGGGTCACCCTTCAATTGTATTTGGGAGAAATTGTTTCTTTGATTTGTAAGGCCATTGCCTCGTCATCATGGACTAGTAAAAGAAAGGTAAAGATAATATGTACTTTTCCATCGGACCATCCTTCTAATTTTCCTATTTTTGAGTTATTTGGTCCTTTTGCTCTCGACCAACTTTGTATGATGTTTGTTTGGTGTATTTTTGTTTGCACTGTCAGTCAGCTAAGGCAATTTGCAAGCTTGGGGAAATTTTAGGTGAATCCATCTCTTCTTATCATCATCTTCTCCTGGAATCGATTATGAAGGAAGTTCCAGGTCGTTTGTGGGAGGTAGGTAGATCTCTTCATGAGGTCTGATAAGAGAAATGCTTACTCCCAAGTTCTAAAGATGCATCCTTTCATGCTGCAATAGCATCAGTGCACTAATAATTTCAACATATGTCAATATTTTATTACAGTGCAATCGTGCTTTCAACTTAGGACATAAGATTTTATTACATTCATGTGGTTATGTTAAATGTCATTTGTTCTTGATCATCAATTAATATGATAGGTTTATAGTTGTTTGTGTTTTAGAATTGTGCCTCTTCTAATATTTTCAAAATGTAACAGGGAAAGCATGCCCTTTTATACGCAATAGGTTCTATTTCTACTTCTTGCCATAAAGCTATTTCTGCTGAGGATCCTGCCACTCCCTTCGCAATTTTGGATATGGTATTGTCTGCTTGCAGAAAAAGGGTGAAGAAGTATCGTGAAGCAGCTTTCTCCTGTCTTGAGCAGGTAAATATCAAATGATAATTCTAGCTATCTTTACTCTGTATAAAGCTGCACTTGTGCTTTTTACTTCTTGAAATACGATCTTCTGGTGTACCTCTCAGACTTTGTTTAACATGGGTGAAAGTCAACAGAAGATGTTGCTTTCTTCTGTTCTTACAAACCTAGTTGTGCCTATGTACATTGAGACTAATTTCTTTCTTCATCCACTACAACAGCTTTGCCTTATTTTGGATTGTCAGAATTCAGCCTCAGATTGACTGCTGATCCAACCTATATTTGATTTTTTTTTTTTGTTTGTTATTCAAGGTGCTTCCTTTTCTTTTACATGTTTTCAGGTTATAAAAGCCTTTAGAGATCCAAAGTTCTTCAACATCATTTTTCCATTGTTATTTGAGATGTGTGGTTCGGCAGCTCTGAACAGATCTGGGCAAGTACCTTTGTCAAGTGATGATTCTAAGGAAGGTTGTTATACGACCTACTTTTTGACTAAGATGCTTGAATTTTCATTTTTTTCACATGGCATCAATTTTAGTTGATGCATCAATGAGCTGTGTGTGAGGGAGAGAGCGTAGGTGGAGATGAACAGAGAAAACTTGATAAGCTTTTCCCTATTTTAAGAAATGAACATATTTATTCTGTTTTTCCGTGGTTTAGTTTAATATTACCTCTTTAAGCTTTCAATAAAATCCTTGTAATGGAATCTTAACCCTTATTTTTAAACCTAGTTGCAATGAGTTTTCTATGAAGTACGATGTGCACTCCTCTTACTACGCTTTTTATTTTATTTTATTGTGGTTACTTTTATCTCCTCTATTCCTTTTTCATCGTCCTTGTAATTGCAGGAGCGTTGTGTTTATCCCTTTTCTTCTCCTTTCATTTATTCTATATGGAGTAATAAAAATTTAAAGCAAGCAGTTATTCCTTGTCAGCTCTTCTTGTTATTGGCTATTCAATACTATTGAAAAATGCATGTATGATATTCTTGCCATGCTACCCTATTTGCCTCGCAGTAAATTATTATGTAACATTTAAATGTGACATCAAGGCCTTACTATTTGTCTCGTGCCTGATGCTTTTACACAGAATCAGCTGATGAAAGTGTTTCCACTCCACTTGACAAAGTTCTGGACTGTGTGTCATCTTGCATTCATGTGGCACATGTAAATGATATTATTGAACAAGAAAAGAATTTGGTGCAGGTGTTCATGATTTCCTTGTCACCTGGATTTCCATGGACAGGTATCTTCTTCGTCCCTTTTCCTTCTCATGGTTTTTCTGCAACTTTAGAACCTTTTATCAATTCCACTTTCATGGGCAGTCAAAATGTCTGCATTTTCATCAATTAAAGAACTTTGCTCAAGGCTTCAGAAAACTTTGGATGGCTCCATGGGAACCTCTCCACATGCTGGCACAAATTCTCTGATTCAGGAGGTAATCAAAGCCTGTAGCATTGTTTAATATGCTATTTAATACACGTCAGTCTGACTCATAATTCATTTTTGTATCAGCTGTTCCACTCTCTGTCACCTAAGGTTGTAGAATGTATAAGCACTGTAAAGATTGCCCAGGTATGACATTTACTCTATTTTTTTCAATTAGTTAATCTGTCTACTTACATTTTCTCCTGCCAATTGACCATTTAGGCATCAGGTAAAACTTGTCCATGTCGTGAAAATAAAAAAGGTTTTAAACCAGGATTATAGAAGTTTTGAAAAATTAGAATGTTTGCTATACGTTTCTTAG
This sequence comes from Murraya koenigii, assembly GCA_025617385.1. Taxonomy (NCBI): domain Eukaryota; kingdom Viridiplantae; phylum Streptophyta; class Magnoliopsida; order Sapindales; family Rutaceae; genus Murraya; species Murraya koenigii. The sequence continues at coordinate 7,188,218 of CM046815.1, read as the reverse complement.
TTTCATGTTAATTCTACATGATTGCCCTTGAAATTAGAAGTGAGAACTGAAAAATTGTCCAGCTTATCCGTAATCTCGCTTCCAAATTGCTTCTGAAGCAATTTTTTGTCCTTGTACTCTTAAGAGAAATGTTAGTTACATTCTATTTGTTTCAGCTGCCCTCTTATTTCCTCTTATTCTGATGACATTCTGTCCTTATCCAGGTTCACATTTCTGCTTCTGAGTGCCTTCTGGAAATTTTCAAGCTGTACAGACAAATTTCATCTGTTTATTCCTCCAACGTCGGGATCAAGGGTGAGCTGGTTCATCAGTGTGAGATGGAAAAAAATATGGAGGCGAAATCATTGCTAAAAATGTGTATTGATATCCTTGAAAACCTGGAGGCAAAGAATGTACAAGCAACCTGATTTACCATCTCATCATGAAACTGTCTATTACGCTTGCATGTAAATCTTAAACTTCTTGATATAGAATATCATGTCCAGGAAAATTATTTTGGAGGGTAAAGAAAAGGGTGTTATAGAAAACAAATGCAACTTTAATGTACATTGCATGTTAGGATTTTTGGTACATTTTCATGGTTGTTTCAATCCTTGCTTTAGTTAGGGCTCCAGGTTGGGGTACCCCTTTTTGTTTTTAATTCAGCAATTTATAAACTCTCATCTAAATTTTAAATCAAGGAAATTTGAATTGCTCTGAAGGTGCTTGCGAGTATTTTACTCAGTTTTTTTTATCCATATTCTTTGACTAAATTAAACAATTTCTTTCTTGTAACTTTCTCCCAACATGAAAAAATTTCATTCACCATCCACTTCACAATGTAATTTATTTTCACCATCCTCCAAACTCACTCCAAATTAATTCTAAATTGTATTGCCCGGTGTTTCGTGAAGTTATATCGATTTATTTGTTCTAATTATGTTTTCCTTGTAAATTAATGTATTAAGTGATGCATGAAAAGAAAAAAAAAAAAAAAAGTGGAGAGAGAAAGAGGGAGAGACTTAAATTGGCTATTTCAAAATTTGAATGGGGAAGTTGCAAACGACGTTACAAAAGAGTAATGGAGCAGTCACGAACTTTGTTTAAACTTATGTATGTACAATTTTTTGTGTTATAATTGCATTAATTTATGTAATTGTATGCTATATATATGGTTTTTTCTAACTAAAATAGTAATGTTACATCTTCGATAAAATATGTAGAGAAATTCACTCTCAATTATATTGAATAATTCAGAAAAGAAAAATATATGTACAACTCTAGGAATCTATTTTAAGAAAGTTGATTAATTACAAAAGAAATAACTGCTATAATGGGACAAAATAATTTTAGATCTTATTTCTATACATATAACATAATAATCATTTTCATAGAGTTGCACAATAAGATCTAATCCTATCTTTCAGATTCTTCAATACTCTCCCTCAAGCTGGTTGGTAAAGATCAGTCATTCCCAACTTATCTAGCATATTTCTGAATGTATGATTAAATAGCATATTTTTTAATATAGGATCAGAGAGTCATTTAGTATGGATATCAGCAATTTGGGCACCTGTTGAAACATAAGGTGTACAAATCAGTCCACTGCAAGTTTCTCCTTTATAAAATGTCTGTCCACCTCAACGTGTTTTGTTCAATCATATTGCACTGGATTATGTGCAACAATGATGGCAAATTTATTGTCACAATATAGCCGTATATGTCCTTCCCACTTCACTTTTAAATTTCTAGGATGATCTTAAGTCATAATAGCTCAGAAATTCCTAATGCCATTGACCTGAATTCAGATTTGGCGCTTGACCATGATACCACATCTTGTTTTTTACTTCTCCATGTCACTAGGTTTCCTCCCAATAGAGTACAATAACCTGAAGTAGACCTTTTGTCCAACACTGCACCTGCCCAATCCACATTTGTATAACCTTCTATTATGAGAGTTTCATTTCTTCTATAAAGTATTCCCTTGCCCAGAGTTGCTTTAAAGTATTTAAGTACTCTATAAGCTAATTGAAGGTGAGATTTCTTTGGATTATGCATAAACTGGCTTATCACACTTACTGCAAAAGCTATGTCTGGTCGTGTATGTGAGAGATAGATAAGCTTGCCAACCAATCTCTTATATCGGCCTTTGTCAACTCCTTCTTCTTCTTCATTTATGTCTAGTTTCTATCTTGGTTCAATTGGAGTGTCACAAGACTTGCAGTCTGTCTTGTCAGTCTCTTTCACCAGATCGAGGATATATTTTTACTGCAAAATGAAGATTCTTTTTTCTGACTGAGCTACCTCTATACCGAAAAATATTTTAGCTTACTAAGCTCTTTAATCTCAAATTCTACAGCTAGTTTCTTCTTTAGGGATACCTTCTCCATTATATCATTGTCTGTCACAATTATAACGTCTATATAGACAATTAGTGCTGTAACTTCCCCTGCAGCCAAGTGTTTTATGAAAAGCGTATGATCTTCCTGGTTTTGTTTATAACACATTCCTCGCATGACATTTGTAAATATGCCAAACATGCTCATGGTGACTGTTTTAAGCCATATATTACATTCTTCAATATGCGCACTTGATTATTAAAAAGAGTGACATTGAAACCTGATGGAGGATTCATATAGACTTCCTCCATTAAGTCACCATGCCAAAAAAGCATTCTTAACATCATATTGCTGTATAGACCATCCAAAATTAGCTGTTAAAGCAATCAAAATTCGAATAGTGTTCATTTTAGCAATTGGGGCAAATGTATCTTGATAATCCACATCATATGTTTGAGTGTATCCCTTCGCCATTAGCTAGCTTCATATATTTCTAAGCTTCCATCAGCCTTAAACTTTAGTGCAAATACCCATTTACACCCTACAGTTTTCATCCCCTTAGGCAAATAAACTATCTCCCATGTCTTGCTCCTTTCTAAAGTATTCATCTCTTATCTCATAGCATCCTCCCATTTCTTATTTCCTAGTGCCTCACAAATAGTTTCTGTAATTTGAATGGTACTGATCTTAAAGAGAAAGGCCCTATGTGAAGGGAAAAATTTTTTGAAGGTGTAGTGAGCTATAGGGTACAAAGGATTTTCATATACTTTTTTACACCTTTCCTAATGACTATAGGTTGATCAATATCTATAATCTTAGGAGAAGAAGGTAAATGAGAAGAAGTTTCAATACCTTGTATTGGTTCAAACTTATAAGCTTGCAGATGCATATAGTTGGGCTGTAATCTCCTTGTATAAACCTATAATGGACGACCAGTGGTAGTGCCGGGGTAGTTTATTTAAGAAGACTTAGGAACTAGACTTAATGTTGGATTAGAATGGGAATTTGGACTTGGGCTGTTAATATCGTCAACTGGCTTATTTTCTGGTTCATTTTCAGTTGCTGTATCTAGTTTTTTATCCTGTGAGGCTGGAATAGGAAAAGAAAATAGATCAAACTCTTCATACTTATCTTCCTGGGGCTACTCTCCCCCTGAAGATAAGTTGGGTTAAAGAAAAATTGTTTTTCATTGAATGTGACATCTTTTGACGCAAAATTATTTTTCATTTCCTAGAGGAAGGGTGATAGTATTTGTACCCCTTTTGAGTAGTAGAATACCCTATAAAGATACATTTAAAGGCTCTTGGATCAAGTTTAGTTCATTGTTGTTTATGAATGTGGATATAGGATACACATCTAAAGACCTTTGGAAGTAACTTTGTGTAAAAATTATTCTTTAGAAAGAATTTTAAAAGATAATTTAAGAGACTTTTGAAGTTTATGACTCTAGAGGGTAATCGATTGATTTCCTTTGTAATCTCCATTCCTAGAGGCTTGCCATGAAGTTTCTAAGAATCAACTTTTATGTGTCCCTTCTTAAAGTAGTTGATCCAAAGGTTCTTTTTTGCGAGTGGATCTCTCTCCATCATTCTTTATAGTTTCAGCAGTATTCAAACATTCTCTTAGAGTTTTCCTTGAGTAATCATCATTGCAGACTCCTCTGAATTAGAGTTAGGCATTTCTAACATCACGATCCTTCTTCCTTCTTCTGCCCATACGTAGGAGAAGACTTCATTCAGTGATGGCAGTGTATTCTTTCCAAGGACTCAGACTCGGACTCGGACTTAGTCAAATTCCACGTTAAGTCTTGCAAAGAACTCAAAAATCCTTTCTATTTCCATATATTTAAGAGTTATGGCATCTTCACTACATTTCATCTTGAAATCTTGATAGTAATCCAACTCTAACCAAAACCTTTCATTAGATTGTAGTATTCAATAACGGGTAAATTACCTTGCTTGGTTGTTAAGATTTTCGTCTTGATCTCATAAATTATTGTAGCATCTCTAGCCTTGGAGTAGGTGTATCCCACAGCCACAGCTTCCTAAATTTCGTTTGCTCTAGTTAGGAACATATAGGGTCCGGTCCACTCACTTCCGACATCATTAAGTTCCAAAGCCAAGACATGATCACGGAGTCTTCTTCCTCCCACGGTGTAAATTTAGGATCTTCAAGTCTTGGGGACACACCTAAGAGGTGGTTAATCTTTCTTTTTTCCTTTAAAAAAATCTTCATAATTTGATACCATTTTACGTAATTTCTCTCATTCAACCAGTACAAGACTTGCAGTTTTTGAAGTTCCCCAATTATTTGATTGGTTTAATTTTCATAATTAACAATAGTTGTTTCTTTCGAGATAATTTTAGAGGTTTGAGACATGATGAATTTGAGACATGATGAAAATAAAGAGAATAAAGAACATGATCTAGAAATTCTGACGGATAACTAATGAGCGTTTAAGTAGCGAGCAGATCGGAAACAAGAATTTTAAGAATCCTAATCAGCTCAAATATCATATAGAAAAATTCACTTTTAATTATATTAAATAATTCAGAAAAGAGAAATACATATACAACTCTACAAATCTATTCTAGCAAAGTTGACTAATTACAAACAAAATAACTGCTGTAATAAGACAGAATAATTATAGATCCTATTTTTATATATAAAACCTAGTAATTATTTTCATGTAGCTGCACAATAAAATCTAATCCTATCATTCAAATTCTTCAATAAAATAAGTTTATGATTTTATCATTTTCCTTACCAAAAAAAAAAAAACTTAATATGTTGCTACAACTCAAAAGTGTTACTATATAAAAAATAAAATAAAATAAGCACTAAATATATCAATTTTTTTTTGTTTAAAACACAAAAAAAAAGGCAAAAGAAAGTTAATCTTTTATTATTGTTTAATTAGATATATAATTTATCTTCTTTTTTTTTCTTTCTTTCTTGTTATCTCCCTTTCTCTCATCTACTTTTATAATATTTTTTCAGATCAAACATGGGGAAAAAACAAAAGCGAAACGCAGAAACAAATCTTCCCGCTAATGCTAGGACAGAAATAAAAAAGCATGAAAAAGTTTTAACGGAAACAATGAAGTGGGCCTAGGTACTAAGCCCATGGGCCGATCTTAATAGTTACGGCCTGGGTTTCCTGTCAGAAAAAAGAAAGGAAAATAGTGGAAACGAAGTAAAAGCAAGTCAAGTACAGAAGCAAAGAATCCTTTCAAAAACTTTACAGAAGAAAGAACAAGAAAAGATGGATGAAGCGGAATTTCGGCGGCTTCTTGATCTTTTTCCAGTTGCACGATCTCGCGATTATCAAGTAACTTTCTCTCTCGGTTTGTTATTTCTATCACGATTCCCGATACTTGTTCGTCTTTATAAATTTAATTTAATTCGTTTATACAATTATCGGAAACATTAATTAAAGATTGATTTTACATTAAGTGAATTACTGATTACTTCGCTTTAAGCTTAGGATAGATTTTTTATTTAGGTTAATTCTGTATTGAATTAGAGATGACACAATTCCATTTTGTTAATATCTTTTTAAATATTTGTTCAAGGTCTTAACTAAGATGTTTGACACTGTTTCTTCTTGGATTGGCATTTGTATCTAGCTTGACCTAGATTCTTCGAGACAATCAACTTCACACGCGACAAGGGAGGACGCGGTACAACAATATTACAACACTGCCCCAGATATTTTTATAATTATTTTTAATGAATTCTGTGGTGCTTCAACAATTCTGACATTTGGACTGCAGGTAAACGAATGGCAAGATGCGTTAGATAAAGGGGATAAAAAGCAGATGGAGAATCGAGGAACTGATTTACATGGTATATGTTACTGCAAGCTACTTTGTTCTTATGATAGATAGATTTTCTTATGTTTTAGCTAGCATCGGTAATGAGCTACAGATATTCTGTCTATTGGGTTGCTGTCAGTGAGAAAGATTTATTTGGGTTTTAAAATCATCGTAATCTTTCACTGAAGTGATCAAACTTTTCTGTCAGTCTTATTTGGACACTTCCAGTGAACTTTTTAGTATCTCTTTTGGGGCATGCTTTAACAGAATTTGGCTTATTTTTCTTTTCTTCTAAATTTCTTAAGATGTAGGATGAAAGAGAGGAGTGAGAGGAAACAAGCAGATATTAAGGATAATTGATAGGAAAGGATTAAAAGTTTATAGGGGCATAAGGAGAAAGTTAATTTTTTTTTTTTGTTAATTATAAATCAATCTCTGCCTAACAATAAAATAAACCTTATTATTTTTCTTATTAATCATATATCAATGGCCACCTAACAACAAAATTATATTCTTTAATTAAGTACCTTCTAAATAAATATTGAATCCAGTTCTGCATCATTTGCTCGCGTCCTAAAACTAAGATGGAGATGACGAGAAAAAAAGTTGCATGTACCAAGATGCCTTAGTTGTATGTTTATAATTTGGTGATTAATCAATTTAATTGTGTTCATATGTATTTTGTTTCAACAGATGCATTTTGGGAGAAGCTTAAGCTTGCAGCTGGCAAAAAGGTATTCATTTTCTGTGCATATTAGCATATTTAAGCATGTTAATTTATTGTTCTTTTTTCTTTATTATATACTAAGATAGCATGTTCGTACTCATTTTTTCCATTCATTGGATCTGAGAATAATTCATGTTGACGGTGGACAATTTTTTCTTCTTGTGGGGATTTTCTAATTTTATAAAGGCATGCAATTTAACTTCTTATATGGAGTCTCTGGTGATGACATAATCTTTTCTTGTGGCTCCAATTTGAGGAATTGAATGTTGTCATTATATAGATGGCATGATTGATTGAACAAATGGACTTTGTGTACTGAATGCTTGAATCAGATGATTTCATACGCATAAAACTAACTATTACCTGTTCATGAAAGTTTTGCAATCCATTATATTTCAAGTTTTATGTGGTCAAATTTGACATTTGGTGCTCATGTTCCATAGGTGGGAGCTGTAGAGGCGGAAAGATTTTGCCAGTCTTTTCAACAAATTCACAAGAAACTTGTATGTTTACTTTCCCTCAAACACACTGTTCAATTTTCTATTTTATGTTTACTAATGCACAAAATTTGCTTGCCAATTATGTCCAGGTATATGAAGGACTGAGTTTGGATGCTGCAAGGAGATATATTAACTCATCAAAAGATTTGGAAGAATAGCTTTTTATGTGTTATCTAAACTTTTGATTTAGTGATATCTAGCATTCACAGATTTCCAGAATATTGCTCTGGAAAAAAATATATATTTATTGTTGTGTAAAATTCTAGTAAAACCGATCATTGATTGGCCATTCTATCTTTTCCCCATATAATCTTTTGACGTGTTGATTAATGCTTATGGTTTATGTCCTTAATGATCATGTTATGCAAATTATGGATTTCTTTGGACGTTTGATGGATTGATTTGTATGTGAAATGAGAAATTTCAAAGTTAAAGAGGTAGTGGTGTTAGAATATTTTGAGAAAATTAGGTGGATGCTATGTGTATATTCATTTTGTTTTCTTATTTTCATAAAAAATATTTACAAATTAAAAATGAACAAACTTCTTTTATTTTGAAAATTAGTTTTATTGTTAAGTCAAAATGATCGTTATGAGTATACTTCTTGACAGCCATATACGGCTTAATAAATAGGCTAACAAATTCCATATACTGGGTTTTTAGTTATTGCATTGACCTTCACTGTCTAGTCAAAATTAGCAACCCAACATCTTAGAAGATCCTCTAGCCTCCTGGTTGCAGAGTTTGAAAAGTTGAAACACCCACAAGCTTGACATTGAAACCTTCAAAAGAAAATGGATGGCTAAAATCCCCGTGGGATGGCTAAATTCGGGTCAGGTATGGGGGACTGAATCTATTTGAAATTTAATAGGACTTATTTTAGATTGGGTCAGAGATTGTCTGGGACCCCAAATCTGACCCGAATTAAAAAACAAATTAGAGGACAAATGAGTACGCACCTCAAATAATGCTCTTAGCAATTCTCAGTCGCAAATTAGTTTCTGAACTTGTGCGTCAAGTTATATCAAAACACTTCTTAAGTCCTAAACAAGTTTAAATGTACATAAAACTAATATTCAGTCACAAGACTGCTCCAGCCTACAACTTTGAATTATTAAAGTAGTCATTACTAGATGCAGTTAAAGAGCAATATTTCTCAATGATCATGAAGCGTTCCCAGGATGTACTCATCATCGTACAGATGGTACCTACAAGAAAAGAAAAGCCAAAGGAAAAAAAAATCAAGTCAGGTTTCATGAATTTTCATCGCTTGTGAAGCACAACAGAGAATCATTTTAACGGGAAATAAGTTACCATACTATGATGATAAGCAAGGGAAAGAAAGCAGCTTCATAACCAAAATATGACACTAACAAAAGTTGGACCCTTTAAAAGCAGCACATGCACACAATTAAAATGCTCAAACTTTTCAGAATATTCCCTAAAAGAAGATGCCTTTCATAATGCTATTATTGCATACGCACTAACGCAGAATATATGTTCATAGTTGCTACGAAGTGCTCAACAGCTAGAATCATCAATCAAATCCACATCATGAAAATTTTAACTTGCCTGTATTATCATGATTATGCCAGTTTTGAGGCACTTGAAACAAAAAGTTCCCATTAGAAGTATATATCTTTAAGGCGTTGACAAGGCTAATGTTGAAGAAATGTCATATTGTTGAGAAAACATAACAACTTGACTTTGCAGGAACATGGGCACAAAGTCAGAATAACACAAAAAAAAAAATCACCTTGAATATTGAGTCATACAGTCCAGTCTCATGTTCTGAACCTTGTCCACACATCATAATGTCAAATAATAACATATTCTCAAGGCCATATAATGTTAACACATTTCAGAGATTGCCAGCATTCCATAAATGTAGTCACCATTTCAATCTTTCCTATGTTCACTAGGTTCATGAAAAGAACGAAATTTTGCAACCCTACATATCAATGTACACATAAAATACTGCATAGATTCAACATCGTATTGTGCTTCTTTATAGGAAACTAAAAGTCATTATTAATGACAAGATTGACAAATGGTGATAGGAAGTCCACAAAAAAGAAGTATGAATCCATTAAAGCTACAGAACCCACTTAGATGTTGCAGCCTGCCAAAGGTCTACATCCTTTGAAGGTGAGATAGATGTAATGTCTATCAAATGTTGAGGAAATAAAGATCAAGCAACTAACAGGGTCTCCTATAACAACTTTTCATGGAAAATTGGAACAACTTGAAGAATTGATTCATCCATATAGTATAAAGGAATGAAAAAGCATCCATTCTTTAGGAAAATTATAAACACATTCCATAGTCAAGTGTAGAGCAGTTCTTAAATCTATGGAAATATTAAATTCAATATAAGTGTAAGGCTCAACAGGAGGCACTAAAACATACTCTTTATCACCAAGCTTAACTTCAGTTCCACCATACTCAGCCAAAAGAACAGTATCTCCTTCCTTCACACTAACAGGAATAAACTTTCCATTGACATCACGAGATCCAGGACCCACAGCAACAACTTTTCCCGAGATCAGCTGAAATTTTATAAATAAATAAATGAAAAGCAGTGAATACAAATATAACAAGCTTAAGATAGCCAGCTAACTAACAAATAAATATGAAACTTTACAAATTGCATATATATACAAATCTTCATTTCCCAAAAAATGCAGATAAATAGAAAAAATGTATTGAAACTTATCATAGAACTAATGACGCTGAGGAAATACCAAGAGAAGAAGAAGCATACATTCATCATAAACATAGCTAAACTCTTTAACAAGGATATAAACTAAATGTCTGGCCCGATTTTATGAAAATTTTTTAAGGTAAAATAAAACTGTGATTTGATCTTGACCCTTTTCCTCTCATATATTAGGATGTTATTATCCAGTTTATCAGCAGTTGTATTGATCTTAGTCAAGTGCATGCTACTTTCTACAATCAGAAAACATTCATACTACATTTTATATTCTCTTATTCTGAAGCTTACAGAAGCAATCAAGCAGAAACCACCTACAAATGGAGGACCTTTTTGAGCAAGGAATGATAGGAGGGCAGAACAAAGCAAAGCAACATGATTGCTACATATTGCAATTCAAAACCAGACCCTCTAACCGAATTATCAAGTTAATATGAAAATTTTGAAAAATGGGTGCCTATTTTTATTTTTTAATATCCAAGCAATACCCATCAATTATAAATAAACGCTAAACTAGCCAAATCCAAAGCAAAACCACATGACAATAACATATTGCAATTAAAAACTAGACCCTGTAACAGAAATATAAAGAGGGTGCTTTTCTTTTTTAAAGAGAAAACAAAAAAAAAAAGGCACTTCAATTCATGGACGTAATATCAACACAATAAAAAAAAAATTAGAATTTGGCATGTCAAAAAGCAGGAGTGCAACTTACTAAACATGTAAACAACAAAAGGCTACAAGTAAATGAGAACAAAAATTAAAATAGAAAAAATAAACCTTGGATGTTTTCTCAGGAAGTAAGATTCCGGAGTTGGTTTTGGAAGGAGGGATTATTTTTTCAACCAAAACGCGATTGAATGCTGGAATCAATCTCTTTGCCATTATCTCTTCTCGAACGGACAGGAGACTTCACTATAAATTTTCTTCTCTGCTTTGTAAATTGTGATTTATGCAAACAGTGAAATAGGTGTTAAATACTTTAGGGTTTAAGAAAAGTAAGAACGAGCCACGAGGGTTTATCTGCTGAAATTACTATGACTCGCTGTTCGCTTTCGCAAATTACAATATTGACATTCAGTTGTGCTTGAAGCAAAGCTATACACCTCCAGTGCACGGTTGGCGAAAAAAGTCCAGACCGGCTTCAGTTTTAAAGCTCGGCCCGCATAGATTGGGCTTGAAAATACTCTAAAACTAAAAAATATATACATATAATGAGTTTGGTTAACCTTGAATTTTTTTTAATTTATAAATAAAAGAAAAAAATTTAAAAAATTATATTAATATTTTTTATTAGTATTTCTGATTTATTACGTTGTATTATTAATATTTTATATATTAGACTGTTATTCTATTATGTATTGGATAATTATTTTTAATTTAAATTTTTTATTTTATTAAAAAAATTATTTAAAATTAATGGAAAACTCAGGCCTAATCTGAACTTGACCTATCTAAACTTAAACGGATTGTTAAAAAACTTAGGTTTATTAGTAATAATGCGAACTTAGGTTTGGGCTTAGAAAAGTCCAACACAAACCTTTTTATCAATCCTACTCCAGTATTCAATGTGAAATATCATATCTGATATATAAATTTTAAATAAATTAATTATATTATCACGTTAATTATTAAATAAATATCACATTATTTAAAAGATGATTATATATATATATATATATATATGGTCCTTTATTATATTAGTAAGATAAGACGAGAGAGGAATGAACTGAACCAATATTTGAAGACAGAAAACGAGAGTAAATGTTCTTTTTCTCGTTGATTGGCTCTTGTTGCACTTACTTTATCATTATGTTTACTTTACTCTTGCTAAAGTTTGGTTATCGCCCGCTTCTTCCCTTGTGTTGCGGGTCTGGTTTTGATGATCTACTCAAGACCATTGCTTGCCTTACAGCTTTTACTGCTTAGTCCGATACCACCACTTCTCGTACCTTACTACCCCTATCTATTTATCTAACACACACACACACAAATATATATATGTATATGTTATAATACATTGAAAACTGGTTTTTCTCATATATATAAAATTTATGTTTTTTCTGTTAGTGACATTGTTGCCTTAACAAAATGAGGATATATATACACAGTTGTGTTATGAATGCACGAAAAAAATTAGGTGAGAAAATATAAATTTTAATATGATAAAAGCAAAAATAATATATTAATCATCTATATTTTTTAATTTATTAATTCGATCAGTATTGTAATTTTATGCAAACGCGAGGGAGGGAGTTGAGATAGTATTGTAAAGGAAAATAATCCTTTTCAGTCCTAAGGTTTAAAACAATAGTCTATTTGATCATTGCCTTTTAATCAATAGATCATTTCATCCTTATTTTTTAAACAATAGTTTAAAACATTTTTCCGTAAATTTACAATTGGTTTATTGTATAATTCATTAAAGGTAAAATAAAATTTTTAAATAAATAAATAAAAATTATTTTAAAATAAAAAACTCAATAAAAATTAAATAATATTTGACTTTCCATATGAAATCAAAATTAAATGATAACTTAACAAAACAAAAATATTATGCGCATGGGTTTGTTTATTTAATTTTTTATAAAGTTAACTAATTTTTTATTAATAATAATTTTCAAATATGGATCATTGTCCATATTAAAATAAGGAATAAATTAAAAGATAAAAAAATACATATTTTAATAAAATATATTTTATATTTTTAAGTAAATAAAAAAGTCTGTATTTATTTTAAAATAAAATAATAGTATCGATTGATTATTTATTTATTTTGACTATATAAAAGTTAGTGACAACTAAAGGATTTAAAAAAAAAAAAAACTCCAAAGCGTGTGATTTTTTATTTTATTTTATCCTAAATATATATTTTTATATGTTATTTAGTGTTATTATTATTTATTTATTAAATTATCTTTAAATTTTCAATTTATATAGCAAGTCATATGTTATTTACAGTAAAATCTCTATAATATTATATTGTTGGGATTGAAAAAAAAATATTTTAGTAAGATTATTTATTTATTGATGAATGAATATTTATTAATTTATAAAAAGTTTTCATAGTACATGAAGCTATTTATAGTTTATGCTATAGAAATACCATAGATAATGAGACTCTTTTAAATTATTATAAAGAGATTATTCTAAGAGGTAATAAGTACATTCGCTAATGATAGTCATAATCCACATAGTTTACCAAATATTTTCACAAAACATGTTTTTCAAGTAATAATAACCTTAAATGCCTGCTTTCTAGCATGAAAAAAAAATATGACACATGTAGTGCATGTTTAAAAATTAAGGATGTGGTTATTATGCATCTTGTAGGAGGCAAAGGCTACATTTAGTACTGGACCAATTATTTGAACGATATATCCTGAGTTTTTGTTTGCAAGCACGGAAACCCAGGACCGGAAGTAGTAGGATTTGTTTTCATAATAATAAAGTTCAATATGTCAATTTTTCTTCTAAACAAATTCGATATTTAGATTTTTTTACGGAGCGCGATTGACTTCTAAAATTGCTTCTGGCTATAGGCCTTTTACTCGTTAGTCCTAATAAAACCCTCAGACAGCGTATTTTTTAAAAAAAAAACGAAGCTCTCAGTATCGTGACATAAAGACTCTAGGATTCCAAGAGCTATCATAGGGGATTTGTTTTTTTTTTATTGCTCTCCATCTATGTATGGAATAGAATCGCGCATCATATTATTCACAGGAGCGCATACACAACTAAATTTAAGATCGATACTTTGATATAATATTTTTAAGATTCAAAGTATCTTCTTTTATGATAATTTAGGGAAAAAATTATATATATATATATATATATATATATTTATATATTTTGAAAAAGAGTTGAATTGAGAAATATAAGTTATTAAGAAAAAAATTTGATAACATAAATTTTATATGTTGTTTATTATTAATTTTCTTTTTATATTTAACAATTATTAATTTATATTTTAGTTGGGCCATAAAAGATTAAAATAATATTTTATATATTTCATAAAATTATTATTTTAGTACACCAGCTTAAGTTAGAACTAAAAAATTTTATTATTTAATTGAACATTTATTAAACATTCAGATACCGGGATTTTATTATAATTGTGTTTGAAAAAATTATTTTAAAATAATTTATATTTCCTTAATTAAAAATCTTATTTATCTTTAATAAATTATACATACAATAATAAAAGAATATTTTAAATTATTATTTTAAAAATAAAAATAATTATTATTTAAATAACAAAAATAAAATGTCCTGAAAAAAGCTTTTTATTCTTTTACTTTAAAAAAGGAGTACAGATTGCAAATAGGTCTGCACGCGGTGGTTTATTGCTTTTGGTTCGATGGGAACAACAGTGAAGATACAGCCGCAATTACAAAGCCATTGCATATCGATGAACACATTCGTCTCCTCCAAATTCGGAACCCTTTGCGCATACCCACTTGCTCAAAATGGAAGATCGCTACTCATTAGGGCCGCTGCTGCTGGTGATAAACCTAAAGCAGCGGAGGCGGCCCAAATGAAGCAAAACTGGCTGGATTCTCTCACTTCCCCTCCTCTTCACGTTCACGACTTGACAGCAAACCATACCAATGCTGATTCCCTATGGGCTCTCGGTATTGACCCGGACCTCTCCGGCGCTTTGGCCGTCATGAAATCCGACCACAACTGCTGCTCTGCTCAGGTAATATAGCAATTTTGTTGTTTGTTTGCTGTAAATGGTGATCAGACCAGACATGGTCCAGGTGTCTATCCAATTCTTGTAATAATCGTAGGGACCTTTACATGTCTGGGAAATTAAAGAAAGAAAGTGTCTATCGTTTCTTGATAATCATCATTTCAATGATTATACAAGCTACATCTGGACTCTACATCTAATGTTTTTTATTGGGAATTTTGTAGAATCATCTTGATAGTTGTTAACATTATCTGCTACCAGAGAAGTTGTGAAATGGAGTGAGTCACATGATATTAGGTAGAAAGGAATTTTATAGGTATCGGTGAATTAGATGTTGCAATTCTCTGTATATTACTTGTTTATTGAGTGCAATTGAATTACGAAGTTGGCTATTGAATGAAACTGACTGTAGAATATGCCTGTTATCGGCAATTTTATCAGCTTGAGATGCCTTTCAAGGCGTTTGCATTATTTATTCCATAATTTATGTACCATGATTTGTTTTGTTAGACAAGATTTGATTTGATTTGCTCAAGTAAGATAATAAATGAGTTGGTTGTTTGTTCGTTTATAAATGGCTGCCGGACCAGACATGGTCCAGGTGTCTACCCAATTCCTCTAATAATTGTAGGGACCTTTACATGTCTGGGAAATTAAAGAACAAAAGTGTCTATCGTTTCTTGATAATCATCATTTCAATGATTATACAAGCTACATCTGGACTCTACATCTAATATTTTTATTGGGAATTTTGTAGAATCATCTTGATGGTTGTTAACATTTTCTGCAACCAGAGAAGTTGTGAAATGGAGTGAGTCACTTGATATTAGGTAGAAAGGACTTTTATAGGTATCGGTGAATTAGATGTTGCAATTCTCTGTATATTACTTGTTTATTGAGTGCAATTGAATTATGAAGTTGGCTATTGAATGAAACTGACTGTAGAATATGCCCGTTATAGGTCATTTTATCAGCTTGAGATGCCTTTCAAGGCGTTTGCATTATTTCTTCCATAATTTATGTACCATGATTTGTTTTGTTGGACAAGATTTGATTTGATTTGCTCAAGTAAGATAATAAATGAGTTGGTTGTTTGTTCGTTTATAAATGGCTGCCGGACCAGACATGGTCCAGGTGTCTACCCAATTCCTCTAATAATTGTAGGGACCTTTACATGTCTGGGAAATTAAAGAACAAAAGTGTCTATCGTTTCTTGATAATCATCATTTCAATGATTATACAAGCTACATCTGGACTCTACATCTAATATTTTTATTGGGAATTTTGTAGAATCATCTTGATGGTTGTTAACATTATCTGCAACCAGAGAAGTTGTGAAATGGAGTGAGTCACTTGATATTAGGTAGAAAGGACTTTTATAGGTATCGGTGAATTAGATGTTGCAATTCTCTGTATATTACTTGTTTATTGAGTGCAATTGAATTATGAAGTTGGCTATTGAATGAAACTGACTGTAGAATATGCCCTTTATAGGTCATTTTATCAGCTTGAGATGCCTTTCAAGGCGTTTGCATTATTTCTTCCATAATTTATGTACCATGATCTTGTTTTGTTTGTTTTGTTAGACAAGATTTGATTTGATTTGCTCAAGTAAGATAATAAATGAGTTGGTTGTTTGTTTGTTTATAAATGGCTGCCGGACCAGACATGGTCCAGGTGTCTACCCAATTCCTCTAATAATTGTAGGGACCTTTACATGTCTGGGAAATTAAAGAACAAAAGTGTCTATCGTTTCTTGATAATCATCATTTCAATGATTATACAAGCTACATCTGGACTCTACATCTAATATTTTTATTGGGAATTTTGTAGAATCATCTTGATGGTTGTTAACATTATCTGCAACCAGAGAAGTTGTGAAATGGAGTGAGTCACTTGATATTATGTAGAAAGGAATTTTATAGGTATCGGTGAATTAGATGTTGCAATTCTCTGTATATTACTTGTTTCTTGAGTGCAATTGAATTATGAAGTTGGCTATTGAATGAAACTGACTGTAGAATATGCCCGTTATAGATCAGTTTATCAGCTTGAGATGCCTTTCAAGGCTTTCGCATTATTTTCTTCTATAATTTATGTACCATGATTTGTTTTGTTAGACGAGATTTGATTTGATTTGATTTGCTCAAGTAAGATAATAAATGAGTTGGTTGTTTGTTTGTTTATAAATGGCTGCCAGACCAGACATGGTCCAGGTGTCTACCCAATTCCGTAATAATTGTAGGGACCTTTACATGTCTGGGATATTAAAGAAACAGTGTCAATTGTTGCTTGGTAATCTTCATTTCAATGATTATAATAGCTACATCTGACTCTACATATTATATATTTTTTGGAAATTTAGTAATAGAGGCAACTGCAGTATTGTTTTCGTTTGTTTTTGGTTTACTTTGGGAGTTGGTAATTTTATAGTATAATTTGATGTTTTAGGCAAATAATTGGTGTTAGCTGTTTTCAAAACTTTTCATGGATTTAATGGATTTCTTGAACACAAAAATCCCTGTTTTTCACCAGTTATTCTAAAAATTCCCTATGAACGCAAAAATGTGCTTCAATTCATGCAAGTTTCAACTGCTTTTCTTTTTTCTTTTTTTTTTTTTGGAAATTAAGAATTTGTAACATTATTTGCTACTAGAGAAGCAGGGAAATGGATTATGTAGAAGGAATTTTATGTGTAATCACTAATCTGTGAATGCGATGATACAATTCTTTGTTGAATGCGAATGTATATGAAGTTGGCATTTGAATGAAACTGACTGTATAATTGCCTGTTAAAGGTTTTTTATCTACTTGAGATGTCTTTCAAGGCGTTCCCACTCTTTTTCTTCCATTTCATATGCACCGTGACTTTTTTTTGTTAGACGTGATTTGATTTGTCAAGTGAGATGATTTTGATTTTCCTCAACCTATCAGGTGTTTGATACTCCTCACTTGCCAGTACTAGTTGGTAAAAGAGTTCGAAAGCGTTTAGATGTGAAGTCTATGATCCTGTTGCTTCGCAGCTTAGATGTTCCAGTTGGTATGTGACATGACAATATATCTACCGTACTCTCCTCTCCTCCTATTTTTCCTTCTTTCTCTTTCCCTCCCAACTCCTCCATTTTTTTTTTTTGGTTTGAGCGTGTATCCTAGGAGGGAGAAAAGATTCTTTGATGAATTTAGTATCTTAATCTTTTTAATCTTGATAAACACTATGCATTTATGTTCAACAAATTTATGTTATCCAACATTTCACATGTTAATAATCAAATAAATTGTAGAAAAATGGTAGTCAAGATAATGCTTTGGGCGGGTCGTTACATTTACTGTTGAGGTTGAAATTTTCATCATTTAATTATTTTCTACTTTGGGCAGCCTTTAGTTTCTAACATCATAATTATGTATCCTAGAGAAAAATCTTCTATTTTCATTTTTATCTTCTATCAGTGCTTGAACAATATGTAATGACTTTTACTATTTTTATTGCAGGAACAACTGCATACATAGAGCAATCAATCCCTTGTCCAAAAGATGGGAAACAGGTCTGTTTTATCCCTGTTGGTGGGAGATTTCTTATGGACCCTTTTCAACAATTGTTATGTTTGATTATGCCCTTTGCTGCTGTTATGATTTTGTTTCTTCTTGTCTTTTCTATATGTGGCCTTAGGCCAAGTAAAGATGTTTGGAATTCAATAGCATATAGAATATTGATTTGGAGAAAGCAAGACAGTCCCTTGTTGTATGATTTGCATTTTCTGGTTTTGCTAAAGATACCATGCGTATGGAAGTGGCACTGTAGCTGAAATTATTGCAAGAGATGTTAGAGTGTTGATATAGTGAACTATCGGGTAACTTTTGAAATTTTCACTGGAAATCCAATAATATACATGGTGAGGGCTTGTATTTCATGCATAGTTAATGAACTGAAAGTTTGTCTGTTTCACAAGCATTTTCTCAAAGAAAACTGGATCTGTTTTAATGCATCCGTTTGTAGTAAAGAATTCTCATAAGTATCTTTTTTCTTTTTTTCTCTCACTTTTTCTCTCTTGCAAATTTGTGCTCTTCAATGTCCTGTGTGGAGATATCATTGTCAATTTGCCAATTCTACTTATGAAATATTACTTAAGAAGAAAATAAGCAAAATAAAATTGCAGAACTTTCATAGTTCCTCCTCTGAGATATTTCTTTTGACTTAATGAAGGGTTGGTGGAGCGGAGGATTTGGGTATGGATTATGGATTGGGATATTGGTTGCCTCTGGATTTTCTGTAGTTCCAATTCCCTCTTTAACATGGAAGAACTGGTATGGACTCGTAGGAGGCACCTCTACAAAGGTTTGTATCAACATACTTATTTTATTTGTATTTACGTGTAGAAACATTTTTTACTCTTCAAATAAATAATGTTTATTTAAAAAAGTATTGTCGTTGTCATAATGGTAAGTGTTTTAAGAGAGAGAAGCATGCAGGCATGTTGAGAAAGAGACTGTTTGTGAGAAAATCTAGGTAATTCATGTGTAGATAAAGTTTTTACTCTTCAAATAAATAATGTTTATTTAACATAAATATTGTCATTGTCTTAATGGTAAATGTTTAAGAGAGAGAAGCATGTGTACATGTTGAGGAAGAGACCGTTTGTGAGAAAATCTACGTAATTCATGGGAAGTAATTGAAGCAAAAGTTATTTCCAATTTTAAAGGTCTCTGAGCCATTGCTACTTTTTAAGAGAAAAGTTATTGTTTTGGAGACCATAATAACAAATGAAACTAATAATATCTATCTTAACAGATTCTTTAAGCTTATTTTAAGACAGATGTATCCAATGATGCTTATTGACATTGATATTATGAAAGAAAGTTGTGCAAAACAATCTTAGCCATCATTTCTTAAGACATTACATTTATGGGGTGGTTTAGTAGGGTATGTGGGTGCAGGCAATCACTTTCCTAGATAACTGTGTATCATTTGAGCAATTCAGACATGATTTCAATTGCCTATGATTTTTCCTTTTTCTTTTTGGTTATTATTAACCGGGCATCTTGTCTTGAAATTTGTGAGAAGCAAGGTGGAGTTTTTTTATGTCATAAGAGTTTTATTTCTTTCTTGATATTATCACTGTTTTGTTTTCTTGCTTTCTGCCAAGTTACTAATACCTACTCTGTTTTGTCAACAATCTTCAAGTCAGAGAAACTTAACCCTTTTTTTTGCTCCTTTAAGATTTTGTGTAATTCAAATTGTTGACTGAAACTCATGAACATCCTTTTGTTTATGATAGATGGACTTTCTTGCAGGATGATAGTCGGAGGGTTGCATCCACATTATTTCCTTCTTTGTGTTCCCAATTGAAAAGGAAAAAGGATCATGGTACCATACCTTCCACTTAATTATGTATTATATCATCACTTGTAATTATTATCATTTTCCTCAGTTGGAGTAAAGAGCTAAGGTGGTGTCAAAACTTGGATCACCTTTGCTCATTTTCCTCTGTTGGAGTAAAGAACTAAGGTGGTGTCAAAACTTGGATCAACTTTGCATACCTTCGACTTCTTTCGCTTTTGTATCAGCAGTAACTTATTACTGTTGATCACGTTATGGGCAGGAATGTCGGAGGAAAATGTCATGTGAGCAAATAATTTGGAAACATGACTTTAACGGTTGTGTATTTCATAAGAGTTATGATCAATGAGGTGCATGTGATCAATGGGGAGGCTATCAAACAAGATTTATCGTGTTCAACCATCTTTGCAAGTTGCCTTTTGCAGCCCTAAAATTTCAAGTGAAATAAAGATGTAGAAGCTTCTATTAGCTCATAATTGTCTATCATCAATGTCCGATACCTTGAGCATGTAACCAGCATGGTGCCCCCACAGTTCACAATAAAATAATCTGCCCCCATGAAGCATATGCCTTGATCACAACTTGAGTCAATGTCTGATTGACCTGAAATTTTCTGAAGGCTTGTGCAGAAGCTCACCAATTTTTATTTTTGTCAAACTTTATATTCACCCTCAGCATCTATTTTCCTCATATTTGGTAATTAAAAACTGCAGGAAGGGCCGATGCTGTGCTGATTGCTGCGTATGGGAAGGGTCTAAAGTTAAATTCATCACATCTCTCGGATGAATTAGTTCCTCACAGCAGCGAAGCTGTCACGGCAGCCCAGTTACTTCAAAAAGAAGAGCTGACCTGAAAACACGAAACAACCCTTTTCACCTCGCCGGAATGAATCATTGTATGAAAAGTAGAACCGGGGATGAAGCAGCATCAGCGAGGACGCCTTTGCAAAGACTGCTTTGACCATTCTTTAAAAGTCCTACTGCTGTAGCCTTGTAGGATTGAAGTTACTGTAGCAATTGTATATTTTATTCTAACTTAGAAAAAAAATTAGTAAATGTCAACCTCACCATTCACTATGCTGTTTTCCCAATTAAATATGTCCGGCTGCAGTATAACAAAATGTAACGGATCCTTTTTTTAAAATCTCCTTCGTGTCTAATTAACTTTCTATTTATCCTTCATTTTGACATTCTGACATTTCACAAACATATGGGCCAGCACTAAACAAAGTTTTGAGCATCTTATACGCAGCTTTATTGAATTAATGGAGTTTTTAGGATTATGTTGTCCATAAAAACATTAAGTAGATCTTCTTAAACTGCAAGTCTGCAACCAAAAATGCACAAATTATAAGATATTATCATTGAAAAAGAGTATAACTAATAGAAAAATCTTTTCACAAAAGGTCTACTTTCTTTTCTCTTATTTATAATTTTCAAATAAAATTTTGTAATTAATTGTAAATAAAAACATACGAAATGCAAAATCAGTAACGGGCAATGTATTTACCAAATGTCTCTTAATGATAAAAAACTAGCAAAATCAGTAACGGGCAATGTATTTACCAAATGTCTCTGAATGATAAAAAACTATGTGATAAATCCCACTTCATGTCTGTAAGGATACCAACCTGAAAACAAAGCAAAAAGATCATGCCATTTCAAATGTAGGGATTTTTTTTTTTTTTTTGAAAGCAAGAAATGCTTTTAGTGACAAGCATAAATTCAAATTAAGTAATTCCTTAGAAGATTTGGAGACCTAGCAAAACTCCAATGTAATAAAAGAGCCACTTTTCACCCATCCTCTAAAACAAGTATGTAAACCTAAAGGCAGTAGCTAGCATTGAGCTGCATTGAAGTTTCCTGAAAGTCAACCATTTATCATGAAAAACAAAGACTATGAACAAATGGTAGTAGTAAGAAAACTCAAATGACACAATCAAAGATTAATATAAATTAAACTGAAGCTAAAATTCAGGTATACATTGAAAAATGTAAACAACAAACTACTGAACTATACTCGTGATTTCTTCCACGCATAGATAGGGCCTTCTTTCAAGAATCGCACACCATTCTAATACAAAGATTTGCTTTTTAAGCTAACTTATGATTATCAAGAAAGTTGAACATCAAACTCCAGGGGCCCTTTAAAGCTACCTTTGACGACAGCTTTGCTCTCCCAAGGTTGCTGGCTATATTCTCTTCACCTCAGTTGCAAGGACTTCAGTAATTTGCATCTATTTATGTGTGACCTCAAAAATAACTCCTTCAAGATTTCCAACAACAGATCGCGTCCCAACTATTTCATTTATCAACAGTCCATGCCTAGTAGCTTCATTAATAACCATCGAATCCATGCTGCACACGAACAACACCGTTGGATAAAAGAAATTGCAGAGACAAAAAAATAGCTTCCATAGTTGTTACAATTACTTTGAAAAACATAAGTAGCATTGCATCAAACAGCTCAAATTGAAGGGGTTAATACAATCAAAAGAACCAAAAAGGGAGGCAAGGGTGGATTTGGAAAATGATGATAAGCATTAATAATAGAAGTACTGAAGTACTTAAAAGATCTTTAACTTATATAGAAGAAAAAAAAAATTGAAAACTGATTTTACTGTTTGCTACCAATTATTGAAATATAGATACTAGATATGGAAATTATCATTCATAAGATGTTTTTGCAAAGTGACAACAACAATTCAGAACTCTGAGCAGCAACGATAAATGAAAACTATAGAAAGAAATAGATTCTATCAATCCTCTAGTGTTTCCAAAAAATATAGCGAAATTTAATCACAAATTTGTTTCAAAGTCTTTTGAGTATTAAATGGACTGGAAAACTGAAGTTTTCAGATGGTCAGAGTGCAAAGCCCCTGTACAGAAAAGCAAGACAAATGAAGAATGGCCTCAGAAAAGGACAAGCTCTAGAGTTATACCCTCAAAAGTTTGTGCAGCCACAAATCCTTAAATCCTATAGTGTAATCCAGACCTACTTTTTTTTTTTTCCAGTTCACAGTTGATCAAGGTGTGGAAAGACTGTATTAAATTTCCTTTAAATTTCATTCATTTTGATGCACAATTTGAAGAGAAATGAAATCATTTAAGTCATTGAATATTATTGATTTCAAATTTTGCTTTTTTAAAAAGTAAAAAAAAAAAAAAAAAAACTTTTGAGATAAGAGTTTTTGCATTAAATCAATCAATGAAAAAGATTTGCTATATTAATGCACTATATAAACTCATTGATGAATGATTACAATAATCCAAGATGAGCCAACAAATAAAACTGGCCAGAATTTGTGAAGTGGAAACAAAAATTAAAACAAATTCATGAATTGATTACATACATCTTGGCTCGGGATACATACGCTAGAATGAATTTGCATTGTCCTCGTCCCTTCAAGCGGAGGAACTGTTCTACAGTGTCAAAAAGAGGAGGAATACTAAATTGTTGAAAGCTTAGACACAGTCAAGGAAATTTTAAGTACCAACCAACAAATAATGCTCAATAATGTCATATCTAAGCAAATTAATAAAGATATAGATACAAGGGATAATTCTCATGTGGAGTTCTAGGCCACTCAAAATCTAAGACAAGCTTTTTGATGGTTTTCTGCAATCTCTTCTAGACCCACTTAGAATGTGTCAGGCCTGGCTATAACTAATTTAACTTTCTTTATTTATTCATATTGTTTGGAAAAAAAAAAAGGTCATTAGTAATGATCCGTTGTATAGGATATAAATGTCAGCCCCAAGAATTAGATCAAATCCACCTGGATATTTCTGTAAAATTTTGTTGATCTGATCGGAATTCCCCCAGTCTAACTTCTCAACTGCTAATCCTGCATAAGATGTAAGCAAAAGACATCAGCTAATGCAAAAAATTTTATGTTCCTAATAAAGTTCATTCCCCTCACCAGCATCACTATTAGGATTCTCAGATGATGTGTGGTGCTCTATATTTTTCTTCAGGATCTGAAAATAGATAGATACTATAGAAGAGTCAAAATACAAGAAAGATTACAGGTAAACCTACCAATATTTCTAGTTAATCATTTGACCTTGCCTTGAGCACTTCCTCATTATGGTCAGTTAACACAACTTCACGGCAAAATCTGCTGCAGAGTATCCCAGTAACTCCTGTACATCAAGAAGAAGCAATCTGTTATGTATAAAGCTAAGAGAAAAGATATTATCATTATGGAGCTAGTGAAATTAAAAGTTGTTCACCTTATGGAGAATCACTACAAAATAAAACATATAACAGATGCTCAGCCGAACATAACTTGAGCAAGAGGAGGATCTATACATGATACGAATGTGTAAGACACATCCAGAGGGAATCCCTTGATTTGACAACCAAAAAAAATATATATATATATATATATATATGGGATCAAGGTTGCTAGGTAACAATACTTAAAGTCTCTACTTGTATTTCAGAGTGTAAGGATGCCATCGCACAAAATAAGTATATTTACACGCATGGATGAGCCTAATTGAAGATGAATAAGTAGGGAAGAAAAACATGTTACAAATATTAGATAAGAATTAAGAGATACCAACACCAGAGCCTAATTCAAGAATGGAAGAGGACTGGAGCACTTGAGGGTTTTTGGAGAGGTAATCATTCATAAGCATAGCACCAGGCCACACCAACTGCCCCGTCAAATCAAAATCAGCTGTTCCACACCACAAATAGTAAGATTTTTTAACCCCATAGTTTCATTTTTTTTTATAAAATGAAAATATTTATACATAAAAAAAAATACCCACTAGAAGCAGATTGGAGGCAGAAGAGGTGAAGAACTTGAGAGCCAAAAGTGAAAGTGGTGAGCTGATAACTGTGGGGAGAGAGAGAGAGAATGAATCAGCAAAATCAATAGAGAATAAAATAAATAAGAAAGGAGATGAGAGAAACTTGTCTCACTCTCACTCACTCGTCATTGATAAAGAAAGATTCGTCCAAGCACACAACGTCGTCGTCTCCATCTTCATCTCTGTTCATCTTGAGCTGAGCTGAATGCTTAATGTTGTTGTTCTGTCTTGCAATACTAACTGATGACGCAGGGCTCTGCCGCACTGGGGTTTTAGTTTTACTCTTCTGGAGCTCTTTTTGAGCAGAAGTGTCGGTTTTGACCATATATGCGCCGTGAGGGACTTCAACGAAATTTGGTCTCATTTGTAAATTCCCTGGAGCAAGGGTTTGGGAATGAGTTGACCTACCTTAAAAATTATAAATTTGTAAAAAAAAAAAAATTATAATTATAAAATAAAAATTAATAATATATAATAAATATAATATTTAAATAATAATTTTGATAAAATTATTAAAAATATAATATATATTTTAATCATATAAGTGAAAAATTATATTAATATAGTTTTTAAGATAAAACAATTAATGTTTATTAAATTCTTTAGTATTATAGATTAAAAGATGCAACTATTCAATCTCAATATTAAATATATCTTCAATAAGCCTTTCAGCCACAAGTTCAATCTCACCAGTGACACATTCTATTTCTAAATAGCAAATGTTAAGATAGAATAGATTTATTATAAGGATGCCAAATAGATTTTTAAGTTAAAATTTAGTAGATTTTTAGTTTTATTCTACAAATTTATGTATCTTTGGATAGGGTAAATATCTCTTTAATGATAGTGAGAGAAGATATTCAAGTTAGTACTTTGTAGATTTATGAGTTGTACTACAAATGTATGTCCCAATCAATATGAAATTGTAACTTTGGGGTAGCATTCTTCACTTAAGTGTACTCGAGTATCCATGAGTCGTTAATGCAATTTGATATATAATTATCTTTTACACTTATTTTAATTTAAAAATGCAATTTGAATTTTTTGTATGTATTGTTGACGTTGATTTTTTTTTAATATTTAGAAGAAATTTCAACACATTTTGAGCTCAAATAACCGGGCTACAATATTATAAAAACTTATTTTTAGATGTGTAATTATATTAAAAAGAAAAATAGACTCTTCCATCTTAGAAGAGTAAAATAGTAAAATCAAATTTTGCCTGTACAACATTAACCTCAAAGAAGCCAAGAAACATAAATAAAATGATGATGATTGTTATGAATTATTGTAGATTCCACCAAGCTAATAGAAGCACCACTTGTGATTATGGACTTTAGGTTTTATAACATAGCTTGTCACTCATTCTGCTAATGCACTAACTATATACATACATATATATATATATATATAGCTAGAGCAAAAAGAGTAGCTGAAGTTAGCTTGTCTTTGTTCATTGTTCTTCTTTGCAAAGCTTTATAACATAGCAATAACATAAATAAAGGTTTATTATAAAATTATCCAACTCTAAAGGATTTGCTTTCAAATTTATTAACACACTATTCCCTCAAATTTACAACATGTTATCAACACGATTTCACTCTGAATATAGATTTCAATAAAATGTTTGATAAAAAAATATGTTTGGTTGATAATGTAACTACACATGCGATTCTTTGAAACAAGATGTATTTTTTAAATTTAAATTTAATTCAAGCAAATATGAATACAATATTAGATCCATTAGATCTTATTGAGGATACTAGAAAAGTAATGATCACATTAGCAAAATGTATGAATTAGATATTCGTAATGCTTTGTATTTACCTAAATAAATAAATAAAAATTTACTTGGTTATAAAAGCATTTGTCGTAATAATTTTCACATAGATACAATGAATAACAATATTATAGAATATTTATATATTACTTCTAATAGGTCTAGAAAGAAACAAATATTAGAAAAACTTTTAGCTTTCTCATTTAGCTTATATTATATGACGATAAAATCAATAGAAAGTTATGCAGTCATAAAAGATATGTTATATGATCCAAGATCTTTTATACTTTAATATGACCCTCTTAGTCACCCTAGATCAACAATGATGCGTAGAATGATTGAAAACTCTCATATATGGACACCCATTGAAAGATTTGAAAATTTTATTGTCCAACAAGAATAATTGTACTGCCTATTCACAAAGAAAATTGATAATTAGACCATCACCCAGTAAAATTAATTCTAAATCTCTATCATTTTTACAAATGATTGAAGGAAATATTTGTGAATTTATTTACCCACCAAGTGGTCTATTTCATTAATTTATGATTTTGATTGTTATATCTACATGATGGTCACATGTTTATTTATTATTTACATGTAACATTGCATTTGCAATATTGCTTGTGCAGATAATCAAGTTACTTGCATAATTTCTAGATTATCCAATCAAGACTATACATCTAGATAATGCTTGTGAGTTACATTTGATGATTATTGCATGACAATTGAGATTGATGTAGAACACCCAGTACCACTCATAATGGATTAGTAGAATTCCTCATCAAACATCTACAGGTAATTGCCAGAACTTTATTATTACGAAGTCAATTACTTATTTTGACACGAAGACATACTATTTTGTATGTTGTGGCATTGATACGCTTAAGGCCTACTGCCTATCATAAATATTCCTCATTATAATTAATATTGATACATCAACTAAATATATTTCATTTATGCATTTTTTGTTATGTAGTATAAGTACTGATTGCATCATTGCAACGCACTAAAATGATATCCCAATATCGAATGGAAATTTATGTAAGATTTGATTCTTCACATATTATCAGATATCTTGAACCATTAACAGGTGATGTATTTACCACATGATTTGTGAACTGTCATTTTGATGAGACAAATTCTTCTCTATTTGGAGAAAGAAAAAATCCATGAGGTTAGACATAATCCTCAATGGAAAATGACACATCTCTCTCATTTAGATCCATGCATATCTCAGAGTAAAAAAAAGTGCGTAGAATAGTTTATTTATAGCAAATTACAAAACAATTGCTTGATGCATTCACATATACAGTAAAGTAACCAAATCATATATTCCAACTGCTGATGTGTACACAGTCAAGTCATTGTCCCTAAAGAACAATTAATGAAAAGTGCAATTGAGGAATTATCTATGGCACGCCGGAAGCATGGTAGACCAATTAATTCAAAATATAGCATTCCGCCAAAAAAAAAAATGATTAGAGGGGATTTTACTGCAAATAATACTAAAATTCTAAAAGAACAAATTGCTTCAAAAGAGCAAATGGTCTATGAAAATACTAGAAACCTTGATAATATACAAACTCTTCATGAGGAATAAAGCCTTGAAAATGCACTTGAATAAATAAAGATATTTCTGCTGACTATACTTAGGGTCATATTTTGAAAAAGCATTTGGTCGTCTAGGATGAGACCAAACACTCAGAAAAACCTCTTAAAAAGGCATATGCCCAAGATATGGTACAAGCCCTTAAAGTGTTTGGAGATAAAGAAATTATCATCAATTATATATTTACGTTTATAGTAGTTACTGATAATATAAATGATCTTGATCTGTAAATCATTGGTGAATGTAAACTGAAGAATGATTAGTCTAAGTGGAGAGAAGCAATAAAAGCAGAGTTAACTTCTTTAGCCAAACGTGAAGTAATTTGTGCAATTATATTTTGAATTTTTAATTGGTTTGAATGTGTTAGAAAATCTTGATATGCGTCTCATAGATGTGGTGATAGCTTGTCACTTGACATAGATATATATATATTTTAATTCCTAAAGGATTTAAAATATCAGAATTTTGTCAATCATCACGTCATAGCTTGTATTCAATAAAGTTAAAAAAATCTTTATTTTGATTAAAACAATTAGAACGCATGTAGTATAATCGCCTCAATGAATATTTGATTAAAAAAAAAAAGAATATGTTAATGAGCTTATTTGTCCATGTGTTTTTATCAAACAATCAAAATTTAATATTGCTATTATCACAGTTTATGTTGATAATTTAAATTCAATAGGAATTCTTGAAAAACTCCAAAAGACTACTGACTATTTGAAAAATGAACTTAAAATGATAGATTTGGAGGAAACTAGGTATTGTCTCGGGCTGCAAACTGAGTACAGACCTAATGGTATCTTTATCCATCAGTTAACTTATATTGATAAATTTTTAAAATGTTTCAACATGGATAAACCTTACCTATTGAAGCATCCTAATGGTAGTCTGGTCTCTTGATCTTAAAAATGATCAATTCTGTTCTAAAGAGGATTATGCACAAATACTTAGGTTTGAAATATCATATCTAAATGTAATTAGTGCTCTAATATATTTAGCACATCGTATTAGACTAGACATAGCATTTTTTGTTAATCTGTTAGCTCAATTTAGCTCCAAAACATCTAGAAGACATTGGAATGGTGCTAAACACATTTTCATTATCATTGAGAAACAACTGATTTTGGTTTATTTTATTTTAATGAATTAACAAAAAATCCAAATCTTATTGGTTGTGCGGATATATGTTATTTGTCTAATCCCCATAAAACTTGTTCAAAAATGGTATATGCTTTTACTTTTAATGAAACAACAATTTCTTAAAAGTCTACGAAACATACTCTCGTTGCAACATTCTCTAATAGTTCTGAAATTCTTACACTCTATAAAGTCAGTCAAGAATGCGTATGGTTGCGATCTGTAATCTATCATATTCATGTAACATTTACTTTTTAGATTGAATTGAGAATCCTGAGGAGTGATAATCTTGTGATTAAAAGTATGGAATGAGAGTGAAAGTAGATTGTTTATTTACATTGAAATGAGAGTATAGAATAAGAATCAGAATCTCATTTATGTATTTATTTTATCTTAGATTGGAAGTTAATTATTTCAAATTACAATTTCACCTTTAGTTAAAGAATTATAGTTTTTAATTATAAAGTGAATAAAAAATATATTTTTAAAATAAACTATTTATTTTATTATTAATTTTAATTATATAAAATAATAATTATTATTAATGTCCGTAAATATGTAAATCACAAATTTTTAATTTTAATTTTAATTTTAATTATGTAAATTAAAAATTATTGATAAGAGCAACAAAAATAAAACATTATTATTAATAATATAGTACAAAATTAATATTTTCTTAGAATAAAATATTTATTATTATTAATCATTAATATTAAATAAATGCAATACAATTTTTAAGTAATTTTTACATAGAATCAATGTAAATTATTATTTCTAATAAATGTGATATTATTAAATAAAATCATAATATTATTTAAATAAATACGATATTATTATTTTTAAATAAATCTAATATTATTTTATTTTAATAAATATAATTATAATTTAAAAGAAATAGTAAAAATAGAAGAGGTGGGAGTGGGAATCCCACTCCATACTCCAAAAGTGAACGGAGTAGGATTCTTACTCTCCTCTAAATAAACTATGTAAATATTGGAATGGGAGGAATATGCATTCCCCATTATCACTCCAATAAGTAAACATAACATCAAAGTACTTGTAGAATATTTTTATATTCAAATATCACAATAGTGATATATGAAAATAATATTGCATGTATAGTTCAACTAAAAGGAAGATACATTACAATGGATATACCAAAATATATTTCACCAAATTTCTTCTACACCTATGAGCTCCAATAGAATAAAAAGATTGATATTAAACAAATACGTTCTATGGATAATTTTGCTGATACATTTACAAAAGCCCTACCTATATCTACATTTGAGAAAATAATATATGGCTTTGGCATACGTTGCTTAAATGAACTATCAGATTAATACACGTTGTCATTAGAAGGAGCACTTATAAAGAGGAGTGAAATCTGGATATATGTGTATTATACTCTCTTTTTTTTTTAACTAAGTTTTTTCATTGAGTTTTATTAGCAAAGATTTTTAATAAAATAGTTTAACAACATGTCTAACGGCATCATATGATTCATTAAGTGGTGGATATTTAAAGATGAGTGTTATAAACTATTGTGGAATCCACTAAGCTAATGAAAGCACCACTTGTGATTATGGACTTACCATTTTGAAAGTGGGTTCACCACTTTGAGTTTTATAATATATCTTGTCATCCACTCCGTTAAGGCACCAACTATATATACATGTTATAACTGACACAAAGAAATAACTTGAAATTAACTTGCCTTTATTCATTGTTCTTCTTTGAAAAATTTCGTAATATGATAGTAACATAAATAAAATTTTGTTATAAAATTACTTATTCAATTATAAAGGATTTACTTTCAAGTGTATTGACAAGCTATTCCCTCAAATTTATAACAATGATCAATTATTAGAACTAAATCAAACCGGATACCCGTGATATAAAGAACCCAATTGTACAATACCGTTTAGGAGACGTCACGGGTCGACTCGGATTTGTCTGTGGGACGTTGACCAATCCATGGGAGACTGATGTTAAAATTAATCTTAATTATTTGAACTAAATCTAACCCCCGTGACTTTAATTATGAATATAAAGTAAATAAAGAGCACTTGCTATGCTTAATTTATGCTCCTTCTGGTCGTTTAGCAATTAGCATATCAAATTCAGATATCGTTCAAAGCAAAACAAAACACAGCTAGTCACAATTTTTAAATCATATGTGGTATTCAAAATTACAAAGTCGAGTATAATTCTTTGGTCAATGTATACGTTATGTATTTTATAATACAAATGTTACGTTACAGTTTATCTCCTTCATAAATTGATTTAAAATAGTTACCGCACTTCTATCTATCTGTATATTAAAAGGTAGTAAGGATTGTATTGGTGAAATTTTTCATCAAATTTTTTATCTACTAAAGAGAAATAGTGGGGGCTAAATAGTTTGGAGGTTAGGGGTAAACGGAAGTTAACTCTATACAAAGATACAAACTTCTTGTTTTGTGCGTATCGAATGTAATTTTGACTTGGCATCCACGCATATAAGGACTAATTTGAAGAATAATAAGTTGGCAGAAGCGGAAGCAACTCCTTATATTAAGTGAATGTGTGTTTCTTCCCTTTGATTCAGGAGCAAAAAGCTTTCTACACTCAATCAATCTCTTGTGTACATTTTTATCAGCAAACTAACAAATCTTAATGGAGAGACTGGGTGATGAGTTTTTGATTGTGAGCGCACCAAGCAGCCCAAGAAGAGCAGTGAGCTTGGAAAATGTGTGTTTCTATAGCGTGCCTACTAGTCCCACTAGGAAATCATTCGAAAGTAGTGCTTACGATCATGATCATGATCAGCCAACAACACCATCAAATGCATATGAAGATGCAAATTCAAGTTTCGTGGATTTTGAATTCGAAACAAGTCGTCGTTTCAACGTTAATGCTATTGCTGCTGATCATGATGACACAACTGAAGATGGCTGTTGGAAGCAAGAAGTGAAACAAAATAATAGCCAACATAAAGAATCTCTGCCCGCCATGGCATTTGCTGATGAACTTTTCTATAATGGGATAGTGATGCCAATATTGAAATTGAAACCTCCCCCGGCGCCGCTCCGATACAGCAACGATACTGTAAGTAGCTCTTCTTTGTCATCGCCGAGGTCGCCGACTGCCCGACTGAAGTTCCCATTTGCACGGCGGAGCTTGTGGAATGACGATTTTGATCCGTTCTTGGCAGCTTTGGAGAACGTCAAACTCAAGGAAGAAAAAGAAAATGGGGACAAACTTCATGCGCCATTAAGAGCTTTAAGCCCACAAAAGCTGGATAACCAAAAAGTGCGAAAATGTGTTGAAAAGAAAAGCCCAATAAGAGTGGTGGCTGAGCCCAAAGGGGTACTCTATGCAAGGCAGCTTACGAGAATGGCCCAACAACAGCCCAGTAAAAAAGGTGGCTCTGCTTGGGTTGGAAAAAAGAAGAGGAAGAAAATCAAGAGATTTTTGCTCAGAAGTGCTTCCATGACCATGACCATGACCCTGGGGAAAAGTAGTAAAGTCCACGAGCAGCACAATGACAACCCAAAAGATGAAAGTGCGGCATTGCCCAAGGCTAAGACAAGTTTTACTAGGAAATTGAGCTTTGGGACAAAGGGATTGGCCCAATACTACAACGAGGAGGAAATGGTGTCTGAGGCGCTATCCCAATTCAGGCCTAAGCTCTTTCTTTGTATGGGCTATGGCTCCAAGTAAATGGCTTTCATTTCCACAAAATTTGTTACCAATCAATGTGTAACAATTTTGATTCTCTAAATTGTTTGAAATAATTGATTATTTGGCTGGTCAAGGACTTGGGCTCAAGTAAATAAAAATCCTGAAAAGGTAGGGGATTCAAAATTTGAATTAAACTTTTCTTACCTCCCTACCCTTGTAAGGTGTATGCATAGATGATGAAATTGCGCGGAGTCCTCCCGATTTCGGCCATGAATTCATTGACCAGTTTTTTTTTATTATTAATGTATATATTTGATTATCTTATTATTACACGTTTCCAAATTCCACCACTACGAGTGCCAAGAGATGGGCAACTAAAAATTTATATAAAACTTGGGGTAAAATATTCATATTCTAAGGCCTTTTTTTTTCATAGGATCTTAATGCACGCGAACTGCCTCCCATTGTACAATAGAATATCATAAATAGGTTCTATGTTCATCACATCGTGGCAATGTGTAGTATGCCTCTATTCCAATACTTCTACTGGCCAAAGCCGCTCCCACATTTTAATTTCCTCCTCATTGCTAACCTTTCTGATTCCCCCGTAAAATCCATCTGCCTCATTTCCCTCCTCTCTATGATCTTTCCTGTTGATTGTTGTTTTTCTCCATCGTGACCCAGGTGTGTATTGATTGAACTCCAAAATTAGGGTCTCTGTCACCATAAACACAATGTTACAAAACTCATGCTGTATTATCGTGCTAATGCATATAACCTTAATGTTTCGATTGTTAGCAATCATATCCATCATATGCAAAAGCTATTCATTGACATAAGGTATATAACCTTCCACCAACAACAAATGGAGAAATTGTGAAAGTGAGCTTATTTGACTGACATAGATACATGCAGATTCCATGCTTTGTGAAGTTGCAGATGCAGATAACAAAAGAGATCCTTTATATCTTTTAAATATGCAGTTGCGGATAGAAAATTACGCTAGTGGGTCAACATGATTGAGGTTTGATGGTCCTTTACTTGAAAACAACTGACCCTAACAGCTTGGAGAAACAGACATACAAATAAATGAAGATTAGGAAGATCATAATGACTAGTGATGCCCCGCATTTGCCGAAAGATGACAAATTAGCAAACAACAGAACATTTAGGAAACATCGAGTTCTTTCAGTGCGGTTGGCCATAAATATTCCATTGAGACAAAAGTTATCACAATGTTGGTGGAAAACATAACATACTGACAATGATTTGTTTCAAGGACCAACCAAATAGGCACAACAGGTGGTCCTACATATTGAAAACGGGATTCAAGAAAAGGACCTACCACAACTGGGTCTCACATTTGAAACTACAATTACCTTTCAAATGTATATGCTATTTTCTATATTCCTGTAATCTATAAGAAAATTTTATCATCCTACAACGGTCCATCCAATTTCCATGATCACTGAAAAATGAGAAATATGAAATATCACAGCAATGTTCCCAGACACAATTATTGACCGACTTACCACTATTATGGCAGCGGCAGAAGTTTTCATTCCCGTCACATGATTCCAAGTGACCAACAACACCATACCACCAACCTGCAATATACATATGGCAGATCTTATGATTTCACTTTTAAAACAATTAGTTCTAGATGCTGCTTTGGAATGAGCCTTATCTATGAAGGAATTTTTAATAGACTATTGTTTCTTTTAGGTGTTGCCAATGTTTTACAGGGAAAAGTTATAATGCAATCAGTTTATGTTGAAACAGGTCAGTGTTCTGTATAATTTCTTTGGCACAACCTCCTCTGTAGACTGTTTCTAGCAACCTCGTAACAATCAGAATTTAACGCACTTAAATTAATCAGCATAAATTTGATAGGCTATAAAAAAAAAAAAGAAAAAAATAGCTATAAAACATACCATAAGGGAATTCTTTGTTTCTTCTCCATTGAATCTCTATGTGATCACCCGGGTGTAAATCATTCAAGCAATCTGAAATGTGAAGATCGTGGGGTGAAGTATCAACAGGTGCCGCTCTAAGCCTTTCCCACGGCACCCCACACTCTATAGCAACTGCCCTCCTTCCATGTGGTGGATATCTGCAACAGAGAACGTTCATTTGTTATTACAAATGTTAGTTCTTCAAGCATAAGATTAATTTTAACTTTAAATCATAAGGTAAAAAGACCAATCTATCTCAGATTACCTGGCTTGGAAGGTGTCGGTCCGCTGGTCATAGCTAAGCTCGGCATCATAGCATGAGAGCATAAAGCCAACATGACCATTCTGCAAGATACAACAAAACACAAATTTGTTAATAAGAAATGACAGTTGAATTGAAGTTCTAGTGTGCATGCGTGTATGTATATACCTCCCGATTATAGACTTGAGCAGGGAACCAAAAGCGGCCAGTCTCAAGAGCAAGATACCAAGACATGATTGAATTTGAATCAACGGGCAAACAAGAAGTTGTTGTCTGCTTGCTAGTATCAGGAACCTTTGATCGAACCCAAGAAAACGATCGAACAAAAGAGAAAAGCTTCATCCAAAGTCTCTGCTTTCCTTGTTTAAGATGAGTAGGATCTTTTCTAGAAGCAAGATGCCGTTGCCACACTCTATAAGCCGCAGGGCCAACAATTTGACCCCATTTTTGCTTCATATGTTTCTCCCAGAGGTGATCACTCATGCATCTCTCTCTCAATGAACTACAGACACCAGCCATGTTACAAAGCGCTGAAGGTGGTAATTTCTCAAGAATACATTCTAAGACCAATTCAGGTAAGTCTAAAACTGACATCTCTCCTCCTCCACTCACTTCTTCAACATGATCATTAGAGGTACTCATCATGCTTTTAAAAGACAGTGTTGACGAGGGAATAATAATTGTAGTGATATTTAAGCTATTCTTTATGGAGCTTGAAATGGAAAAAAATGATATCTCTTTCCAAAAACAAAGAGACAACAATCTCAACTCAGTTGGCCTTGCCCATGGTGGCAGTGTCTTTAGAGCAAGGCGATTTAAAAAGAGAGTGAAAGAGAAACAAGTAATGATGAAGTAAAGTAGCATTACATACAATCTATAGCGAAAAAAAAAAGGCTATTTTTTTATGGGTCAAATTCAAGTTTGGCATAAATGATAAGGCCAATGGAGAGACACAAACCCAATAGTGGAAAAGGCAATGGCTAAAAGAAGAGGAAATGCAATGCAATTGTTATTATTTTAATTTTTCTCTTCCTCTTCCTCTTCCTCTTTCAAGAAGAAAAAATAAAAACCAAAGTTAAAGTGGGATGTTGTTGATGAAATTCATCAATTATTTATGGGTTTTTATTGGTTAAATGAAAGCCCACCAAACCCAGAGGTGGGCCTCCTTTTCTACGAGTCTAAATCAAAATGAAATGAATTGCATATGCAAAAATGTTATGTATATTATTATTATAAACAAGCAAGTTGTTCAAAATTTTGATTACAAAACAAAATCCTCTTTAACAACCCAATCTATATTACTACTAATTAAGGAGACTAGTGAAGGAGATGGTGGTGGTAGTTGTGGAGTAGTTTCAGATCTGATATGGGTCTTTTCTGACAAATCTTGAAAACCCAAGAGAATAAAGATTAAAAAGATAGATATAAAGTCTAGATACAAAGACCCATATCTCCAACAATATTTGAATTTCGGTTTGAAGAATGCATAAAAAAAAAAAAAACTTTTGGAAAAAAAAAATACAAGAAGATAATAAAATAGAGAAAAACAGATCTGGGCAGTTGAGATTGAAGTGCAAACCAAACAAAACTATGATTGTGATGATGAAGAAAGAAGATAATGAAGATGAAGTGTGGGATTCGTATCTTCTTCACCTCAGTTCATCAAATTCTTCTTCACCAAATATAAAAAAAAAAAAAACAGAAAGCGCTCACCTCACCCTCTTATTTATTTCTCTCGGGCACATTAACAAACAGGTAATGGACAGTGAGCCAGATAGGATTACAGAGAGATGACGGAGAAGAGACAAAAGAATAACAGCCTAATTATGTGATTCAACAGAAAGGGCGGTAATGCTTAAATGAGAATTTTGGAGGGTAATTATCAGGTCAATTTTTTTTTTGTGGATATAAAAAAATCTCTCAATTTTAAAAAAACAAATCAAAATACAAACTCGTTCTGTCATTATTTTTGTTTTTACAAGTTTGTATTTAAAAATATTTATATATACAAAGTTCAAACAAGTTGAAGCAAAATCCATATACCTGTTATGTATGAATCACCGTTAGAATCACGTATTAAGGAGGAATAAAATATTATATTATTTTTCCGTTAACTGCTGGCTTTTCCCTCCAATAATTCATCACCACGTATCCTGTCCTTATAGGGCATCAAAATATTCATATATTATAACGTAACTTTGGGAATAGGATCGATCCAAGTTACATACAACCGATCAAAGTTACAGGATCCTCAACTGAACCTAAGTTCTACAAAATTTTTAGTAGTAATTTATGAATAACATTTAATTTTTTATTTTTTTATTTATTATTTACTAATGAACAATTGAGTCATTTATTACAATGCATGATCAAATTAAAAGAAAACCATAATCTGTAACTTTATTCTTAATCACAAAAATTTCTGAATTTGGTGATTAACATTTTTCCAAAGACCATTATTAAAAGGATGATCGTCGCATCACTCAAAATGAAATTTCTCAAGACGTACATAATGGTCATTATTTGAGAAGCATGGCTTTACACAAATTTTATTAATACTCATTAAATGACAAGATAGAACTTGTTAATTACTAATTTAACGATTTCACTATCGAATGAATCCATGTTAAATTACTCAAAATTAAATTTTTTATGATTATGATATTACTTGAGAAACATAGAATTTGAATCTCTAAAGTTGGTGTTGATGCAGTTTTTTGCTCGTTTCAAAGTGATGCTGTAGACTTCTGCTCGTTGGTTACTCGAGCAAGATTTCTTGCTAGCTCCTGTTTTTCTCCGTTTGCGGAAACGGTGATGTCTTCCGGCCTGCTCCCATAAAAATGTGTCATAGGTTGCCGGATGTTTTTTCCTGCGAAAATTCTCCGACGCTCAAGTCAGTTATCGGATTAATTCGTTTGGTATCCCTCTTAATCTGAGAAACCGAAAAAATGAGACATTTCTAAATAAGAGAAAACTGGAGTCTGGAGAGATAAATTGGAGTTGGAATCAAAAGTTTTCTTAGAAAGAGAGAGAGAGTCATTTTACCTTGTCCCTCATCTGGTATTTATCTCTCGGTTTTTCCGCCCCCCATTTGCTTGGACGTCCGTCCCCATATTAATTGCGCATGTGCCTTTCTGACAGCTAGGAGTTGTTGCGCACAACCGAGGCGTGAGATGTCAGCGTGTATGGGTTCCGTGATCCAATGATGATCTGCGTGTAAGTCCGTGTATAATGATGACATTGTGGAGCGCGTGCTGGTCATCGTGAATGATGGTGAAACCCAATAGCGTGGGGTGTCTGTCAGTCATCGATCGTCGTGATAAGTTGTCGAGAGGAGGGGCCGTCATGCCTGGGTCTGCTCTGCCCGGGCTCTGGTTTCCCTCTGTTCATGGTGCTTCGCATAACATGACCGGGTCCTGCTGAGCAGTCGAGGATCTCTTTTACCCGAGCAGGATAAGAAGATCAGTATCCGACCAGCTTTAAAACACTTGACTTCGACCAGTTTTGACACCGAGCAGGGGTGTCTTCGTGCTAGTGATTAGGTCTTCTACTCTAACTGAATTGTCCTCGAGAGGATCTGCTCGAGCATTACACAAACAGTTGGCATGGTTAGGAATAAACAAAACAATTTGAGCAATTTGAAGTAACCTTTGGGAGCAAAATATTTCATAACTAAAACGAAAATAAAAAAGACCCCTCTAAATATTTTTTTTTTATGATATATAGATGATTTTAAAAATAAAAAATAAAATTGACAAATGTAGCGAATGAAATTATATACACACACAAAGGAAGTCAACTTTTAATTTTAAAATTAAATTAAATTTCCTGTTAATTGTTTGAAAATTTCAAGTCAACCAATCTTTTATTGACTAAAAGCTTTGTGACACAACAAAATAACAAACTGTTCGGTGAAGACAAATAATTCAAATTATTATTTATCGACTAAAATTAAGAAAAAGTGCGCCTTAACACGTTGTTCGGCAACAAATGATTCCTCAAAACTTGTTATAAAATTTTTCAAACTAATAATCTTGAATTGAATGCCTATCCTTTCTATGCCACTTTTTAATATTGAATTTAGATTTAATGCTCATATGAATTCTATATTATTGTAAATGTGTGTACATTATAATATCTTTAAAAAATCAACACAACTTACTCACTGAAATCAATAATTAATCAAAATTCTCTAATTTGAGTATGTAAACTGTAGTTTCTCAGAAGGAATTCAAACATTCAATAGTTCACAATATTTTTATTTCATTTAAAAAAAAGGTCAAAACCCTTACTCCAAAGTTACGTGCATGCACTACTTTCTTAGAAAAATAAAATATTTTTTTAATTATTAAAAAAATATCTCTAAGTAAAAGCTCGTTTAATTTTTATATATTAACTTAATTATCTGTTAAGTCTTCATATTTTTTAAATATCTTAAAATATCACTGTTGTTAAATTATTTACACTCTTACCATTATTTTTTTACTCTTTTTGATTTATTTTTATAATATTATCCTATTACAATAATTTTTTTATATTAATAAAAAAATTAAATTCAATTTAACTCAAAATAAAATAGAAACAAAAAGAATATATATTAATTTTGGTGGAACATTCTGTTGAGAAGTTAATATATTAATTTTTGGAACTTACATGAGCTTCTACAAAAATTAATATATATTCTTTTTACTTTTATTTTATTTTTTGGGATAAATTAGTAATTTTTTTATTAATATCAAAATTTAAAAAATATTATTGTAAGAAAATAATATTATAAAAATAAGATAAAATAATAAAAAAGTAATAATTTAACAACAATAATATTTTATTTATTTTTTTTAAAAAAATAAATAAATATTAACTTTAAAATATAAAAACTAAACAACTTTTCATCTCAATATCTCTATTACTAAGATTTCAATTATCATTATCATTATTTAGTAGAAGCTAGTGTGACACGTATCACAAGGCAAGTTGACAACTTTTAATTGCTTTTTTTTTTTTTTTTTTGGGAATTTGGACTTCAACTCAATAATAATAAACATGGCAGTCAACATAAACTTGTGCTAGTTGTGTATCATTGGCACTTCACCGTTATGTTCTTTTTTTATTGTTATTATTTTATTTTAATATAATATCCATGATAGGTTTGTTTCACACTGGCCGACTTCAACATTACATTTTTTTTTAAAGAAAAAAGAAAAGAAAACACCCCAGCCCCCTCCCTCTCTCTGTCCACATTGAAGAAGTAAAAAAAAACCCAAAACGGCTACTAAATAAAAGAAATTTATGGTTCATTATGAAACCCATTTTTAAAATTTATACGTAATTTTGTATTTATTTTATAATACAGTGTTTGGTAGCTTGTTTGAAACTAGCCCAAAAACAAGAACAAAAAACTGCGTTCTGCAAACTAAATTCATAATAAAAATGATCTGGCCATCAGCTAATTTTGTTATTTAAAGAGACAAAATGGATTTTTGATTAAATATTTTATTCGTAAATTTATGCACCTAAGACGGTGGATTTATATAATAAATATACCACAGATCATAAAAAACATCGATTCCATTAAATAGAAACCCCACAAAAATAATTGAGTGCTAGCTTATTGGTTTGGATTTACAAAACAAAATCAGTTAGGCAAAATAAATTTTATTGTACAATTAATAATGGAGACCAGCTACGGTTTGTACACCTTCTTCTCATTGAATACTAACTTCTCAATTTTTTATTTTATTGTTCTCACGAGCAGATTGATATTTTTTGTCACATTCTACACCGTTAAGGATATGATTGATAAATAAAATATTACAAGTAGCAACTATAATATATATAAATTAAGAATGTAGTTATATCACATATGTTCTATCGTAAAATATTTTTTTCATAATCATGAGTTTTTATTATCTATTATTTTAATCATATAATTATAAAAATATATTATAAAAATATTTCTAACATAGCGATAGATTAAATATAAAATATAACATATAACCAGTAACTTTTTCATTTTTTTAAAACAAATATCTTTAGTTGTTTAATACTTGCTAAACTTTGACCAAAAAATTACAGTCAAGTGCTTTTTACCATAGTCTTTACGAATCAAATGGGATTTTGGCACGAAGGAATAGTGTTTTGTTAGATGCTGCAAGTTTTTGTCATAGTTCTCTAAGAATCACAAATGAATTAAATGAAGTAGTTTAATATTTATTTTTTAATCACTAATTATGTTTTAGCTGAAAAAATGACAATTTTTACTTCAAACTCCGTTAATTTTGTTGAAATTATAACAATTCAATGAAAATTGACCTCCTATGAAATTATGCAACAAAGCTTTGATCCTAATTCCTGCATGTGTCATGAAAAGAGGTAATTTTTTTTTTAACCTAACTTAAAATGTAGATGAAAAACGAAATAAAAGAAATTTAGTGACTTTTTGACTTATAAAGTTGTATAGACGTTTCATATTTATTTTTTGGATTGACAAATGACAATAAACATCGTGTCTCTAATCATATAATTTGATGCTTTCTTCATATGTTTTAATGTTTAACTTAATTTTGGATTGCTCCTCTCGAAATGTATAATTTCACTTATTTTTAATATTGAATAAAAATAGCCACGATCACTTGAGTTCAATTGATTGTAGAGATAAGAGTTGGTATTTTAATAAGTGAGATTTCTTATTCTCATCCAAACATTAAAAGAAAATATAAGAAATTAGATCAAATTATAAGAAGAAGAAAATTTACTGTTATTTTATTTTATTTTTATTTTTTTTGTACAAGTATAGGTCAAGGTGGATTAATATATGTAATCAATTTTTAATTTTTCCTTTTGGGGTTCAAAACGACGACGTGTTAAATTGACACCAAATATTCGACCGTCTATGTATAAATCATATGCTTATTGCACAGCTTTTGAAAAAAATTGGAATGGAGAGGTTTCTCGAAGACGCGGGCTTGGTGGATAAGTTTTAGAACCACTTTGGTCCGCTCGACATTGACACCTTCATAATTTCACATTTTTTATTGGTTGGCATATAGAGCCAACGTGTCTCCACTACAACGTTAAAAATGGACCATCACTATTTCATTCAAATCAAGCATAA
Organism: Murraya koenigii; assembly: GCA_025617385.1. Taxonomy (NCBI): domain Eukaryota; kingdom Viridiplantae; phylum Streptophyta; class Magnoliopsida; order Sapindales; family Rutaceae; genus Murraya; species Murraya koenigii. The sequence continues at coordinate 7,145,756 of CM046815.1, read as the reverse complement.
AGGTTCCTTAAAAAGAAAAAAGGGCAAAACAAACGGCATCATGCATACAAAATATGCATTGGGATCTATTTCATACAAATAGATAAATTATGTAAAATAATTTCAAAAATTTTTTTATAGCAACAACTTTTAGCCGTTGGTGTGTTGCCACGTAGCGGACAATCAATCATCATCTCTTATCCAATTGCATACGCTTTTCTTGATCAATGGGAAGCCCATTTTAGAGAAGTTACTTTTTTAATTGCTTCAGAAATCAAAACTCTCCCCCTAGCTTATGGAACAAATAGCATGGAAAATTGGCACAAAAAGATAAATTTAAAAAGAAAAGGAAAGGAAAAAAGATGAGTAATGGATGAGATAAAAAAGCACTGAGGCATATTCCTTCAGATTTCCCTCAAGTTACGTACAAATCTTTGGATGCTTGTCCCCCTAAAGTTAAGGCATTTCTTCCATCATCTCCCATCAACTTTTATATCACTTGCCCCACTTAATATTTTTCAAACACTAATAAATGTTCTCTCCTTTTCTTTCTATTTCACTGATTTCACTTTCACAGCCACCTAAACATGACCACTTTGTCTAATATTAATTCAATATTGTTCAATCAACAAATAAAAATGTATTGAGAGTCTAATTTTTCAAGCTAGTTCTAGATGCTTGTTTGTGCTTCTTTCTCTTCTTTTACTTTTTTTTTTTTTTTTTCCAAATAATATTATGGGTTGAAATCCCATTCTGGGGCTAAGCCCAAACATGAGCCCAGGTTTGAAATTATGTTATTGTGTTATTTTTTTTTAAAGATTTCTCATTAGCCAAAAGAGTTTTTTAAGTTAATTTTTTTAAAAAAATTATTTTCTTTTTTTCCACCATAAATTTGGATGAGTATGAGAAACCTTATGCTAAGCTAAACACTAATTCTTAAATTTAATTACTTAAATACATATTGATATGTGATTATACGCATAAAGGACTAAGCTACTTCAGCATGGGATTTTCCCAATGTTATTTGCTTCTAATTTCATTAGAGCATTTCAAGGATTTGAATTCAAACAAACTGTATATTCTCTTTAAGCTTGGTTTTGTAAATATGCACATGTATGAAAGAAAGGTAAACAGGGTTTTAAAAGTCACTAGCTAGTTGATAGTTTCTGCTTACGGTCACCAATTCAGTAGCTACTTACCAGTAAATCACCACAGGAGCATGCGCAATCAACAAAGTGGTGAAACCTATAATTATCTCTCATTATGATCTCTCTCTTTTCGAACTTGGACACATTCTTAATGGCAGAGTGACAGTCTCCACACATCCTCAAGTTCTTGATTATCCTCAATGGGTTTCCTGCTGAAGTGCTTATCAAACCAAAAGCTAGGGGCAGCTTCTCACCATGTCCACACAGGCTGTCCTGCTTTTTGCATCTTCCTCAACTTTTCGCAACAAGTAATTTGTGTCTGGAGCATATCCGATTTTCTTTATCTCCGAGTGCAACCTCTTCAACTTTTCTGATATTTCGTATACCAACGAGGGTGAAGTATCACCCACGATGAAGCTATGGACTTTCCTTTTCACCTGAATCCACTACAACCTGGAGGTTTAGTTACACCTCTTTCTGTCATTGAACTGCGAACTTCAGCTGCATCTTCCCATCTTCCTGCTGCCGAAAAAATATTAGCTAACAGAATATAGTTACCAGAACTTAGAGGTTCGAGTTTGAAAAGACGCCTTGCGGCAGATTCAGCAAGGTCTGGGTTGCAGTGGATCCTACATGCACCGAATAAAGATCCCCAAACGGCTGAATTAGGCTCAAATGGCATCTTTTTCATGAAGTCCAGGGTTTCATCAAACTGACCAGCACGAGCCATTAGATCCACCATACAATAATATTGCTCGATTGCAGGTTCCATGTTATACTCTTTTTTCATCGTTTCAAAATACCGCCACCCTTCATCTATTAATCCTGAATGACCACAAGTAGATTTGTGAAAGTCACATGGTTTGGCTTCAGACCCATAACTCCTAAACATTGAAGAAGGTTTACAGCCTCCATGCCAAACCCATGCATCCCATAAACTGAAATCATCACATTCCACGAGACCAGATCTTTATGGGGCATTAAATAAAAAATCTTTTGAATTTTTTGGATTGCTCTACAGCATCCATACGCGTCCATTAGTGCATTCCACACAAAGCTACCCGTACCAAGCCCTTGCCTGATAATAAACTAGAACAGGCAGGAAGGACTGAGACTATTGTTACAGTGTTAGGTTTTAGGTTAGCCATTATCATATCTCTTAGCAAATCCAAAGCATCAACAACTTGTCCACTCTGAACAAAGGCAGAAATAATAGAATTCCAAATGACAACATCTCTTGTGGAGAGCTGATCGAAAACAGAACGGGAACATTTTACAAAACCACAGGCTGCATTCATTGAAACTTGGGCACAAGAGCACTTCCAACACCTGATGACAGTTGAATATGGTGCCTCAAGACAAACCATGAATCTCCTTTCCTAAATTGAAACCCTTTATTTGGGCACAAGCAGCAAGAACTCCTAACAAAGAAATTGTATTTGGCTGCCTATCTGTTTGGATCATTCTAGAGAAAAATTCAAGAGCTGTCTTGCCTTCTCCATATTGCTTAAAACCTGTAATCAATCCATTCCACGTAGCAACATCAGGTTCAACTCCCTGAAACTCCACCTCGTCATTAAGGTTAGTAACTTCCTCGCGAAAACCTCCAAGTGCATAACCAGCTAGAATTGCGTTCCAAGATACCAAATCGTTCTGTTTATTTTTACTGAATTTGCAACGAGCAACCTTATACATTGTCCAGCAAATCTGACTCAACTCATCCTCCTTTAAACAATAGGCATGGATCTCCTTGCCATGTTTCAGTGAAGACAAGTTGCTACATACTGAAATTACACTGGCAATGGTAATCGAGTTTGGTTTCACTCCTTGATCAAGCATTTGTTTAAACAAATGCAGCGCTTGAGATGAATAACCATTCTGTTCATTCCCTGCTATTATTGCAGTCCAAGACACCAAATTTGGTTTAAAATCTTTGAAATTACTCATTTCAAGAAAATACTTGGAAGCCTCAATCAATTGTCCGTTTTGAGCATACCCGGTGATAATCGAATTCCATGTTACTTGATCAGGCAACAAACCATCAAGCTTCATGTCCTTACACACTTGAAGGCCGTCTTGAATCCCCCTTTTGATACCTAACCGGAAACCATCATGTTCCACATGAAAACATCCTTAAACTCCATTTCTTCAAATAGCCCCCTCGCCATTTCCATTCTTCCGCACTTGATGAACATATCAAGTAAAGATCTCTTAAAACAAGCACTCCCTTCAGACTCGATACTGATATATAATCATAAACATCCTTCCCTACGCGATAGTCCTTTAACTCGGAACTTGCTTTATACACCCTTGAGAAAACAAAGTGATCAGGTCTAACTCCCTCATAAATTTACTCTTTCTTCATAACAACCCAACAAATTGTACATTCCCATCATCGAAGTCCAACGAAACACTTTCCTCTCAGACATTTTTTCAAACACTTTACATGCATTTGACACAGCCAAACTTACAATACAACTCCAACAACTAACTACCAAGAAATGGACATAATTCAACCCCACAAGCAATCAAATGCGCGTGAACTTGAATACCCAGTTACAGATTACTGAGCTTTCCACATCTTTGAAAGATTAAAGCGTACGTTTCAATACATTCAACTGTACTATATATTCTCCCTAATATCAATTTAATACGAAAAGTAATAAATATTATATTATATTTTATTTAAATTATATATAAATATAATTTTTTTATCATATTTTATGTAACAATAAAGCTATCATATTTTATTTAATTAATTTTTTTTTATTTTATGTAATTTATATATTTAAAAAATAACATTTTAAAATAATTTATTAAATATACTATAAAATTAAAAGATAATTTAAATTTATATCTATTTAAAGTATTATATAATAAAATTTATTAAACGTATGTATTTAATTTTTTAAACTCATAGCACCGCAACAACATAATTTATTAAACAACTTATTATTTTTTTAATTAACAATTTATTTCATCTGTATAATAAAAATAACTTATTTAATTAACCACCATAATCCAAAACTAGCTCATAACATTGTTCAGTGGCTTAAAATTGTAATCAAGATGATTTTTGTTTCTTCTTGGATTTTTTTAGCGTATGATTACATCTCTAAAGAACCGAGAATCAATTAACTTCCAACTAATGTTTTTTTTTTTTTAATTGCACCGAATATGCTCCGATATTATGAAAATACCAAATATATGTTGGGACTTTGTATTTTTTCAACACATAAATTTAAAAATTCTGTTAAGCTATCCAAAGACTCTTAAATTCAAAATATTTGTTATGATATTCGACTTGAATTTCCTGACCAACTTAAATTTTTTAATTATTTAATTTTAACACGAAAGTGAAAATGAGTGCCTACGATATAAATATTGTACTGTAAAATACTATCTAATAATAATAATATCAAAATAATAAATTAAAAAATAAATGAGTAATGAAAGAATCGTAAACTCTTGTATAAATTTATTTTGTACAATTGATTTGACATTAATTCGTTTGTTGAATGAAAATATAAAATAATAAATATAAATCATATAGATCAAAGAATATTTTATTTAATTAATTTAATTATACCACATTTATTTGTACAAGATAAAATTATAACTGAATTATTACTCAAAATAAATTATTATTCCGAAGTATAATTATTAAATAATTTTTTATGGTAGAACAACCCTATTTAATTTTTGAGAATTCTGGTTTTATTAAAAAAAAAAAAAGAGTGAGCGAAATTATTGACGTGAATGAAGATCAAGAGGCCAAGAATTGATCCTTATCACTACACTTGTACGTTTGAAAATAATAGTACTAGTGCGTCTCCATCATTTCAGCTGTGCTGCTATTGAATAGTACAATGGAGGTAGTAGATCCTCTTGCAGTACAAACATGTACATGTGTACTTTGAATTTAAAATAAATAATAATAATAATAATAATAACAGTATACGAAAACAAAAAATCACAAGCCATCTCCATTCTCCAAAAGTACATTTTTTTTTTTTTATGTAGTACAACAATGGAACCCCATAGTACTATATAATTACTAGTAGTACTCAAAACCCACAAATTCAAATTCTCTATATAACGTCAACCGTGTTGTTGTCATAAGCATAGGCATAAATAATGCAGTCTATAAAATATGCAGCAAAGAGGTAGAGAAATCCCGCAGGAGCGACATGAGATCACATGCAATGCACAACACATTGTCTATAGATATAGATGTGGTGGGAGTGCTTTGAGTTTAAATGTGTGTTCTCAGGTCGCCCCTGTGGGATTTCTTCTACCATTTTTTTTTTTTTTTATTTTCATTTAGTCCCCATGGTGGAGAAATGTTGGATCCGACCATTCCGGTATTAATTTAACCTTTTTTTTTATTTATATATAAATAAATCAGCTCTTGTTGAATCATTTTACTCGTTAATTAAATTAGCATGGTCAATTTTTTACCCTTAGCAAGTTTATTATATATATATATATATATAATTTTATTTAGTGAGTATATTTTTATTTTAATAAATAAAGATACCCTCACTAAATATATATATATAAAGTCACAAATAATTGGATTAACCCGTATATTAAGTATTAACTTGCAGGAAAGTATTGGGAGCGTTCAAGCATAGTTAGCCATTCAAGTTTAGGTAACACGTGTATAGACGTGTGTCTTAAAGTAAATTGGAATGTTCGGTACAGATGACAAAGTTCATTTCCCTCTTTTTTTTTAAATGAAGATTAGTATTTACATTGTGGGGTTCAGTTATCTTACAATAGTAGTATCATACCATTTCTTTTGTCTTTTGTGATAAATTTTCATATAATTCCTTTCATTTATTTTTATTTAAAATTTATTTCATAAGTATTAATCTAATTTTAATAAGTAATGATGAACCAAATACACTCATAACATTATAATGATTATAATGATTGAATTAAATAATATGATAAAAATAAGAGTATAAAAATTTGTTATGGATGCTAGTAAAAAGTATTATAATATTTATAAAAAGAGTGTAAAGTGTTAAATAAGTTTGATAGTAGATGAAAAAAGATACCCTGATATTTAAAAAAAAATATATAATTAAATAGGAAGGTAAGGTTCTAAATTAAATATAGCAATAATTCAGTTTCAAAATAGTAAAGAAGGGGTACTGTGATAAAGGTACAGCATAATTTAAAATTTATAAATATGAAATAGTGTAAAACGCTAACTGAAATATACTACATTTTAAATAAAAATGAGTGAAGGAGTTATATAAAAAATTTAAGTTACATTTGTATGATCACAAAAGATAAAAAAGTGGTGTGGTAGTACTGATGTAAGATAGCTGGATCCTACACTTGCTCATGTAGATTTTTCCAGCTCATGTTGTGCCTGACTCTTAAGAAGTAAGCTTGACACGGCTCATCGGCTCCATAATAGCTGCATCAATTATCATTTACCTACTTGTTAATGGGGAGGTGATGGTAATAATTTTAATATCGGTAGATTGTAATAATACTGAGAAATAACAATAAAATTGTAATAATGTTGATTCGGAAAAGTTATACGGCTATTAATGAGATTATAAAAGCCCGTTTGAGTCATAGCTGCGGCCTTTCACAGGATACAGAAGACTGCAAATAGGAAGTAGGCATTACTGATTAATAATTCTGTCATTAGTAGTTGAAGCATACATTTTCAGTCTACATTTTTTGAAAACCTTAGCAACTGTCTACATCTTCTAAATTTACAAAACGTGAAGAATTTTTCAAAAGTATGCTTCTAATATAGGTCTCAAACAAGATTACAGCACATTCACAACTGCAAAACAAAAAAGTAGCTGTCGCGGATAATCTAAGGTGTATGGAGGGTTTTTTTGATACAGAAAGCCCATATAGTCAATTGAAAGGACATGGCAGAAACCAAAATTGATGCTGTGGCAATTCTGCCACCAGCATATAAGTGAATGCCAAGATTAAATAAAAACCCAATAACAGTTTAAGATGATTAAATCATAATCCTTACACGAGATTTAATAGTCTCTAGCTCTTGCTCGCCAACTTTCTTCCAAACTCCCCCTATCATCAGATGGCCTTTGGAATCTTCAAATGAAGAAACGTCGTCAGTGTTCGATTGATAAGCCTGCACTGTCTCTTTCATCTTCTTAATACTCGAGTTATCTAATAGTTGAATATCACAACTAGCTTCTCTCTTTCCACTATATTGGTTTAGTTCCATGATCTCATTTTTTTCTAACCGTTGAGGACCACTTTGTTTACGATCATCACAATCAAGAATAGGCAGACGACCAGAAGACCCAAGATCACGGGGCAACATACCAATTGGACATGAGTTCCATGATTTTGCCAACACCCATCTATTCCTATTTCCCACTTTGTTGTCAGCTCCCATTACAACTTTCCTCTTCATCTTGTACTGTTTAACAAACTCAAGCTTCTTTTCTGCTTGAAGGATGGAGTCCTTTTGCAGGTTCTTACATCTTGGGAGGGAAGAGTTTGCTTCACTAACATCCAAATGCGACAAATATATCAAGGAGAGCTTCCTGAGCTTCTCCATAATAGACAAGTTTCCAACCAGCTGTGCAAGATGCAGGCAAGAATCCACAAGCAGCTTGTTGCCTGTAGCTGATAATAGAAGACATTTGCGTAGGAGCTCCAACAGAAATGAATTTGATTTATTTCTTTCAGCTGAAGAATCCGTTCCACGGAGAGACTTTAGTCCCCCTAGAAGTCCAACCAGCCAGGCAAACAAATAAGAGAGGTGTTCCATTCCATGAGTCCCCATTCTATATTCTGTTGATGTCAGACTCCGTCCCCCTAAACAGGATTCAGAAAGGTTTGTTAAAAAAACATGACATGAAGTTGTTACACACATTATTTAATATTTTGTAAAGCCATACGCCTATATCATGCTGGATTCCAAGATAAACCAATGAGTTTCCGTTTATAAAAGACTGAACAAAGTGTTATCATTCAATGTCCAAGGATGACACAGAGTTCAAGATAAAACCTAGAATAAATTCCCTGCCCCAAGAAAATAACAAATAACAAGTTCTGGCAATGAATGAAGTTTGGAAGCAAAGGTTTTAAACAAACTAATTACAAAGTTTATAAAGCTGATGATTTTCCAAAATTACAAGCACTTGCAGGCTCTTTTTGCCAACAAAGGTTTTACCCTCTTTCTTAGCATTTTTAATTTATTTTACTAACAAAGAAGTGATGAGAAACTACTGCTACTTAAACTGCTATAACTGTATTTAAAAGAAAATAATAATTGCAACAAGAGAAACAAAACTGTGCGTGCAGTCAATCACCAACATACACAAAATTATACCCATAAACACAGTGGTGAGGCAAAAAACTATTGATGCAATGCATTCCCTGGTTTATGGATCAGGGCATTCAATTTAAAATAGCTTGGTTTAACCTAGAAACACGAAATTGCATTCCAACATGAATGTTATGTAGAGAAGCAAAATGAAACTTCAAGAGTTAACAGGATCAGATATACATATTAAAAGCAGAGCAAGTCCACAATAATGTCTAAGATATGCAAATTATGAGTCTCGTGACCATTTGCAAACTCTAGACCGATACCAAAATCAAGTGCAAAGAACAGAATCCATTATGCAAACAGTAAAGTTTATAAAATTATTCTAAACAACAAAAAGAGGACCTTTAAAATCAAGAAAGAGAAGCAAGGTCTCAAGGGACGATAGGTTGATTACCAGTCTCACATTTCTTGCCTTCTTCATTCTCAATAATATGAAGTACTGCCTTAAGAAGGGACAGAAGTAATTCTGGTTCCTTATTCGAGAATTTTGTTATTACAGGCTTCCAAACATCCAATGACACCTGCACATTTTTGACATCATGGGAATCATTTGGAAACTCCAAATTTGAGGAATCATCAAAAGCATTCAGTAAGAACTCCAACAACACAGATACTATCTCTGAGGATAATGTAGAATACAACTTCACAAGATTCTTCAAGCACTTGGTCCATTTTTTGTTAGAGCCTGAAAGTAAGAGCACATCCATCAGATGATACAATACATAAGTGCAACCATCTACATAGATGTTGTATTATAAAAGCAAAATTTCATTAAACATTCATAAGAAACAGCATAGTTCCACATTAGACATTCAAACTAAACATTAAAAAGATAATATTTTAAGATTTACAATGAGGAAAAACCATACTTAAGCAATAAAATAAAAATTACTCAAGGGTAGGCATAAAGGGCTTCGCTTCCTACATGGCTGCACCTAATCTCATTAGACCTTAGTCTAGAGTTGTGCAGAAATTTAATTGCATGCATGATCCTACATTCTGTAAAAGGGGCCTTTCTGTGTGATTCCATAAATAAAGCTTGAACTATAAGATGAGAAGAACATTAATATACGTGAAGTTGAAATTTTTACTTAAAGAAAATAAATTTTTTTTTAGGTCATACTTTTACTGATTTATAAGTTTAACAAAAGAATTAAGGATGATCCATTCGACACATGGATTAAAATACCTAAGAGATTTTAATTAAACAATACATTAAACAGATAAGAAAACGAATTGCAGTAAATTTCTTTTTCTACTTTTTATCTGTCATTTGAAGCAAATATCTCAATAACTAGCTGTAATAGAACATCAAATCAGACCTAGAAACCATGTTAGCATCGGTAAAATCTTAAGAGCCATTTGCTGGTAAACAGTTTTCACATTGAAATTTTCTCAGCTTGATCTTTATATCTTTGTAGTTTAAACAGATTAGTAAACAGATTAGATTAGCTATTTGCAAGTTTCCCAGTCTGTTCTTTGGTTTTTCTCTATTGTTATTGTGTCACACCCAAGGTTAATAGCTTAAATTTAATCTTCAATTCAACACGTTTATCTTCCTTCATCATCATTTAAGCTTTATCTCCATATGAATTATAAGTTTTTTATTCATCTTTTCACATTTTTCAATTCTTTTAACAAACAGTGGGAACATGATAACATTTAATTTGATTGCTCATCCACTACAGCAAGAAGAATGAATAAAAATAAAAAATAAAAATCATGAGACAGCACCCATCTAACATCCATCAGATTCAAGGTAAACAAAGAAAACTTTCTAACCTCCAGATTTCGATGAATGGAGCTTGCCAGTCATAATTGAGATAAACTTATTACGCCCACAAAGCCCTTCATAATATTTGCCACCTATTAAAAAGTTAGGCCTATGAACTCTGTGAAAGGTAAGCAAACATATATACACATACAGAGCCATCAATATTGGAAACTACTACAAACTACAATGGGCTACCAAACAAACTTTTGGATCTGAATGCTACAATGACTTCCTCCTCCTCATATTCTTCTTCTTTTTTTCTTTTTTAAGCCACTTAGAAATAAGAAAAAGAAGAACAAGAAGCAAACAAAGAACTGGGGATGCACGGTATTTCAGTTAAAAAATGAAAATATAACTATAATATGAATAGAAAAGAAATTCCAAAATATACTGACACATCACTTGTTTAGAGAAGAAATATCCTCTTTGGAGACCACAATGTGGACCTATGGCAAACCATAAAGAAATTGGGGAAGGAATAAATATCCTAAATAGATAGTTTACTCATTGGTCCTTTTTATAGCATGTATTAGTTTTGGGTATTTGACAATCTGCAGCTTTGGTGGAATGGCCTGTATTAAGTCCATTGGATTTTTTGGGGATATGACAAAATATCAGATTTTAAATATTGTCTTTAGCTGATTTAGCATAAGTATTTCAGACAAGATTCCTAGATCTTGTGCTCTTGGACATGGTAGTGATTGTACAACAATATCTTTATATTCATAGGATTATGGAGAGTTGATATTAAAAGCACTTGACATTTTATTACAGAGTTTTATCGATTTGTATGGTTAGTCTTCTTGATTTGTCTTATCTTTCTTCTTCTTGATCCTCGATCAACATTGTGTTTTTCACTATCTAATACCAAATAAAATTTTAATCTTCTCAAATCTCTAAAATTCCAGAACTCTTAACAGGTTCCCTGTCAAACCACTAGCCTTCCCAGGCAAATAGTGGTCAGCATTCTAGGTCAAGATGCATCAACTCAGGGCATGCATCGTGTCAGTGTCCCAGAAAGCCAATATTTATGGTTAAGAACGGCAACTATGAATCCAAAGATCTAGAATTTAAGATCCACTAGTCTAGAGGGAAGATAGTGTCTTTTCATAACAGGAAGTATATGGACATCATTCATTATTAGCAGCTACCACAAAATTGAATGATAAGTGCTACCATAGAGGAAAAATTTTTCAAACAAGAATCTATTGTGGCAGACAAACATGTCTTATAATTTGGGTTTCATAGAAAACCAAGTAGAAGAGGTTCATAGGCATTTTACTGTAACTGAGAGGTTAAATGGCACATTTTCACATGATTGAAATTTTCTTATTTGATTCTAAGATAGAGAACGTCACATTGGGATACATGATTCAACTAGCAAAGTAAACCATGTGCTAGCTTATCCACAGGAATGCAGAGGAAAATGTTAACTGATATTCACATTTGATAGACAGGAGCATTAATCAGGGGATACAATCACAACCTTGAATAAGGAAAAAAAAAAAAAATTCAGGTACATCCACACTTCAGAATAAGGAAAATTGATGCTTACGTTTTCCTTTCATAAGTGAAGGACTAAGTTGGGGATTCTGCTTCATTTTCAGGAAGAAAACCAATTCGTGTAGCTTAGATTTGATCCCTCTTCGGATGTCGGCAGCTCCATCTCTTTGAAAGGGAATCTGATTCTTTTGAGGCTCCCAATAGTAAGCTTGTAACCACTCCAGTGCCTGAAATTACCAGAAATTAGATACAATCTCTTTAACTTTGAGAATTCAAAGCATCAAAGAATAAAAATACACATAAGACTCTTTATCTAATTATCTAAATTTACTCAACATGTTAAAGCGAACTCTTTAATACAAGTAAAATCACAGTTTTCAGAAAATGAATTGTGATTTCACAGGTGTGAGGTATTCTGTTTTCCATGAAATTCCCCTTACGTCAACCAACATTAAAAAGATTGTAAATGTAATCCTTTTATTTACTTCAATTTCAAATGAAGTGAACCAAAAAGAAGTTACAAAGATAAACATAACAAATATTAAGTGAAAACTTCTAGGTTATGGGATGGTCCAAAATATCGGAGGCCTATTCGCATTCCATAACAGAAATTCTACATGTTAGAAACCTGAATCAAAGTAAAAAGAATCTAAAACGTTTATTAACCATTTATAACATAGAAAATTTCGTTCCCTAGCCTAGATGTGTATTGTATTAGGAAGTCTATTTTTAGCTTGGACCTGAAGCTATAGATATATAAACATTTTTAACATCACTGCTACTTTTGAGTGCTTTATTCTCCTTTTCCTATGACAAGAAGGTTATCACATCTTAATGTTATCTTGTCCAACTGTAACATTCTTACTGGCCCATCACAGACCACAATAGGAGGGTTCTACCTCTTAACCCTCTTATCTTTCTAGGGATTGGAAACCCAAAATTGTATATTAAGGATAAATACATACATTGTGGACCGGCAATCCAAACGGGCATTCTGAAAAATGCCCTTGCTATGAGATATGAAAAATATACACAAAAGCCAAACCAATCTTTCTATCCCCAAGAGAGAAGCATATACAGGGCTTGTTTACTAGAATAATTTCACCAATGATCAGCATTGCTTTGTTATTTGAACTATCTTACCACTTTTCAGCATATATTTCAAGGTTCAGCCAGTAAATTATTTCACAGGCAATAATTAAGAAAGACGAAAAAAGTAACTTGTTTACTCTATTTGACAATAGAGAATGTTTAAATATTAGTGAATTGAATTAGATATATTTCTTTCGTTATGGTTTTCTGATCAGAAGGAAGACACTTTCCAAAATACAAACAACCTTGGAAGAGAATCTTCACCAAGCAAATAAACCAACTAACAATTCCAGTAAACTCTTGGAAAAGAATCTAAAGGAACCGCTCAAACTGAAAAAAGATGTATCAAGAACAAAATATACCTTATCTGAACAATCTCGAACTACCTGGAGTGCAGGTAGATCACGGTGAGAACCCTCTACAGTCACCAGACCACCAAGAAAAAGAAAAGAAAAAAAAAAGCAATGGTCAATTCACTTTTAAGAAAAATCAATAAAATACCAGGGTAATTAGAGACACTGGTCACACTGCCATAGGCTGTGTGGCTGACTACAGTCAAACAGTCCCAAAATATCAGAGTAGAATATTCAATGGATTTCAGTTCCTATAAGCACTATGTAAGAGTGCAAGGGGGCATAACCTTGTCATCTACACTGCAGGTTATTCAACAGCATTAAGAATGTAAATAGTGGTAAAGACCACTGGTAAGCAAAAGATACAACCATGCATGAAATAATAAGCTGAATCCGCTTACCATGACGAACATCGATCAGCTTACGTGGAATACCAATAGCATTAGCAGCCTCACCAATCGAAGCCTCTGTTTTTCGACGTGTTTTCTCAACAACACAGTTCACAAGCCTACAGAGACCAAAATAAAATAAGCTTCATCTTATCCATTGCAGCATTAACATTACACGAGATAAAATGAAGTACAATGATCTCACCTCATGACTGCCATGCAATATAGCATTGCCAGCAATTGGTCTGAATCTAAAACATTAGCAGCTTGGTGCTCATTACCTCTAGGCCTAAACAGAAACAATTATTTGAATTTAAATATAAACAAAAAAATGTAAAATAAAATACTGCAGTGCTGAATTGGAAATTAAAGGTAATACTGGTAGTGAGGATCTTTCTGTTGAATTTCAATGATGGAAGCAGTTACATCAATCACAACGGGTAAGCATCCTCTGCTTCTCCATGTTGATACCTGTTATGCAAAACAATTTATTTATTTATTAGAAAAAATGAAAAAAGAAACAGAGTGAGAGTGAAACTTACTCTTCGAAGTGCAGAGGCGACCTTGTCTGAAGAAGAAGAGAAGAGAGATTCCCTGACAAAATCCCACTCGTCCCAGTTCAACCACGGCACCAATTTGTAGCCGTTTGATGACGACGACGAAGACATCCCCTTATCTTCACCAACATTCATCACCTCATCTTCGAAACCCAGCAGTGACTCCATTATAGCTTTCTATCAAACTTTACAACGAAAGACGGCGGACCGGCGGTTGATTCCGTGTTTGATCAATGTTCAAACAGTGAAACCCTCGTTCTCCATAATAAAACTGACCGCCGTTTGAATTGAGTATAACAGAAGAGAATAGGGATAAAAAGGTAATTTCTACTAAGAGCTATATATACCAACCAAGCAATTAAGCGCGCCTACATTTAATTCAAATAAAGCTAAGCTATCTCATACCTCTCGGAAAAAGAAATAAAAAAAATATATATATATATATAATGGAATATGCGTACCTGCAGCGGCGTGGTGGCATGGCTATGAGGGGGAGAATCGGTGGCGCGAGGGGGCGTTAACTGTTCACGGATGGAGGAGGCTGATAATTCGCACCGGTTGCTCACGGCTGATGGCGGTGGCGCTGCTGGTCAGTGGTTCCGTCGTTGGTGGCCGATCCGGTGGCGGTGGGGCGTAATTTCTAGTTTGTGAGGCTTTGTAAAATGTCGGCTTTAGTGATTGGGTTTATAGTTTTAGCATTTTATTTATTTAATTTTTTTAAAAAAATACACCTGAAATGGCCAATTGGGCTTACCAGCTGGGCGCCTGGGCTGGGTACTGGCTTCATTATTGATTACGTTGTTTGTTTTATTTTGTTTTGCTTTTTCGATTGGGACCAAATTTTATTTTGAATTCTAATTGAATTTTACATTAGGAATAAGATTATTGTACCAAATAGGTTCTCAAATGATTCGGAGCTCCGAATCCGACAAGATTATAGGTTTTTTTATCTTTAGGATTTTTTTTCCTCTAATTAATTCTGATTATTTAATTTAGGTCATATTTAGTATTCGGATGCTACTTTTGTTGTGAAAAATAATTCTAAATATTAAATAAAAATTAATAGTGCGTAATAAGTATAATTTTTAAATCATTATTTTGAGAAAAATATAAAATTATTATAGATTTTTTATCGAGTTAGATTATTAACACCCCTTCAAAATTCTCTTAATATCCCTCTTTAATTATGCCTGACTTAATGTCAAAAATACCATTTTCTTTCTAATCTAAATTTTTGATTAATTAAGCAGTGTCAAGACTCAAGTGCTTGAACAAAAATTGCAGCTCTTGGCCCCCCTGCTTACATATAAAGTCTCTAAAAATCTTATAGTCAATGGAGTCGGTATTGTCAATCCTACAATTATGAGGGTTTATGGTTTTATCAAGTAATTAATTGGAGTCTTTGGTACTAAAAGATGTAATACTTTGCTACATGCATTTACTTGATAATTATTAAATGGAGGTTTTCGTGATAGAAGATATTGTACTCTACTACATGTAATAAAAATACATTAAGTTTTGATTAATAATTCATTGATTTGCAGATTTGAAAGTAATTCCAACTTTCATATATATAAGCAAGGCAAATACCAAAGTGAAGATGACACGGAGACAGAGATTAATTGTTAATGCATTTAAAAATGGCATGAGTTCATGATTGAAGATGAAGATGAAGAGGAGAAGACATCAAGTTTCAAGCCTAGGAGTTAGTTATCAAGAAAAATATTTGGAATTTTGAAAAAGAAAATACTTGTGTAAGTGAAAGAAATTGATAAGGTTATAGGAAAAAGAAAAAAATTGAAGAGCGAGAGAAAAAATATAAGTATAGTTAATTCTATTTATGTTTGTCTTTAACTATAATTATATAGTTTTAAGAGATTAATGAAGTGGTGTCAATAATCTAACTCTTTTTTATTATATAGATACTTGGTGGTGAATTTAATCAATTCAAATTTTAAGCCATAGCAGTTAATGTTAGCCCAGCCTCAACACTAATCAGGGCCTTAACGATTATACATCATCTAATATTACAAATATTATCATGTAAAGTTGTAAATTGACACAACCAACCAAAAATAAAAAGGCAAGCAAGCAATTACCAGCAAGGAGATATTCATGTCCTTGGGTAATTTTTCAATTGATTTTTTTACTTCAACATGAGACAGAAGAGAGCCCATTTGACAACTTGAATAAAATTTTTGTATTGTAATTGATATATATATATATATATATATATATATATATATATATATATATATATATATATATATATATACTTGAACCTTTTTACCTTTAGCTATGAACTTCCTTAGAGTTTTGATTCACACAACTTTTTTATTTTCTGACCTGAAACGAATAAGAATGATCGTCTTTCTCTGAGTAAGAGGCGAAACATAATTAATTTGAATTCGAGATATCTATTTGAAATGTTAGTGAAAAATTGAATTTGTTATCTCATGTTCGCTTTTTGTGAATATATAATATTATAATCAATAATAAGGACCTATTATTAGAACTCATCCTCAAAAATCAACTTGTAAGGAGAGGGTGCCCATGAACTTATATTTCCATTTATATTATTATATATATTTTTTAATGTGGGATATTGGATCCTAATATTCTATCACGCTTTGCAACCAATGTCCACGACGGTCCATAATTCCCAATTGGGTGACTTCGTGGGTCTTGTCTTTTTTAGAGTAGCAGCCCTTTCCAGGTTGCTCCATCCACATCTATATTGATTTCATACTTGACATGGTGCATTCGATCTGTACTTGACGTGGTACTTGCTCTGATACTAAATAATAAGGACCAATGTGTGCATTACATGTTGATATCAGATCAAGTTCTTTCCTCAGGGATGACCTTGCTGCAGTTGGTCTTGGCCTCGTGACCTTGGTGTTGTGCCTCCTAGCCCCGGTATAAATTGTAGTGGACGTCGGTTGTGAAAGAGGGGTGGATTGTAACGACTCTAATCGAGTCTCATTCGCTAAGTTCATCTTATGTGGGCTTATAAGCACTTAGCTAGGCTCGCTTTCCTTATAAGCCAGTTTTTAAGGATGATATACCTAATTTGTGCAGAACAATTGGTTAATTTGTTATAATAAAAGAATAATTTGCCCATAATTTAAATGGGTGAAGCCATTACACCTTGCTTAATCTGTCAATAATTGAGTTGGGTTACTAATTGAGACCCCTTTACACGATTAATAAATAACTTAATCATATTAATTATTGCAGCCTTAAACATTTGTATTTAACACTATAGATACATATGCCAAATTGCCAAACCCAGTAAATTATTACTGTGATACATTGATAATTATTTGTGTACAATTGTTAGAAGGAACTTCAAGATGCCAATTGGAGTTACATAAATTGAGCATTTAGATATCAATGATCAGTGTGTGTCACTTCACTTTGTTTTACATTTGGCTATCGTAATTAGTGTCGATAACGTATAGAAAAACTTACGCAATTTTTATTTTGTTTTATTTTTTTCCTTTCTTTTTTCCATTTTCAGTTTCACTTCTAACCTCAAAACGACACGTGGCGGTTCTCCAGTTTAGCCCTTGACAAGTACATTTGAAGTTGTCTTCTTATCGTTTACATATAAAAAAAATGTATATAATCTCAATTCAATAGATAGAAATACCCTTTACCCTAACAAGAATGGTACAAAATACAACGATATTGTTCGGGATAAATCGATGGCTCACAACAAAAATTGATCAATTAAATCTCACCATTAATCTTCATTTTTATTTTTCTTCTATATCAACAAGAATTCTAATGACAAGCCAATGTTCAATAATACCGTTTAAGCTTATCATGCATATATAGAAAAACTAATGTTGCGATAAATCAAATGAAAATAATAATAACTGAAGGTTTTTATTTTTTATTTTTAAATCTCTTCGATCCATTGAGGAAATCAAAGAAGAGCCGAAGGTCAGCTATGTCATCGAAATACATACATACATACATACATATACATATATATGTTATATTATATCAAAGGTGGTATACGTAAGCAAGCTGTGAATTGAAGCAGAAGAGAAAGTGCTTCGAGGGAGCTAGCTAGCTAGGTTGCTCTCAAAACAAGATTTCTCTCAATTATCTTGAAAATGAGGATACGCAAGAACGTGAGGCTTTCTTCATTTATGCCAGCCGAGTTGATAAAGCCATACGACTGTCAAATGAACCAGTCGCCTTGGGATGTTATCGACTTCTCAGTTGAAACAGAGACTAATTTCCGTCAGGTTAATTAATTAATTTTACAGATCTACAAAAACTGTTTACACTTTTCTAGCCACATTTCTGGCTTCTTGCTCTATTCTAGGGTTTTCTAGCTGGCTCTATAGCTCTGCTAAATTATCCTACTAGGGTTTCACCAAACCCTAATTTTATTTTCGTCCTCCAATTATCCAATTAGGTCGAATGGAGCTCTTTTCATTCTCTGCATTGTCTTTTTCATTTCTTGTTTCGTTTGTTTCTCTTTCAACAGTTTGAAAGAGAAAATAACTTTACAGAAGGAGATGGAGGCTTAGGCAATTTTAATGGTGATTTTAGTGGGAGGTAACAAATCAGCATTCTTCTTAATTAATCACATCTAAATCTTTACAGAAATTAGTTTCGAATATATGTAAAAGGGTTTTTAATTTTTAATTTTTTTTTTTAATGTTTTACTTTTATGCAGTGGCGCCACTTCATTGAAAGAGATAGCAGGGAAAGAGAAAGTCGTGGTACATGTGGAAGAAATGGATACAGCAAATGAATTTGGGTTGAAGGAATTGGGTGAGAAAATCATACGCTGCGGCAAAATCACCAATGATGATGATGATGGTGAACTTATTATTGAAATAATGGCAGCAACAAAGTTAATACCTACAGCTCGTCGCAGCAGATCATCTCGAGCCACAAAGGGTTCCACGTCCAACTCCAACCAAAATGAGTTTTACTACTACTCTGGGTTTGGACCCAGTTGGGGAAAAAAGAGAGCAACTCAGGCAAACAGCACCCTTAATGTTAACATTGTCAATAGTGACAATGTTTTAGTAATGGATGATGGCAAGAATGATCAGAATAATCAAAGGGACAGCGACGTCGGCAAAGTAGAAGATGTACATAAGGTTGATGATAATGATGATGAAACTGAAAATGGTTCTAAGAAGAGAAAGAAGTCTGTGAGAGCTCGATCCTTGCTGTCCTTAATGTAAAGGGTTTTGTATTGTATTATTATTATCGTAGATTAATGAACGTGTAAAACAAAAATCTTTTGTTTTTTTCTTTGGTAGCTGCTGATGCGTTGTTAATAAAGATAATAGTTTCTTTCGATGTGATGCTCGCTAAAGGTTAAGGACAATATAGATTAAAATAGATAATATGCGTACCTTCTCATTTCGTAACTGATCTTCTTCGAAGACTTGCATGATTTTTTTTAAGGATTTATATCATTCCAGTTCCTGATTCTTTACATTTTCTCAAATGAAGATATAATTAGCCCATGTTTATCAAATAGGCCCCAAATTCCTTGTGAAATTAAATGACCTAAAAAATTTACAGTATAATAATTTTTTTTTAAAATAGTCGTAAATTCATAATTGACAGATACATATATACAATTTGAAATTTTCCGAGAGTCCGCCGAGCATTAACTCATAAATTTATTCTCACGAATACACATGGAGATATTTACCGCCAACCCTTGTAAGGGCTTCAACCCGCACCCCGCCGCCTATGGGGTTACCACTTGGCAACAAAGTCCGGTGGCAATAAACAGAATAATATTGATTTGAGTTTTACCAACACTACTTTAAAAAAAAGGTCTTTACGACAATTATTACCCGTTATCTTCACTATAGCTTGACGGTTGAACGACTGATATTCTAGTGTCAAAAAAACAGCATAAGTATTTTTATATGTTATATTATACATAACGTATTATTCATCACAATTTTGTCATTATTACTTTTTGAAATTTTTTCTTTTGCGTAACTAATTTTTGTCAAACATTTTCTCTATCATAAAAACATGACATATTTAATTGAAATAATAAAATTATTTAATTAAATATTAATTCCTTATATTGTTTTTATTAAATTTGGAGGAAATAACTGAAATTTCTTTAAAATTTGGCGATAAATAAAATATATTTAAATTATTTGGTGGGAATGAATGAAATTAACGCTAATTTTATTTATATTATTTTTTATGAAATTAAGGAAATTAATGAAACCGGTACCAATTTTGTTTCTATTAATTTATTTTTTGCGGATATTGAAATATATTCTTTAAATTATTATTTAAATAGAAAAATCTTGATATATATATATATATATATATATATATATATATATATATATATATATATATTCATATATAATAATTCTCAAATCCATCTAAAAGTTTCATAGATTATAATTCAGTTATGAAATAAAATAACTACAACCATTATAGTGAAATGAATACTTCATCAGTTCTTAATTTGTTTCCCAACATAACAATTACATTTCTTAAATGAACAATTTTGAATCAGTCATCTGAATGAATAAGCAACACTACTTAAAACCAACAACACCGCCTGAATCAACCGTCTAAATAAACCAATAATATCATCTGAATCAAGTACTTGGAATTAACATCAACATAACAAGAACAATCTTGAATCAACACCAAGAACAAACCAAACTGCTATCCAATGCCACAAAACCAAACAGTCTTATACTGCCATCAAATGCAAGTAAACAAATGCAACAATACCAAATGCAAGTGAAATTCTGGAGAACATCAAATAAACCAAACCAAATGCCACTGGATTCACACTTCTGGTAGTTAAACTAAATGCAGTATTTAAAAAAACTAAATGTAGATATAAACATTACATTTAAAATTCCAAAAAGGCAGCATTATATCATCCAAGCACCAAAACCAATCCAATATAATCCAACAAAATTACAAGCCAAAAAAATTATACATTATATTGACATATCAAAATTGGCTCTAACTAACCTAACATAGCCAAGTAAATGAACATGAAAACTCAAAACAGACCCAAGCTAACTGAAGTACTTAATAAACAGCTCGTCACCTTATATGAGCATTCGGACATAGTTCATCCATTCATACCGTATCTCATCCATTTATTAGCTAAGATGGTTACTAACCCAAGCAACCACGGCTATAGTAACAGGTTGTAATAAGTTAGCTAAGATGACTTCCGTGGCTTCCATTTTTTAGATTATATATGATCAGTAAAGAGTTAAAGGTTATCAGAGCAGCCACAATATTCATATTTTAAGATATCAGAAGATATCTAAATTAGTACAAAAGTCAAAAGGAAATTAGAAATCGCGAGAGCAATTCTTGAGGGAAATTAAGAATTCTAACAAGTGAAATAAAAAGTTGATAATTAGAAAATAGAATAAGAGAAAGGTTGACAATTAGGAAACTTGGAATGAAAGGGTTAAGGATAACCACTTAAAAATAAAACTGAGGAGTTGATCAAAAGGGTGAGTCTGTTTAGATGAGAATTACCTTGTGATCCAACTGGCACATCCCACCAGCACAAGTTACAAATCATGAAGAGCCACACATCAGTACCTATTCTTTTAATAAAATGAAATATGATTAAGCATTGCTTATTCAGAAGGCATACAAAATACTGACCTTGAAGAGAGAAGTCCTTCAGATTAATATGACAGAGATCATAAACATTTTGGGAGACATTAGCTTTCTGCAACTTCATCCCAAGTAAAGCAGCGCAATTCAAAGTTTTCAAGTTGGTGATGAAGCTTTGCTCTTGTAAGTGGGACATATAGCTCTCCATGGTTTTACAACAAGTTGTTTTATTGCTAATTGTATATCCATGTTTTTTGTAACATTTACCATGTCTGAAAAAACCAAGGGACAGATTGAAACAATGGAAAGAGAAGAATGTCATTGAGTATCAATGACTCAAAGTATTATTGCCAATAACTATTAATCAAACCTAATAAATTATGCATTAATATATTGATTCAAGAAAATTGTAAGCTCAGAGAAAAAAAAAAAACTATCAAAAATTTTGATCTTTCAAAGATCTAACTCTTGTAACTATCAAAACCCACAAAACTTTACAACAAAATTGTTGTTATTCATTTCAATGAATAAATAAAAAATAATCAAGAATTATAATTAAATAAAACCCCCAAGGTATGGAAATAAGCGATCAGCTAGTAGTTATAGACTTGTTTTACAATACATTCAGATTAAAAAGAAAAAACACAAATCCATTAACAAGCACTATATCCAAAATAACAAAATAAAAATATGGTTTAAAATTACAATAAATAGGCATAAAAAATTCAATAAGTTAAATCCAAAATAATACTACTCCAAATTTTTTATTCTCTTTACTAAGAAATGCAGATAACTTTCATTCAAGCATTTTTAACAAACATAAGATGAGCAACAAAAGTAATAGCATCTTAACAAAATTGATAGAAGTAATAGTAGTAGCTAGCTCCTACCGCCTAGATTCCTTCTTTTAAGCCAACATAATCTAGAAGATAATAGTATTACAATAAAAAAAAATTCACTTCTAAAGCAAACTACACTTGTAAGAAGCACTTACCAATAGTATAAGCAACAATAAGTCACACACCCATGCCTTACTGTCTCAATGAGAGACGATACTCCATCTGTAACTCCTTGTGCTGCATCTTATGAAACTTAAATTCTTCTGCCATAGTCAGTGCAACACAAATAAGAATAAAAATAGCAAATGAAACGTTACTTAAAATGAGCAACTAAGATCATGAAAGTTATCATGCATAACATTTAATAAAATCTATACTTGTCACAACATTCAATAAAATTCCATGAAAGTTATTACTCAACATTTACATACAATTATACTTAAAATAAAAAAGCTAAAAGGTACTTTCATTAATTTTTTTTCAGCACTTATTAAATTTTAACTAATGCTAATATTAAAAACTAACCATTTCCGAAGCCTGGAGTCATGTAAAGTCACTCACGAGATCTTGAGTAATTGGTATATTTGAACCTAATATTGTGCAAAACCTGATCATACAAATCCATTAAAACAATCAATTAACTTAATTTTTCACCATGCGCATATTTGAACCTAAAAAGGAATTTTCTATATAGTTTAAAAAGAGCAAACACACCATAAGAAAAAGAAAAAGACCAGTCTTCCTTTGTTTAAAAAAGGGAAAAAAAAAAAAAAGAAACATAGGAAAAAATGAACATGGCCAATATGATTCACAAACTCACCAGAAACAAATCAACACTAAGAATCTTGGCAAATCTACTGAACCCACACCAAATCTCATTAACACGAGCAATCTAATATTATTTGTAAACCCCACAACCACTCAGAAAGACAACTCCATTGAAAAGTTTTGTTTTTACCCGAGTTTCTCATTTGAGTAATGCTTGAATCCAATTTCTTCAACTGGGTGGTTTGCTATATTGAATCTTCACAAAGCACATTATTTGTATTTTATCTTACGTGCTTAATTGGAAAAAAAAGGAGGATATTCTTCTATCTCAATTCAATCAATTTGATTTGTAAGTGATAAATTCATCATAAAAAAATAGCCAAATTACCTCCAATTTCAATTTTAAAAAACCCCAAATTTAATTAGGTCAAAACCCAAGCCATTTAGAGATCAATTTCCATTTTAACGATGCTTAATAAATGGAAAAAAGCCGATTAACAAGGAACAATTAGGAGCAACGAATTTAATTTTCAAAATCAAACAAATTATTTTCTCTTCACCTTTTTCACCAGAGCAACGATGAGCGGCGAGTTTCTTCAATAGCCAGCAAAGGATTTGGAGGAAAGCAGCGACTTCGGCTTCAGGAGCAACGGCTATTTTCGTCTTCCTTAAACAGCAGGCGAAGAGATTCATTGTGTCTTCTTTAGTGAGCGTCGATTTTTTATTTTGACTTAGGGTTTAGAGGGGCTTGCTTGAGTTGAGTGTGAGATTTTCAGTGAGTGCGAGGTTTTCAGTGAGCGAGAAAGTGCAGTGAGATCCGTTCAACACGTGCTTAGCTGAAAATTTAGGCCTAGGCTGTACAAATAAACGACATTGTTTAATTCAATTCAACGACGTTTTTTCAGTGCGGCCTTTTTATAATATAATTATCTTATTCTTTTTCAAATAAAGTAACCAGCTTATAAAATTGACACCATTTAAATTCATGATTGATATCTTTCATGCTCATTAAACAATATTGAATTGCGATGTTGGACAATATATAATTTTAATTTGTTAATAATAATAAATTCAAGCTTGACTTTTTTCTATCATCTTTTTATATTATTAAGTTATAAATCACAAATATGTCATAAAATCTTGATATATGTTTATATATTACGAAAATGTCATGTTTTCGTAATGTATTTGTGGTGAAACAGTATTTATCATAAAAAATCAGTTATAAATCAGTATTCTTTTAGTAGTGTGAGTTTTTGAACATTTTATACAAATATATTTTGTTGATAGTCTATGGAAAGGATTTAATTTTTTTATTAACCACCAATCACAAAAGAATCTATAAATTATATGATCATACTATTTATTTTTCAGTTTTGGTCATCGAACTCTATTGGTTAGAAATATAAGTGCATTAATGGATCACTTTTTAAATAATCTAAAAATTTAGTTAAAATCTAATTTATTGAAGAGTCAACTGAATTAGTTTCTTGGATTGCATATAATATTGGTTATAATATAAATATCTATTACTATCATGTGTTTGGACCATTAGCACAAATTTGGACGGAGTTGTGTATATATATGACTTCACGATTGGATACAATCATACAAATGGATCTCATTTAAGGAATGTTTGGCTAGCCCTGAAGGCTTTGGCGAGGGATTGCTTGGGCAAGTGGCAGTTTGTTTTGGCATGAGCATTGCTCTTTGTTTGGTGACTTCTGCAAAACTATGCGGTCTTTTTCAAGGTCTTTGCCTTGTTTGGGATCGTAGTATTCGCCGCTTGATTGCAGCAGAGATGGATAATCAATGCGTCTCCCAACTAATTTCTTCCACAAGATTGGTGCCTGATGCCCATTTTTCTCCTATCATTGCCATCAATGGAGTTGATGAACAGAGAATAGCACATCACCATAAAACATATATATCGTGAAGCAAATTTTGCTACGGATTCCATGGCCAAACTTTGAGGTTCCTTGCCTCTTGGCCTTCATGTCTTTAACAATCCCCTGAGGGTTTTGGTTATTGGTTATGTGATGTATGTATTGAACCTCTATTTCTCGTTTTGTTTTGCCATGGTCTTTAATTATTAGGCTCCCTTGTATAAAAAAAAAATAAAAATGATTTCACGATTGGATTAATTAAAAATTAGGATTATGGGTGGACATATTTCCACCCTATTAATTGTGTAAACCTACCCGATTTGTAAAAAAATATTTACAATAAATTCTTAATATTTTTAATAAATATACATCAACAAAAATATTTATATAATTAATCAACTAAATCATTCTTATATTTTTTTTCTTACTTAGATTTTTTTTACTGTTAAGTTTGCTTTAATATAAGTTTTATTTAATTCTTTTATCTTTATGACATAAAATAGTCTAATTTTCTGAACAAATATGTGTTATTGTATCTAATACTTTAAGTACTTAATTCCATGACTTATAATCTAACTTTTTAAATGAAATCTAATATTTTTTTATATTTTAGATGTAGATGACATAAATTTGACAGCATAATAATTTACATGAGTATTATCTCATGAAAACATTGTATTAGTTTAATTAAACGTTGATAAATTTTTAAAAAAATATTAAAGTTAAAGCAATTTTTTGGTATTTTAACTTTTAAGGGTATTATAGTCAATTTAAATTTAGGCTGAAATAATCTTAATAGTCAAATATAATAAAAATAATAATTCAAAAAAATAAATTAAAATATTATACAAATAAATTAAGATATCAAAAAAAATTAAGATAGATCTAACTGATTAATTCTTCAAAATTCTTCTTTATTAAAAATTTTTAAAAATAATGTGATTTTTTTTGTAATTACTTTCTAAAAGTAAGGTGGATTTACAAAATTTATGGGGTAGAAATATCCCCACCCTTATCATTTGATTAATAATTGATAAAACACAGTTTGATGAAAAGTTTTTAATAATTGATAAAATACTAAAAATTTTTAGTTTTAATAGGAAGCGTTTAAATAATTATGATATGGTACCGAGGGAACGCTATTAATTAAAAAAATTGACTTGAATTGAGAATAATTTTAATCAAATTTTTTCTTTTTAAAATTTAAAAGGTAGGGGACCCAAGACCAAATTAAAAGGCTGCAGCTAGGTTACAATCAAAATATATTCTCAAGCAAAAAGTTTTGAATAAATTGCATCAGTAAGCGTAAATATAAATCACAAATGTGCAGTATGTGTACATTTTTAATAAGAATAGTCCTAAATCGACACCTTATTTTGAAAAAAAAAATTTTAACAAATAAAATGATCTTCAGAAGATAGATTAGTAAATCAAAACTATTAGAGGTTAAGTCTATCTTCTGTTCATGATGATGGCAACACCTAGTCAGGGGAGATGATTAATAATCATATATTTCCCTTCAGGTTCAGATGATCAATAATCATGTATTACCCTTCATTAACATAAATACAGCTAAGACATAATAAATTTAGGAAAGGAAGCATGCAATATATGTACTAACAAAAACAATAAATATCGAAGGATAGTCGCAAGTGAATCAACAACTCCTCAAAGACCTAAGAGATAGCTGGAAAGAATGAGGAACAGATACACAACCATCATAGAATTCGACTCTAGGCAAAATATGTAGGAAAATTTTTGAAATGATCGAGTTGCAAACACACATGCAATCTTATTTGTACAATAATAAAGTTAGAGAATCCTATATTTGAGTTCATACCTGAGTCTTAATTTTCTATTTTCACTCATATATTTTACGTAGGATTGGGCAAAATCGGATTCGGATTAGTTAGAAAGAACATGAAAAATTTATGCCCAATTGCCCACTGCCTTTTGAAAAAATGAAATATATATATATATATATGTGAAGAGCTAAACAACTGCTAACTGTTGAACATAAAATTTAGCAATTGCAAATTCCATTAAAATTGGTATTTATCATTAAAAGTTCAAAGACACAATTTGGGTTGCCGGGTTGGAAGTGTGGAGCAGCAGATCCGATGGTTGCGTCTGCAAATGATGATCGATGGTGGCTGTGCTGCGTCTAACAAGCGCGGTTGCGTGAGACTGTGCTGAGGCCACTGTGAGGAGTGAAGACCGGAGAACAAGAGATTGAGAGTGTGTGAAGATGGCATGAGTGTTTCACTTTCACTATGTGATTCACTTTCAATGTTTATGTGACTATGTACTTTGTTTGATTGGCTTTGTATGTTTTTACTTTTTATTTTTTTTAATCAATTTATTTTTTTAAGCAAAATCTAATTGGATAAATGAATCCAATCGGGTTTAATAAATCGATCCGATTCAAACTCGATATTTTTTGGATTGGATCAGATTAGATTGATTTATTTGTTTAACTCTTTTACGTGTCACTCTATTGGATAATGAAAGTAATATTATATATTACTCTATTATATTATTCCATTAATGAATGTCACATCAGTTAAGACTCAAATGTTTAAATTCTTAACATTACTGTTTTATACAAATTGATATAGCAAAATTAGCAATATGAGGACTTAATTCCTCTTTCAATTGAGTGGAGTCCATCTTCTCCCTTATGAAATATGAGTGAAATAGACATCGTTCGAACATTAGTGATAGTTAAAATATGGATAATGTTTCATATAATTAATGTAAACTCTTTATTCTAGTAATAGTCTAATTCATAAATATAAGTTAATTTTCTAATGTAATATAAGTTATAATCTATTTGTAATATATCAATCTTAATATATATATATAGATACCGCAAAATAATGGCCATTACTTCTGCAGAAAATTGTATTAATTGTGATCAAGAAGGCTACCATATGATTAGCTTTAATCTAACAGTAACAGTGAGGCTTCCAAATCAGAAAAATGGTTTTTATGCTTTGTTACATTTGACTTGTGCTTTGATTGTGGTCGTAGATGTTTTGGCTTTAAATTAGTCTCTCATGCATTTCTTATTTGCTTCTGTGGACTTCTGTTTCTACAGGCTTAGGGCAGGATAGGCGAACAAAGCATATGCATATTCAGTTTGCTTCATTAAAGGCAATGGACTAATTTCACTAATTTTATGCATTCAGCAATACTGATGAAGATGCACCGTTCTCAGTTTGCAGAGATGGTGAAACTGGCATTAAGATCTGTTTCCTTTTTGTTGTTTTCACATCGTTAACACCATTATCAGTCTATTTCCGGTCTTGTCAATCAAGAATTCTTCAGTGAATTCATGAATTTGAGCCGTATGACCCTGATGGCTCCAACCTTTTGCCACAACAGATTATGTAGTTATGTACGTGACAGAATACTTGTATTCTTGTGTAAATTCGGCTCTCTGGTGTATTGTTTGCCACATGAATAACCACAATTTAACAAAAGTAGTATCACCTTAGGCTTGTAAAATCACCAAATTGACTGATAAGTTAAAGTGGCACTCAGACAACTTACATTACACTACAGAAGCAGGCTTCTGTGTTTTCAGTCCGAACAAATTTTCAAACAATTTAGAAGCCATAGGAGGAAGATCCATGGGCTGAGGGGCCATGAAATTTACTATCTTATCGTGAACGTTATACCTACAATGTACGTTGAAAAAGATCAACATAAACAAATTGTTGGTGACACTCCCCCCAATATTCATAACAGCTAATCACCATAAACCAACGGGCGTTGGGAAAATTACCTGATCTTGCGACTCTTTGAGGCACAGCGATCAACAATCTTTCTCTTCTTAGTTTGCATTTTCTTAATAGCATAGAAAGCTGATTCTGCAATTAATAAAGTGTAAAACAATCAAAACTATTGGCTTGTTAAATCATAAACCTAGTTTCGGAAATAAATGCAATTTGTTTTTCCAAAGACGATCCATCATAGCCTACTATTATAATCAAATATTGATCGTAAATGTAAAAGATTGCCATTTAAATGGGTTCTTTGAACATGATGGCAGAACGAAAATTAGCATAGTTTGGCTGGCAACCTCATAATACAATGCCTGCTATTTTAATGGTGTTCATGGATTCATGTCACATTTTGCTCTAGAAAAGGTCCAAATCAAATTTTGCTTATCCAGATGTATTTATAAATGTGAACCAAAGGTCTCCAAAGATACAAGTACATTGAACATGCATATTGACAAGCATAAACAATGAGAATTTACGAGATGATATTGAAATTCACCTGAGGATGTTGGATCAACTGTCTCAAAAAATTCCTTCAGTAACTGCTGATAGAATTCAGTGTCATCTAAAAGTTCTGGGTCACCATCAGGATTTGCCTCCTAATCAAAGTAACAAGATATGATATGCATCTTGTCAAGCTGACACAAAAATACAATGCTTCTGAACAGAATATGGTTCAAAAGCAGCAACATATCGAATAAACCAATATGATTACCTTTCCCTCAGTATTGTCCACTCCTACAGGAACCTGCTAGTCAACAAGTCAGATAATCAGTAAAACCAAGAAATAATTGAGAACTTAGCTTGTCAAGCATATCTCATCTCTAACACATCTGAGAGTGTGGGAGGTGGGTGGATCAATCAACTTACAGCCCCGAAGACACCAACTGTTGACCCTCTTTGTTGCATCTGCTTTATCATTCTACTTGGATCCTTCATATAAGCAGCAACTTGATCACTTATATTCTGCGAAGAGAAGATGAAATCAAGTAAGTCATATTGTACCTCTCAGTAGTGGGGCCAATCTAGGTTAAAATTCATTATTTGACTCAATTTGATTTGAATTAAATGAGTTTGGAATTGAAAAAGTTGATTGTTAATAAATGGGTCGAATTCGATTTGATTCACCTGATTAAAAGCATGCAATTTCCCTTTAATAGCTGCAGCACCAGTTGTCACCTGTGTCTTTCTCTGCCATTTATCAATTGATTTGTCTCTGAAAACGGCTATTCTACAAGATCAAAGCAGTAAAAGTTCCAAGTTGTTGAAATTCCGCACATCAAATGGGAGTTCACACAAGGAGACAATGCAAGCAACCAAATGAGAAAAATTGTCAAAGCATGAGAGCCCTATGAGTGTTCCCTAAGCTGCGGATGCAGTAATAGCCTGAGATTCCTCTTGAAACATGAGAGTATTTCATATTCTGTTTTTAAGTATATGCAAATGAATACAAAATGGCGTATGCCATAAAAGCAAAAAGCTGTGCAAAAAATCAAACAATGAAATTGTAAAAGGCAGAAGGTAGGACAAAGAAGCGAAATAGGGCAACGGCATAAAATGTTTTCCACATTCTCAATCTCTGCATCAGATAAAATAAAAACTTGATACCACTGCTCTTAAATAAAATGCTAGTTTGGCGTTGGAAAACATTATAACATTGACAAGATCCTGAAAATACCTTTCATGCATACGAGAAAGGCGCCACCAATCTTCATCACCTTCAGCATCCAAGTTCTCAAAATCCTCAGAATGCTTTTTAGATGTTTTCCCAGAGTTATCTTTGGAATGGAACATGGATTAGAACAAAATACCATCAAGATCCACGGTATGCATATAAGTAATGCCTATGAAAGCATAAATGGGAAAATGACGGATAGGAAACTCAATAGCAAACGCTGATTGAAAGATCATCCAATCGGATTATGGGCTTTCAATGATTTCAAACACAACTGGGTACAAAATTAGCAGATAAAATATTGACAAGTTTGTGCCATACCATCTAGGGATTGAGCAATGGATGGATTCTTCTCAAGTAAAGCCTGAAAAAAAAAAAAAAAGTTAAGCAGAGGGAAAAGAGTGCAACAGTCATACTGTTGTAACCACACAGTGCTTTTCTCAACAAACAGTGACAAGCTAACAAGAAGGCAGGGAAGGTTTTTCTTAACAAAAGACATACCTCTTGCAGCTCCAACAGCGAATCTAAAGTCTTCTTGGAAGATGTAATAAGGTCTGAATACGCCGCACTGACTCCTTCATCTGACTCACAGAATGAAGACCTGACTGGCTCCTGCAAACAAATATCTCATGTCACCAACAATGTATAAAAGTGATATACAGCCCTACAGAATTAAAACAAGAGTATGCAATATGGTGTACCCGAGGTAATCTATTCGAACTTGAGAATGCTTTCTGAAGTAAGAATCTGAACTCAAGAGTCTTGTCCCAGAGAGCCTTTCCCAAGAACAGCAGAAAGTTAAAAAAAATGGTTAAACAACTGCAAATGGCACTATCATGACACAATAATTGTTCACTGAACATTGGCCATCGATGAAATCAAATAAAAAAAAAAGTACCTTTTGATTCTTTACTGCTTGACCTTTAAGAATATCTTCATCCTTATGTCGCTTAAGATTTTTCAACATATCCCTGAGTCAAAGACAAAAGATGTGGATATACCAACATTGATACGACAACATATTATGGAAGAAAGATGGTTTTCTTCTCCAGTTAAAATAAAAACTATACAAGAAATTAAGAGAAAATTTACTGTTCTTGATGACGAAGATCTATATATTCTTTCTCAAGCTCTTCCATCTCATCATCTTTACCACCATCTTCATTCTCCTCTGACTCTTGTTCTTCATCATCTGAACTCCCCTCTTCTTCATCTCCATCTTCTAATTCTACACCATTAAATTCTTTCTCTTCTTCCTCAGAATCAACCTAATTTACGTCAATCGACTTATAACACGGATAGCATTATAACATAAACGAAAACCAAAACAGAAGAAAAAACAATCAGAAATTCACTAACCGTCATCTGTTCATTTTCAAAATCACTCAAGTCTTCAGAAGAAATGTCACTTTCCGTTTCATTCCTTGCTCGCTTTGAAGACCCCATTTTGAAACCTAATATTGAAAGAACCAGACAATTACAACAAAATTTCGTTGTGATTTGCAAAATAACTACTTAACGATTCAGGTGACTCTCTTTTGGTTTTCTCAGCTAATTTATGAAACTAAGCAGAGTTTAATAATGAAATATGAATATTATGATCAATTTGCTTCAAATTTTGATTTAACGGGCACGAAACATAGACTTGCCTAGTAGAAATTTTAAGAAGATTTGGTTTCAGAGAAATTAAATGAGATTCTATTCAGCTGATTCAGAATTCCTTCTCATTCAAAATTTAGGGTTTAGCAGAACCCTAATCCCCTCTCCTTCTTGCACACTGACAAAAGCACGCACGCAATAAACCCTAGAAATGGATTGGGTTCAGCGAATGCTTCAGTGGGCTTTCTACAGCTTAATTTGAGGGGATGGACTACTGGCACTCCCTTATAAATCTTTTAAAATCCTTTCTTGTATATTTACACTTTTAACTAGGGTGGGCAAACCGGGTTTAATTTGGGTTACAAATGATCAATTTTCCAGTAACCAAATAAAATTCCAAAATCTCAAATCGCAGAATAAAGAATAAAAATTTCAATTCAATATATGCAAGAATTTGAAGCACATTTCAAGACCAACCGTAATTGATGTTAAGCAAATAAGCATAATCTAAAATGCATATTAGCAAGTTCTTGCTGAAAGAGATGCAGCCATGGCTGTTTGAGACAAACTAAGAGAGTTGCAACGTCAGTATAAACTGCTAATGGATGAGGGCAAACGGGCATCAACATAGGGGCAGAAACAGAGATTAGATTTGTCAGCGAAGTTCCGAAAACAAAATCCTTGCGAAAACATACATTCAATTAACAATATCTCCGCATGTCCCATTTATTACCAAAATTGCAAACATAACCTTAACGTCCTTACCTTGTGCAGCCGACGACGGCGAACGAAGAAGGAGGCAACGCGGGAGCGACTGGATCAGAAGCGAACGGCTCAAGGCAGCAACGCCGATGCACCTAAACGGAATTGACAGCGGTGGTGGCGGCGTGTGGGATTGTGTGAATGAGATTGTGAGTGTGCTGGGCTTGGGGTTCTGCTTGTTGGAGCGCGAAGAAGAGAAATCACGAAGTTGGGACTTTGCCTTTTAGGTTAACCCGATTGGTTTCCAATTTCGATTCGGGTCGGAAAAACCAATTCGGTTCTAAGTTTGAGCCCGTTCGGATTTTATGGATTATCCCGTACCGAACGCCCGTCCCCACGTTTTAACCTTCCTACACCCATGTAATTGTAAATCTTATCTTAGTTTACCTTTTTGTTCTTTCCTTTCGCCTAAGAATGACAAAATTTAGATCCGGATCAGAATTAATAATAAAATATATTGATTTTATTATGGGTAATATATTCATACAAATTTCAATCGGATTTAAAAACATTAACTTTTTAAAAATAAAAATAATATAAAAAATTAATATTTTTTATTTTTATAACTATTTTTATTAAAAAATAATATTAAACATCTCAAATAATTTATTAAATAAATATTTCAAATATCCTAATATTCATTAATTAATTAATAAAAATAATATAATTAATTTATTTAAATATTAATAAAATAATTAATTAATAAATAATATATTATTTAAAATATTTATCATTATCCTTAAAAAATATATTTTTATGTGATTGGACTCCTTCTTCGCGCATCTAAACAGGTGTGCATCATTGATGGTTTATTTTTTTTAAGATAATCAATAACAATTACTGATTAATATAATTTAAAGTATTTATTTTAAGGTGTTGTCACTGGCAAAGCGACAACTTTTGACCACTCATCAAATGCTTGAAAAGAAAAGGAATACAAGGCTGCAGGGGGTCGTCAAACTTCAATTGTTACTTTGTGTTTACGTGTGTGTGTTTGTTTGGGTGCAGGGTAATTTTTGTTGGGGGTAAACTTGTAAAAAAAAGGTAATAGTATTTTAAGAGGATATTAGAAATGCGCCAATAGCATCGCTCTTTTAGATCACATCAAGTCCAAGTCAATACCATCCCGTCCGAGTTTAATATACCATTTGAGACGATTAGGGAAGGTACAAAATTCCCGCATGTGCCGGGGCTGCAGAGATCCGTTATATTAAGATCGGATATCAAGTTCTTTTTTAATGATTTGTTAACTATTTTTTTTTAAATAGAATTTTGTATTCAAAACTATATTAGCTATCTCGTCACGTTATTATCCCAACTATTTAACAATTTTTATATTTTTTTTTTATTTAAATAAATGTATTATTTCTATTTAATAATATATTAATTAAAATTAAACTTAATAATCATTAAATTAAAAAAGATATAGAAGATAAGGGAAAGGGACAACTATCCTATGTATTAACAAGAAATCTCTAACTCATACTCGTTCAAACCCACAATGAGGAAGGGTTAGTAACAAAAATACCATTATTAAATAGGTATGTGTATTAATATTTGCACATGATATTGTCTTGTTGCCATCCCAATTATTTAGCAATATGATGTGCAAATATTAATACACATACCCATTTGATAGTGGTATTTTTGTCACTAACCCTTCCTTATTGTGGGTTTGAATGAGTATGAGTTAGAGATTTCTTGTTAAAAAATATATGAGCGAAACATGTGTCACAAATAAATCAGAGCTCACCTTGATCCAATACATGAGGTGCGACCAATAAGAAAATTACTATCAATAACATAAAGTGTGACTAATATTAATTATTCTGCAACATTATCCGACCAGTATTGAAATTTTTTATATTTATAATGATGTAATTTATATTTATAAAAAAATTGTTGACAGAGTCACAATCTCTTTTATAAATTTATTTTATATAAATTAATGCAGCATAAATTCATTGATTTGATAAAGATATAAACTAATACAAATAAATTAAGTAGGTCAAAAAAATAGTTAATACAACTGACTGAATTATGCCATGTTAATATATACCCAAATAAAAAAAAAATTGTTTGTAGCTCAATCGGAATATTAAGCCACGTTTCCCTTTGTAAGTTTTGGCCCAACTAGGGGTGGGCAACAGTTCGGTTCGGTTCGGTTTTAGAATAAACTGAAAAATTCGATTCGGTTCGGATTGAAAATTTAAAAAAAATCGAAAAACAGTTATGAAAAAAACCAAACCAAAACTGAAAGTTTGGTTTAGTTCATTTTCGGTTCGGTTTCGATTTGTTTGTTTGGTTTTGGTTTTTCGGTTCGGTTTCAGTTTTTCTATTCGATTTCGGTTTTTCGGTTCAGTTCTTCTCAACAGTTCGATTTTTTATATTTTGAACCCTATATCTATCATATAAATCTACAAATTTTTAATTTTATCAATCACTAATATTCATTAAAATATACTATCAAGTAAGGGTGAGCATCAGTTCGGTTCGGTTCGGTTTTAGAATAAACTGAAAAATTCGATTCGGTTCGGTTTTAGAATAAACTGAAAAATTCGATTCGGTTCGGATTGAAAATTTAAAAAAACTGAAAAACATTTATGGAAAAAAACCGAACCGAAACTAAAAGTTCGGTCCATTTCAGTTGCGGGTCGGTTTCGATTTTTTGGTTGGGTTTGGTTCGGTTTTTCGGTTCGGTTTTTGTTTTTTGGTTCAGTTCTTCTCAACAGTTCGGTTTTTTATATTTAGAATCCTATACCTCTCATATAAATCTACAAATTTTTAATTTCATCAATCACTAATATTCATTAAAATATATTATCAAGTACTACCACTACCAAATCATTCATCATAATCACCAAATTAACTTATACAATTCATAACTCCATACCATAAAAATGAAAAAAAATATAATCAACCATAAAAAACTAGTACAATATAAAAATTAAAAATCATCCTTGCTCCATTTTTTCACCATCTCCATTCTCCTACAACTTTAACAACTTTTAAGTTCCAACATCCACACACTTCTCAACTTAAATCTATACAAATAAAATTGAAATGAGTAAAATAAGTATAAATATAACTATAAAAATAATATATTAAATTTGTATAAGTGAATAAGTGATACCTATTATTCTAAAAACATCACTTAATTGTCAATTTATCCTCTGTTACTTATGCTAGTAATGGTCTCACAAATTCTACAAAAAAATAAAATTAATGTATGAGAACAATATTTATAATAATGAACATTACAAATAAATTA
Source organism: Murraya koenigii (assembly GCA_025617385.1). NCBI lineage: Eukaryota > Viridiplantae > Streptophyta > Magnoliopsida > Sapindales > Rutaceae > Murraya > Murraya koenigii. The sequence goes on along the minus strand of CM046815.1, from coordinate 7,109,405 downwards.
TTCAAATTCTGAAGTTAACAAATCATGTTATTACCTGCTTCAACAACTTCAGAAAATTCAGTTTCTTGCTTAGTTGGTTCTATTATGCAATATCTGAAAAGAGTTGATTGAAGCCAATTTTGAGTATAAATTAAGGACTCAACTGTTTTAGGAGTCAAATAACTCCTAAATGGGTCGAGAATGCGACCTACAGTGCCAAATGCTGACTTCGAAGCAACGGTAGGAACTGGAATTGCCAAAATATCATCGGCAATTTGAGACAAAATTGAATATCTATGCCAATTCAAACTCCACCAATTCAAAATATCAAAATTGTCACCCATCATTTCTGTTTTATCTAACAAGTATCTTTCAATCTCATTTTGCCCCCCATATCCATCTTATGTAACTTTCATTTTTTTATATTGTGCAAAAGGATCAAGAGAACTAGATTCAGCACATTCACTAATTCCACTAGTTTGAACCATGCAACTAGTCTTAACAATACTGCTTGGATCACCAGAATTGTAGCTTCGATGAAGCTTCATCATTAACTCTTTAAGACTGTTACACAACTCCTCAACCTTCTTAGTTTCATACAAACAATTAAAATACCGCGTAACAAAGTCTATTTTACATCGAGGATCAAGTACTACTGCTAATATCAATAATATGTTGACCTTCTCTAAATTATCACCCTAATATTTGGCAAATTTTGTTATCATGGGCTTAACCATGTAACTTAGCAAAATATTATCACTATCATTAAGAGACTTCAAATGAATATGAACTTTCCACATCTTATTCAAATAATTATTAGCAGTCACAAATTTAGAACTACTAAATTTCAAGGTCACATCATAAAAGATTGATAGGAATTTGACTAACTTTCTTGCATTGTCCCAATCTTCTTCCATCGGTGGCCTCACCTTATTCTGTTCATTCTCGTTCTCATCATCTCCGTCAGCTCCGAACCAGTTAACATAATGACCATCTTCATTATTCAATCTATCAAATGCTTTTTCAAATTTCAATATAGATTTCAACATTAAGAATGTTGAATTCCACCTAGTCGACACATCTAATACCATAAACCCATTATTTGAAATATTTTCCGCATCAATACACGCTTTGAACTTTTGTAACCTCGATGGGGAAGACCTAACATATTTCACTATCAATTGATGTCTTTACCACATCCAACTCATCCTTCACATCAAATTTATTATGTGTATTGAACATCTTACATGTAAACACGAACCATTTAAAACTAATGAATCTCGACTTCAATTTCCTAACTTATTCTTCAAATAATTAATCGCTTTTTCATTAGCATTTGTATTGTCCATAGTAATCGTGAATAAACTTTCAATACCCCAATCACTTCTCGATGAACTTCCCAATAGCCTCTCCTTTATGACTAGAAATAGGTGCAAAACTAAGTATTCTCTTATGCAACTCCTATTTTTTATCAATAAAGTAGGCTATTATCACCATGCAGTTACACATATGAATTGAAGTCCAAGTATCCGTAGTGATACATATCTTTTGATGACTTGCACTAAACATACTTTTTAATATCATCTTCTCATTCTCATATAATTGAAGAATGTCTTTTGTAATTGTCCTCCGTGAAGGCACATCAGATTTTGGACGGCAAGTAGCTATAAACTCCAAAAACCCCTATGCTTCCACAAACTTAAAAGGCAACTCATCTTTTCAAGTGTTTTCCTACAAGCCTCTTTACTAAAACTTACAGAAATAAGCTTAGCATTACCAACACCCTTCCCATGAGCTAAACCACTTTGGTTTTCATTAATTTTAGGTTTCATTTTTTTTATACACAGGACATCGTATATTCAAATAAGTTCTCAAGCTAAAAGTTCATTTAATACTTTCACATGCATACTCCTTCTTACAATATTTACATTTCGCTTTTTTTTCCTTCAGGTAGTTTAAAAAACGATTCCCAAACATATGATCTCAAACGTCTATTTCCTCTTTCATTTTGAACACCCTTCTCAAAATCGTCTTTCATAATCTTCTCTACATCATTATTATTTTCTTCCATCTGCACACAAACCATACTATAATCAATGTATAATAAATAAAAATAAAATAACTTACAAAGTGGGTATAATAAAAATAATTCTATAAATTATTAATTAATATTATTTTCATTTTATAGCAAATCAATTAATTAAATTTCAAAAACCCTTCAACCCATTTTCAGATTAATAATATAATCATATAAAAGTTTAAAGTTCTGGAAAAAAGACTAATAACAAAGAAAAAAAAAGCAAGAATATTGATTTAAATAGCTCAAAAGTCTTAACCCAAAAATCAAAATACTATTAATTTATTATCCTCTCTATAATAAAAAAATACACACACAAACAAATTTTAAGAGACAAATAGGGCAAAAACACAGCAACAGAAACAATGAAAAAAAATAAAGAAAATGAGAGGAGCATGAATGGATGACCTTCGTATAAGCTGAGCACACCAAACCCCTTCGTATAAGCTGATCACAAATGACTTCAGATATCTGACAATGACCAAGCAACAAGCAGCAGTATCGAGTAGGAAGCAACAAGCAGTGCGAAAGCAGAAACAACATGCAGAGGTACTGGGAGGCGGAAGCAGCAAGGGCAGGAAGCAAGAAGTACCAAGGGCAGCAAGCACAGTAGACAGCAGCTGCAGCACGCAAGTTTGACCTTTTGAGATTTAGTGTTCGGCAGATTGTGCGTAAAATGTATATATATAGGTTATTTAAAATTATAAAAATGCTATCGATTTTGATTTGGTTCGAATTTTTTAATTTTTGAATTGAACTATTCGGTTTAATTCAATTTTTTTATTTAAAAAATATTGAACCGAGACTAAATCAAACCGAAGCAAACTAAAAAAAAAAAAAAAAACTAATTTCAATTCGGTTTTACCCATCCCGAACCCAACTGTCCCAAGGATCAGGCGCTATTGACAAAGAGTTGATTACTGAGAATTGAATATACCCAGCAAGGCAATGGCTGCCTCATGACGCATGACTAATGATCCACGCCATGGCCTCTGCTTTCACTCATCAACTCATTTCGCTCGCTCTTCTTCTCCTCTTTTACTTTCCTTCAATTTCCGAATCAAGTAACCTGGTACGCTAATAACGCCTACTCCCCTTCTCTTTATCTTTTTTTTTTTTTTTTTTTTAAATTTATAAGAAATTAAATTACTTGTGAATAATCAATCAAATTCTAAGGTTCATTTGTTTGTGATATGAACGTTATCTAAGTCAATAGTTTGTTACTTTGCTATTGTTATTGTTTTTAATAGTTTTATGATGCTGGGGGTGAGTACGGTGTGGCTCAGGGTGGAACTCAGTCAGCATGGTCATCGTCATCGAAGATCTTGATCAAGGGTGGAACAGTTGTTAATGCTCACCATCAGCAGATTGCTGATGTTTATGTCGAGGACGGTATCGTTGTTGCCGTGCAACCTAATATCAAGGTCCTTTTTCTAATCTCTCCAGTATATATATTTATTTATATATCAGTTATTAATGTTTTTATGGCTGCGTGTTGAATAATTGGATTGCTGTTCCCTGTTGGCAGGTTGGTGATGATGTAAAAGTGCTGGATGCCACTGGACAATATGTTATGCCAGGTTAAATTTCAAATTGGTGATCTCATTTTCTATCCCGTGGAACCCAGTATAAGGATGTGAAGGGGTGGCAACATGGGTCATGATACAATAACATGACACAGACACAATCATGTCATGTTTGTGTCAAGATACTCTACTTGTGAACTTGTTTATGACATGAATAGTTGTTTCTGTTACACTTAGTGTCCTGTCAACCCACCTTTGACCCTGGCATATTTGACTTGTTTTAAAACATTTTTTTGATATGTTGAATAAACGGGTTGTATCCGTGTTTTGATTTTTCAACGTGGTTATATTTGGGTTAGCTTAAATTTGACATCAAACAAATAAGACACGATAACATGAATTGCCACCCCTTGATGTGATATAGCATGAAATGCTCAGTCAAGATAATTTGATATGCATTATTTGTTTACATAATTTTCTACAATCTAAATGCCAGAGTCAGGCTAATCCTTCTCCAGTTCATGTGTAAATATGTTCTGTGCCACATCCTTTGAGGTTCTGTAATGAGTATCATATGTTTTGTTTTACTATCGTTGCAGTCATCTTGGGCTACTTGTGTTGTATTTCTTTCTTTCTTGATGTTTTCTCAAATTTCAAACTTGGAGGATTCCCTATTCTCTAGAACTCTGCTTATTTCTTCTTCTATGTATGCCGAAATTGGGAATATTTTGTGCTACCGCCTGGTTGTTTGCTGTCAACTCCAAACCCAAGACTAATACTATGACTGCGTTATCCTTAATACCTTTTTATTTACATAAATCCAACCCTGTTTACCATTTTTTTTTCAACTGTGAAATTGACAGGAGGAATAGATCCTCACACTCACCTTGCTATGGAGTTTATGGGTACTGAAACCATTGACGACTTCTTCAGTGGTCAAGCTGCGGCACTAGCCGGTGGGACAACTATGCACATTGACTTTGTTATACCAGTTAATGGAAGTTTAACTGCTGGTTTTGAAGCGTATGAAAAAAAAGCAAAGAATTCTTGCATGGATTATGGTTTCCATATGGCAATTACAAAATGGGATGAAGTAGTTTCTGACGAAATGGAAGTTATGGTTAAAGAGAAAGGTTTGCACTCCTATTTTTTAGCTTACGTTATCTGGATTTACTTTTTCCTTTTTATTTGAGTACATCAATAATCCATGATGAACGGTTTATTCTGGATTTCTGTTGGTTTCTACACATATAGTAATTTTAGACATTGCCAACTCATAGGTATCAACTCTTTCAAGTTTTTCATGGCATACAAGGGGTCTTTTATGATCAATGATGAGCTTCTAATGGAAGGATTCAAGAGGTGCAAGTCTCTTGGAGCCTTGGCTATGGTCCATGCCGAAAATGGAGATGCTGTATTTGAAGGACAGAAAAGGATGATTGAGCTTGGTATTACTGGTCCGGAGGGACATGCTCTTTCTAGGCCTCCATTGGTAATTCTTGAAATATGTTCTGACTTTTTGAATTCATATTTTCTTCTGGTTTTGCCTTTTCTTTTTTCTTTTTTTTTTTTAAAAAAATGTAAACAGAGGTATCTTTTAGATAACTCCCTTTATTTTTTTGGGGGGTACTATGAAGTTTACACTGGACTATGTATATTGATGTGTGTTATCTTCTTTCACGAGGAGCACATAGTCTGAAATTGGTGTGTCAGCCACTTTGCTCTGAAAGAATGTCATATGTGTAAAATTTTTTACCAATTTAAACAGAGAATGAGAAAGGTGCATTGGAGCTGATGTCTGTTGGTGAAGTTCAACCAAAACTTAGACCTTAAATATACTCAGATATATCAATGTCATCCCTATTTTGGCAATGTACACTTTTGAAGCATTTTATTGAGAAATCTAGAATTTTACTGTCTTTAATCTATTAGTTGTCTGTATCTGTGGTTCTTGTCCTTAGTTGAAATAACTGTTACTTATCCTGTGCTTCTGTATTTCCTCTTGATCACATTGTTTTCTTTTTTTAACCCTTTCTTTTTGCATGTAAAGATGCACTTAAAAAAAATAAATTTGGACGGTTGAAAAGAAAATGTAAATTTTTGTAACTATTGTACTGACAAATATTATACATTCACTGCTAATTTTTACCGTGTGGGAAAAATATATCATACCATTTTTTATTGAGATTTGATACTGTATCTACGCAGCTGGAGGGAGAGGCCACTGCACGCGCAATTCATTTGGCAAAGTTTGTGAATACACCTCTTTATGTTGTTCATGTCATGAGCATGGATGCAATGGAAGAAATAGCTAAAGCTCGAAAAGCAGGTCTGAACTCTCTAAAATGTTGCAATTCCCGTTGTGTGATTCCTGCAGTAATATCATTAGGATAGTAGAATTTTGTTGAAGCCAATTATAAATAGATTGTTTTGTTGCTGCAAATTCTACACTTTTATATAATATTTTCTTCATTATCTAAGTACTCTTGACGACTGATACAGCAAAAGAGGGAAATAGCTCGATGCTTTAAGGCTCCAAGTAATTAAGACTTAATTGGCTAGTTATGAGAAGTATTTTTTTATTCGAAGTTGATAACTTCAATCTTATCAGCATTAGTTGTGTTCAAATATCTAGAAACAATTAACTGGGATTTAATAATTCCAAGATTGGACAATTTCCATTGTGTTTTTTCACCTCTCTTAAAATGTAAAAACTGTTTTGTTTACAAGTTTAACTGCCAGGTAAATTCTTTTTAATTTATGGTTCTGTCAGGATTTCTGCTTATCTTATACCCTTTTCTGAAGCTATGCCTACAAATGAAAAGTGAGAATAATGAACACAGATAGACATATCGACAATTAATATTTCTCAATTTGGTTCATTTCATTTAATTATAATTTTACTCTTTCCTTTCTCTATTTTGTCAGAATAAAGATAGATATCTAAACTATAGTTTTAACATCTCCTTTCTCCTTCCGCAATGTTTTGTTGGTGGTGGTGATATCATTAGGCTCAATAATTTCTCTACTTTTATTAATTGCAGGGCAGAGGGTCATTGGAGAGCCTGTAGTTTCTGGATTAGTCCTTGATGATTCTTGGCTTTGGGACTCAGATTTTCTAACTGCTGCAAAGCAAGTATCTTCAAGCTTCCTTTTTCTTCCCCTTGTTTTGTCCGTTTTGCTGCTTTTTTAAAGCATTACAATCCTTTGACATTTCAGGTATGTCATGAGTCCCCCTATTAGAGCATCAGGACATGACAAGGCTTTACAAGCTGCCCTTGCAACTGGGACTTTGCAGGTTTCTATGGCATACTTATTGGTTCATATTATCACTTGAGTGTTCTATGACAATTAAATCAATGTTCTTTGGAAATATACTAGTTAGAATTTTAGTGTTTGCATTTGCTGTGACATTGTAAGTCGCAACAATTTTCGCTACAAATGCAGACTGTAAAAATATCAGTAAAGAGCTTTAAGCTACAAGGAGAATGTATGAGTTCTCATTCGGAGATTGGATTATTATTGCCCATGTCGCGTTCATTTGTAATATGTTTTACAGAGATCATAAATTATTTTACATGGTACTTTCTACACTTTGCAGCTTGTAGGAACTGATCATTGCACCTTTAATTCTACACAAAAGGCTTTTGGTATTGATGATTTCCGGAAAATACCAAATGGTGTGAATGGTAATAAATAATGGTCCCTTTTGTTTCTGAAAACAAATATTTCTTTTTACATATATGGACAAAATTGTATCTATTCCGCTTTTTAATACTTTTACTGTGGCAAACACCCAATGTAGGTATTGAAGAGAGGATGCATTTGGTTTGGGATACAATGGTGGTAAGCCACTAAAGATTTTAGCTCATGCAACTAATATAAACAGCTTCTTTAGGATCACCCTTTCTAATATCTTTTTTATTCCAAATTCTGTCTTGAAGGAATCTGGCCAAATTTCTGTTACTGATTATGTCAGGATAACTAGCACTGAATGGTATGCAACAAATTTCTTCCAATAAGGATTTTTTATCTTAATTTGTCTATGAATTTTTTGGCTTACACTGAAATAAATTGGTTATATTCATTTCATAGTTTAATCTCAATGCATATGCCTGAAATATGAAGCATGCATTACCGTATTTGAAAATTTTGCAGTGCTAGAATATTCAATGTATATCCACGGAAAGGAGCAATTCTTGTTGGATCCGATGCAGATATAATTATACTCAACCCAAATTCAAGCTTTGAAATTACTGCAAGGTCCCACCATTCTAGATTAGATACAAATGTCTATGAGAGCAGGAGAGTAAAAGTAAGTTTTGCTGCTATTATTTACTCTGGATGATGATAATTAATGGATCAAGTATTTTATCACCCATGTGTTAAGTGGAGGAGTTTCTCTTGGTTTGATTAAATATATGCCAACACTTAGAAAAACAAGGCTAGTTATTGAACAACAATGACTATAGCGTGTGATGTGAATGTTATAAAAGGCACAAGCACACGAGGCCAAGAGTCTCCTACTGACTAAATAAATAGCATAAAAAATGATCTACTTTTCAGAATCAAAATGGAAGTATCTGCGATAGAACAATGTAATATGAGAGGGAAAGAGCATGTAATATGTTTGTTTTCCAGTACATAAGCATTTATATATGGATACCATGCACAAAACATTGTATCATTCAAATACTTTAAATATAGATCAGCTAAACTGTAATAATGCTTGATGCGCCTATTAAAATACTGTATCTTAAGTAGCATTTGAGTCATCGCAAACGTAAATTGCTGCTATATTCAATTTTTCAGTTTAGTCTTCTTTCTCCCAAAAAGCTAATGCATTTTTCTTTCTTTAGCTGTGTACTGTGAGAATGTCCCTCCAATCATTATTGAGATGTTAAATGTGCTTGCATATTCAAATGCTTTAAAGATGTCTAGATCTAGGACTTTGTCTCTCTCACTGTGCATATACGTATGCTGCCCAAACCTCATAATGGTGTGTCAGGTTTTGAAATTTCTGTTATTGTGTCTCAGGGGAAGGTTGAAGTGACAATTGCTGGTGGAAGGGTTGTATGGGAAAATGATGAACTGAAGGTTGTTCCAGGTTCTGGAAAGTACATAGAAATGCATCCCTTTAATTATCTTTTTCATGGAATTGACAAAGCTGATGCTAAGTATTTATCTTCTCTCCAAGCTCCAGTGAAGCGTCTTAAATCCTCAACCTAGATTGCAGGTATTAGCATTTTCTCAGTTGTAACTAAATTACAAGGAAAATCATACCCAATGTTCAAATTTGTGTTGAGCTGTGAACTATGACAAATAAATACAGCTGTTTATCCACCTGGACAGAAAAAACAAACACTGCATCCAATTTGTAAAATATGTATACCTGTAAATAATTTTTTTTTTTTTTTTTTTACTGAAGTTGTAATTAGATTATTCTCTTTTCTTCCTTTTGGAACAATAGATGCAAGAAAAATTAGAACAATTCTTAATAGTAGGGTTGATACATAGAGAGTGCACAAGAATACAGAACCTTTTTCTAATTCTCCAATTTACATGTTAATCTATAAATTTACAGAACAGAAAAATAATTCTGTTTAGTTTGACTGGAAAGTTGAAGAAGAGCTCAGGTTAAAGAATCAAGGCCTGATACAGCAGTTAATGTAGGTCAAGATCTTCTTTTTCCTCTGCAAGGCAATAAATTCCGATTAGAGAGAGGGAAAAAAAGGGGTCGTCGTCTTTTTCATATTCTGTTTTTCTTTTTAGTCTACTTTGTAGAGGTTTGTCCTTTTCTTTTAACGCTTTTTACAAGTCCGACTCTGGTATCTAACATTTTAACTTCAGCCTGAATACATTTTCCGCAGACAATTGCATTACATATACATGTAACTGAACATGTTACAAACAAATGATGGTGATGAATATGTAACTGAGAATGGTTCTGTATAATGGAGTCTTACCATAACAGGATCGTCGTCTTGTTGATGGGCAGCAAGAATTTCCTGTTCATTTCCATAGCTACGCCTGACATCAGCCTTTTGCTGCTTCCTATTGGCACGAGCTCGTGAGAACACCATGGAATAGTCAGTAGCTCCGGGATCCTTTTGATCCCACCCACCAAATTGAGGGACAGTCATCAATCCATTTTTCTGTAGATGTAAACCATTTTGAGATCAAAGCACAGCAGTCTTTGAAGGAATGTGTAAAAGGTTAGAGTACAAATTGACATTTGTTTATTCAATTTTAATATTCTCTCTAAATTCATCAATAATGATTAATGAACCAGATTCTATGAGATCACCAAGAACTCTGCTGATGCTTGTTGAAAAAACAGAAATTAGAGCATTTAAACAAAAAATAATATCTGATTAAAAATGGAAACGAATGTATTTAAAGTTTCAAACAAGAATAAAAAAATAAATCTAAAGTTGTTTAACCGTAGAGCTACATACCTCTTTCCGGTTTTCCATGGTGGCCAAATGAAGAGATGGAAGGGAGTGTCATGTGAATGGTCATTTGCATACACTAATATGTATATGTACATGTCTATTTTAGGTAAATTAAAAACCTCTTTGCCACGTGTCATTATATTATTGGGCAGAAGGGAAGGCTAAATTGGATTGTAACCGTGAACTTGATTTGGTGAAAGAGTTTGAGTTTCATAGGCCATTGCATTTTCTGTTGGAAATTATTGGTGGGTGTAAAATTAAATGAGAGGTCTTCAGACAAATTTTGCATGGTCTAGGGGTGCTTTGAAAAGAAAAAGATAAATAAAATCTCGTAATTGACAGGGAAGGAACAAAAACTTAATTACTCAAAAGGTTAGATACTTGGACTGTTGAATAGTGTAATATCTAAAATTTAAGTAATAAAGTTTAATAATATCTCAATAATATTAATGTGTTATGGAATTATTGATTACTAAAAAAAAAAAAAAGAGGCTATTTGCATATGCAAAACAAATTTAAAGGTAAAATTTACCCAAAAAAACCTTGCTTATGTTTTGTCGAGTGTTGATTATATTTTTAAGACTAACCAATTATCTAAAAGGAGATTATAATATTTGAGTTCTAACTATTATGTATTACTTATTTATTGGATAATAAGTTTCATAACTTATAAAATTATAATTATAAATAACACATTAATTGGAACTTAATTATTAAGATTACTAACATTACTCATTAGCAACCACATTTAGAGATCCAAAATTCTATAATATTATGTGCAACCTAACCTAACAATATTAATTTCACAATCTGAGTGATGCTATGCTTATTTAGTTGGAATATTTAATTTGTATAACAACTAATTATTAATAAAAATTTATTATTTAAGTTAAAAATAATAAAATTTAATATTTATCTATCACTTAAACCAATTAGATAATCATACATTATTTACCGCATCAGTTGAGATAGAATCAAATATCTCAACTAAGTACAGCATTATTGTTTCACAATTCCTAAATTTTTTTTAAATTTTTTTATATTTATTTCTACCAAAGAGAAATTGGGCCTGCTGGGGCTTCGGCCCAATTAGGCATGCACTTAGCCCAAATTCAACTTAAATCCCGCCCGGCACTCTTGTATCACGTGTCTATTAACTGAATTAAAAAAAAAAAAAAGGAGACTCATTGACATGGACAATAAAGATCAAGAAATAGAGTAAAAAAATTATGACAAAATATGTGAAGAGACTGAAATATCCAAATTATTATTACAATTTACAATTACAATTTTGCTGTGCTATAAATGCACCAAATTATCGGAATCCCCAAAATCTACGGGGGAGCGTTTCTCTGAATTTTCTGATCGGCAAGGCAAAGCGAAGCGAATGGCGACAATACCTCTGCGGAAGGGCAACGCTCGTCTGCCGCCAGAAGTAAACAGAGTTCTGTACGTCCGCAACCTGCCTTTCAACATCTCATCGGAAGAGATGTACGACATCTTCGGCAAATACGGAGCGATACGGCAGATACGTATCGGCACGAGCAAGGACACCCGCGGCACGGCTTTCGTCGTCTACGAGGACATTTACGACGCCAAAACGGCGGTGGATCACTTGTCCGGCTTCAACGTTGCCAATAGGTATCTGATTGTTTTGTATTACCAGCAGACAAAGATGAGCAAGAAGTTTGATCAGAAGAAGAAGGATGATGAGCTCGCTAAGATGCAGGAGAAGTACGGCCTTTCAACTAAAGACAAGTAATTCTTAACAATTTATGCTCGTTTGTTGAATTTGTAGGGTTACGAATTTTCAATTTCTAGGGTTTCTAAATCGCATGATGAACGGACACTGTGTAATGTGTATTATGGATATCGTTGTATGAAAATAGAGAGTGGCGTTTTGAGCTTATGCTCTTGTACTCTTTATTGCAAATAATGAGTAGAATTTGAATAGAGTGCAATAGCAATTGCTCTTAATATGGAATCAGCCAGATTGTGTTCCTCAATGTTAAGTAGCTTCTATGTTAATCGTGCTTTGCCTTTTTTAGCAGACCAGCTGACGGAGCTCAGTATGTGTATGGATATTGTTGTATGAAAATAGGGAAAGTGTGTGTGGATTATGTAGTTTTCAATATGAGGTAGTTTTTATATTAGCTGTGGTTTGTTTTTAGAACAAAGTGGATTGATTTTGAGTTTCAAGTGTTTTTTATAAATCAGCTGATGGAGCTCAATTTGTTTTTCTTCATGTCTTCTGTTTCTCCCTCTCAGAAGACTGATCCTAGTTTGATATCTCTTCTTTTTGTATTTTTATTTATTTTTTGCATGAGCAGAATAGTTAGTGATGTACCTACTCTGAGACATCAGTTTAGGTTTTCAGTTTTGGAAAGTTCGAAAATTAGATGGAAGTCTGTCTCATGAAGGTCGATAAAGGACATTTCTTTTTATCATCATTATTCTTGATCTTTTACCTTTTTTTTTTCTTGGTTCTTCATGTTTCTACTGTTATCCACTCAGATGAGCCCTTTGTTGAATTTTAATGTCCGGTTAATGTTTAGTCGTCTTTGTGCTCTGCTACTGCCTACTAGTAGAAGCATCTGGAAAACTGTCAGATAATTGAAAAAATATTCTTGTAAAGCCACAATTTTGTGCTAGGATGGTGGGTAGATATATTGGGAAGGTTGATTGTTAGGTTGAACTGAGATCCAAAACTTTTCTCTTTTTTCCGAAGCCAGGTTTTAATTGATTGTGCAGCTAGTACATTTTAATAATTCTCAAATTTCAGTATTCTGTATGTGGTAAATATGTGCTTCAATGTGATTTGGATTGAAGAAATCTATCTAGAATGGCTTTTAGGTCAGTTAAGAAGTCTGTTCTTACTGAAACAGATTTACCTCATTTTTGGAGAGGTGAAAGTTGGACCAATGTGTAGGTTTTTCCTTTCACTCAAGCCATAGCCACTGTAGATACGGTTAGCAAAGGATGGAAAGCAACAGTGAAATGTAAAATAGATAACTGTTACATTTTTTGCCCTTTTCCCTTTTTGGTTTATTAGCGAGGCAGGGTTGTGTAGCTTTTGGGAATATGAAGGTCTTTATTAAATGGGTTAAGTTTAATGCGGTTTAACTTCTTTGAACAAAATACAATCAATACCTAGAAGAGGGATGTGTATGAATTCAACAACCCGCCCTTGCTATTGGTGGTCCCTACAGCAAGGAGGAGAGGTAACACATGTACATGAAAGCAAGCAAGAGAGCAGAGCGGCTTATGGCTTCAGGGATCTACACACCATCATTTGAAGAGGCAGTATGAGATAGATCTATTCCTATACAACTTAGATAATGAAATTATTTGAGATTGGAGGCATGCAATGTACATAATAGAAAGTTAAATTCTCTACAAATAAGAATTAGGGGTGGGCAATTTCGGATTCGGATCGGATTTAATCGGATTTCAGATAATTCGGATTGAGAAAAAATCAATCCGATCCGAATTATTCGGATTCGGATCGGATATATATTTCGGATTAGTTCAGATTCAGATTGGATCGAATGAATTCATAGTTCGGATTCGGATCATAATTTTGGATTCGGGTTGAATTCGGATGTGGAACTTTTTTGACAATTTTCTCAAAAAATTTATGAAAATATATATTAATTCTCTAAATAAATTCTCCAAATAAACATTAATCTAAATAAACTCTTCAACTCTCCAAATCTTCAACTGGTTGTGGCCTTGTGGGTCACGGGTTGACGGTCCCGAATAGTTCTTCTTGATCATTGAGTGGTCACTTGGTTGGGTTCGATTCGGTGGTCGCAGTGAAATGGAGTGCATGGGTAGTGGATGCATTGCTCATTTGAGGTTAGGTGCGTTGGTCTTGGGTAATGGTTGCTTACTGAGTTAGGTGCGTTCGTTCGTGGCTCACTAGTTGTGGCCTTGTGGAATGAGCGGATCGTGGTTCTTGGCTTCTTGCTGGCTCATCGAGTGGTACTGGTCGGGTTCGTTTGGTGGACGATGATGAATTGGGTCCGTGGGTAGTGGATGTGGTGCTGGGATGGGGTTGGGTGCGTTGGTCTTGGGTAATGGCTGCATGTGAGGCTGGGTGCGTTCGTTCAGTGGCTCACTTGGTTGTGGCCTTGTGGAATGAGCGGATCGTGGTTCTTGGCTTCTGTCTTGATCGCTGAGTGGCTCTCTGGTTGGGTTCGTTCGATTGGACGATGATTGAAATGGGTCATGGGTAGTGGATCACGTGCTATTGGGGTTGGAGTGCGTTGGTTTTGGGTAATGGTCTGCATTTGGGTTGGGTGCGTTCGTTCAGTGGCTCACTTGGTTGTGGCCTTGTGGAATGAGCGGATCGTGGTTCGTTGACTTCTGCTTGATCACTGAGTGGCTCTCGGTTGGGTTCGTTTGGTGGTCGTGGGTAGAGGCTTAGCTAGGTTCGTGCCTTTGTGGGTAGAGTCAGCGGCTGAAATGGGTCTGTGGGTAGTGGATGCGACTGCCGGCTGGGGTTGGGTGCGTTCGTCTTGGGTAATGGCTGCCGGTTGGGTTGGGTGCTAGTGAGTCACTAGATGTCTGGATCGTTGGTATTGGCTCTTAGGTTTTTCGATTTTGGTTTTTTGAATAGTAAATTCTGAAGCTGAACTGGATTTTAAAATTAAAGAAAGTGTAAATCCGATCAGATGGTTCGGATTAATCTGAATCCGATCGGATTACATAAATTATATCCGATTGGATTTGATGTTAAATCTGAATCCGATCTTAACAAATTCAGATTACATCGGATTCAGATTACATTGAAAATGATTAAGCTAAGCCCATGGCAGAGCTTAAATAAATTATTTTTAATTCCCTATGAACGAAACGTAATTGGCTAGTTAAACAAAGAGGTTGGAAGCCATTTGGTCACACCCTTTGAATTAAAAGGTAACACGTAAGCTCCTCAATGTTTGTCACTCTCCGGTCCCAATTTCATATATATCCTTAATTTACTAATTGCTTTGATTACCAAAATACCCTCAGTGCTTAATAAATTAATTATGAAGCAGCTCCTTTAAAGCATATTGAAGGAAGAATTGGAATGAAAAATGTGGTTCGCATATTTTTAGGATTAAGGAATGGAACTTGATTTTAATAGTGAATTTAAGGAATAAAAGTTTGGTATAAGTTTTCATTTATTGAACTTTTTCCTTATTAAACTTTCCTAATTCTCAAATTATCCTCAATTAAAATATGTCACTTTTATATTTTGGGTCTCGTAGAAGTTCTACAATATTTGCTAATAGGTCTTTTATTATTTTTATTAGTAATATAAACAATTTCTATCGGTAAAGTAACCAATAGAAATCGGTAAATTAACCAATTTATTCTGATTGGGTAAAGTGATCAAGAGATTAGAGAGTTTTTATTAAATTGAACTTCATCGTAAAATCTCACATTTATCGTAAGGCTCCGTCTATGTTGCAATTGTCATACGGTAAGGCTCCGTCTATGTGATGCAATTGTCATGCGGTACTTTAGTTGCAACGGGTTTAACTTAAAAAAGAGTCTTAACTTAATAAGATTCTTCCTGTACGGTTGTACCATATCTACTCATATGTAGTGTCTAGTGGGAAAGAGAAAAATCAATACTGTTTGCGAGTTTTCGAGTCAATTTTTTATGCCAATCTAAGATAAAATTACTTGATATCAAGTAAAAAATAAAAAATGAAAATTGTAGGAAGCGAATCAGGACGATGATTGGTTGGAACAAATTACCATCTTTCAGTTTAATCGACATTTTTCATAAATTTTACAAACTAAAGCCTTATCTCATTATCGAATCTACTTATTGAGAGAAAATAAAGTTTCTTAAAATTTTTGAATTGTGACAACGCATTTTTTTAAAAGTGAAAGGACGGGGTGGAAAAAAACATTACATGTCATATGCTAAACAACGAGTATTTATATTGTATTTTCTCATGCGGTTTTATAGTTACAAAACTCTACAAATTCTTGGCTTGGGCCATGTAATAATTTGTTTCAATTTTAAGTTATATCAGACAAAATTCTTATAATTGTTGAAGGTGTAGGAATTTTTTAATAAAAATATAAATAATACAGAATGTATGGGAGCTGGATGATATAAGACATTAGGGCACTTGGTGCTAGTTTGGGTGTTCTCTAAGTTTTTAAATAATTGATGTTAGCCATATTATAGAAATAATTTATTATTAAGAAAATAAGTTAAATATTTGATACACTTTTTTTTTTAAGTATTGTAAGGGCTAAATGTATTTACTCCAAGGAATAATCTTAAAATTCTATTGGTTTTCTGAATTTGAAAAAGTGTGAATTTTCAAGAATGAGAATTTTATGATATGCTAGGAATTCTTTATGATAATCATCCACGACTAGAACGTATCTTAATGCTTGAAAATTGGATGGGGTGGCTCAATAAAGGATTAGTTCTTGACAGTTCATTATGTAGAAGAGGATTCCTATGTTCTTGACAGCCCATATTTGTCTTAGTGGAGTCTTTCAGTGGCATGTTTAAGAAAATAAGTTCAATATTTGATACATTTTTTTTTAAAAAAAATATTGTAAGTTTTAAAAGCAATCATATATATTTAGTATATTTTCTATTAAATTATTGTAAAAATATTTTTTTATTGTGTATATATAATAATCAATAACTAAATAAATATTTATATTTTATATTTTATTATTTCAATATTACTGATAATAATATTAATCCCTTCAAATTTCTAAATTGAATTAGGATAATGTTGGATTTCTAACATATATGTGAGGATATATATTAAATTATAATAATTATAAAACATGATTTTTAAAATTAGATTTTAAAAAATTGTTCATTTCTTATTTTTCAAAATCTATTTTAGGATAAAGTAATTTTGACAAATAAAATTATCAAACATCAAAATTAACTTTTAACTTTTCAATCTCCTAACAGTCATCGCAAAGAAGCCTTATTATTTCTGAACTTTTGTTAATTCTTACCAAATGAAACTCTATGCCCTTATTTATAGTAAGAGCTAAGCAATGAAGCGATGCTCCCAAGAGTGTGGTTGGGTTGGTCATCATATTAGTTGTAGAGCTGTGAAAGCCCAGGTTCGATTCTCAGGGGTGAGAAAGAAATTAAAAAATTGTATTTGAGCTTATCCGAACCCTTTTCTTTTTCAAAAAAAAAAAAAAAGGAAAGCAATGAAGCGGTGTTCGCGTGCAAGGTTGGCAGAGAGATCTTCGAATTTCAGAGCGATCATGATGTTGCGAGGGATTCTCGCCAAGGCCCAATTGAAAGTTCAGGTTAGAATCGGGCCGTAAGGTAAGGCCTGTCCGGGATCCCATTATCTTGATTTTTTGAATTTCCTTAATTAAAATCCAAAATCCTTAGAGCTTGATCTTCTAAGACGGCCGCCTCTCACAGCTCATCACAATTCAATTCGTCAAAGTCCCTTGCTCAAACCATTCATGCTGTCGTGCAGCACCACTGCAGCCAGCGTGCGGGCTGCTGGTGAAGGGAGATGTGTGTGTGTCTGTGTGATATGACAATCAAGCATCACATGAGATGTTCATAAGATGTAGGCTGATGAAGCAAACAAGGTGAGATATAAGTTACATTATTACATTAATGAAAGTTGCATTTGAGTTAATATAAGTTACATTAAGTTACCATGCATGCACATGCTAAAAAGCATAATTTAGTCAAGCCAAAATGGGTAGAAGACACCTACTGCCAGTAGCTGTCATAACCAAAAATCATTATTTTAGCACGTGCCTGATTTTATCCCTGTGTTTGTCAAATTGAATATCGTTCTCTCTCTTGAGGTGAATGAAAATGAGTCTAAGTTTTCTTAATGTTGGTGAATTCTCTTTGGATTCATTGTTTGGCTCTCACAAATTCACAATTCACATGCATGCACCAGCCACCACGAAGAGTAGCAGTCATTCAGTGATTCTTAATGTTATGACTAGTAGACGTATGAATATGCACGTGATTTTGGAAACCTTATTGCTTATATTGAATTGAATCTACCAACTTATGTTACAACTAACAAATTGTTAAGGTAGATTATTCTTATACGGAAGATAAACAAAGGGTGCGACTGATTAACTGTATTATCTATATTATAATAATTATATTATATTAAGGTGTATTACATTAAGTTGTAATATAATATTATATTTAGTGTAGTCTGAATTATAACTAAATTATTCTTTTTTAAATTAATTATTAAATAATTATTTGTATATATTAATTTTATAATTATACTATATCATAAAATAACATAATATTAAATTATAAGTTTATTTTTATTTATTAGTGTTGAATATAATGGTTTAATTTTTTAAATTTATTATTTTAGTAAACAATAAATTATTAAATATAATTAAAATAATTTTTACACATGTAAAGTAAAATAATTAAAATAATTTTATGTAATGAAGGTGGAATAATGTATTATCATTTATTTATTAAATATTTGGGTTTATTAATATTTTATATTATTATTTAAACTAAATTTTTTATTTAGATATAAATTAATATTTATTATAATTTATTAAATAACAAAAATTTCATAATTATATTCAAAATATGAACAGTATTTTAATGTGATATAGCCTCAACCCTATCTCCCTTGAGTTTATTTTATACACTTTTCATTGCATTAACTACTTTTTTAATGCAGTGCAATGCAACTAAAAATTACAGCCAAATATGGGTTAGCATAAGAACAATGTTTTAATGCAATTTAATGCAAGTTGCCAAACAGACCTAAAAGATATTAATTAATTATTGCGTGAGACAATAGAAGTACACCTATTGCCTTCATTTTTATTCCACTAGCTGTCAGATTAATTAATTATAATGTTTTTTCAAGCGTACTAATAATTAAATCCTCTCCTTATCCATAAGAACGAAGTTCAACTCCTGGACCTCTTATTTCAGCTCAAGATTTACGCAATTGAATTAGCTGACACTTATAATGCTCTATTGTAAAAAAATATATTTTTGCAAAAATATTAATCTTTTGCAATCAAATTAAAAAATATATATTTATATTAAATATTTTAAAAAATTAATATATAAATAAATATATATGGGTCTGGGTTTTCTATTTTTGGAACCACCCAAACCCGGACACAGACATATTTGGGTTTCTATTTTTGCATTCGAATTCTGAAAAAATATTAATCTGGTATGGGTTAAACCCACTTCAAAAAATCAGAGTTCATCCTAGTTCGGGTTAAATTTCTCTCTCTCTCTCTCTCTCTCTATATATATATATATATATAGACTTAATTTTTCATCAAACATCTTTTTCTAGAATATGTTTTGCAGCTTTACAATCAATTCTAAGTAAAAATTTTTTATTTAATAAATCACTTTGAAACTTTGTAATGCATAATACTATAGATAAATACATATATGATCTCTATGTCTCGGAGGCTAAGTAGTAGGTTATATGACAGATCTGATATGAAAGATCAGTCTGCAAATCATGCATAAACTTTAAAATTTAAAATATAGAATCTCTCTCTGTCTCTCTCTCTCACTCTATATATCAATGAATGAATAGATAGGAAACATACTTTAAGAGCATTTGAAAAGAGAGATTGCCAATTTTTCTTAACTGAAATCAATATATATCATTTATTCATACTATTTTTATAATATTTAAAAAATCCCTTAGTATAAAAAATTTAAGAAAAATAGGGGTAAATGGGTTATTTGTTTGAGATAACTTATCTTGAAAATAAAATATATATTTATTATAAGAAAAATATTTAAAAAATAACAAAAGTACAAGAGAAAATAAAATTTATTATTAATTTTTTTATTCACACTGAAATATTTCTTATTTTTAGAAATTTATTTTTTTATTTTGATTTCAGTTATATGGTTTATTTAACCTATAATAAATATAAATAAAAATGTAGTTGAAAATAAGAATAATATTATAAAATTATAAAGATTATTGAGTATTATGAGAAAAGTAAGAAAATAAGAGATATATTTTAATTTTAATAGTAGGAACTGACAATCTCCCCACCCAAAAATTTCACCCTCAATATTTTAAAGACCAGTTTCAAAATTTTAAAGA
The DNA here is from genome assembly GCA_025617385.1 of Murraya koenigii. NCBI lineage: Eukaryota > Viridiplantae > Streptophyta > Magnoliopsida > Sapindales > Rutaceae > Murraya > Murraya koenigii. The sequence goes on along the minus strand of CM046815.1, from coordinate 7,089,265 downwards.
CCCAAATTAATTGAATTAGTCTCAAGAATATTGAATATCAATCACTTCAATTAAAACCAATGGCAGTTTTCAGCCAAGGGCTTTCACTACACTTTGAAAAGGTTTTCAACCACCAAACTCACATCCTCGTACCATATTCGATAGATGTGTAGCTGAATCTCACGTGATTTCTACCAAACAAAAAAAATCTGTCTTTATAATTTCATACCAAATTCAAACTCACATATCCAACCCAATTACCCATGCATTTTTCATGTCAGATCAACACATACACATAGCCATGGCAGCCCTAGAGACAATTCTTCTACGGGAGATCGTCGCGGCGGCACTCCTCTTTCTTATTACTCGTTTCTTTATTCGTTTTCTCATAGGAAAATCACCCCGACCACTCCCTCCGGGCCCCAAAGGGTTTCCGTTCATCGGAGTACTTCCTCTTCTAGGTGCCATGCCCCACGTAACACTAGCCAAAATGGCTAAAAGATATGGCCCTGTCATGTACCTTAAAATGGGCACATGCGGCATGGTCGTGGCTTCCACACCGGATGCCGCTCGAGCCTTCCTCAAAACCCTAGACCTGAATTTCTCGAACCGGCCGCCGAACGCCGGTGCAACCCACTTGGCCTACAACGCTCAAGATATGGTCTTTGCTGATTATGGACCTAGGTGGAAACTCTTAAGAAAGCTAAGCAATCTGCACATGCTCGGTGGAAAAGCCCTAGATGATTGGAGTAACGTGCGTAGCATTGAGCTAGGCCACATGCTTCAAGCCATTTGTGAGTCTAGCCAGCGAAATGAGCCCGTGGTGGTCTCGGAGATGTTGACGTACGCCATGGCAAACATGATAGGTCAAGTCATACTAAGCCGTCGAGTCTTTGTGACCAAAGGGACAGAATCTAATGAGTTTAAGGACATGGTGGTAGAGCTCATGACTTCGGCCGGATTTTTCAATATTGGTGATTTTATACCCTCGGTTGCTTGGTTGGATTTACAAGGGATCGAGCGTGGGATGAAGAAATTACATATCAGATTTGATGTCTTGTTAACAAAGATGATTGAAGAGCACATGGCTTCAACTAATGAACGTAAAGGGAAGCCGGATTTTCTCGACGTCGTCATGGCCAATCGAGAAAATTCTGATGGAGAAAGGCTTACCATCACCAACATCAAAGCACTTCTCTTGGTAATTTATGTCTTCAAAACTTTACCCTTTTTGTTGTGTTTATTATTATGCCCATGCATTTAATAAGGTCGTATCGTGGTCTTTCTTTGTGTTGTTCGTATTTGTACAGTACGTGAAATGCAGTGTAATCTTAATAATTAAATATATTATTCTCAAGTCAGGACTGATAAGATATGTTATTTAATCGAAATATAATTAATTTATTGAGACAATTTTGTGTTTTTGTTTCTTTTTTGGGGCTCTAGAATTTATTTACTGCAGGTACGGACACATCATCAAGCATAATCGAATGGGCACTGGCTGAGATGTTGAAGAACCCTAGCGTTATGAAGCGAGCTCAACAAGAGATGGATCAAGTAATTGGCAGAAACCGAAGGCTTGAAGAATCAGACATAGAGAAACTCCCATATTTGAAAGCCATATGCAAAGAAACGTTTCGAAAACACCCATCAACGCCACTAAATCTTCCACGTGTCTCAAAGGAAGCATGCGTGGTAAATGGTTACTACATTCCCAGAGACACAAGGCTGATCGTCAACATTTGGGCAATAGGGCGTGACCCCGACGTGTGGGAAGACCCTCTAAATTTTAACCCAGAGAGGTTCTTAAGTGATGAAAAAAATGCAAAAATGGATCCACGTGGGAATGATTTTGAGCTGATTCCATTTGGTGCTGGCAGAAGAATCTGTGCGGGCACCAGAATGGGGATTGTTCTTGTCGAGTACATTTTGGGCACACTGGTGCACTCATTTGAATGGAAATTGCCAGAAGGAGATGATCAAGATCAACTCAACATGGACGAAGTCTTTGGCCTTGCTCTTCAGAAGGCTGTCCCACTTTCTGCTTTGCTTCGCCCTCGCCTTGCCCCTACTGCTTATGCTTCTTAAATTGATGACCACTTTTCATTTCTTCACATATTTGTTTCTTTCTACGGATTGCACCCTGTAATAGTGATGATCATCATCATTGTCGTCAATTTCAAGTGTGTTTGTGTATTTTGAGATAATAAAAGACCCTATCTTTGCTTGACTTCGGTTGTTAATGTTGTATATTTTAAAATAATTGCTATTAATTGTATGAGTTGTGAAAAAATTTCCGTTACATGATTTTTAAAATTTATTTTTAAAAATATTATGAATTTTAAAAGTGGTCGTATGTGTTTGGTAAATCTTACTATTAAATTACCATGAGAATACAAATAATTTGAAATTTAATGTAATATTAAATATAGTTTATTTACACATATATATACATATACCTAAAATATTGTTTTTATTGTGTATATATAACAATTAATAACTAAAATAAATATTTTTGTTATATCAATTATATTTTTTTATTTTGTTATCTTAATATTATTGATAATAATATTAACCTCTTTAAATATCTTTATTTTTTAAATTGAATAAAGACAATTTTGAATTTTCATAATATATGAGAGGATATAAATGAAATTGTAATAAGTGTAAAATTGATTTTAAAAAAATTATCAAAATTAGAATTAATTTTTAACGTCTCAAAATTAAAAATTAACTTTTAACTTCTCAAAATTATCAATAAGCTCCTGAAAATAATTGCATACGGGCATTAATGTAATATTATCTGTGAATGTCTACTTCTCTTTCTTCTATTGTTTATTTATTAGTCATAGAAGTGCCTCAATTAGTTTCTATTTTTAGCTTCAGAACAAAAACAAGGACATCAATCATTCAATTTCATGCTATTTTTAATAATAAGAAATGGGTTATCTCACACAAATTTCCAGAGTGTTGTCGGTGACCTAATTAAGGCACTGGGAGCAAACAAAGTAGGTGATTGATTGTGTGACGCAATTGAGGATTGAATTACAAACAATTGATAAATTGCCCAATTTTGTTGGTGACCCCAATACGCACACGTAATTTAATTGATTCAGAAAAATTCAAGATTCGATACAAGCCTAAAACTTATTAAAGTTTAAAATGAAATACAATGGTGAAATTAAATCAACACAAAAGCTGAAGCTCGAAAGATTGCATGATTTCTGCCAAAATGCCCAGCCTCCGCCAACTTAAATTTAGGGCCACTTTCAAAGGGGGAAAAAACTTGAATTTGGAGTCCTAGGAACATGATTGTAGATAACAACTTTTTTTTTTTAATATACATAATGAAATTTAATATTGTTTTATGTAGATATTGGGAGGTGCGTAAGACTAATTACCAAAATCTATTTAATCACAATAAATTTAGTTTTGGAGTGTGGGCAACTCACTGGGTTACAGAATGTGGAGTATTTTTTAAGTTTTTTAGGAGAAAAAGAAAGGATGAAAGAGGGGTAGTAATGGTGAGAGGTTGGATTCAAGGTGAGAAAATTAGAAGAAGCTCCTTAAACTTGCAAAACAATGAAAATGAGATTAGAGGTACAGTCAGGATAGCCGACGATTATACTCCAACGCTCAAGTTAGCTATTTGAACTTTTATATTGTCGAGAGCTTGTAAACCCCCTATGTGGAGTGTGTGTTTGGTTGTATATGGTAATGTTTGAAAAAAAGAATATTGTTGTCATTATATAGTATACTCTGGATACCATATCATGTAACATATTTTTAATAACAATTTTACTATCATTTCTAGTATATTTATCATTCTTTTATCTTCATTATACGTTTTGAGCCATTAGAATTATGCGTGGGGGATGCTGGAAGCGTTATTAGCATATTTTGTCATTTTATACAGGTACGTTACACTGCAGAGTAGTACAAAATATTCTTACAAAAGCTATCTAGGCAACTGTAGGTGTAGCAGCCAAGGACCACTGTCTTTGGTCTGCTACTTTTGGCAAGTACGACAATTGTTTATCTCTTCTTTTTTTATAAGATATTTCTTATTTGATTTTGCCAAATCAAATATTCTCTTTTAATGATAAAAACGTCATATATGATATATATTTTTAGAGATTATTTGACCATCTCGGTCTTTATATAGAGTTTCTCACATACCCTCTCAAATTACTAGGTGTGCTTGATATATTTCGGATATCTTGCGTACCTACTCGCTAATAAAATTTATTTGGGATAGATCAAGTATGCTAGGTAATCACTTATAATCACAAAACTTCACGTTCATTATGTAGTGCTTCATTGTTGATCTTCTACTTCTTCCCCAAACAAATTTAAACTCCTAAAGTTTATTTAAATGATTATGTATAGCATTCAAGGATAATAAGTTAATTCGGAGCTACATACTCAAATAAGTATGATAGATTTTGGGCTTATAATAAAACATATTTTTCAATTATAAAAATTATAACACTACGAGAATTCAAAAAAAATTACAAATAGAGAAGATCAATTCAACAACAAGCCAACAACAATAGTTATCATGTACTCCTAACAGTGCATATCAATGAAAAATTAGTACATAAAAAAAAAGCAAAAAAATAAAAAAGCACACCCTTCTTCAAATCTCCTAAGCATCAAATTAATCAGCAGACCAATTTGACTCCATTAATCTCTTGTTGGAAGGTGGAGAGAAACTAATTACAATTGGCAATTAATCTATTAATTAATTGCAAGCTGCTTCTGATCGTAATTTGCTGCTTCAATTCATATTTAGCCATCTCGAACACCCGTTTCCCTCTCAATCTAGTCTTCGAAAATGTACATTAAAAAGGGGAAAAAAAGGAAGGAAAAAAAGTATCCATGAGTATGAATCAAGCAACATGAATTCTTTTGTACTTTTTGACATACATATAATTAAAATAGCTATCAAATATGAATTCCCCTCTCCACCCTTCGAACCATTTTTCATTTTGCCACTTCTTCTTCATCATCATCATCATCACCACCACCACCACACAAACAATTAAACACACAAAATCAGACAAATACATCACGCCGCTTCTTCGGATTTGCTTCATTTCCTTTTCTCATCATCGTCACAAATTCCTCATAGTTGATACGGCCATCCTGCAAATCAATCAATCAATCAATTAATTAAACAAAAAAATCTCGACATACTTCTGATTGTAATATCAGTAGAACTGTATCGTAATATCGTTAATTAATTTAACTTACATTGTCGTTATCAACTTCAGAAATGACTTCCATAATGTCTTTTCCATCGTTCATGCCGTATTCACGGAGAACTTGCTCCAGCTCTTCAGTCGTAATGAAGCTGCATGTGCATGGGACCAATAAAATTTTACTAATAACAATAATATTATTATTATTATTAAAATAAATAATGTGCTGAATTCGAGGATAAGACACGTTACATCTTCAGACTCCATGTCACTTTCTTTTTCAAAAATTAATAAAATTTCCTCGTGCCGCCGAAGTATACTAATACTAATAAATACTAACGTTAATTTGTACTTGTACATACCCGCTGTTATCTTTGTCAAAGTGCTGGAAAGCAGTATAAAGATGTTCTTCTCTATCCATTCGATTCAAATGCATAGTGGCAGTAATGAACTCATGGTAATCGATGGTTCCATTGCCATCAGCATCAGCCTGTTTGGATAGATTTAAGAAATCAATTAAACAAATTAATTGATTTAATAATTTTTATATTCCAAGAAGGAAAAGATTGTTATTAATTAAAAAGAAGAAGAAGAAGAAGAATAAAAAATAAAAAATAATTTCACTTACAGCTTCCATTAATTGTTTAGCTTCATATTCAGAGAGCTTAGTTCCTTGCTTAGCAAGACCTTGTTTCAACTCTTCAAGTGTAATGGTGCCACTGTTGTCGGTGTCAATGCCCTTGAACATCTCTTTGAGTCCCATGATTTCCTCCTCAGAGAGGCATCCAGCAATCACCTGAAAAATTCAATCCCATTAATACCATTACGTATAAATATATGTGTGTGTGTGTGTGTATAGAGAGAGAGAGAGAGAGATTTATGTTCAGGTCTGAAGGTTCGGATTTTGTAAAATTTCAGATTTGAACTAGAATCAGAGTTGTACAGCGTTGTACAACTCTTTTATTATAAAATACGGACGTCCACACCTGAGGACAACTGGTGATTAATGTCAGTTAGGTGAAATGATGATGAGTACCCGAAGAGCAACTTTCTTGAACTTATTCATGGCTTTGAACTGTTTGAGCCTACTCAAAACGGCATTGTCAAGAGGAACATCAGGTGCTTCTCCATCCTCCTTGATCCAGGGATGACCTGATTGATAATAAATTTGATTGAGTAATTAATAGTATGTTTTTGCTATTACATACATTAGTAACTAATGAATTAATTAAAAGCTTAATTAGTTAGGCACCAAGAACTTCAGTGGCAGTCATCCTCTGCTTAGGGTCAGAATTGAGCATCCTCTTAACAAGATCCTTTGCTTGAGGTGAAATCGATGGCCATGGATCACTTGTAAAATCAATATGACCACGTAATATCGCATTGAATATCCCATGTTCCGATTCTGCAGCATCCCATGCCACAAATTAATCAAAGCCATTTAATTAATTAAAATTATTTGCATAAAAAATCACCTAGCTACCCTTTTTTTTAATCCCCCAAAATAGTAGAAGCAGACGAAGCCAAATTAATATTTTAAACCCCTACCTCCCCAGGATTCAGCTCGATCAGATGGTTAGTTCAAGTCTCCGAGGACACAATCCTTTGTTACGCTAACGAAAAATCATCTAGCTATATATATATATATACATATATATATTGTTTACTTACCAGCCCAGAAAGGAGGAACACCACATAGAAGAATGTATAACATGACCCCAATACTCCAAATATCAGCTTCAGGTCCGTATTTCCTCTTCAGCACCTCAGGTGCTATGTAATATGCACTGCCAACAATATCCTTGAACACCTCTCCTGTTGCACATATATAGACAAAAGAGTATTAAAATTCTTTATATACTTTAATAATTAAACACATAACTAATTAAGGGTGCAAATTAAGAGAATTTAAAAAAAAAAAAAAAAAAAACCTTGCTTATAGAACACGGATAGTCCGAAATCCGTAGCCTTGAGAGGTGCATTTTCGTCCTTGTTAAGTAAAAGGAAATTTTCAGGCTTGAGGTCACGGTGAATAACCCCCATGGAATGACAAGTGTGTATGATTTGAACAATCGTTCGGAGCAAAGATGCAGCAGCACGTTCGGTGTAGTGGCCTTTCGCGATGATCCTGTCGAAAAGCTCACCTCCGGCACACAGCTCCATCACCAAATGGACAGATTGTTTATCCTCATAAGCACCTTTGAGTTCAACAATGTTAGGCTGGCCAGTCAAGTGATGCATTATTTGAACCTCCCGCCTAACATCTTCAACATCCTCTTTGTTAACAAGTTTCCTCTTAGCAATAGTCTTGCATGCAAATTGTTGGCCCGTGCCCTTGTGTGTGCACAAATGTGTGATACCAAATTGACCTCTACCAAGTTCTTTGCCAATGGAATAAGTAGCCTTAACATCTTCCATTGGACGGCCTAACACTGCGCCAATGGCGCCAGGCTTACCGCCACCACCGCCCTTGTTGGAGGCGCCGGGGATTGGAGACGATTGTGGGCCAGTCTTAGGTGGGGTGTCCATTGTGCCATTGCCACCAGCACCATCATTGACACCACCATTACCATCAGTTACTTTTTCTTCTTTCTCATTTTCAGCCTTTCCATTGGAACAACAATTGCCCATAATTTTGGAAAAAGAAAAAAGAAAAAGAAAAAAAAGAGAGAGGATTGATTGAGAGAGAAGAGTAAGAGTTGATGGCTTTTTAAGAGATTTGACTCTCTCTCTTTTTATTTCTTTCTTTCTTTCCTTTTTTTTTTATAAATTTTAAATTTTCTTTCTCCCTTTTTTTCTTTCTTTAAGGGTGTTCAAGAAAGTGTTGTTTAGAGCTAGAAAGACATGTATAGAGAGAGAAAAGAAAGAGGAGGATTAGGAAACAGCTTGGATTTTTGGTGTAGAAATTGAAGAGGATCGATTGTGAGCAATTTTAGGAATCAAGCGTGTGGTTGAAAGGGTCATAGTGGGTAAATGAGCAAATGATGCTTGTTTTTTAAGACAAAGGTTGAGAGGATTTTCCGGGAAAATTCAATTAACTTAGCATTGACACATGTTATGTATTGCAAACATTAAAGCTAGTAATAGTAATCTTGTTACACCAACACAAGTAAGCTTAGTAATAGTAATCTTGTTACACCAACACAAGGAAACAACTATGTATTAGTTCTAATTCTATTTTGAACCCGTTAAGCTTTAGTTTAGTTTAGTCAGTTAAATTAGTTTTTAGCAATTCAATGTTAAAACGGTATCGATAGCACAAAAGCTGCCAACGTTTGTCTGTTAGCAATATGTATAGTTTTCCAAGCCAGATACATATAACATGGGTTCTCTTTCTCTCTTTAATATTTTTCTTGGCCAATTCATATGATCGAAATTTAACATTTTTCGTTTTCATTCCGTGACATATTACATGAAACTTTTGCAATGCTCATGAAATCAGAACATTCAGTTTTCACATTGTAAGTGTATCTAATTAATGACTAATTAAATAACATTAATGCAGGTCATACTACCACTAGTACCGGTACTAGTTTTTCAAGTCTACATCAAGATTGTAGACATGATATTTTGAAAAGTTTGATCATATTACCCAATATTTGAGAAGGGTTTTGTTTTAGCCCAAATTTTGTTAACTAAGAAATCCGGACTATAATATTATGATTTGTTACAAGGAAGACGAAATGGGAGTGAGATTAAGCCATTACAACAACAAGAATAAATCATAAATTGGGACCCGCAAACTGAGGAGACCCTTTTGACTAAACCCTACAGAAAAGTGAGGAGTTCTTTAGAATATCACTGAGGAAACCCTAAAACCAAATGTTGAAGATGAAAGAAAGGAGTGAATTTCGGTACAGAGACTCAACCTTCCCCTTTGCCTATTTATCCAACGGCACACCTGGCTCTCCCTAATTGGAGGCTACTCAGGTAGGGGTAAATTAGTATCTTCTCATTTGGAACCCTTTTCTCTTCATTCCTTGACATTTCATGTAACAAATACTGAAGAAGCCTACGTGTGTGCTCTTATACTTTGGTCTCGTACATATTGGCTGCCTGGTAGGGATAACATGAAGGCCCAGACCCGCCCTTTGCATAAATGTAATGACACATACACCCCTAAAGTTTAGTGAAAAAAGTGACTGGCTCATGCACTTTTTGTTCTATTACAATCCCAACTGAAACAAGGCCAAGGGTTCGGGCCAGATCGGGTATTTACTAGTAATAAACTTTCATTGGAATCCACAAGAAGCATTAACGCTGGAACAAAGATAACGAATAGCGGAAATTTGAAGTACAATATTTACTGGGAGAATTTTAACAGAATGGGAATGTTACTAGTAAAAATGCAATCGATCCACTAAGGCATAATTTTTTTTTATTGCCAGTGCTCAGGATTGTTTCTCAAGAAACAAGTATTGTACACAAACTAAGAACATGATACACGCAATGTTAATTATAATTCAATATGCTAATTCTATTAAATAAAATTCCTCCACAAAGATTAAAAAGGATACTTCACTGATAGAGGAGAAGAGTTTGTCAGCATCAGTACGTAGGAATTGATGGATCAACCTTGGTAGCATATGCATGTATTCCGCCAGATACGTTAAATACTCTCCTAAAACCCTGAATAATTTGAATCAAATAACCAAGAAAAAGAAAACGAAAAAGAGAGAGATCAGAATATTAACATACTAGCCAAAGAAAAAGAACAAGTTCTCTTCCCCAACACTGAAACATAAAACTTGAAAGATGGGGTGATAAAACCCTCCTACCACAATGCATCAGGCAATGAATATATGCAGCAGAACTTTTGGGAACTGAGTTTTTAAAAATAGAAAATTGAATAAGACAGAAGTATGGTAAAAGAAATGGAAGGATTTAAAAATCGTCCCAATGAGACAAATAGAAGAAACTAGAACTTGAAACCAATTAACTCATATGACTTAAAAGTGTTTGATTTACTCTCAAGTATAAGAGTGTCTAATTATAATATAACTCGGTGAATTCGAGGTCGAAACACAAGAAATTTTAAATTTAGTAGTCTATTATTAAATAAAAATAAATAATAGAAAAATAAATTACTTGTCTAAAAAGTACTAAGGCTACGAGATTCACTTTTGAAATTTAAATTATGTTCATAATATTCTCTCATATTTAATATTTTATATTTTTATTTGCTGAATATTTTTATGTCATATTAATTTATCAACTTAAAATCTTATTGGATTTATATGATATTTTGACATTATACCCACACTCCAATTTAGATGTAGCACATCATTTACTCCATTCTCATATTCATCCATAAAATCGGTTAGTTAATAATTAAATGACATAATATTTAATTAGTAAATAAAATATAAAATATAAATATGAGAGAATATTATTAACATAATTTAAATTTCAAAAGTGAATCTCATATCCTTAGTACTTTTTAGACATGTAATCTATTTTTCTACTATTAATTTTTATTTAATAATAAACAACTAAATTTAAAATTTCCTGTAGTTTGACCTCGGACTCACCGGGTTATATTATAACTATACACTATTACCGAGTTATATTATAACTAGACACTCTTATACTTGGGAGTAAATCAAACATTTTTAAATCGTGTCAAGGTATTAGAGCCGTTGCCGGGAAAATTTCAAATTTTCAATTAAACCTATTCTTTCTCCTAAAATTATAAAAATATTATAAAATATATAAAATTTTTATTTTAACAAAAAAAAAAAAACCCTAAACTGAATTAAACTTAGACTTATGAACTTATAACTTGACATTCCTTGTACTTTTAAATTTAATTTGGACATTTGGACTGAATGGACATGGACTTTTAAATTTCTGCAATTTAATTTTCGTATTTATTTTTATGATTGGTTCAACCGCCTTTATTGTTATTTAACTTCCGTTATTTATTTTTTTTATTATTTAATTTTCTTGTATAATAAATTGTGTAATTTTTATTCCGCATTTATTTTTTATGTTTTATTATTTTATAAGCCTGGTTTAACTGCCTAGTTTGTTATTTAATTTTATAATTTTATCTTTTGTACATTTATATTTATTGCACATTTAATTTTCAGTTTGTTTATTTTTATTTATTTCAATTATAATTTTTATTTTATTTTTTTCTTCATCTGCTTGTGCATTAAATAATTTCACACACACAAATCATCATCATTGTATGAGACGTTGGTCTCGAACTTCAAGTGGCAGGTTAATTCGAATATCTCAATCACCACCACCAATCATGGAAAAAATCTAAGGTGAAAACATTTTGAACCAGTTTAATCTACAAATTGATCAAGGAGACAATCATTCTCAGCAATATGAACACGATCAGAATCAACCACAAACTTTAAGAGATTACATGAATCCAACAAGAACTGGAGCACCTTCGTGTATAGTATTTCCTCTTGAAGCATCTCGATTCAATTTTAAACCAGGTATTATCCAACTTTTACCAACATTTCATAGTTTAGAATTCGAGAATCCATACTTGCATTTAAGAGATTTTAAGGAAGTTTGTAATACATATACAGACAAAAATTGTAGCATGAATATAATTCGATTAAAACTTTTTCCTTTTTCACTAAAAGATAAAGCTAAACTTGGCTACAAAACCTCAGATCCGAATCAATAAGAATATGTAATAACATGCAAGAACAATTTTTGAAAAAAAATTTTCCACCTTATAGAACAAATACTTTCAAAAGACAAATCATCACTTTCACTAAAAAACAAAGAAAACTTTTTACGAGTATTAGGATAGGTATAAAGAATTACTAAACATTTGCCCACACCATGATTTTGAAACATGGAGGTTAGTGTCGTATTTTTATGAGGGACTAACATCCCAAACTAGACAGATTATTGAAATGATGTGTAATTGTGAGTTTGGAGATAAAAATCCTGATAATACATTAGATTATCTTGACTAATTTGCTGAAAATGCACAACACTAGAATACTGTTGGTTCTTATAAGTCATTTAGTAAACCTCAATCATCACCAACTGGTGGAAGCATGTACAACCTTAGGGAAGACTATGACCTTCAAGCCAAATTTGCATCCTTAGCTAGAAAGGTTGAAGCATTAGAGTCGAAAAACCAATAGTCCGCGAAGAAATAACCAACTCTCCTCCTGTACCCTCATTCCCTCAAGCATTGATCAAACCAAAGCAATTAAACCACAACCCAGAGATTTATGAAGTCTTCAAATAAGTGAAAGTTAACATTTTTTTGCTAGATGTCATTAAACAGGTACCATCTTATGTTAAATTTTTAAAAGATTTGTGCACTGTAAAAAGAAAACATAAGGTACAAAAGAAAGCATTTCTTGCAGAATAGGTAAGTTTCATTCTCTCAACTAATAATGCTTTGAAATACAAAGATCTTGTTTGTCCAACTATTTCTTGTATTATTAAGAACTATAAAATCGAACATGCTTTACTTGATCTTGGAATTTGTGTTAATTTATTTCCATATTCTGTGTACCAACAACTCAATCTTGGTGAGTTAAAACCTACATCTACTACTCTTTTACTTGTTGATAGGTCAATCAAGGTACCAAAAGGAATAATTAAAGATGTATTGGTTCAAGTTGATAAATTTATATATCTTGTAGATTTTATTGTCTTGGAAACTAAACCAATTATTGATGAATGCAAGCAAATTCTTGTAATATTATGTCGACTATTTTTAGTTACTGCAAATGCTTTGATTAATTGAAGGAATTGAGTAATAAATTTATCATTTAGCAATATGAAGTTGGAACTCAATGTATTCAAAATGTGTAAACAACCTCATGCTAAAGAAGATAAAGAAAATGAAACTAAGGATATTGAACTCATTGAATCAATCATTAAATAACACATCCAGGATGAGAAATTTTCAAATTCTATGGAAATTTGTTTTGCTAGTTCATTTGAATCAAGTAAATAATTAGAATGTGATACTACTAATATATGTTTTACACTTGATTCTACACAAGTACCTGAAGATGGCAACAATTAATTGGACTTTGAAGACATGAGACAACTTGAAAAGACAAAAGAAAATGAAGTACCGAAGCTTGAACTAAAGCCTTTACCAGAAAAATTAAAGTATGTGTATCTCGGAGATCATCAAACTTACCCAGTGGTAATTTCTTCTGAACTCACAAGTAACCAAGAAGGTAAGTTACTCACTGTTTTAAAAAGGCATAAGACTGCTATTGGTTGAACTTTAAAAAACATAAAGTGCATTAATCCTTTAATTTGCACACATAGAATACACTTAGAGGAAAATGCTAAAACAGTCCGTCAGCCACAAAGAAGATTAAATCCTCACATGAAAGAAGTAGTAAAAAATGAGGTCCTTAAACTACTAGATTTATGAATTATCTATCCTATCTCTGATAGTACATGGGTAAGTCCAACACAAGTAGTACCAAAGAAAGCTGGAGTAACTGTTGTAAAAAATGAAAAAGGTGAACTAATCCCAATACGCATCTCATCTAGCTGGCGCATGTGCATTGATTATAGAAAATTAAATGATGCCATTAGAAAAGATCATTTTCCCCTTCCATTTCTAGATCAGATTCTTGAGAAAGTAACAGAACACCCTTATTACTACTTCCTTGATGACTACTCAGGTTATTATCAAATTCCTATAACCTATAACCTTAGAAGACCAAGAAAAGACCACATTCACATGCCCATTTGAAACATTTACATTTAAGATAATGTCTTTTGGACTCTATAATGCTCCTGCAACATTTCAAATATGCATGTTAAGCATTTTTAGTGACATGGTTGAAAATTACTTGGAAGTTTTTATGGATGATTTAACTGTGTTTGAAAATTCTTTTGATAATTATCTTGATAATTTAGAAAAAATTTTAAAAAAGTGTAAAGAAAAAAGACTTGTTTTAAATTTGAAAAAATGTCATTTCATGACTGTTTCTGGAATTGTTTTAGGACATATCATTTCTTCTAATGGAATTGAAGTTGATAAAGCCAAAGTTGAAGTCATCTCAAAATTACCATCACCAAAGACAGTGAGAGAAATCCGGTCATTTTTAGAAGGTTTATAAAAAACTTAGTGCAATATCTAAACCACTTTGTAACCTCTTGATTAAAGAAACACCATTTGAATGAACCAAAGATTGTCAGAAATCTTTTAAAAAAATAATCAATCTTTTAATAACAGCCCCTATAATGCAATCCCCTGATTGGACTTTACCTTTTGAACTAATGTGCGATGCTAGCGATTATACTATTAGAGCTGTTTTGGGTCAAAGAAAGGAAGGTAAGCCCTTTGTTATTTATTACACAAGTAGAACTTTAAATAGTTCTCAAATGAATTATACCACAACTGAATAAGAACTACTTGCCGTAATATTTGCATTGGATAAATTTCGATCGTATTTAATTGGTTCATCTACTATTGTTTATTCTAATCATATAATTATTAGATATTTAATGTCTAAACAGGATGCCAAGCCAAAATTAATACGATGGATTTTGCTACTCCAAGAATTCAACTTGACAATCAAGGATAAAAAGGGTGCTGAAAATGTTGTTGCAGACCAACCGTCAAGACTTACAAATGAGTCTTCAATTAATACAACATCTATCAATGATTCTTTCCCTGATGAATTCTTGTTTTCTATACACAATATGCCTTGGTATGCTAACATTGTTAATTACCTTGTAACATATGAAATGCAATTTGATTGGAACTCTTAGGATAAGAATAAATTCTTAACAGAGGTAAATAATTTTTACTGGGATGATCCATACCTATTCAAGTACAGTTCTGATCAAATTTTTCGGAGATGCATATCGAACAATGAGGTAAGTAGTGTCATTCAATTTTGTCATTCTAAAGCTTGTGGCGGCCATTTCTCTTCAAAGAAAACAACTACAAAAATATTACAGTGCGAATTTTATTGATCTACATTATTTAAAGATTCACATGAATTTTGTAAAATATGCAAGAATTGTCAAATGTTAGGGCTATCTCAAAGCGAAACATAATGCTTTTAAATCTCATTCCTGTCATTGAAATATTTGATTGCTAGGGAATTGATTTTATGGGCTCTTTTTCCATCATCATTTGGATTTATTTATATTTTGGTTGCTGTTAATTATGTTTCAAAATGGATTGAAGCTATTCCTTGTAAGCACAATGATCACAAAATTGTGATTCGTTTTTTGAAAGAAAATCTTTTAAGCAAATTTGAAATCCCTCAAGCTATTATCAGTGATGGAGATAAGCATTTTTGTAATAAACCATTTGAGTCTTTAATAAAATAATATGAAATTACGTATAAAGTTGCTACTCCTTATCACCCTCAAACAAATGGTCAAGTTGAATTAGCAAATAGAAAAATTAAACATATTTTAGAAAAAACGGTTAACCTAAGTAAAAAAGATTGGTCTCTTCGACTGACTGATCCACTTTGAGCTTACCGCACTGCATTTAAAATATCTTTAGAAATGTCACATTATCAGTTAGTTTATGGTAAGCCTTACCACTTACCAGTTGAGCTTGAGAATAAATCATTTTGAGCTGTTAAAGCTTTTAATTCAAATCTTGATGATGCTGGTAATGTGCGTAAATTGCAATTGAATGAACTCGAAGAATTGAGAAATGATGCATATGAAAATTCAATAATTATTAAAGAAAGAACCAAAGTTTTTCATGATAAAAAAAATTTTAGAAAAATATTTGAAATTGATCAAAAAGTTTTACTATATAATTCTCGTCTTCATTTGTTTTCAAGGAAATTAAAGTCAAAGTGGAGTGACCCATTTGTTGTAAAATATGTATATTCATACGGGGCCGTAGAAATCGAGAATCCAAATAACGATGTCACATTTAAAGTTAATGGTCAAAGATTAAAACCATATCTGAATTCCAACCACATGAAGAAGACACTGAAATCAATTTGAGTAACCCACTAAATCTTGATTAAATCTTTAATGTGTGACTAATATATATATTTCTTTTTTGTTTTATTATTTTATCATTTTATTGTTTGATTATTCAATTATTTTTAGTTTCACACCGCATATTTATTAAGCATATAATATTTTTTGCTTAAGCGTGTTTGTTTGACAATTTTGTTTTCTCTTATTATATGTCATGAATACCTCAATTAGAAAGATCCTCTTGAAATATCTTAAAACTCTTTTCCGTGTAAAATTTCACTTAGTAGGACTGATACAAAGTTGTAAATCACATCTAATATGGGATCAATGACCACCAGAGTTTGTGTCATATGTTGAAGACCTAGAAAGACAACTTTGGGAAATAGAGGAAGGTATTTATAACGTTCAGTTGGAACTTGAAGTTAATGCAATAAGATGACGAATGTAAGTTTCAATTTTTTTTTTTCTTTTCATTGTATTTTGTTTATTTTCACATTTAAATTGATTTTTCAGAGTTGATTTGTTTCTTTGGTGTGTTTTAATTTACTTTCCCATATAAATGGCGGATAACGGTACTCCGTGACTTCTTAAGTCGGTATTTTCAGCTTCCCATCATAACTGAAACCTCAAAAACTAAACATGGAAGAAATACATCAAAAACTGCATAAGCGTTTCCATTCTCTCCCTCAGAATGCCCTCTGGAAAATTTACAAAACTCGCTGTGAACGACTACGTTTGTTAATAATCCATGGCATTCCTTCTGACGTTCGTTGGTTAATTGAAGCAAAGGTCCGATTAGCATGTGAGTTTTCTGATCCATTTATTTCTTACATGCTTGGTTTTGGAAAAAGTACATACGCTAAAAAGAGAAGAGCTAAATAACTTAGCTCTAATTGTCGTAATTGTGTAAGACGTAATTGCAAGAACCCGCGTTGTAAATCTTTAGGAATGATTGCTGATACTCATGAAGATAAAATTAAATTTGTTAAAGATTGCATGAGTAAAGAATCGTTAGATGATATCTTACGATCTCTTGAGACGCATCGAAGCGGATATGTACAACATTCAATTCAAAGATATTGGAAACTATTCCAAAAAGAAAACACACAGTTTAGTCTTGGGAATCTGACTCACATTGACCATGTTTGCCAGTTTATAAGAAAACTGGATGAGAAACCTATCTTCAACCCATAGAAGGCGTTCAAACTGTTACTGGACGTAAAACTAGAGGAAGATGTGAGCCACAATCGCAACTAACTGTAAATATCATTTTCCTTTTAATAATATTTTATTTTATGCATTATTACTTTTAATAGTGTAATTACTGTTTTCTTTTTCTTTTTACTGTTTGCTTTATCTGTTTACTTTTTAAATATAACCCAAAGTTTCACACGTCATTTGATAAGTACACCACTCCATTTACAGCTGTTTATCAATATCTCTATCTTTAAATACGTGCTTTCATTTTAAACTTTCATAAATTATTTTTGAAGATTATTCCAATGGCAATATCTTCGAGTATACAATTTAAAAATATTTGTGTGCTTTTTGGGTTTCGCTATGGAAAGTAGAGGGAATTCATTGAGTCAGCTGTAGATCTTGGTCGTGTCATAGCAGAGAGAAACTTACAATTAATATATAGAGGAGGTGACCGTAGATTATCCAAACTTGTTTCAGAAATAGCTTTCACTAGAGGAAGTCAAGTAGTAGGAATCATCCCAAAAGCCCTTAAACCTCTAGGATGTCTACCTGACCCACCAACTGAAGAAGAGTTAGTTGTCTCAGGTATGCAAGAAAAAATATCCAAAATGTTAGATCGTGCCAATGCTTTCATCTTTTTGCTAGGCGATCTTGCAACTCTAGAGGCACTAATTACATTTGCGTCTTAGGCCCATTTAAACATTCATCAGAAACCCATCGATTTGTTAAATGTTAATAATTTTTATAATGGCTTGTTCACATTTCTTAACCATGCAATTAACAATTATCTTATTCCTCCCTCAGTTAAAAAAATCTTTATTTATGCTTCTACTGCTAATGAATTACTTGATCTTTTACAAACTTATAAATCGGAGCCAGAACCCATGACTTTGGCATTGGATTGATCAACTGAAGATGATAACAGTAACAGTAGTAAGAAATGCAAATTAGATTTAAATCTCTATTTGTAAATTTTTTTTTAGTGTTCATGTGATATCTTCTAAACTCTACTTCTTTCCTTTAAGATATTGAGAACAATGTCTTCTTTCCTTTAAGACATTGAGAACAACGTCTTATTTAGGTTGGGAGAGGAAATAATTGACAATTGTCGATGTGTCAATCTTGGTGATGTTTTTACTAATTTTTTTTTTGTAAAGACTAACTTTGGATAAATTTTGAGTCGAAGATGGCCGAATATGGAGTGAGTGGTTCTAGAAACGCATATTCTTAGTTTTAGAGTCTTTTATTTATTTATTTTTTAAAAAAAATGTGTTTAATTTTACTATATCTGAAACCCGAGTAATTAAGTCCGTATGAGTGTTTTAACACCTATTGCCCTAAGGCCAACTGGTCTGTGAGTCATTAATCCAAAGCTCGCTACATGGGTTGCAGATATATTGTTTGCTTATTTATCTAAAATCCGAGTAATTAAGTATGTAGAGGTGTTTTAACACCTAGTTCGCTATATGGGAGTCATTGGCCCAAAGCTCGTTATATAGATTGAAGATGTAATATTTTAAATTGTATGAATAATCTACTGCCTAGTAAAGATATTATCTATGATAAATCACTAGAATAAAAAATATTGTTTTCTTTTAATGAAGCCCCATAAGTATTGTGTTAATTTATTGAGCACAAAAGAAGGTTTGATGATATCTTGGATAATGAGTGAATGATAAAAAGCTAAAATAAATAAATAAGAGAATTTATTTATTTGATAGTTTAGAAGATAGTTTAACAACTATTAACTTGCAGGTGAATTTTATAATTCTTAATTTAAAATAGCGCTTTAATTGCTAGGGACTAGCAATAAGCTGGTTAGGGAGTATGATTAGTACTAGAAAGTGTATATTTCATAAAGGTTTAAATTATTATTTTCTCACTTAAAGTATTAATTAATATGTATATAACTTACATTTTATCTTAATGTTCCTCGTATGTAATTTTATGTAAATTATATTTTATTATGTTAATTTTTATCTTAATTGTTATATTTTGTTATTGTAGGCATATTTTGAGAATGAAAAGATATCAGAACTGAAAAATGAGAAAAAAAAAAAGAGCTACTTTGTAATAATAAATAAATAATATATATTAAAAAAAACTCAATCTCTCTCTCAATTATATATAAAATATAATAATATAATAATATAATTATATTATTATACTATTATATTATTATATTATATATATAATTGAGAGAGAGATTTTTATCTCTTCTTTTTTTTAATATATATTATTTATTTATTATTACAAAGTATCTCTTTTTTTTTCCTCATTTTTCAATTATGATCTCTCTTTATTCTCAAAATATACCTACAATAACAAAATATAACAATTAAGATAAAAATTAACATAAAATTACATATGAGGAACATTAAGATAAAATGTAAGTTATATACACATTAATTAATACTTTAAGTAATAAAATAATAATTTAAACCTTTATAAAATATACACTTTCTATTACTAATCAGTAACAACATACAAACTACGGTTGCAATACCTAAAAGTTTGTTTTCCTTCGTTTTTATCAAAGTTCAAAATTTTGCACTACACTGGAGTGATTAAAATTTTCCACTACAAAATAAATAGCTGACACAGGTGGGTTTGAGGGGTGCTCCAACTTAGCACCTTGGGTTGACCATTCATGCTCTTCACTCAGATCCCCTATAGGATCCACTTGAATCAAAGGTTAACGGCCAGCCCCTGTTAACCAATAAACTCTACCTCAGCAACATTCCTAGGACTAGAACCCATAGCCTCACTCTGATACCACTAAGCCAAAAGCTATACACGATAGCCCTCTTTTGTCATCAATAAATCCCCAATTCTTTTGTCTCTGCATTTTAACAGATTTTGGGGGGATTGAATTAGTGCTTATGCATATAAGGAAAGAAAGGAGTGAGGGATGGGGTAGGGCAAGGTCTGGATTCCATAGGAATGGAAGATAATAATGAATGAAATTAAGAAAAGGAAACCTAATATATGGTACCTAGTGCGACATGAAGCCAAAGTTGCTATGCATATGCTAACAATTCACTGAGCAATTCAAACTGTGTCTGTTGAAAAAAAGGGACATTTACCTGTGTCTGCAACCACTGAGCAACCTGTAAAGACCGCATGCCATGGTGACACTGCAGATAAAACACATTTTAGTAATCTAAGAGGCACAACAAACTCGATATAAAAGGAAAAGTTAAGCACAACTATATATGATGAATAATTCAAAGAATTGCATAAAAAATAAATTATAAAGAAAGGCTGTAAACTTTAACAGCATTACAATGTGAGGACAAATGAAAACGAATTAAGATAATATTAGGATGTGAACTTCATAAACTACTTCCCCCAATTTGACCTTACAATGACAGGGTTCCGAATAACATATTTGAAGTTGACAACAGGAATTCCAGTAAAATGATGGTGGGCTATACATAATTGAAGTTTTTAGATAAGGTTTTTATAGAACACAAGCAAGGAGGAGCAAACGAAGTGCTACTCTGAACCTTAAGCAAACTACTTGCTGATTATAGATAATATTACATCTTTTGCATCTATTGGCATGAAAATCAAATATAAACTTACTCGTTCCTAAATATAAAGCAAAAAGGGATCTACGGCAATTCTTTGTAGTAAAGTGCGAAGGAAAAAATTAAATTAAATTAAACACGTTAGCTTCAACAGGAAAAAGAACTCAGTTCATTTCCCATTAGCCTTAGAACAGAAGAAAATTGGAGATTTTTGAAATACAACAGAAATTTACACACCATTACATATGTATCCTTCTGAGGATCAAATTTAGCAGTTATATCTGGTCCCCAGCTTCCAAATTGGCGGAGGGGAAGCACTTGAAATCCCGACAAATAAGCTAGGGCACTGTTATACATGAAAGATCAAAAGGCCGCAAGAAAGTAAAACAGACATCATCAAAAGTGGGAAATCTCTAAATTAAGACCAAAAGCAACAGCATGAGAACATGCATTTAACACATGCGTGCGCACGCACACACACAGCAAGTTGCCAATTTGGCAGCCTTATTGTGATAATATTTACTGGGGGTATGCACAATTTACTAGGTTATCCTCTTCAGTCCCATCAACTTACCTATTTGTTTTCATTTCTTCAAATAGATCTTATACTAGTGGGGCTTCTACAATGCTTTTACAAAATATTGTTGATTGGTTGGTTACAAGCAAATAAGGGTATCTTAGACAATTGAACCTTTGAAAATGGCTCAGAAATAGCTTCTCACAAAAGCCAAAAATTTGAGATTCATCCAGTCAATGTAAAAATATTTTTCTAATCCTCCATAAGCTTCATTTCAGTTGCAACCAAACGGCACACGAAGAAATAAAAATAAATAAGGTGCACTTAGGTATAGAGTTTGGGGAATTGACTAGTTTAATCGAGTCGTGAATCTTCCAGATATACCATTACTGATGCCAAAATTCATACTTCTCCTAGTTACTGTAGAATTACAACGTATCATCTTTTTGAAGCAACAGCAGCAGTAGAGGTTACATATTTCAAAAGTTTTACCCATTTTCTCACAAAACATTTCATATATATGCTTCCCATCATTCTACAATAATAACTACAATTGATCTCCTAGAAATTTCCCGAGTTAAGTCCTCACATAAGTAACCTAATGGATGCTTCATAGTTTGAGCCATCTCAGCCTCAAAAAATACTTTAGGATCCAAAAACTTGCTTACAATTTTAGTAAATTAAGCAGGAGCAGAATAATAAACATATAAGAGCATACACTTCTTCAGGTTCTCGAACATCAATCAATTGTGCCTCTCCATGAAAATTGGGATCCTGCATTTTTTTGTGAAGTTCATCTGGCTGAATGTCTTGAAGTAATGACGCTTCCCTGATAGCACAACAAAGCTAGAGCTATTATCCGAATCATTTCATGAGGCATGGTATAAAATTTGGATTTTCAGGCATACCTCTCAGATAGAACTTGTAACAAGTGCCATCCAAATTTTGTTTTACACTTTGCAACTTTGTTCAAAGGGGTAGTGAATGCAACCTCCTCAAACTCTGGAACCTAGGTAATTTTACGACGAAAGATCTGTCAGCCACATTAGCAAATTGAATAATCACTTAACTAGTATGCATGTATCTTGATGTTTGAAATAGAATGTAACTCTTATTTACAGCAGAAATTGAAAACAACTAAAGGGAGCAGATATCACAAGGATGCAATTATTCCTATTTAAATCTTGATGTAGTCCAAAGCCATAGACCTAGAAGATAAAAGGAAATCATCATAGAATGTGATGGGAAGTATCCCTCTAAAATACAGCATCAATCCGATACGAGAGTGCATCATTGTGCAAGGCCCCAATAGCAAGATTTAATCTTCCTAGGTTACCTAATAAAGCCTATTCCCAATTGTTTTCATCATAGGTTACGTGACACATCAAAGGATTAATGGCCTTAAATGGCAAATCAAAATTCAAATAAAAATGATTATAAGGGGCAAAAATACCGTTAAAGATCAAAGAATATAAATTTATTTTACAATTTATAATAGCTAAACACTAATTTTAAAAAAAACAAATAAACAGCAATATTTTCACAACATCCTTAAGTCTTTATCATGGAGACATAAATTCTCATTAAAAATACCATTCAAACTGATTAAATAGAGTGCCATAGCTACTAGAATTCACAAACCACTGGGCAGAAATGGAACCAGACAAGTTATACAATTCAAAAGACTAGTCACGCAAAAAGCCTACTTGAGTGACTTAGATTTTGTAGCTTCAATAAGTGATATTTTACTTACACAACTCAATTCCATAAGAATGTTAGTCAGAATTGACTGCATCAAAACGATTTTCATTATGTGAGTTAAATAACATGGATTGTATAGCATTCATACCATCTTGAATTGTAAAACCATCAAGATTCTTCAAGCATAAGCACCAATGAAAATAAAAATTTCTAAAAGACATATCAATAACAATCAGTTTTCGAAAGATGTTTCTTAATGCTAAGCATACCATTTGCCCCTTCCTCACCCAGCCAAGCATTCCCCCCTCTCCTTTGGACAGACAAATTGAGTATTCAACTGCAAGATCACTCAAATCCTCTCCTTCATGAAAGCAACCAAAAATATCAATACATTGACAAACTAAACAAAATTTGAAAAACATAGTCAATAGGATTTCTAACCCATATTTGCTTCTTCTTTTTTTTTCTTTCCTAATTAACACAAACAAGAAAACTAATTTGGATCCAGCGAGTTAAGCTGTGCTAATATTTTTACCACGGTTAAGATTTAATTACACATTATTTCTTATAAAATAACTAGCAATCACAACACTGAAAAAGCTCGGCACAAAGCTCAACTTAGAACTGAATCAAAATCCGAAAATCTAATATCAATAGAAGAAGAGTTGATTTTTAAGAAAGGGTTATTTCGACTACCTTGAGAAACCCTGCGTTGAAGTTCCAACAGTAGGTTGAGGTCATCTTCTTTAACAAGCAAGTGTTGGACCAATATTTCTCTATCGCCACCACCTAGACTACTATTTCCAGTCCCAGAACTAAATGAAGCAGCTGAAAAAAAAAATAACAATAACAATAATAATAATAATACAAGAACATAATTAAAAAAGACCTTACACAAAATGAAATTATGATTACATATAATTATAATTACAAACGTACCTTTAGGAGATGCAAAGCTTGGGGACATAATAGGCATGTGAAAAGAATTGGAATTGGAAGTGTAAGTCGAAGTTGGGTTTAAGGCTTTGTGAAAAGAAGCAAAAGAGGCTGGTTTTTGAAAGATTGAAAGTGAACAAGAAGAAGAAAGGTTTAGAGTGGGAATCAGACAATGTGTAACAGCACAGAGCACAGGTGATGCTAATTGACTCGCTCTTAACATCGTCGCTTCTTTGATTTTCGAGTGTAACCACACACGCATACAGAGGTTATGAAAATAAGGGATTCGCATCAAATACGCCCTGCCCTGTTCTGGGTGGGCTAAGAAGGTCGGCCCAGCCCGCCAGGGCATGGCCCATTCAGGACTGGAAAAGCCCTATCAAAAAAATTTAGAATAAATTTTTTGAGATTCTAATATTGGATTCTATAAAAAAAAATGGTTAAGCATAAAATTAGGCATTTGGAATTGAATTTGAATTATTATGAAGGAAGTAAATTACATAAAATACAATTTGTACTTTTGTAGGCTTACATTACACGCATTACCGGATTGCTCATTGAGAGGATAATGAATGCAAATAAGCCATTTTACATGAATGATGAAACAAGAATTACAACTACAACAACAATGACAATTATTTCTCCTCCTCTTCGTTGTCAAAACTGAAGAGCTGGCTAGCAGGCATTTTCTGAGCTTGAAAATGGCAATGCTGATGATAAATGAGTATCAAATATTAATTGGTAGAAGAGGAACATGCACTAGTAGGACTCGCTGTTGGTGTCCAAGAATAGATGAGCAAACCCATAACAAGGATCACAGTTCCGGCAACAAAACCAGTCGGAAGGGATGATGCAACGCCTAGGTATGGCAGCGGCAATGTGAACACGTACACGGATATTGGCACTGCCGTGGAGACCAAGGGAACCACATGTCAATAGTAATAATAGAAAACAAGCCGACAGAACATGTAATGAATATTGCTCTTATGAGCAAACAATCCACGGAACAGTTTTCTTCCCCATATATCAAACAGTCAATGTTAAGTTCTGCAGGGTGTAGTTCAGCATATAGATTTGAGGCATGGGTTTGCTCTCAAGCCACCAATCCAAGTAGCTTTCTTATTCATCTTTGGTCAGAGGCAAACAAGCCAAGGTCTTGGATTTTTCCATCGTCAATGGAAGGCGAAGGTCAGTAGGTCTTGTAATTTACACAAGGAATTGAATTTGATAAAATAAATCTAAATACCTGAAAATGTGGATGCAAGTGAAGATACTATGGCAGAAGAAATCTTCAGGAGATGCAACAATGATATGTTAAAACCCATGTTGACAAGAACAAACAGTAACGGGAGCAGCGGTGCACCATCACATCCTGTGGCCATCCAGATTGCAAAGTATGTACATCAACCAATTATTACATTTAGTACAATATCCTTACAGCAGAAAGTTAATAAAGCATAATAAAAACTAATCCATATGCCAATGTCGTGTTTATATGAGCTCTGTTCTTATGTATCCTTCTCTCTTCTATTTGGCCATCAATTCATTGGTTTAGTTGGAGCAAAAGGAAATACAATCTCAATCATTCTCGAAACCCCATACAATGTACTCATGAGTTCCCCATATTTTCACATTAATTGCCAAATCAGTAATATATGTGCAATGTTTGGTAAAAATTCTTTGAGCCTGTAAAGCATTTTGTATCATAAAACTTATAGCTGAAAACAGTGTTTGACCCCAGATCATTTTGACTTTTGAGCATTACGGCCATGAAAATGGTAAAGATCCTAAACCATCGGAAAAATTAGATTGTCTATTGCACATAAAATTTTTCAAAGAATCCTCTGCTTCATTTCATCTATATGAGTGTCAGAACTGTTTGGAAATGAGAATCATATTAAAAACTCCTGTTTGGAAATCAGAATCAGAAAAATTAGATTGTCTATCACTCTATTGCACATAAAATTTTTCAAAGAATACTCTGCTTCATTGCATCTATATGAGTGTCAGAACTGTTTGGAAATGAGAATCATATTAAAAACTCCTGTTTGGAAATCAGAATCATAACAAAAACTCTGGTTAGCCTCCACATCATTCCAACCTCCCACCCCCTCTAGGCCGTCTTTGCTTCAAATTAAATCTTTGAACTCTAGTGCAAAAATAATAATAATAATAACAGAAAAGTAACAGATTACCAAACGAATTGTAACTTACCACTTGATAAAGTACCGATGTTAAGAAAGCAGGCTGCACCATCTCTAAGATAATTGGGAAGTTGACTAAATGGAATACCCCATAATTTTGACAGAAAAGGTAGCAGAAGGCATATAAACAAAGCCTGTTTAATCATGGTTTGAAAATCTTTTAGTGGAACATTCAGATTTGTAATGAGAAAACAATTAGAAAAACGGTGAACTGCAATTTTGTGAAACTAACAAAAATCTCAGGCACATATCATATTGATTACTTACTTGAAAAGCTGATCCATAGGAATTTACTACAAATAGGTCAACAGAACCTCCCTGTAAAAAATGCAGTAAATAATCATAAAATACCACACATTAATAGAGAAAACAAATGAGGAAAAGAATATTAAAAAGAAAAAGCTTCTTCATATGGTCAATTCAGACCAACACATAGACAATAAAAAATAAGGCAGTTTCCGAGTCCTGCATTATTATGATTATTATTTCTTGTTTCTCTTTGTTCCAGTTTGGTGAATTTTAGTAAAGCAATTAAAATAAGTCTATCCCTTCATTTTGATCCATGGTTTTAATTATTGTGATAATCATTTCTTTCCCAACAGAATCCGATCTAAAATATGTTTCAATATGGCAGTAAAGATGAATTATTTTAAACTACATGTGGAGTTAAAACAACAGTACAGATTTTTTCCAGAATTGAAAATTCTATGTCAATATATAAACATATACTTGATTTCAGCCCTCGACCACACATACTTTTAACCGTTGAGCTGCATCCAAAAAGATAACTTCCTACAAAAGGAAAATAAAAATGTTGCCAGTTAATAAATGAGGTAAAAGAGAAAATCAGACAAGCTATCATTGAGAAATTCCAACAACCTTTAGTACTGTATCAGCCGCTTGCAAAAGAAATGAAACTATCATCAAGAGACTCCAAAATATACCAGCTTCCTTCAATGAATGACCAGGACTAGATCCACTGCAGAGGTGCATGTAGGCAAGCACACCAAATGTTAATATCAACTACAGTGTCAATTGTAACCATGATTTTTTCAAGGACAAAAAATTTAGATGTAGGTTTAACTTTGTAAAGATGTTACTGAGCTGCTGAGGTGCACATAAGTAAGCAGACCAAACGTAGCAAACAAGGACGGTGATTAAATGATTCTTAAAAGAACATAAAATTAATCCTAAAATTCAACAAACTATAGAAATTATAATAACTTTTAACTGATAAAATGCAAATTGAATACAGAATTTTCAGATTCCAAATCAACTTTTTTCTAAATTCCATGTAGAATGAATATACTTCACATGCTTGGTGGTCATGCACTGTAAGGATATAGTCTGCAACTTAATCAGTATTTTCACAAGTAAATAATCTTTTTATTGATGTCATAAAGGATTTGGTCAATCACGATTCCCTTGATTTCTCTCAATGAACAAAGATTATTAAATTGGGTTATCAAAGAATGCAACATTTTGCAAGAAAATCATTAAATCCATTATGACACAGCTTAATGAACAAACAGTAATAATTTGCAATAATTCACATTCCATTTATATTTAGATATAAATGAAATGTGAATATGAACAAAACTGTCCACATATTCCATGCATTACATGGGAATATACACAGTATTTACTAGATCACGATTAACTGAACAAGAAAACAACATTGTTGAACGCAAATCAATGCGATTTAAAGCTTTTAAATTCAAAATATAACTGCCTCTTAGACGTACATCTTGTGATCATCAAAGAAAATAATGGTTTGGGATGAGACGTAGAAACTGAGCAAAAAGGATTTGAAACACAATTTCATTATATACTTCACAAACTAAATAACTTACCTTGCTACGGTTATGATTACACCAATGGCTACAAGAAAGCATCCAAATAGTTGGTTGACTCTATATCTCCTCCCAAGGAAAATAATGGAAAGAAGAATTTGCCACACTAGAAAGGTCTGCGAAAAGAAGTATCAACATATTATCCAACTTCAGTATCAAGTTTTGCGTGGGAAAAGTCATCAGATGCTCTCATGCCCTCACGAGCTTGAAACCATCACCAGCTTGCATGGTATACCATTTCCAGAGTAGCCAATCTTTATGAGCCATTGAAGCACACTAGATTGGTTTCAGTGAATGCATAACAGCAACTTAAATTTTATCCTACAATTTTAATGTCTCAGAAACTACAGTGTTAATGAACTCCTCAGATATAGTTTAAAAACACCCAAGGATGGCATGGCTGGTAAACCAAGATATTCTGGATTTAAAGCTTAGAACTTGGATTTGTATCATATATGATAAATTATGCATACAAATTAAATTCACATAACCAATTGATACTCAGTTGTAATAATAGCTTGTCAATTGGTTTAAATATAGTATGCTTCCACTTTATTTTCTTCTCTTCCCCTTTGAGATGATTGTCGTCTATAGGCACAACAAACTGAAAAGCAAACTCCTAACTTTAGAATTTTAAGGCACTATGCAAGAGTATTATCAACCAATGGATGCAAGTAATGGCACTAAATGCTGTCTCACCTGTGACAAAACTGGAATTGATGCTCCGGAAAGTATTGCTGATCCAAGAAATACGGAAAAAGATACAAGTGAGAATCCAATGTATCCCAATTGGGGACAAAACGATTGAGTAATCTTTTTCTATCAATCTAGTAAACATCACAGTAGAAAAAGCTAACAGTTAAAGACAACTTTTCACTTAAGTCAAAAATCAACATACAAAAAAACCAATAATCACTTTAACATAACATAAACTCGGAAACCAAACAACAAAGTTAGTAGCATACACCATCACATAAATGAAGTGTTTGTTACTCAGTAAATAATTTATTGCAGTTTAGCAATAATAACACGTATCTGAGAATTTACAAGCAAATATTACCTCCAGCTGCCATTCCAGTGGCAGCAGCAAGAGCCTCCAAAAGGCCAATGGCCACAAACGGAGCCTTTGGCATGGAAAGCATCTCATCTGTCACAATGCCAACATGGTACCGGAGATACAATATTGAAAAGTACACTGCTACATACCTGAAACGCAAATAATTTTTTTTTTAAATAAGGAAAAAGAAAAATCAATTGAAATTAGTCAAAAAAATAAAATAAAAATTAAGTACCCGAAAGTAGCAAGCTGAGCGAGAAAGAAAGGGTAATGCCTAAGAGGAACAAGAGCCAGCTTGTATAAAACTCGATTCCCTACGCCCA
The DNA here is from genome assembly GCA_025617385.1 of Murraya koenigii. Taxonomy (NCBI): domain Eukaryota; kingdom Viridiplantae; phylum Streptophyta; class Magnoliopsida; order Sapindales; family Rutaceae; genus Murraya; species Murraya koenigii. Next base: position 7,059,832 of record CM046815.1, on the reverse strand, counting down.
GCACCACCGTAACCGCAGCCGCAATCACAACCTCCACCCTCCGATCATTACTCTTACCAATAACATTAATCTCCACCGTCCGCTCTCCGCTTTTCCTTTTGTCTACTAAATCTCCGACTGTGGCTTCGTGACCGTCCGATCTCTCCGCAGCCGCCGCCGCAGCGAGTACGTAAATATTATTATTATTATTATTATTATTATTATTATTACGCTTTGAAGAGCGAACGAGAAGTTTTGTCGGCAGCCGTTGATTTGCATGATGATCGCGTAAGTAACAAGAAACCAGAGCCGTTGCAGGTGGGGGTGGTAACAGTTTCGGAGATTGAAGTAGACTGTGTGATGCGGCGGAACCGGCGGTGAACCGGCTGTAACATGACGTCATTTTACGAATGCCAGCGCGTGATACGATTAATTATCATTAGCAAGTTGGTTGTCACTTGTCAGTAAAAAAGCATTTTGGCTTCTGATTCTCAGGGAAAATGAAATTTCCTTTTTTTATTATTATTATTATTATTTTATTTTTGTAGTACATTTATGGTGAAAGCGCGGCAGAAGCATTTAATAATTAATAACATGGTATAACAAGATAGAAATATTTTACCTTCAACAACAGGATATTCATGCTAACAAGTTATTATATAACGCAACTGGACAACTGGGCAACTGCCAATGGATGCAATAGCATCAAGAGAAATAATTAAAATTAAAAATAATCATTATAATGGAGTTAGTGGATTAAGTGACATAATAAAATAAATAAATATAATAAGAAATATGATTAAAACATACGACGTGATGTTCCAAAAGGCTTAACGACAAAAGCGAAAAGAAAAAGACAAGAGGGGCGGGCGCTCAGGAGAGCACGTGCCTGAAGGTGGGCCCCCTTGGCCCACCGGCCGCCACTAGCTTATTGTTTATAAACGCTGCACTTTTTCTTTTTTATTTAAAATGGAGAATTTTATGGAAACGGAATTGACCAGTTCCCTAACATGATTAGATCCATCGATTTCAGACATACCAATTAGACGAGATAAATAAACAAATTCAAATCACCTTACAAAGTTGTGTCCAATCATGGTTACACTGGAAAAATCGATAACTCTAAATCATTTAGAATGGTCCAAACTGAGGAGGAATGCAAGAAATATTTCTCGTTGTTTCTAGTCTTCTCTAATCTTTAATCAAGCGATTTTATCATCAAATTCAATGTCTTCCAATCATATTTGTTTCCCATTTTTCAATTGGGTAAATTACTTATAATTTAAGAATTTAATAGCGCGATAGAAACCTCAAAACTCAATTTTACCTTTTGGTTACCTTATCTTTTTTATTTTTACTTTTAGTTTTTAGTTAAAATTATTATACATACTGTTTTTCCCAAAAAATAAAAAATCAAATATCTATTTTAAACGAATGGAGAGACGAACGGCAATCAACACTAACATATAAAAAAGGTCGGTGGAGGAGAGTGATATGATCACGGCAACAGCCGCCACGTGATGTGTATGACATTATTTTAAGGGATTGTTTAGCTGCTGTTCGTCTACACTACTCGTATATTGTGACTGTAGCAGCAGAACAATCCATTTTTGGATCCAACAGGTCGTTGTACAACGTGAAAATTCCAACCGGCTTCGAGTTGTGTGTATCAAACATGGATGTGTGTAACAGCATTCACTGAAAAAATAGGAAAAAGGAAATGTGAGTAGGGATGGTAAAAGTCAGGATTCAGGCCGAGTATTATCAAATTCATACATGACCCAGACTTTCGAAAATTTTGACATTCTACTATTTAGCCCAAATTTTTTTCCAGGCTTAAAATCTCGGATTATATATATATATATAATTAAAAATTATATATTATGAATATATTTTTATTTATTTTATAATTTTAAATTTTATTTAATAAAATAAAACATGAAATATGTATTTAAAGTATTTAAATTTTTAAATATATTGAATATATGTAAAAATATATATATATAATTGTTTAAAATAATATTCTTTTATAAAATTTGGGTTCTGAGGTGGGTTTCAAGTTTCTCGAATGATACCGAACCCAGATCGAACTAATCTCCAGATTGGATATTACCCGACTTACGTCACCCAAGTTCGAGTCGGATTCAAGCATGAGAGATATTTTTACCACCCCTGAAAATGAGGTTATTATGAGCTTTATATTCTATGTACTTAATTTTCTTTCTTGGAACTCTCTTTAGTCTATTGATAATTAAGATGCGCCTTGGTTCAAGTCTCAATCGCTATTGGGACTCAAAAAAAATTTTTTAAATAATTTATATATAATTTATAATTGAAATTCAAAAATTTTATTTGTATATAATTTATAGTTCTCTCTTGTGTGAAATATTAGTGGAGCAATTATATCTTTTTAATATTTGTGAGGGTAGTTCATTTGAGTAAATATTTTATATAATTTAATGTAATATTATAGTTTCAATATATTCATATGCTGAATAACAGTTATAAATATATGATATATAATCAGTAATATAATATATAATCAATATTTAAAAAAAAAAAATTGGCCATAAAATTCGTGCAATTCTCCTGCAGACTTAGTTTTTGGCGGGAGATTAAATCTTTCTATACCTAATCTCATCCGTCCACTCTTTTGGGTTAATCTCCAGCGTTCGCTTAGTAACTAATTATCGTCTTGTGATTCTACTAGTAATCACATGCCAAGTGGTTCTCTGCTTCCAATAATCTAGTTTTGAGTTATTATTCTCACGTGCATTTTAATAAAACTATGTGATTATGGTATTTTTATTGACTCTGGAACATTCTCATTTTGTTATTTGATGAGGCATATTCCGAATGCCTTTATCTATTTGGTTTTAATCTTAATTAGACAATACGTGGTGTAAAGTAAATAACCTAATTAATTTATGGCACTTTCATAGTTTATTAGAAGAATTGTTTATTAGAATGTTATTAATTATTAAGTGAGAACATCCCTAACAAAGACTAACTATGTACATATGTGAGTATTAGGCATTACCATATTCGGGTAATAAAAAGGAACATTTAAAAATTTATATAATTTTTCATATAATTAGATATTAAAGTAGTAAGAAACTACTATTTTAAAGTGCTTTTTGTGGATTTAAATAATGTCACCCATCATGTTATGTAAGATAACAATATTATATATGTAAATTCAAATTTTGAAAAGATTTTTTTGTCCTTATTCACAAAATCTTATAAGATGTGACTACTTTTACCAGACTTTAATGGCTCAGCTCCGATAACGCAATTCCGGGAGGAGTCGGTAGGTGGGCACTGGATCCCTTCAAGAATATGATGTTGCCCGCAGGGGCTTCCGGCCCATCAGACGCTCTCTCATCTTCTGGCCCTCGGTGGGACATCGATCTCAATAAGATCCCTAAACCTGAGATCGATTTCAACCTTCTCCTAGTAAAAATCTCAAATTAAATCAATTAACTTTTAACTTTTCAAAAATCATTTGTAAACATCCCAATAGTAATCCAAAATTGGCCTTAAACTTCTGTTGTTGCTCATTTTTATTCATACTTCTCTGTAATTATAAGAGAAGAATTTTTCCAGCACTTCACTGTTTCACAATCTTTTAACCGGGACTCGATATGCTGGTTTACAATAAATTCCACAATTCACGATTGTGTGACTGATGGGAAATGGGCTGTATGATGTCCTAACAATGGATGAACTATGTGGAAGAGTGAAAAATAAAAAATAAAAGAATAATAATCACAAACTACCCAACATTTAGTTAATGAAAATTTCTTAAATACTGAAATACTCGATATTTCTTAAATTAGTATCCAAGGTTCCATTGATTGCATTACTAGTAATTTGTTGCATGCTAACATTAGCAACTGGAACACGTCAAGTACCCCAAAGAATGTGACAATTTCATGGTCTATCTTCATCCTGATGAGCCAAGCATGAAGTTAACGAGCTGTGTTTTTAGATTCCGCTCCATGCGCCCAAACAAGTCGTTCAAAACTGCACATTTCGTGGCACTGAAACATACCTTTTCAGAGCTGATAATCCTTGTACGCAAGGCAAACTGAGAGTAGAGAGTCACAGCAAGATGAAAAATGTTTAGCTGCTCCTCCGTCCCAACCTTGCATACAAAGAGAAAGATCCTTCGACCCCTTGCTATGGTTTGCTAACTAACAGTTTCTCAGGAGCCGCTTCCTATTCTATTCCTCTTCACTTTCCCTTCTCCATTCTTGATCTTCAAACAAATCTTCAGGTGGGTCATACACAATCATGTCAGGGAAAAGCTCCAAAAAGTCATCTTTGACCTTCTCTCTAAGTTCGGGATATGGAATCAGCCCTTTCAAGATCACTCGGAAGGGCAGAGATACTGGGGGATCAGGAGAAGATCTCATTTCGTTGTATATGAACATTGCTTCCGACGGCAATCCACTATCTAAGAAGGCTCTGATAATATCTCCAAAGGTATGTTGATCAAATAACACTTCTTCCCTCCTCAAATCTTCCCAAACCTGCTTTGCTTCATCCACCTTTTTGTTTCTTGCAAGCATCATAAGCATGTCTCTGTAAAAGAACATGTCTGGCCGGTACCATATTTCTTTACGCACCACATCATATAACTTAAAAACAGACATAAATTCTCAAATTAGAAAACCAGAACATGTACCACAGGATAGTTAGCATTATGTTTAGATCTACTGAAATTTAACTAATGCTGCACAAGCTCATAATTTATTTCAAAAGCCACAACTAATGATCCATATATACCTCTTCTTCTCACAATGTGTAGAGCTAAAGACACCACAGATTCCCTCTACCAAACGGAAAAAAGAAATGTTGCAGCAACTCCAATCAATAAAATACTTCTATTAGAAGACAAGAAGTTAAAGAAAACTTGACAGGTTGTTTTTGGATTTCAAGAAGACAATAAATTGTTTCTGGATCAATGAAGCAGCAAAAAACGAGGATAAGAAGACTTTCTCAATTCTGTCAAAGCAGATATCATTGGCTGAATCTTATTACAAAAGATCTACAAACATAAAATCTAAGAGACCGGCTCCAATGTGGAATAGACCAAGAAGAACCTAAAGTTATAACAAGCTCAAATGAAGGAAAAGTAACCTATTGACCAGTTATATAAAAATTTAAAAAATATGATCTCAAATATTTAAAACTCCAAACCCATCCTTCACAATCCTAAAGATCTCTATTCTATCCTACGAGTTGTCATATTTCAAATTAAAAAAAAAAAAACCATGCTCAATTCTCAAAGATAACACATCCAAGTAGCCTATTTGAAAAATCCTAAGTACGAGCAATTCCAGTCAACTAGCAGCAAAACTGAGTATTGTATTTCAGAAACAAGTGGTTAGGTGAAATTGGCCCAAATGGAGGCCCCAACAAGCTACCAACTAAGCATATATGGATATTTAACACTAAGTTTACAAGCAGAAGAAGCTTACTGTCTAAATTTATATGATTTTTTATCATGATTGCAGCTAGCTTGCAAGCTTTTACAGTGGTGTGCACACGATACAAACAAATCATACGGGACTTGCAACCATTGGCCAAGCAATAAGCTTTAACATGGCACCACACAAACTGAATCATAAACACCAAAAATCCAAAATACTGCAATTTTAACTTTACCCTTTATATCACCAAATTTTCAATCAACCCGAAAACAGCATTTTCCAAAGCAACGAACTCATAAACAACAAATAGGAGAGATCAATAAGTAACCTTCATGCAAAGAAAGACCTGGTCCTGCCTCTGAAACTCAGCGAGAACAGAGACAAGATCGGACTTGAGCAAGCGAGACACGTGGGATTTGATGAACCGGTCGAACCGAACCGGATGGGACTGGAGGCGCTTCAATTCTTTGGCCACCATTAAACTCTCTTTGCTCATTTCTTTCTTTCTCCTCCATATCGACAAGCTAGGGCTCGACGCTGTCCCCGAAATATCGCGAGTCAAAATCAGTTTTCTCAAACTGGAGAATGAGAATGAGTTTTTTTTGGGGAGACGCCACATTGTTACTTCATGAGTGGTGGGTCACCAATTAATTGAATTTGAATCTAAAATCTGACTTATGCGGAATCACGCCAACGCTTTGAGAAGATTATAAGTTTTGGTAGTTTTTGTTTTTGTTTTTGAAAATAAAAATAAAATAAATTTTTTTTAAAAAAAAAACCGCGTTTGATTACATGTTTTCGATTAATACAAAGAATATAATGATGTCTTCAAAATTATAACGAAAACAGAAAAAAAAAAATTTAAAAATATTTTTCTCATCGTTTAGGAATAACTTTCAAATGAATAAAAAATGTTAAGTCTTATTATATCAATTTAATGAGCGGCTGCTCAAGTAACTTCTGATTTCTTAATCAGAGCTTGTAATCACAAAGTAATTGGGGGCGTGCGTTAGGTTTGAAGGTAAAAAGGATAAGAAATAACTTACAAGTGATAGAAAGTATGTTGTCAAGAATAAATGGTGAAAAAGTGAATATGCCCAAAATTTTGAAATAAATAAACAGAATGAGCCAATTTTGAGTTTGGCTGAACATATCGCGGTGGCCAAAAATAGTAGGTGTTGCTTTCCAATTTATAAAGCTGTCTCTCAGGCCAAATTATAACTTCCTGTTAGGAAAATCACACCAAACTTATATCAATTATTCACACTTGAATTCTAAAAACAAAAATAAAAGCGCTACTATCAAACAATAACAGAATAGGTTCTTACTTTTTCCGGAAACATGGTTCTGAAAACAACACCAAAACCCACTTTTCTTTTTACCTTTTTGGTGATTCAAAATACCCTTCCACAATTTCTAAAATTCCCACAATTTCTAAAATTCTGACTGAAACTGAATACGTGCACTCACATACTATACCAAAGTGTTTTTGACCTAGCTTGGTTTTTTTAAGAAACAAGCATAGAGTGAAGGAAAAGAGCCACGACACTGGGAGATGGGTTTATACAGCAAAGATGAAGAAGAATGGATGAATATAGAATTATAGATGGAGTAAATTACTTTTGTCACAAGGATTTTGATGTCCGTCTTCATCAGTCATCACTTAAATATTTTCTTGCGTTGCAAAACTGACCCCTAACAATTTTTCAGTTGACATTATCCCTTTTCTCTGTCCTCCCTCTGGTATTTCCTTGAATCAGTTTTTCCATAATGAGAAACATGTATTCTTTGAAAATTCACAACTCCAAGCCTCTTTGACCTAGTGCAATGCAGCCTTACAAAGAGCAGATAATGTGGCTGGCCTTGGGGATGCTAAATGACATTGCATCCAAAGTATGAGCTTCAAGCCTTTGCCTGTCTTGGCTACCAATGTTACCGTTGCTATGCTGTTCACCAGTAATTCAAAATCAAATTTCAGCATAATTAATGTAAAAGTTCCCACAAAGAGAGAAGCAAAAAGAGAAAGAAAAGTACCTGCTTAAGTACTTTCCACCCACTTACAGGGGGATCATAGTGACAGCTTCGCATTTCTTGAGCTCACATTCAGAGCTTCCTAAACAAAACAGAATTAGAGCAAGGAAAGCACCGACAGAATATAGACATAGAGTATGAATTCTTCTTGAGGACAAGGTAGTTTAAACTGAAACCATTGAAAAGCATATGGACATGAGAAATTAATATTTAAAAACTAAATAACACTGACCGATTCAGACAACTGTGCAAGAAATTGTGTGGCATCATGCTTCCTTGAGAAATGCTAAGCAGCATGTAACTTAAATTCCAGGCGATACTCCTGTAGCTTTAATAATAACTCTTTGCATGAGATGCTTTTCCCCTTCAACGTATCTTGGGAAAAAGTAGGAAAAAGCTTTGAAACATCAAGATCCTCTGAGATATTACAAAGACATATCAAGATGGTAGAAGTCAATTCTTGGTCAAGATGAACACCCTTATCCGCCATTTCACGAATCAAATCAAAGACTTCTTCTGTTTCACCTAGTGAACTGAAACCTTTTAGCAGAGAATCATATACACAGGCATTAGGTTTATGGCCAGAAGCAACCATTTTCTGGTAAACACTTTTAGCATCACTCAGCAGTCCAAATCTTGAAAACCTATTTATTAATGTGGAATAAGTCAAAGCATCAGGAGCCAAACCCATTCGAAGCATGTCGATGTATAACTCTCTAGCAGATTGCAAATCCCCTGCTTTAAGAGTCCCATTAATCATAGTGTTAAAGGAGACAACATCCGGTTCACAGTTTGCATTTCTGGTTTCTAGAAACAATCGCTTGGCTTGCTCCAAACTGCTCTCCTTGCACAAAGATGCCATCAAGGTGTTGTAGTCGAACAAGGTTGGGTCATTCCCAGAAACCATCATTTTACTAAAAATTCCTTTTGCAATATTAAGCATGCCAATTTTGCAGAATCCGTCAATCATGCAACTGTATGTAACTAAGTTAGGAACATGTCCCAGTTCAAGTATATGTTTCCACATTTCCAAGGCCTTGTCAATCATTCCAGCGGTTAGATATTTACTGATCAAAGTATTAAAAGTTACCAAATTACCAGATATCCCCCTCTCAGCCATTGTATGATAAATCTTCAGAGCCTCATCAAGGCGATCTTCCTTGCAGAGCCCTTGAATTAGATGGTTAAATGTCATAACATCTAGTTGAACATATTTCTCTTCCTTCAATACCAAATTGAAAAGTTCCAGTGCCTCATCAACCTTACCAATCCTGCCAAGTCCCATTAGTAATGTATTGTAGGAAACCACATCAGGCATCATTCCCTTCTCTATCATCATGTTCAAAATTTCATAAGCTTCACCGACAAGACCTTGCTGGCACAGTCCATTAATTAAAACATTATAAGTGATGACACTAGGTTTCTCGCCCTTTTTTACTATCCAATTCAAAAGGTCAATTGCTTTAGTAGCCCTCCCACCTTTAAAAAGTCCTTCAATTAAGCCCGTATAGGTAACAACATCAGGGCGAATCCCGCGTTCCATCATAGCATCCAGCATTGCCATCGCTTCTTTCCATTGCCCAATCTTACAAAGACAATGCATTAAACTACTATATGTGACTACATTTGGAGAAATACCTTTCTCCAACATATCATCAAAGAGTTTTTTCCCTTTATCAAAATTTCCATTACTACAAAAACCACTAATAAGAGCACCGTACACTACAATATCAGCATCCAAACCCTTCACCTTCATCTCCTCTAACAACCCCATCGCCTCATCTACTCTACCATCCTTACAAAGACCATCCATCAAAGTCGTATACGTAATTAAGTTCGGACAGCAACCCACGGCCTCCATGTCAGGCAAAAAATCCAATGCTTCTTTAAATCTCTTTGCTTTACAAAGACCATTTATAATGGTATTGTAACTAAAACTATCTGGCAATACACCATTGCTTTTAATTTCACCAAACAGCTCAATAGCCTTATTAACCTCACCCTTTCTACAAAAACCCTTCAACATAAGGTTGATAGCATAAACATTCAAAATAAAACCGCGCTTTAATATCAACCCAGTAACTCCTAAAGCAAAATTGGGCTTCTGGGTTTGCACAAAAACTTCGATTAAACCACTCAAAGACAGAAAGCTAGGGAAGATATGAACACGGGTCATTTTACTATAAACTGAAAATGCATATTCGTAATTTTTGGACTTTACCAGGGCTTCCATTAGAGAATTGCAAACCGACCCGGATGGTGAGCGGTCCGAACAGATGGTTCTGTGAAAGAGGGAAACTGCGTCTGCATACTGAGAATTGGGTTTTTCAAACAGCAACCTCAACTGAGTTTCGACATCGGATTGTGTAACTGAAGCGAAAGACTTGATGGGAAGACGCAAGATTCGCTCGGGAAAGCTACGGCGAGAATTGAAGGCAGCTTTTGTAATCATTTTCAACTCGTTTGTAATCGACATTTAAGAGAAAATATGCGACAGTCAGAGACCGACAATGCGGGTTTAGACGTTGGGGATTTTGCTTTCGAGTTTGAGCTTGTGACTTGTGAGGAGGAGCAAACGACATACGGGCCCGCCTAAATTGAGGTAATTGTGGCAGATGCCCCCAAAACACATTTTCACCAAACATATCCTCTAAGAATTACATGAAGTTACCAAATTACCTTCGTTGCAAAGTAGGATTATGACTCAAAATCGACATGTAATTGCATAACTTCTCGTAATTTTATTACGTTGGAGGTGTCTTGCTTTTTGAACTCTTGATTTTCACATCATGCTCCACTATTTACTACAAATTGCTCCACTACTTACTACAAAGCAAGTACAGCCACTTTTTTTACTAATTCAAAATTAACCAACAATATAAAATGTAAAATGGAATAAATAAACTAAAATAATAATAATAAATATGAATATATTATTTTTCGAGGTTGTACCTTGATGCTATCTTGCCATGAGATATTTATTTTGATTTAATTTTAAATTGTATTTATTCTTGTTGATTGTGGTTAAGATATACTTGAACAAAGGAAATTAGTAGTTAGTTAATTAGATAGCAACTTGTATGTGTAACACTGTAATTCTAAGTGTAGATCATCAGAAAACACCATTACTAGGGCATTTCTTCCAGTTGCTCGCGCGGAGATGAAGGCATCCTTAGAACCTTACATAAAGGCAGCCTTTGGCGGCAACAAGACTAGATAAGCCCCAAGAGCATTTTCAAACCCTGAACAACAACGACAGCAGTGCTCTCAAATGAGTTGTACAAAGCTAACACTTGAACAATTCACTGAACAAGCTTAAAGAAACTCGCTTCAGAAAACAACATTACTAGGGCATTTCTTGCAGTTGGGAAGCAACATTACTAGGGCATTTCTTGCAGTTGCTCAAGTAGAGATGAGGGCATCCTTAGAACCTTAGGTAAAAGAAGCCTTTGGCGGCAGCAAGATTAGATAAGCCCCAAGAGCATTTTGAAACCCTAAACAAAAAAGACAAGTGCTCTCAGGTGAGTTGTACAGAGCTAACACTTGAGTAATTCCCTGAACAAGCTTAAAGAAACTCTCATCAGAAAACAAAATTACTAGGGCATTTCTTGCAGTTACTCAGGTAAAGATGAGGGCATCCTTAGAACCTTACATAAAAGCAGCCTTTGGCGGCAGCAAGACTGAACAAAAACGACACCAGTGCTCTCAGATGAGTTGTACAGAGGTACCACTAGAACAATTTCCTGAACAAGCTTAAAGAAACTCATCAACTGATTCTCACGAATGTCTGTACATCAAATGTCGTTGGCTTGCTTAGAGGGTATAGTGGTGGGAGCTCACTCTCACTCATGATGGAAAACTAGTTGCTTGCTTATGTTTGCCTGCTTTACTTTAATGAACAATAATATCATTTGTGAATCTAGGTCTTAACACATGAGAACTTGGAACAGATACAATTTGTATGGCACCACCAACTAAAGAATTTGTAGCTTTTAGACTGACTTCTTTCCAGTAAAATGAAGCTACAGTACATTAAAAACCCGGGGAAATCTTGGAAATAGAATCGCAAAAAAAAAAGTATGATTTAAGTAGTCTACCGAGTCAGTGTCAATCCTGCAACCTTCGCTTTCTTCTTTTTAATTTTGAACCCAAAGAGATTTGGTCAACCAATGTGACAGGGTCCTTGAGCAAACAATATAAATAATGTTCAAGTTTTCAACTTCTACAAGAAATAAAAATTCAAATATCCAAACGATGACATTTTATATAAGTGAATAATCTATGCGTACAATCTAAACGAGCCCCAAAAAAAATTTTGGCACCAGAATGAAAGTTTCACATGATATCAGCCTGTGCATGCATAATAGCACGGCTAGTAAGAACTACAAAGATGAAAATAAATATATTTCGGCCGTTAAAATCTCTAGCCACAATTAATGCCACTTCACTGCCTTGATCTTGACTCAGCACGCCGAGCTTCATCGGGTGTGGAAGGGAACAGCTCGACATACCTCGAACCAATTGTCATCTTGTCTTTGCACATTGCTCTCTTAGCCTCCTCCGTAGAAACAAACTCCACATACGCCTCACCAGTAGCTTTACCATCAGGTCGGCATGCAATGTGTATCTTATCTTCAATTATCTTGTAGTCTTTAAAGAAATGAACTATTTCAGATTTCTTCACAGAGAAAGGAAGACCGCGCATCTTCAAAATCTCAGTGTGTTCCATTTGATCTTTGTCATTGTACCTTTTAGCTCGTGATGGTGGAGGACTTCCGTGGAAATCATTATCATAAATCCCTTCATAATTCACCTCTGAAGCCACAGCATTGTAGTAATCCTGCCTCTTGCACCTGAAAACTTCCACATACCGGCGCCCCATGTTCTGCCGATCTCTCTGTAAAGCAAACTCAACTTGTATGGGCCCAGCAAATACAACAAAAGCCTCCCCTGAGAAGCGTCCATTCTTGTTGACCAGCAACACATCCACAATATCCAGTCCAGCAAAGAACTTGCAAATGTCAATATCAGTGCAGTTAAAGGGTAGCCCCCTGAGGCGAACAACAGGAAAGGAAGGAGGAGGCGGAAAGCCACCACCATAGCCATAAGGTTGAAAGCCACTTGTGCTGCTGCTCACTGCGAAGTAAGGATTTGGTTCCATCATTCTTTGTCTCTTTGAGCCGACCTCGTACCCGTCCGAAACCCCCCCGCTTCCCAATATTGCCCTTCAATTATCCATACCCAAAAGGAAAAAAAAAAATCCCCACTCAACCTGTTAATAAAACCAAACCCAACCCACTCTTCCCAGACACCTAATGTCTATTCGACTTTCGTAATTTCCAAGCATTATCATATTGATCAGCCCTCCCAAGAATAATCAACATACATACATGTATATAAGAGTTCGCAATGAAACAAACAAGATGCAAATGAAAGCAGAAAAATAAATACAACCACACAAGATATCACAAATTTGCATGCAAAGGAACATAATTTTTACACTTAAGTTACATCAATCGGCTATAACATGACTTAAGGAAAAAGAAAAATTATCAGCCAATCATCATCATAAAAGCATGGTACATGAAATCAGCGTCATAGCTAATGCAAAGAATGAATTAATCAATTACCAATGACTACCAAAAAGTCTATTCAATATTCATCATTAATTTTTTTAAATATTCTCTTTAATTTCGCAGTTCCAATCTCAATTTTGTTAACAAAGTAAGGGTTGCAACAAAATATAAATTCAAATAAGTGGAAAATAAAAGCCTAACTCAATAAAATAACAAAAAAAAAAAAACACGAAGTATTACAACAAAATAATGAAAGCCGAACAAGGAATTAAACATGAAGTTTAGCAACTTACCCTCTGGATCCGTACATAGCTTTTACTGTTGAAAATTCAATTCTTTCTCAGCTCCTTCGATTATCTTGCTGATGATGATGAAATTAGAACAAACCCTAATAGGAAACTCGATCGTACAGAGAACAGAAAAAGAACCCTAAGCTCAAAGCTCAAACGCAAATCAATCTGTCAAACTAATTGTCGTTTTTGGGTTTAAATCGTGTTTGATATTAGATGACATGTACAATTACTACACTGTCCTTAAGCTTACACACGTAATATAAAGAACCGATTTGGGTCAATTTTGCCTCAAACAGAATTTAAACCGGTTCATCCGGTTTGACAGACACCATAATTTTCAAATGTAACCAATTCTGACCAATTGTCTAACCGACCTAAGCCGGTCTGATTTCATCTTTGCAAATTGGACCGACTGGTTCGAATTATAATATAGAATTTTTTTTTTTTTGAAGAAATATTATAGTAGGTTTAAAAAAAAAGAATTTGGATTTCTATTTATTTATTTTAAAATAATAAATTAATAAATAAATTGTTGCTTAAACTGCACTATAATTTTTTGGATTAAATATATAATAATATTAGGGTAATTCCTATTATAAAGATATAGTCAGAGTGCCATCGTAGTTTACGCAGCACATTATTGTCACCATGTTTATTATCTATTATGGGATAATCTTTACTGATTTTGTGACAAAAATAAAATAAGTACAAAATGCTAACACTTTTTCCAACTTATTACTTTGCTTTTTTTAGTCCAAGAGAGTGCTTCCTTTAGATTATGTAATGGATTCTCCAGACTTATTTGTCAATCAACCAAAACCACTGCTTGGTTTCAATCAAAATTTACAGCCAGAAGAATGTACAAAAGAAGAAGGGGTAGGGGGTGGGGAGGAGAAGTGGGGAAAGAAAGAAAATCATGTTAGCAGCACCCTGTTGTTACAAATAAGGACTCAGAACAGAAACTTATAAATGATCTATACAATCAAACAATGCAGTAACATATTGGATGCCGTTTCAAAACAAATAAAAAGATATAAAAGACTGAAAAAAAAAAAAAAGGGGGTGGGGAGTAGGGTTAGATCAATGCAGAAAGGGGGTTGCAAAAGCTGAATTTTTCTCTTCACGATATTCAAAACAATAGATACTCCGACCGTGCAGATCATGTTCTCTGATAAAGATGTGTAGATCAACAGAGGCTTTCCTCTACTTGAAGAGCCCACAGACAAATTTGCTAACCCTTGTAGACAATATCAACCAGGGTATTATTCCAACCTGCAGTGGCATTAGAAGTAGAAGATCACAATAAGGAGAGTCCAACAATGATCAAAGCTTTTTCCTTCTTTTTTTTTGCCTATTTCAATCAGGGTTGCCACAAAGTTTTGACAGAGAAGAAAATAAGAGCTCGTGCACGCCCCCCCCCCAGATGTAACTTTCGGTAGGACGTAAACGAGCTAACTTCCCATGAAATGTTCATATTAAATTCATTATTTACCAAAAAATAAGAAAATTGTCAATATGCTCAATGTTGAAGAAACACCAAGCGTTTCTGCCATCATCCTTCATAATCATTCTTTTTCGTTCTTTTTCATTTAAACCAAGACTTACATCAAATCTGTAGATGAGATGAGCGAGAAGATGCTTGGATGACAATTCAAAATCCTAATGATATCAAATGGCTTCAATCCTAATAATAAAGCACAAAAATATACATGATATGCCAGTTTAAACCAAAACTAAGATTTTTAAAATAGACGCGAGGAAGATATAAACTTCTCATGTTCATAAAAGCTTGCTCGTGCATAATAAAAGATATAGAAGGTAAAGAACCAAATTTATTTACCATAACATTGTTGTTTGATAGACCTCCAGTTCTCCAGGACAAAAACTTCCCTGCACAAAGGCAGATATAAGTGAATCAACACAC
The DNA here is from genome assembly GCA_025617385.1 of Murraya koenigii. Classification (NCBI taxonomy): domain Eukaryota; kingdom Viridiplantae; phylum Streptophyta; class Magnoliopsida; order Sapindales; family Rutaceae; genus Murraya; species Murraya koenigii. The sequence goes on along the minus strand of CM046815.1, from coordinate 7,044,591 downwards.
TGCACAATTCAAGATGTTGTGGATTTGCTTTTCCTCAATGAATATCCAGTTGCTCTATGCCCACTCATTTCATTCTTATTTACTTTCCATTTTCTTTGGTGAGGCTTTAGTGAGACAAGTAATGTTATAATCTTCCAAGTGTTTCAATAAGCTTGTCAATAAAATTAAGGGCAGACCAGTTTTGTGGACAATGGAATCACGAAAACAATGATATATAATACCCCTGAACAGAAGGGAGAGAGAAGAAAGAGAGAGAGAAAGAACTGATGATATCAGGAATATATATATATTACCAAAAGGTTGCACAAGTTGCTGAGATACGGCAGCAACCGGGGCCTTCCAAAACCAACAAATCAGCACAATATAGATGACAACCTACCCACCACATGTATAAATTCTTACAATCCAAAAGAAGAAAAAAAAAATAAAAGAATTAAACTACTGAAAGATTTCAAAATGCACATAACCACCTTCAGAATACGGAGAACTTTCAGGTACAAATCATAAGACATGTGTATCTCCTTGCTCTGTAATTCTTGATCTGCATGAAAAATATAACGGTAAGGAAACCAAGTTATAACAAGGGAAAATAAAAAGGAACAAACAAAAAAGCAACAGCATGACAACCAAAGTTGTTCAGCAAGATTCCTTATGTTCTCTCTTAATTAGCGTACACCTTTAGTAATAAATGATTCCGACCCTAAGAGGTTCTTAATTTTAGGTAGCGTAATTTTAGGAAGACAGAGATTTGAAGTCTTGACAATCCGGTAGTCAGGTGACCATCATTACAGAATGAAGTTGTAGGCTGTGGCACATTCAAATAAAAGGCAATAGTTTATCTTGATGGGCTTGCCACCCATAAAAGACAATCGTCCCCTTGATATCACTAATCATCAAACACTCCAGAAACTCTTTAAATGTTCCATATAAGCTGTTATTGAGTCCCCAAAATGTCAAGTTTGTTACGGAGAAAAAAGAAAGTACTATGAGAAAAAAGAAAGTACCATGTAAATTTAACAGTATAAGTCAAAAGAAACAAATAATAAACCACTAAGACTACAGTTAGTCTCACAGTTTGCAAGTTCCTTCTCCTTAGCAGTCGCCAACCGCTTAAGCTTTGCAGCTTGTGCAAATGTTGATGGCCTACAATCAACAGGACCGATAGTCTTTAAAATCCATTCATATCACATATTGATACACTTCTTTAAATTCTACACCCGCCAGCATGTATAATTAAAAAGAAAATGAACATAGAAGCCCGAAAAATCAAATTTATTGTCTTTTAGCATGAATTAAATGTTGGGAGTTGAACCATGAGCAATTGTACCATAAAAAATTGCCAACAAACGGGGTGAACAATGTCTCATTCAAGCAAGAACTTGGAGAACGTCAAGCCAGATTCTCACATTTCTTATGAGTTGAAAAGAAGCTAATTCCTATTGAATAATATAGAGCTATGAAATATGATTCTTACATAATCAGTGAAAAAAACAATCAAAATCAAATTACCACAAGAAGTGTGAACTTCAATTAGATCAATCAAATTACTCACTGTGAAAAGGAGCTCGCCTCTTTCAATAATTGCTTTATTTCTCTCCGTAACTGGATTTCCTTCTCACTCCTCAATCCTCTCTAATTAAAATTTCATAATCAACAGACAATTCTAAAAAATATATATATAAAATTGATCAATATTTGCAAGAAGATTGAGTTTAAAAAATAAAAAATAAAACCTTAATACCTTCTTGAGTTGATCGAGCCATTTAGAAACAAACTGAAAGGCTAATACGAGGAGTAAAATAAGAGGAGCAGCGAAGGAGGAACTTCGGTATTGTGTTAGGTTTTCTTCTTCTCCCATGCTTTTGTTCTATCTCGTGAGAATTTGTGCGCCGATTAACAACAAAGCACGATTCGATTTCTATCAGCCTCGTTGTCGTCGTCGTTCGGTTTCCTCTCTCGTCGGGCAGAAATTGGACGTATTTTCCTATTTTACCCTTTAATATTCTTTACTTAATTTCTTTTTTTGATCTACAATTATATAACGAATTGATTAAATTTATTTCTTCTAAAAATAAGATTGCAACAATTTAAAATGAAATCAGAACAAAATGACAATTTAAAATAAAGTATATTGAAAGGTTTGCACAAAGGGTAAATTTATTCTAGAAAAATATATGTAATTTCTCTTAGAATTAAATTTCCTCTCATTTTCTTTTATCTCCCTTCCTCAAACTCTTCTCATTTGCTCTTCCCTCTTGTCATTTCTTCAAAACACACGCTATATTAGGATTTAAAATTTAAGTTTATCTTTATTTTGTTTAATTAACGAAATTAAAATAGTAATAAAAAAAATTGGGTTAATAAGATCTAACGGCCAATCAATTTGTTTAAAAAGAGCCTACTTTTTATTTTAAATTTGACCTTACAAAAATGTTCTACATCTCTTAATTGGAACTCGACTCCAATCTTAAGTAATGATCTATATATCTCATTGTATTTGAAATATAATAGATCTTTTTTCAATATTAAGTGAGAGTTAATTTTCAAACTATGTCATCCAAAAAAATCTCTAATTATAAATATAGGTTGAACTCTTATTGTAATATATATATGTATGTATGTATGTATGTGTGTTCGAGGTTTTGAACCCACTTTTTATAAGTTCATATGCACGCATGCATGTGTCATAATTCTTTCTTTTTTTTAATATTATAAATTAGAAGTATATTTATATTATAATTATTTCTTAAAAGAGAGAAATAGTAGAAACAAATGGTACACTTTCTATAAGATTTGCTCGGGGCTGTTCACTTGTATATATATATATATGTGTGTGTGTGTGTGTGTGTGTAAAGATTGATCATTCACGGTGGTCAAAATCTTTCAAAACAATATTGATTTGCTCATTGTTAATTTAAAAAAATTATTGTTGGTTATGTTGTAAAATAATTAGTTAAATATTTGATAAAATTTATTTTTAAAAAGAGTTATATATGTGGTAAATCTTATTGTCAAACTCCCGTAAGAATGTAATTAACTAAATTTGATATAATATTGAATAAAATTTATTTACACATTCATAAACGTGTATATAATTTTTTTTATTGTGTATATATAAGAACTTATAACTAAAATAGATATTTTATATTATTAAATTTGTTTTTTATTTTTCATCTTAATATAATTGTTAAAAATAATAATCTATTTAAATTTAATGACTTTATTTCATACTTAATAAAGATAATTTGGATTTTTATAATATATATAAGATATGTATATCATTGTATTAAACATAAAATTGATTTTCAAAATCAAATTTTAAAAAATTATTCTTTAGCTGCTTTTTAAAATATACTGTGTAACGGGGTGTTTTTGTCAAAAAATAATTTTTTAAAAAAATTACTAAATATTAATTTTTAATTTTTAAAAATTATTTTGAGCTTCCAAAAGTCATCTAAATGAGTCATTAGTGTTATTTAAGATATTTAAGATAAAATTTCAGAGTTTAAGATAAGAGAATTATAGATTAAATAGTATATGTAATATTTAGGCATTAAAAGTAATTATATTATATTATCTCATAGTAGTAAATTACATTATAAATATTTTTAAAAAACTTAATTTATTAGGAATTGACTTATTTAAAAAAATAATCCTTACACGTATAGTTTTGCTATTCCAAAGAAACAAAAGAGAATAAAATTTTGCTTTGGGTATTGACGTTCATTAATAATTGCGCCGAAGGCCAAAACCAAAGCAGAGACTGGCCACGACAGATGCAGCAACTGGACCACAACGGACAAAACGTCCCAAAAACAGAGTGTCGAACTTTTTAGTTATGGTCTTTTATAACCGATGCGGACAAATTTACAGAACAGTTACCGCTTAATCCACTTACACCTTTCTTGCAGGCCGAATCACGCCCCAAATTAAACGGAAGACACGTCACACGTTATGTGTGGGGCCCATTAATTTGGGGCTCAGGAGGATCAGCAGATCGCGTGATGTCGCGCGTGCTATGGTACTGGCGCGTGAATTTTGGTTTGGATTTTGGCTCGTCAGTATGGGTTTCTTACACCAAAGGAAAGTAGATTTTGCATTGCGGTAAAATAATGCCTCTCCCTTCCTTACTACGCTGTACTCCTCTGCGGCTCTGCAATTGATCTAGATTAAAACTTGGGTCATTCAGCGAATAGAATCACGCCACATCGGCATTTCGGAATTTCACAACTGAAAAGGCCCTTTTCTTTTTCTTTTTTTTTTTCTTCCAAAAATGAAAAGGCCTCTTTTAAAACTGTTTAACATGTCATTGGACCGTATGCTTAAACAAATAAAATATACGTTAGTGTACCATGATCCACCAATTTGATTTATATAACGTATATCTTACATAAGTTCAGTACCTAACGATATCAATCATGCCTGTTTTGATTTTATGATCTTTGTCTTCTATTATAAGGCCATGTTTAATTTTGAAGTCGGGTAGATTGAGTTAAAAAAATTATTATATTAAAATATTTAATAAATATTATTTGGTATAACTTAAGCATTACAATGATTTAATTAAATATTTATAAAATAAAAAATCTTAACAAGTTGAAATTTTTTAAATTCATTATTTAAAAATTATTTTTATTATATATTGTCAATTTTTATTTCATAACTATAATATATATTTATTTTACAACAGCTTTAACTTAAAATAACCTAATATTAAATATAACCTTAATTTATTTGAGATAAAAAGATAGGCAGCTTAAATTAAGTGTCCGAATAGATAAACACAAAATTACACTTATTTGTGCAACTGTTTAGATATTTTTTTGGTACCTTTACATTACTATTTTTTAATAAAAAAAGTTGTGCTAAATTATACAAAAATTTTACTAGCATAAGGGTCCATATTTTATTTCAAATATTGTTTATTAATACACTGAATAAAAAATTAAAATATGTTTTCCTTAAAATAATATGTAAGTTAAAATAACCTCAATTAATTATGATCCTAATAGTGCTTAAGGATACAAAAAGTTTAGTCATTTAATTTTTAAAACACTATTTATACTATTTTTTTATTTTTTAAAAAATAAGAAGTGGATAAAAATCAAATACTTTTTTAGTCCTAAACTTGCCTTGGATTCAAACTCATGAACACTCTTTCAAATTTTTATTCTTCTTGTATATAAAGTTCAACTAACCTCCCTGCTATTGAAGTTTTAGAAGAATAATGAACTTTTATTTTTTTAATTTTACTAAAATACATTAATCTTGTTGCTTATTAACAAAATTATGGAATGCCATTTCCTTCAAAATATGAACATATTATAATTTCTCTCTTTTTTTTTTAATACAACTTGATTTTAAATTTATTTTTCTTTACTCATATGAATAAGATTCAAACCATTGTGCTTGATTTTCTCTAGTTTTAAAATTCAAATTAAAATTTTGAAATTGCAAAATGAAAACAATGAAAATAAAAACTTATTAGTCTAGGTTAGTTGGTTTTAGATGACGTGGAATGTGATGATTGGAAAATGAGTATGACTTTGATTAGAATTGACTGTACCGGACTCAACCACTTTCTACATGACTAAGCTAAGCTCTCCCTCTCTCTCTCTCTACAGCCCAAGAGTGAAGTGGTTGAAAAGCAAGACCTAAAAACTCTCTCTCTCTCTCTCTCTCATCACATTACCTTAACACTACTACCACTGTACCACAACCACTATTGCTCTTTACCCAATCCATTTTTCTGAAATAAAAAAAAAATTCCACAGAGAAACTTAAAGAAAAGGAGAGAAAATCAGAAAGAGAGTGAGAGGGAAAAAAAAAAAACTTTTCAGTTTCGCCATTATTAAATTGTTTATTTATTTGTATACAGACAGAGATAGCGGTAGCTTAGGTTGTTGCTACCTTCTTTACTGTCTTGTTATCTAATCAAAATAAAATCAATCGAAACCCTAAGCTTAAGCTTATTCTCCAAGTCTCTCTCTGCATCTCTCTTCTCATTTTACATTTAGATCTATGTAAGCCGCCGATCTATCGATTCGGAAGCTGTGTCTGTTTTGCCGAGTTGACTCAATGGAGAACTCGGCCGATTTACTTCAGTTGACAGTGATGAAATTAAGAGGTTTCGATGTTAGTCTCTGAAAATGTCGGCATCTTTAACGCCTTTCGAGCGGCCGCGACCCGGAGCCTCCAATACGGTATGTCGTTTTCGGATTTTATGTTTAGTTATTCAGATAATGGATGGATCTTATGCTATATTGTAGATTGTGTTTTAGATGGAAAGTCCATTAGTTATCTTAAGCTTAATCGATTATTTTTTTAATTTTTTTAAAATTAAATTATTTGAAAATCCAAAATTTGGAAGGTTTCTTTTTGGTAGGACTAGTGGAAGTGCTATTACTTAGTTTCTTATGATAGATTGATATCTGTTTGGTTTGTGAGAAAGCAAAAGGAAGAGAGGAAATGCAATTGAGTTATCTATTTGGCTATATGGGGATTGTTGCACACTTGCATTGGCAAGTAGTCGGAATTAAGTGGAATTACACTCTTTGGCATCATTGGCAAGAGGGTGTTTTCGTTTATTTTCAGTGTCAGTTAGGAGAAGGTTTGAAAATTTGAAACTTAGGTGGTTGAATTGGTAATTTGCACCAGTTGTGCTTGGTAATCCAGAATGGGGGATTAGCATAAAAGTAAGGGTTCTAGTTTCTGCTATTTTTAGTAGTTGTTGCAATTGAACTTGATCTTTTTTTAATGATATTTTCACTTTTGTGGCCATTCTTAGAAACTAGGGGGTATAATTGTTTTATGCTCAGCCAGTTAAAGACTCTATGTATATTTGTTATGTCGGCCTTTCAAGACTAGTTTTGAAGAGTGGAATTTTGGGTGAAAAATAAAAAAATGTAACCATCCATTTTGCCAGCAGCCAAACAGCTATTGGTGTTATTTACAGATTACATATTTTGATATCTACGATATAGCTCTTGATGTTGCCTTGTAAGGACTCATATGAGATTTGTGTGAGCTACTGAAAGTCTTATAGCATCGAATAAGTTTTTGATTTAGTTGATATTATCCCATAGTCTCTTTTCGTTTGCGCATTTTTAAACATTACTAGTTAGAACTGAAAGTGGATAATTCATGCACTAGTTAGCTTGGTTGCTTCATATATTGCGTAATGATAGATAATTAATTATTATAGCTCTATTATTTGGACTCTTTGGCCTTATAAGTCAAATTATTTTGTGCAAGAATAGTTCATAGTCCAATTTTATGGGAGTTTTGACTTCATGAACCATGTTGGATGCCAAGTCATCTTTGAAACTGGTAGAAGAGTTCCGTACTTATTAGGAATTGAAGTTGGTTGTAGCCCCCAGATAAAAGGGTTAAAATGCAATTAATGTTTTATAACTATAACCCTATGAGTTCTTATTCAATAGTAAGGATACAAGCAAACTAGGAAATGAGAATTTGATTTGTTGGTATATAATTACATTTGTTTATAAGTTTCGATTCATGGTAAAGTTTTAATAAATTGGCATTGTTACTTCTCATGCCATGGAAGCTTCCACATTATAAAATGAGTTTATACTGACATTGAAACTTTAGGTGTTTTTGTGGTATAAGACCTACATATATGTGGTTAAGTGACGATTCTGTGGAGTACTAGTTATCTTGGTGTGTGAATTCCATAACCACTATTTATTAATACAAATTCTCATAGTTTCTTATTAAGAAAAAAAAAGGAAAAAAATTCCATAACACTAAACCATTTCCTTCAAAATTGCATCCGATTGACATATTATGACCTCAAAAATCTGATCATCTTTTGTTTTCTTTTATAGATAGGTTATTGCTATTTTTATTTCCCAAAAATTTATGTTCAACTCATGGAGAATTTTCCTTACACTGGTAATCAAAGAAACATGACTAGCCACGATCAAGTTCTAATGAAATATTTTTCTAGAATTTATTTGATGTCGAAACAAATTGTGCCATGATGAATGATCAGTTTGGATAATACGAAACAGAAGATTACTCAAGAAAGTTATCAAATGCATGCCATGTCAGAATGTAAATACACTTTGGGTTGCTGTAGACAAGGACTGAAGGTGTTCATATAAATTATTATATCAGAATCTTCCAGAAAAAGAGGGAGAAAAAAAGGAAAAGGAAAGAAAAAGATATTATGTCATAAAAATGATTAATTGAACAACATTAACGGACATTGTTCAAGGGTCACCATGTTTGGCTTTTAATATAGTTTTGACAATGCTAGGGATCTTGAGATATTGAAAAAAAAATGAGGCACACTATTTGCAATATGCATATCATATTTTATTTTATTTTTTTTGCCATTTTATTTACTATGCTTTGTTTCCAAATTAGTTTATGTTGAAACTGGTAATAGTGGTTGTTTCTGACATTCGGTGATTTTTCAGGTCTTCAAGAGTGGCCCTCTTTTCATATCCTCAAAAGGTTGGTAACAATTTTTATTTTCCCAGTTTTCTTTCGCGCCCCATACATCAAGTTCATATACCATTTTTCAACTATAGGTTTATTTGTCGTGATAAATTGTAATATTTAGATTTGGACACACGAGTTTCTTGCAAATGTTTGTCCTTTTATTTCCCCTCTTCCCTTAATTATTATGCGTATACAAGTTATGAATTCATTATCTTATGTAATGATTTTGCCAATCTACATCTAAACATTGGATTATGAATCTAGCAATCTCCTAGTACATTTCAATTGTCTTATTTGACAAGGAACATTGCTAGAGGATTAAAAAATAGTTTTGAGAATTTATATTTTTTAAGATTCAAGGATGCTACCTTTAAGAGCTTGAATTAAGAACCTTAACCAATTGAGCAATGAAGATACAAATAGTACAAAGTACGCATAATACATTAGTATGTGATGAGCAAAGCCTTGGCCGACGTCTTTGAACAATATCTTAAGATTATTTCTTCCATGATCCAGTGATGAGCAAAACTGTTGCACTTCTCAAGGAACTCCGACCTTCCATACCATCAGAACTAGTTGATTGGGAGGACAAGGAGAATCCTCAGTAAGGCATTTGTAAAAGATTTCCAAGCGACAACCTGAAGCCTCTACTCTTGGATCCTTTATAAACCTATTCAAAGCAAATTCTCAAGCAAAGAGAAAAGAGAATTTAAAACTTGTTTAAAATTGTCAACAAGCTGTATGCAGAACAATTTACAAGAGAAAACAACCCAAAGAGTTAAGCCTCCAAACTTGGAATCTTCTAAATTTGATTCAAAGAAAATTCCCAATCAATGACAAATGAGAAATTAAAAAATGTTTCAAGGAATTTAAAAAAGGGAGTGAGGGGGCCAAGTCCTAGCAAATAAAAATTTGAACTTAAAGTTCTAGTGGCTTTGATATTCTTATCTTGAAATGCTTATAATGCCTCTGATTTCCTTAATACAGAATATCGTCATATGTTATTTCTGATGTTTCTTAAAGTTCTAGCAGTTTTGGTATTCTTATCCTGAAATGCTTCTAATGCCTCTGATTTCCGTCATATAGAATATCATCATATGTTGTTTCTGATGTTTTTATACTATTCTTATGTTAGTTGATGTTGGTTTTTGCAGGAATAGGCTGGAAATCGTGGAAAAAGCGGTGGTTCATCCTTACACGCACTTCCTTGGTTTTCTTTAAGAATGACCCTGTTAGTATCTTTTTACATTTTATGATATATTTTATTTCTCTCTAAATTTCCAATCTAATTCACTGTGGCATATTGATTGGTTCCCAACATTGTATTTCATTGTCCAATGTGACTAGAAAAGATTAGGGTTGGTTTTTCATGTCAACCCTTTGGAGCAACAATCCATTTAGAACCTCATTTTCTGTTTACTCCAGCAAATAGTATCCTCCACATGGCAATACTGTATGGATTAGGAACTTTATTGCATGAGAACCTGGAGGAAAAAGACTAAACCGTATGATTGTTACTACCCTTTGGAGGCTTTCCTTTGTCTCATTATCTTGTTGCTATTTCTTAACTATGGTCTCAGACACAGCCTCTTAGACTTTGAAAGAAACAGTGTCTATTGCATTAATTGACATTTGGACGTAATGTTAGTTTCTTGCCAAAATAGTTGGCTGAAATTTGTTTTCTATTTGCACCACCCAATGCTGGTAATTAAGGTGTCTTCAATTCATGGATATCCTTTTCTTCTATGTTGTACAGAGTTAATATTCATCTAAAAATATGAGGGGGTTTCCTTTGATTCTTACGTGCATGCCATAGTGGATGTGTAATATGAATTTGAAAGGTCTGGTGGGTCAAGACATGGAAGTTTTCCTTGATGAGTAAATTATCCTATGGGGTTTCAAGATGACACTATGTAGACATCATATTCAAATTTTTAATCTGCCTGGTGCATAAACCTCGCAATCATACCAAAAATCTGTATGCATATTCTTAGGATTCACATGGTCAAGATTCTTTGTCAACTGTTTTTTGTTACTTTGTATTTCGTGTGTGAAGAGGATAATATCCTTCTTTTTTGGCAATTTCTGCCTCTCTCTTGCTCCTCCCACCCAGTTTCAGCTGCATTCAGAGAAACAAATACCTCCAGTATGGCCTTGTTATGACACTGCTAATGTATTTGTATGTATCCTGTCAAACCATGAACATGCCAATAACTTTTTTCTCTCTGTATCTTATAATAACTTTTTTTTTTTTCTTCAATTTTGTAGTGTAATATCATGTGTAATGACAGATAAGAATCCTTGTGGTTAGATTCAGTTGAAATGAATGCTCATTATATCTGTCATGCAGAGTGCACTACCGCAAAGAGGTGGTGAAGTAAATTTGACTTTGGGGGGAATTGACTTGAATAATTCTGGGAGGTACGTGAAATCACAATCACTTGTCTGTAGCTGTATTCTGATTAAGGTGTCTGATAGTCACTCATTTAATCTTGCAGTGTTGTTGTTAGAGAAGATAAAAAGTTATTGACTGTTTTATTTCCTGATGGACGTGATGGTCGAGCTTTTACCCTTAAGGTGCCACATTTGCTAGTTGATTTTTTTTTTTTTTCTTATATGCTGATTTCCTCGTTGGTGAACCCACCAACCCCAACACCCTCCCCCAAGCAAACCCCCTGCTCTCCAACATTGAAATTTTCAAGGTTTTTAAGGGATTTTTTCTGTTCTTTAACTCCAGGCTGAGACATCAGAGAATTTGTATGAGTGGAAGGCAGCCCTGGAGCTTGCACTTGCTCAAGCACCAAGTGCTGCTCTTGTAATGGGACACAATGGGATCTTTAGGAATGACACAAATGATACTATTGAAGGGTCTTTCCATCAATGTACTTCTCCGTCCCTTCATTTTATTGTTTCTTAAATGATATTCTTTCTGAATCTACTCAGTAGCCAAATCATTTTCTTTTTATTCATGCATAGTTGACCATATATTGAATATGCCATGTAGGGAGGGATAAGCGTCCCGTTAAATCTTTGGTGGTTGGAAGACCAATTTTGCTTGCCCTTGAGGATATTGATGGAGGTCCATCATTTCTTGAGAAAGCTCTTCGATTTCTTGAGAAGTTTGGTAAGTGGGGATCTCATATATTCATATTTTTCATTATCAAATTACTTGCGTTTTTATTTGAACTTATTTATTCTTTCATTTCTTCGGGTGAATATTTCACCCTTAATTTTTAATATTTAATTAATTATGTATACCTTTGTGTGTTTTGCGATTTCTACTGTTAATTGGAACTTTTGTTGCACTTTAATTATTTAAGCGTTCACATACTTCTCTTCTGGCACTAAAGAGTGGCTCCACTGTCTTCAAACTGTATGAAATATGCATCAATGAGTGGCTGAGATTTGCTTTTGATAGTTGCAATGGCTGCCTTATTTAGATTTTATTTTTTCAGTGCAAAAGACTGAAGATTTTGGTTTGGATATTTCTTCTAAATATAAATGTTAAACTAGTCGCTGATTACTTTTAAGGATGGAAATGGTGCATTTGAGCATCTGGCATTGTTTCCAGGTAATGGCATATATATTACAGAGTGATCTTGGACATTGAAAATCTAGGTAATTATTCCACCTGGTAACTGTTCCATTAGTTAGGATAAGCCTTTAGAAGGTAGGGAAAAAGCGTTTTTTCTTAGATTGATATACATATTTACAGATTCAAAATTATTTTCTGAAGATGCTTTTGTCAAAGATAAATTTAGATGTGGTGTCAGTTGCTGATGAGATGGTGGAAAATCATAAGAATGATAGGAAGGAATTCTCAATACTGTTTTCTATGGCCATGCTGATGGGGTGTAGTTGTTTTAGAGGTAAAGGGATTTTTCAAATGTGAAAAACGTAGATTGTGCCCCCACGATAGATTGCGACTTGTGTGGATCAATAATCTAGTTAGATCAATTATAGATGAATGAGACTCTAGGGTGTTTTATACAGGGACAGAGGGGGCTGCTTTTATCAACGATGTGATAGTAAAATAGATAAAACTTAATAAATTTAGTAAAAATAACGAATATGTGAGGAAAAAGATATGGAACCTGCAACAGGCTTTTCTGTTCTCTTGGAAAAAATTTTGAGAGTTAAAGATAGGGTTAAGGTTTCTGTCTTATGGGATTGCACAGTTATGGCTGTATTTTGGGTCCTATGGATTGAAAGAAACTTAAGAATTTTTTAGAACAAAGTGATGGAGGATTTCATGTTTCTTTGGGACACAGTTCAATTCTGGGCTTCTATCTCTCCGTAGTTTAAAGATTTGTCTTTCTTCTTTATTTTGATTAATTGGGAAGCAGCTATGCTGTAAGTTAATTAGTTTGAAATTTTATCTTATAGGATTTACAGTTCTTGGGCTTGGAGATTTTGATTTATGTCTTTATGGACTTCTTGTCCCTCCTCTATGTACATTTCCTACATCTAATATACTTATTTTGTTTCTGGGCAAAAGGGAAAAAAATAAAAGAGAGACATTGACCCTGGGACTAGAGTCTATTTCAGGGTGGCTTGAGGAGAATTTTTTTTCTTTTTTTCCCCTCTCACTGGGTCTTGAGTCCTCAATAGGAACAAGGAGGCTCGATCCATGCTCTTTTAGGGTGATCAAATATCAACCTTCTTATTTTTCTGTTGATCTTTTTTCTCTGTTAGTGCTTATAAGGGGTCTGGTGAAAGCTGTTTCATTATTACCTTACACCTTTCTACAATCTCTCCTACATTGTATGGATGCTAAAAGTGCCATGCAAAAGATAATGTTGTTATTTGGACAACTGCTCATGGATGACTAACATTTGTAATTTTCTTCTGAAAAGAATGCTTAATGTTTGATGTCACCTCATTGGTGAGTTGTGTAAGATTGAGGCTAAAGGGGCTGGTCCGCTTTTTCTTCATTGTTCCTATGCATTGAGGTTGCAACAAAATATTCTTAATGAAGTTTGCTGAAGTGGGTTATCTGCATTCATATGTGTTTCTTTGCTCATTGAGAATTGGTGTTTTTAGATGAAGGAAGATGGTGCTACTGAGTAGGATTGTATTGTGATGGCAATATTTTGGTTTGACCATCTGTTCAAGTCATTAGGGTGAAAGGGCAAAGGGATCTTTTGCTCATTCTAGCTGGTATGTGGACTTCTTTGTGGTTTTGAGTTTGATTTTGGGTGTCTTTATGGGCTTCAGCTGCAAGTGAATTTTGAGATACGTTGTTTTCTTTGGTCGAGATTATTCAGATTTGAATTTTAATGCAGTTATTCTTGTTAGTTGGTTCTTTTGGTTACTTGAATGGTTGCTCAGCTGCTTGTTTACCATCTTTCAGTTTCATTTCTTTGTTTTTAATAATATTTCTGTTGATTTCTCCTCCCAAAAAAAATAATAATTTGAAAATTAAATAATATCTTTTGATTCCTATTAAAAAACAAAAGGAAATTAGAGGTGTAATGAAGTAGTCGGGACAATCATGTAGCTAAGCCAAGCTCCAATCAGTTCAGGATTGTGCCTTAACGGAGTTGGGTTATAGTCAGTTTAATGTGGGAGTGTACATTGTTATTAAAAAGGAAAAGATGTATGAAGCCTGTGTTGTTGATTAACTTGCTTACCTGTCTAAACAGTGCTTGGATTAATTCATTAAATTTCATCTCTTATACTTTTTCTTTGTGTGTGTGTGTTTTTTTCCCTACAGGAACTAAAGTTGAAGGAATTTTACGGCAAGCAGCAGATGTTGAGGAGGTCGACCGCAGAGTTCAAGAATATGAGCAGGGTATCACTTTGATTCGTATTAATTACACCTGATTTTGAAAGTTACTAATTAATTACAATGATAACTATATGTTAGATATCTTTTTTCCTTGTTTAATTGTTTCATCTGTCAAGTGCAACTTTTTGTAGTGATGCCCTTCATACTGAGATTGTGGCTCACCTATTTCTCTTTCTTTATTTGTAGGAAAGACCGAATTTAGTGTTGATGAGGATGCTCATGTTGTTGGTGACTGTGTTAAGGTACTCTTCTCACTTGATCGCTGTTTGTGACTTTTAAGTTAATGTAGTTACTTTAACTTTCAAGATATTGTTTTATCTGCAGCATGTGCTCAGGGAGCTTCCGTCTTCTCCAGTTCCTGCATCCTGCTGTACTGCCTTACTGGAGGCTTATAGTAAGTTCAACTATCTTTGGTTGTTTCTAATTTTGTTTTATTTTACCTGATTGATTGTAGTTTTGGCTTTGTTAAGATAATAAAAGATGATTCATTTTGTTTATTTTAGACCAATTCCCTTAAGCACCTTTTGTGGAGGTGATTCAAGTAAATTATATGTTTGTTTTTTGAGACCAACTTATGTTGTTTATTCTTCATTATTTCATTTATTTATACAGTTTTTACTTTGATAATTGGTTTTGTTTTGGCTGTTATTGGAGTTGAACTTGGTTTTTGGATAAGATACTTGTCAAAGCATGTAAACAACCTTTCATCAAATCGAGATATAAGCCAATTGATTGTGAAAAGAATCAGTTAATTGTGAACGAGTATTGGTTGGCGTGTCTCTAAACTAGTAATTAAAAATCAGTTGGTGTTTTTATTGAACTTATCCTTAGTTAACTTTGAAAAGAAAATGAAGAAAACAAGACTGTTTGTGCTGTTGGTCATAGTGTCCAGTGATCGCATAAGCTTTAACATATATATTCTTCATTCATACTGTTAATTAATTGCCAAGGTTTTTGTCTTTGCAATTGGAGACCTTTCAACATTTTCCTTGTTGTGGTGGCTTATTGAAAACAATTGAGCCTTGTCACTCCCTCAAATGAAAGTTATCACAAACTAGTGGACTCTGTTTTCCATTTTGGATCCAACTTACAAATATTTATTTGTGCAAGTTATATGCTAATCTAATCATGGAATAAGCACCATATGAAGATCCTTGCCTTTTATGGGAGAAGTGCTTTATCTTTATCATGCTAAGCATTTTTGTACAGACGTTCAACTTGGGCTTACGTGATTGTCATCTGATCCCTCCCAATTTAGTGGGTTTTATTTTATTTGCATGATTATATACTAATATTGCTGTTTATTGGATAAGAAATTGAGCGGAAGGAAGCTCGGATAATTGCTATGCGCTCTGCAATAGTAGAGACATTTCCCGAACCAAATCGGCGTTTATTACAGAGGTAACCTCTTGACATGCGCTATACATTCAACCTTTTTCCCTGGTTGCATCTTTTGAGTTATACTTGCTAATTTAATGTTTGCTGATCTGTTTTTAATGTCTACTTTTTGCACTGCTCTAAATCTATAGCCTATTCATTTTGTCCTTTTAAGTTTTTATTTTGTTTCTGTTTGTTGTAATCTGCACGTCATAGCTAGTAGACATCATATGTACCAGTGCTGATGGGAATGTGAACGTAGAAAGGTGATATATCTCAAAGATATGTTTAGTGAAGCTGGTGCTGTTAACTTAAGTTTTTGGCTTTAGTGGCTACTCAACAGTCACTTAATTGTTTTGAAATATGTCTATTTCATGAGTAAAAATGCTTGTAACTCCTATAGTGAGCAGGTGCATATTCTTCATGGTCATACTATTATCTAATATGTAAAATTGCTTCTTATTTTGCAGAATTTTGAAGATGATGCATACAATATCATCTCATTCTCATGAAAATCGAATGACTCCTTCTGCCGTTGCAGCCTGCATGGCACCCTTGCTCCTACGCCCTCTGTTAGCTGGTGAATGCGAGTTGGAGGATGATTTTGATATCAATGGTGATAACTCTGCTCAGCTTCTTGCTGCTGCAACTGCTGCTAATAATGCTCAAGCCATCATTGCAACTCTTTTAGAGGAGTATGAGAATATTTTTAATGTAAGATTCTCTCTGTTTGATTGCTTGACTGATAATTGCTGGTGTTCTTGAGAATACAATAGTCAATAGGTTATACCATTGGATTATGATGTATAGTTTAGTACCCATGTTTGGATTTTAAAAATTTAATGAGACCCTAAGGTTCTATCAATTGAAAATAGGCTAGTGATTCACACACTTACAAAGTTTGTTTCCTAATCGATGTGGCACCAATGTAAATTCAGCACTTTGTATCCCAACTTTCTAAGCCTATCGTTACTGTAAAAATCATGAAAAAGAATAGAAAAGGGTTGATCTCTTCACAGGGATCTTCCTCCAATTTGTCAAAAGACTATTTTTCTTTCTTTGCTTGAATGTAAAAGTCCTAGGGCATCACTATCTGAAGGATTCTTAGAGAAATACTAAACCTAAAAGGAAAAAAATTCATAATAAAAATCCAAATTTATATAAGAAACTCCAAAAAAATGAAAATCCTAATTCTAATGGGATTCAAACAAAATTTCATAAATTGTGAATATGAAACTTATGCGTGCTTTGCGATGTCAATTTAGGTATTGAATTTAATTGATATAGAATCATTTTTGGTAAGGGTCTTTAAGTTTTCTGAAGTATTATAGCATGTTTAAAAGCTAGAAGTGCTGCAGCTGGATCCGTGGAAAAAAATTCTTGGATTTATTGTTGAACAGGAAAATTAAGTTTGTCTTAATGACTGAAGAGTTCGCTGGAACAAAGTAACTATACCAGGGGTTTTGGACTAGAACCGCTGGATATAGTTACAAATTGAGTCCAACTTAAGTTTTCTGAAGTACTTTTGCATGTTCTGAAAACTAGAAGGGCTGCAACTGGATCTGTGGAAATAGTTTTGGATTTATTCTTGAAAGCTTAAGTTTGTTCTTATTGGAGTCTCATGCAAGTTCTCCATGTTGCCATAGTTTAACTCTGTACTTGTGTATATTCTGCTTGGTGTTTCAGGATGAAAGTCTTCACAGATGCTCTATTTCAGCCGATTCTCGTGTTGACAACAGTGGTAGTGAGGATTCATCTGATGAAGAAAATCTGGATGTGAAAAATAATGGCTATCATGATGCACAAAATGAAGTTGATCCAGAAAGTGACGATGATCCTGAGCGTGCACACAGTGGGAAGTTAAGTGAAAGCAGTGGTTATGCTGGCAGTGATCTTTATGACTACAAGGTACTTTATTTTCCTTTCTTAAAAAATGTATCACGTTTGTTTTTCCAGCATGGTGAAAATTTATTATGGGATTGAAATACACAATGCTTCAAGTTCTTTTCTTTTATCATCTATTGCCTTGCATCTGCAGTAATGTTAATTGCTTCTCATCTTGATGTTATAGATTGTGTTAAGAACTTATTCATCGACTAAATCTTAGGTTTTAATGGCCTTGAACATGTTCAATGTCTTCCCAACTGGTCACAAATTTAGTTATTTGTTGCATTTGCCACTTTCAAGTATTCTCATTATCATTTTTGCCTCCATGGATTTGGATTCAAATATCTGTTTGGCTTAGTCCAACTGATGGTTCAAGTCTTTGGGTTGAGGTGTATTATGTCTGTTTGCTGGATCCCTACTAGGTATTCTTATAATTCACAGATTATGATCGTTATTCTGTTGGGCCTGCATGAGTGAGAGGGTGTTAGAAATCCCATATCAACCAAGTCTGAACTTGATGTGGCTTCCTAACTTGTTGGACTCTTCCTCTTAATATCTTTTAGCATTTAGGTTGGTTTCTCTATGATATTGTAAAACAACTATATTTTTTATCAGTTACAATCTTTAAATAGATTGCGATGATGGTTTCCCTTAATTGAAAAAAACAATTAGCCTTTTTCTTGCATATATACAAAATAAAGCAGAGCATTGTGTGAAATATCAAAAGATTATGAAGCCTAGTCATCTTTGATTTCACTGAAATGTTGAATTTCATAGTCTTGTTCCAGTAGGAACCTAAGTTTTGTACCATTGTATACAACATGATGCTCTTCTAAAGAAAGTACTGGAATATTGAGATTGGACAAACTTTATTTCTACAAGCTGCTTTTATATGCATCGTGGGTATACAGTCAAGTGTGCAAGGCTCAGTTTCTATCTTATGGTAATTTTAGAAATGAGGTTAGAGTGAAAGAGATGCACTTGATTTTATGATAATTTATTTTAAACCTGTATTATTTTGGTTCATTTAGAAAATTAAAAGGAGGTAATTATTGTTGAATTGAAATCTACATTCATTTGGCACATATACAGGCTTTTGGAGGTGATGATTCAGATGTTGGATACCCCAGAAATAATGATGCTCCTGGTGAGAGCTCAAAGCTGCCCATGGATCCTCTACAAATTGGGGATTCTGGTGATCAGGTGATCGAGCAACAAGGTAAACAGAAGAAAGGAAATGAAAATCCAATTACTGAGATGGAGGTTTCAGGTGTTTTACCTGCTGGTGAATCTTACCATTTAATGGGGGAGATTCTTTCCTCTGTGGATCCTGGGCATCCTCTATCTCTGTCTGGACTTGAATCTTCTGCTGAGAAGCCAGTGGGTAAAGGTACAAGCTCCAATCTCAGCACAAAGCGATCTGCCTTCTGGGGAAGAAGCAATGTGAGTTTGACATGCATTTTCTCTCTTAAGATACACTCGTAGGAGCTTTAATATTTTTTGAAGCAGATGATAGTTTACTTCAGTTTGATAGATGTATGTTCTCATCTATTTAAAAAAAAAAAAATTAATTTATAGGTCGAACAGTTGTTCCTACTGAAGCAAATTTTTTCTTAATTCTTCATTCGAGCTTTAGTTTGTTGTTTCTCCTTTTTTGCTTTATTTGGACATTTCTGCCGCTGTGTTTCATTTTCATTTGTTTTGAGGGCATATTTAGGTCTATGCATGTTCTTCATTGTATCTTTTTGGTCCACTCATGCTTGAATTTATATTATTCATCCCTTCTTTGAGTAGACTGCTTGTTTCTTTCTAGGGATGAAATATTTCAGCTATAGTTGTTACTGAGAACTTAAGAATATTCACTGTTCTCTGAATTATGGTATATTTACTCAACTTGAGGGCTGTTCTGGATGGTTTCTGTTCTTTATCTACATTTACCATGATCCACCTGTCCCCTGACTATGGCTGATAAGAAATTTTCAGATCCCAAAGTATCAGTTTTAATTAACAATTTTTTTTTTTTTAGCTGTGCATTCATGCAACTTAAAAGTCATGAATTATTTTGTGGGTCGTTATCCATCTGTATTTATGGTAGATAGCATTTGCTATTTAGGTTCTTGAATGCAAGTGTTGGCAATTGATGATCCGTATTAACTTTCCACGCAGGCAAGAAAGGCATCTTCAGTGGAATCCGTTGATTCATCTGGGGAAGAAGAGTAAGATGTTCATTAAAATCTTTATAGTTCTTTCCTTTACTATCTTCATCATCTTTGTTGCTTTTGTTTGAAGAGTCAAACTTAAAGCTTGTTATCTTTGCTATTGTATTTTAAATATCTGTGCCTATTTTTGAGGATGTTATCTGTTAAGGTTATTCTTTCTTTCTTTTTTAATAAGAAACTGGTAAATGGATTAATGAAGAATATTTTAACAGACAGTGGACCAGCTGTCCACTAACAAGACAAAAACTAGGACTACTTGTGCTATACAAAAGTATACCCAATCACCCCTATACAATGCTAGAGTCAGTTATGACTTCCTATCTCAAAACCCCATCCCAGTTTAGATGTATGAAGAAAAAGGATGAATCTTGAAACTCTTTAGAAACTGAAGCCCAAAGTGAAGCAAGAAGATGAACTCTATCTCACTGTTCTTCAGCATTATCTGCAAAGTTTCCCCTCAAAACATACAAACATTTCTTTCCTCCCATATTACCAAAAAAAGTGCTGCTACCACACATTTCCTAAGAGTGTTAGCCTTTGTTCCTCTACCAAAAAACAAAGGTTATGGATTATTCCTTTGTTAACATTAGTAATCTCTTGTTTATAGCTAGATTTAAACATACTTAGGTGTGTTTAAATGTATATTTGTAGTTTGTATCACTGTATTTTCCTAAGGCAGTATACAAGAATCCTACTCCTTCTAAACCTTTTAACTTCAATTCCCTTGCATATAAAATCTTAGAAACCTATGTTAGTCCTAGATGCTTCTAAAATTGTATTGTTATGTAAGTTAAGATTGGTTGGCATACAAATAAAATCTTTTGATGTTTATTCGATACCATGGTACCAGACTTTTATGAAGTAGTTCGCACTAGTTTTATTTGAGACAACTTCCCCAAAATGGCAATCAGTTTTACTGCTGTGTGCATAGCTTAGTGTTTAATTAATGGTAAACACATGGGAACCTTTTATTTTATTTTATTGTTTTTTGGTAGGGTAATGGAGTTTATTTGTCAATTTATTGGTGTGTGGTTATTTTCTGTCTTTACTTTTTGTTGTTTTTCCACCCTTTTTTGCCCTATGAATATAGTTGAAGTAACTTGATGATGTTCTGTTATAGCCTAGAAGTGCAAAAGATAAGATATCGGAGGAAACAACCATACAACTAAGTTAGAAAGCATTGAAATAAACAGATTGGTTGCTTTCAAAATCTGATGACACAACTTCCTATGAAAACTAGTCTGCCTAGAAATTATTTTCTCAGAAAACTTTCTTTCTACATTATATCCCTTATTTGAATAAGTGAAGGAAATCAGATCAGATTCCCATTTTAAAGGAATGTTTTAAGGATTGGAAAATTAAAAATCTTCAGTCCTCGTGTCCCTACCACTTGCCATTGTCAAATCCTTGATTCATACAGTTGATTAGATTATGAACTTTTTGAAAACAATTTTTACATTTCCTTTCAATAAGTTGTTGCAGATTGAAATGGCTTTTCTCGTCAACTCTTTGTTGTGTCAAAATTTTCCCCCATTTTATAATTTAATCTATTCGTACAATGTAAATCTGCTGACTTGCTTGTAGGCTGGCTATTCAGAGACTTGAGATCACAAAGAATGACTTGCGACATAGGATTGCAAAGGAGGTACTAATCTTGCATAAACTAGTCATGGAATATTGGTATTATTACTAACAGGATTGGTCATCATCTATGACAGGCTAGAGGAAATGCCATTTTACAAGCTAGCTTGGAAAGAAGGAAGCAAGCTTTGCATGAGCGCCGCTTGGCCCTTGAGCAAGATGTATTTCTTTTTTATCCATTGGATACTGTCTCTTTTCCTTAATGTTTACTCCCTTTCGTTTGTTTGCCGGATATTGCATTAGATTTTTGGGTGCTTCTTTTTTTTACTTTTATTTCCATGATTAAAATGTCTTCATTGTTCACTCTTTTTTTGTGTCTTCTAACTAGCAAATGATTAAACAGGTCTCAAGGTTGCAGGAGCAGCTTCAAGCTGAGAGGGATCTTAGAGCTGCATTAGAAGTTGGTTTGAGCATGTCTTCTGGACAATTTTCCAGTTCACGTGGCATGGACTCCAAAGTTTGTACAGATCATAAAAAGATTTGTTTCTTTTTTATTTCTAAATCTTCAGTCGCACAAATACTTATGACTTAAAACTGATGTGAAGACAAGGGCTGAGCTGGAGGAGATTGCTCTTGCTGAAGCAGATGTGGCCAGGTTGAAGCAAAAAGTTGCAGAACTCCACCATCAACTTAATCAGCAGCGACAGCATCACTATGGTTCTCTCTCAGATGCGTGTGACCGTTATCAAAATGTCCAAAACCATAATTCTCAACAGTGAGTATGCCAAATCATGCAATTACTAAAATATTTTTTGGCTTGTGGTCTGAAAAATTCAGTAGTTATGAGCAATATTATCTTGACATCACGAAAGGGTTCCCTGAAGACCATTCTCTTCTGACATTTTACCTACCCTTTCTAATTACCTTTTCTTACTTTTTTAATACTTGGTGCACAAGCTAACAAAGGGTTGTCTGCGGCATGATGGTTAGTTTTCAATGTTAGCAATTAATCCATGCCCCTCTGGATTCTGATTTTGGACTATTTTAAATTTTGTCTAGACATAATGTGCATATATTTTGTAAATGTCATTTGTTTATTTTGTGCTTTGAAAATTTTATTAACATATGCTTCAGTTTCTCTCGTGGTTGGCTTGGGGAAATTTCTTCTGTGGGTAAATGAACTTCTTTATTAAGCTGGGTTTCTACATGATATGTCAAAGTGTTATATTCCTTTTACCCCCTTTTTTTGATGGGGGAGGTGCAGCAAGGGAAACAGGTTGGGGACAGGCAGCTATCTTGTAAGGGGTGTAGTAAGCTGTGAAAAGTTGAAGGCTACAAGCCTAGTAGGCTATAAAGAGATAATTCTTCTCTCTCTCATTTTATTTTCCTCTTTTTCCTTTTTGCTATTTTTTCAAATTTTGGCTCCCCAAGACCCTTTTTCATCCTGTAGTGTTAGTAATCAAAACATGTTAGTCAATAAAGCCAAAAAAAAAAAAAAAAAGAATGCCCCGTGCTCTCCAGTAGCACCACCGTGTGTGGATATTTGTTCATTGCTGCGTGCATTTGTTTTTTATTTTCTTTTAATCATAAAATTGATATGCTTGGTAACTAATCTACTTTAGCCATTATTTAACACTTTTATAAGCAACTTTGAGCTTTTAAAGATATGGCCAAAGATTTTCTTGTTGTCTGCATGCTATTCATTTGTAGGGCGAACTGGAGAACATGGCAAGTGTATATAAGAAATTTGAAAATATGGGTTCTAATATCACAGGATAATGGGTTGTTGAGGCTGCTAATTTTTTGTAGCAGAGGAAAATGGAAATAACTGTGGCACATCGGATTTGTTCAATTAAACCCTTTTACTAATAAAATATATTTGATATTTGCAGGAGGTTTCTTCAGCAAGATTTTGATTCTACTCTTGCTTTTGTTAATCATGAAAGGAAACAAAGAACTGAGGTACATCTTTGAAATTGTTTGCCCATCACCATCCATCTTTCTCATTCGATCGAAAATATATTTAGAACTTTCAAATGGGAAGATGGTAATTTAAGTTATTGATTATTCATTTATTCTATTTGTTTGTTTTAACTCACTAAATTTAGTGCATTTTGATTGAGCCTGCACTATTCCAATTTATGGAATGCCTTTGTAGTTTGATGTTATATTATCAGTCCTTTGTTTAGGATCCATGTTGCTCTTCCACTCTCTTTCTCTTTTCTTTAGAGGTTGGTTTGGTCATGAGTTATTCTTTTGACTTTATCAATACTTCATGCTTTGTCCATCGGTAGTTAATCTTGTACTGCTGCACTGCAGGAGAATTTGTTAGGGGCAGATTGGAGGAATATTAAAGGACAAGGATCAGCAACTGGCAGCAGTAACAGGCTGCCTCGGAAGCAATTTGTGGAGTCAACCAGCTTAAGCGAATCAAAAAGTACTGAGGCATCCACAAATGTGTCAATGGACGAGCTATGTGGTGTCGATTCTGCATCTGCCCCTTCCACTTCGAGAGCGATAGAGGTAGGCTTGATATTCGTCAATGCACATTCTGTTTGCAACTCCTGATAGAACTCCTTGACTCCAAAATTTTGATGCAACACAGCTTAAGTTATTCACTGGAAAATTACTGAACAATCTTTCTATTCATTTTCCTAATTGATTTTTGTTAACCCGCTTTATTTTTTGACAATCTTACATTCAGGCATCGGATTATGCTAGGCATCCATCAACTGCTTCTTCTGCTTTGGTAGAATTAACTACTCGTCTTGATTTTTTCAAGGAAAGACGATCTCAGCTAATGGAACAACTTCACAACCTTGATTTAAACTATGGCACAACATCATCACAAGATTTCATCTACAGACCGTCATCTCCACCATGGAACTAACCTAAGATGGCGCTTATGATAGGAGTTGAGATTAAGAATGTCGGTCTTGTTGTTGTACATCCTTACAGTGTTGCATATAGTTGTACGTCCATGTAGTCTTATTGGCTCAGTTATTTTTCCTTTTTCATTTAAATTTCTTTTTTCAATTTTTTTTTTCTATTTTTGGGTTCTCTCTCTGTCTTAGAATGTGATTTCATTACTAACTATGACGTCTATCGAGTTCCCCCACTTGCTGTAATTTTTGCCCCAAATGTTCTGGTTTGTGTCAATAGTTGGTGAATGCGTTTATAAAACAATTACTTTTTTATTGTTATATTTAAATTTTTGGGTTTCTGTCTGTGAAAACCGTCTCCCTATGGAAACTTTTTTTCTCCCCGTATAGTAGCTTATTTTTTTCGACAATTGTTCTACGTAGATGTAAGATGTGTACAAAATAAATTGATTGAAGTGTATCTTAATGTGATTTGTACAGTTGATTTTTGATATCGAAGTTCATTACGTGAATATTTAATCCATTCAAAATGGTTAAGAGAGTAAAAATAGAGGGATAAATAAAGTTTAAATTAATTTATTCAAAATAGTTAAATTAAATAAAGTAAAAGTGAAGTTTATTATGTGTGTCTATTTTCTTTAATGGTGTATGAATTAAATAACATAATGAGTATAGGTTCAAAAGTTTTGAGATTAAAGGGATAATGTAAATTTGATGTAAAAGTTATCTTAAGTTATTAATATCGATACTTAAGAATTTAAAATTACAATGAAATTTAAGTTTAAGATATCTTATCTTATACCACCAGTTACAATTGAAATTAATAATGATGTGAAGTTTTTCTTAGATGAAATAACTAGTGGAAATTAAAATTAATAATGATGTGAAGTTTTTCTTAGATGAAATAACTAGTGGAATGGATTTTAGATGTCCACTTTGCATAACTTTTGAACGCAAATCAAGTTCTATAGCTCTCGTGGATGGGCAACCTTCACCTCATCCTTCGTAGGAAGATAATCTGGCTTACTCAAGTTATGTGTCTTCATCATTTCCTATTGTCAGTCCGAACGATTTTTTTATTGCAGATAAATCAATAATTGAGTGTTTGCTTGGGATGTGACCTGTTGACGAACATAAAGCAATTAATGAATTTATGACTATTGCTGATTGTTTGGAAGAGCCGCCATTAGTTACTGATCCAGCATTAGAAGATAATGTTGCAGCAATTGTAAGTTTATCTACTATCTAGTGTAGCCTTGAGGCAGACACGACTTCACTGCTATTTATTAAAATCTTTGAAGTTATCAATACAGAGAGTGTGATTTATAATGATTGATAATCTCTACTCTTTTTCAAGTAAAACAACCTTCAAAAGGTATAACATGGTAAATTTAACTATTTTTATATCATCGTCCAACTTAGTTGCTTCAAATATCTGATCTAGAGTTGTATTGTTAAATTTTGTATAACCGCCCAACAAAACATTACATACACAACTACCGTCATCAACAGTATCCAGGTCAGGTTCATAAAATTCTCTACAATTCAATCCAATAACTGATACAAATTTAAACATTGAAAATCAACAAACTTTCTTCCTTATCTTAAAATATATTGCTTTATCGACTGAATGCACGTGCTTCAATGTTAACTTGTGCAATAATTGAGCACAAAATTAAAATTCATTTAACTCTAAAAAGTAACCAAAACAAGATTTGCAAAAAATCTCTACTTGCTCATCACTATGTTATCTTTTTATTATTTTTATTACTTTAATGATGACAAATTAATAATTTTCACTATCGGTTTGCTCTTTTTTTAACCAATTTTAGTTGACATTTTATATATTGCAACAAATATAAATTCTTAGCACAAATTAAGATTTTAAAAAAATAATTTATTCTTAATACAATCATGTAATACATGAAGATTATGAAAGTCATGCAATACATAAAGATCGTGTAATATATGAATGTCATAAAGGTCGTGTTATACATGAAGATCATGTACAAAATCATGTAATAAGGGTCATTTATTACATGACCTTAAATTATTATTACACGACTGAATAATAAGCTACATTATCAATTTTTCACTATTTTCATAAACCAAAACAATTGTAATATTTGTTTTTGAATATGTTACGAAAGACTCACATTCAATTTAATCTAGTTTTTTGACAAAAAATACTATTTTTTTTTTCCATTAAACATCAAACTATCAACTATCAACTAAATGGAAGGAGCTACTCATCTCAAATTCCAGCGATTGTACATCAACGAATCAGCTCCCGCGGACAATTGTGCAGCAACAAACTGGTTTTCTCCTCTTTCAAATAGCCCTTCCCCTTCTCCACATTTTATTTTGTTGTAAAACCGAATGAATTCACTTTGTTTCAGCCATGCAAGACATTTAATTTAGGGATAATTTAATAATTGCATGTAATTTTTAAAATTTTGGGAATTTTAATTTTGAGGATATTGAGATAATTTTATATGCCCCATGTTATCCGGCGCAATAGCCTCTAAAATGATTTTTCAAAAACTTATCGACCATGCTCATTGAGCTAAGGTTAAGGGCCACAACGACAATGACAACAAATCACACTTATTTATTTTATTATTATGATTATTTTAATTTGACTAAGGATTATTTTATGACTTTTATCATAATATAATAAATAATTAAAAAGAGATAAATTAAATTAAACAAGTCACAAGTGAGAAATAAGCGTAATTTTCGTAAAAGTCACACGGAGGCTTTCATTCTCAAAGCTTGCGAGTTATGAGTTATGACGAGGTAGCAGTGGTCCCATAATCCACAAGTCCACAAATCAAAACGTTTGTAGAGAATCTTCAATCTTCCCTCTATCTCCTCCGACGCTCTTGGACGTTTTTAATCCACGAAACAGCGCTTGTAAGCAAAAGCTCTCTTAATTTTTATTTTTTTTCTTCATTTTTCTAATAAAATTTCTATTACTTGAATTTCTGTTATATTATTCGGCCTCGTTTGGCTGCTCAGAAAAAAAAAAAAAAAGAAGAAGAAAACCGTAGGAAAAAAAGGTTTACAGACGATTAATGACATATTATATCAATTAAAGATTTTATCCTTATTGCTAGTTATTCTGTTGCAGCAACTCGCCGCGAAAGGTACGAGTTTGATTGTTTCTTTGTTGCTGTTACTTTATTATTTTATTCACTAGGTTCTTCATTTGATTTGATAAAGTTATTAGTTGGTAGCGGATTTAGTTGCTATATTTTTTTGACGATTTTTTTTTTTTAAAAAAAAAAATCCATGTTATTTAGCTGCCTTTTTGGGGGTGTGCTTTGCGGTTTTTGCTTTTCAGTGATGTATCTATCTTAATGTTCAATGACAGGTTTACTGGGCTGGACAAGCAAGTGATTCCACGGTGGCTAAACTCTATCACATGGTGATCTCTTGTTTTTGTTTGAAATGAATTTTAGGGTTTATTAGGATTTGATGGTGCAGTGTTCTGTAAAACGATTTTTTTGGGAGCGACCCCTAAAATCTACAACTGTTATCATGGAACAAGCTAATCGAAATGCACGTTTTGATATCAAGCTGTGGGGGTGGTCCCTTCTTTCGCTTGTGCCTTGGGCCATTAACTCTGGAGAGAAGATTCGGAGACCTACAACTATAAACAAAGAGTTGAAGAGGTATGCGCACCCTCGTAAGTTCCAGACAAGGCAAGAGGGGAACCCTGTGCGATTTAGACCATATGTGTCGAAGGTTCCGTGGCATAAGGGCCCAAGAGCATTCCTTTCTCAACTGTTTCCTCGATATGGGCATTACTGTGGGCCCAATTGGTCCAGTGGCAAAAACAGTGGGTCTAACCTTTGGGACATGAGGCCAATGGATTGGTTGGATTATTGCTGTTATTGCCACGATATTGGTTACGACACTCATGATCAGGCTGAGCTTCTGAAAGCTGACTTAGCTTTCCTTGACTGCTTAGAGAGGCCGCACATGGATACAAGGGGAGATGCCCATGTTGCTCATCTCTATAAGACAATGTGCATCACAGGCATGTCTACCTTCTTCCCAGTGATCTTTACTATGATAGACACTTTTGTTCTGCAATCTAGGTTTGAGATTCTGTTCTTGGCATTGATGTTTGGTTTTTGTTTTTTATTCTCATGCATGACAGGTCTCAAGAATATATTAATACCATACAGAAAACATCTTGTCAGACTACAGACTGGGAATCCTATAGTTGATTTTAGGTGGCTTGTCAATGTAATATGGAGGACAAATCTGCAGAAAACATGAGCATGAATCATGAATTCCTTGAAGTAGCTAGCAACACTATCACTATCCTCCTTAAATGGCCAATATGCAATTGGAGCAGGTAGAATCATATAGTTCTGAGTATTTTAATTATTTTATATCTGTGTTAGAGCTTTGGAGCAGTTTTTATTGGGAAACTGGACTTGTGAATCTATTGTGTCTGTGTTTCCCTCATTGTCCTCTCCAAAATACAAATGATGTAAATAACTGATTCAACATCTTATTTCCTTGCAATTGCTGCATTGTGAATATTGGATGTTGGCTTTCAAATTCGTATGTATGATCATTCAACTAATTGATATGTCTTGACAGGATATTACAATCCTTATTGTTTTATTTTGTCTATCTAGTTTAACATATCAGAAATATGTGCTCTTTATTTGCATTTACATTTGAAAAAGGCTCAGAATATTTTGAAGATTGTGCATATAAATAGGATTAACTTATTGTTCTGTCCTTTCTTTGTCATCTTGTTGAGATTTTTCTTTTTTCTGTTCTTGTTTTTATTTCTTTTTTTTTTTGTTCTAATATTACTTTTTACATTTTCCAGAAATAATGTATTTTTGTCACAGAGTTTTACTTATTAGTCATAAACCCAACTTTCCTAGTTTGTGAATTGTGGGTGTATATTTCTAGTTGTAATGTAATCCCACTTTTCAAGACTTATATATTTACTCTTTTAAGAGAGATTAGATTTGATTTTGTTGTATTTGAAAGGTGTTTGATGGTGTGGCAAGACACCTTGATTGTGTAACGATGAATTGGTACCTAAACAAGTCAATTTATTGTTAAAAAAAAAAAATGGAGTTTTAGTCATTGGATTGATATTTGAGGATAAATTCTCAAATAGGTTTGGTGCTATTGATTGGCCCCATATTTGGTAGAAAATGGACTGATCTTAGGCTTACAAGGGCAGGCAGGCAGCTACTAGCATCACAGAATAAGTTGGTATTTTGTTTTGGGTTCCTGGCACTAGCATTTGACTTTCGATATTGTGATCTCGGGGTACCTCCATGTGGACCATGTCCCCATTTGTTATATGGACAACAACACTGCAGTGTTGGTAAGCAACATCATTTAACAAACTAGTCTTGGCTCGATGGCAAGCATACACGGTTTATGATAGCTTGAACAACAATAAAAATAAAATCTTGGTGTTTGATAATTTTACCGTTATCATTTTCTTTTTCACATTGCCTTTTTCTATTTTTCTAAAATCGTAGGTTTCATTAAGTTGTTAGGGGGAAAAGGAAATTGTTATTTATGGTGCACTTTTTATCCTTTAAGTAGTTTCATTTTATTTTTTCTTTAAGTAGATTTTCACTTTATTTAATGTTACGTATTAAAAAAATATTTTTAAATAATTTATTAAATATATTTTAACAATAAAAAGAAATTTAAACTTAAAGGATAAAATTTGAGGTTGCAGTAGCTGATTAAAGAAGTTGTTGATTAAAAAAGTAGTTTGGTGTTTGGTAAATTATATTGTTGTAGTTATTGTGAGAAAGTAGAATATATGTGTTCGATAAATTTTATTACGAAAAATATTGTTTTATTATATAATAGTTAAAATAGATATAAGTTTAAATTTCTTTTTATTGTTAGAATATATTTAATAAATTATTTAAAAATATTTTTTTAATACATAACATTGCATAAAGTGAAAATTTTCAATTAAATAAAATTTAATGAAATTTATTGTTACACAAAATATGATAAAAATTTATAATTATAAAATAAAAAATAATAATATTTATTACATTCACGTTAAATTGATATTGAGGAGAACATATAATAGTTGTGGCTGTAATTTAATTGTAGTAATAATGTAATATCTAATGATTTATAAGGTTTATGAAAAAAATAAGATATAATTATCTTTTTATTAAAATATTAAGGTTATAATAGTAATTTTAAAAAAATAATAATTTATTTAATAAGCTGTTTATAAAAAATAAATTCTACTTGTTTTTAGAAATTGTTATTGAGAAAAATTATAAAATAAATTGTTTTTATAAAATTTATCAAATATTATTTTTATTAAAAATTATGAAATAAATAACTTATTGAATTTTAACTTTAATTTCAAACGAACCATGAGTTTAGTAGGGTTCATTGGTTGTTGAGTAGCTTAAGGCTCTTGATCTGCGACAGTGCAGCAATTAATTAGTTTTGCAAAATTCTCAACAGCAGGTACCCTTATGTCCTAATGTCCTACAGAATTTTCAGCAATTTTAGATGTATGGATAACCATTTATTCTACCAGAGCATTGAGCTTGTTCAATATCTTTGTTACTTGATGTCAAATTATTTCCATTTAGGGGAAAAAATGAAATAAATATATTATCACCAAACCATCCTATTTTTGGTGACCGTTCATGGAGTTTTGGAAAAATGGCACTCGCATGTGTCATCCAACTACTTTTATATTCTCTTCAAAAATCCTAATATTTTAGATTGGGATTGTATGTAGAGGTAGGCAAAATATTCCGTTCGATTTAATTCGAACCGATCCAATTAGAAAAAAATCAGGTTAATATCGGATTGGATTAAAGACAATATCCGATCAGGTGAAATTTTGTCAGTCCGATCTGATCGTAATCAGATCAGATGAAACCTGAACTTATCTAAAAACTCGATCAGATTTGGCTTAAAAAATAAAAATTGAAATAAAATGCAAAAGTTAAAGCTCACACCTCACTGCCTCACATCACACACTCAAAGTTAGCTGCTCACACAGTCACTCTCTTATTCTCCCAAGATCATCTTCTTCTTCCCCAAAGATTATCTCCACAGCCTCTCGCTCTCTTCTTTTCTAAAGATCATCTTCACAGCCTCATGCAGTCATGCTTACAGCTCATGCGAAGATCCAGCTTTCTTTCATGCTCTCAGTTGGCAGTATACAACGACACAACCTACCGACGCAGTTATTGCCAATCGTATCTACTTCTCCACACCTCCACCGTCACCAAGTTCTTCCAAGCTCCACTCCAACCCGACAACCTGAACTTTTGGTATATACTATTTTTAATGTAAATTTTATATTTAGATTAGCTGTTGTTTTAGTTAGACTTTTTCAATCTTTGTTTTTTTGCTTTTTTTCTTTCTTTATAAAATAAAAATCCGTGGAGTGATTGTGTTAGTAATAATATATGGCTTGAACTTAATTGGCGCGTTGCTTCTTCTGTATGGAGTTCGAATGCTTGGCTTGGCTAATTGGCTTTGTTGTGAATATTTATTTAATTTTTTCCAAAGTGCAGTGAGACATGAGTTTTTCATTTTCTTTCGTCTAATATAATTACCTATATTTTTTTGAGTCTGTAACATTTGAATCAATCTGAATTCAACTCAATTGTTTGATACCATCCTATTTGAATATTGTTCAATATGATTTGATCTAATTAAAAATTTGGATTGAGTTTGAATAAATTTTTCTTCCATCCAAATCAACCAAAATCCAATCAGATTAATCCAAACTTGATTTTGCGCACCCGTACTTGTATCATTTCTAGAAAGTACAAGGAATCCAATTGTTAAGTTAAGCATTGTAAGGTTCGAGCTAAAACAACATTTGCGATTCTTGATCTTTGTCTTTGGTTTCATAATTTTGAAATGTCAAGTGTGCCATGACATAACATATTAAGGATTTATTTCGTGTTGAAGTATTTTAATTTAAAAGTTAGCGCTATTAATAGTGTGGAGTAGCTGTAACCCTTAGATAATAATTTTAGCAAAAAATACCATAGGTATTTTATCATTCAAATATAAAAATAAAACTAATTTTTAATTTTTAAATTATTTTTAAAGTACAATTGTCATTGATTCGATTAATTCAACTAAAAAATTTTGAGTTTTAGTTTGAAGTTAAGGATCAAAAGTCGAGATAAGACAAGGTATTAGAGCCTGATTATGTTTGAGGTGAGGATTTGGATCCTACCAAAAAACCCATCTTAACCATTGACCATTAAATTAATTTTTAAATTTTTTAAAAAATAAAAACATAACACTTAATGCATTACATACATAACTCACATGGACATTAAGTTTTTTTTTTCTCTATTTTGCATTAATTTAGTTATGTTGCAGTGAATTATTTACTTCTTGTTAATTTGGCTAATTTGTTTCAAAATATTGTATTTTTGCTAAATAATTTATTAAGTTCCTTACAATCAAATTTAACATAAAAATAAAATAATGTTATTAATAAATAATCAAGGATATGAATCATATTTTAAAAAAATGCCTGGCCCGAACCTGACCCAACCCTTGAAATTAATGGTCAGGGTTTTTAAGGGCTACGCCTTCATTTCAATCTCAAGCCCTCTCCCGATCCTATACATTGCTATTCCTAACTGTCACACTACAACACCTAATTGATATTTACATCTATAAAGGTTTTCAAGTCTCCTTTAAGGCCTGGTCCTATGGACTTGAGCTTTGTTGAGGGTACAAGTGTGAGTGAGCATGGGGATGGGGGCTCAAACATTTCTTCTCTTCAAGGTAGACTCACCACTTGTTGACCAGACAAATTCTATCCGTCTAGATGAAAATTAAAAGCTCTTGAACGGTCGTGATCTTTGATTGACTACTCGTTAATCTTTCTTTGTTAAGAGTGGAGTCATCGTTTGAGTGTAGTCTTTACGATTCAATAGTCAGCCTCAGGGCATCACCGTGCTCACTCCGTATAATGCAAGTACTCAATTTTAGAACCTATTTATCAGCAAATTGATGTGTTATTTTATTTATGTTAAATCTTGTAAATCAGAAAGAGAAGTTTCTACTTTGAAGATTTGAAAATAGACGGAACTTCGGAAGGAAGGTTTAAGGCAATTGGAGCGTGAGTCGAACTCTAATCCTCGTCACGTGGACCCCGCTCCTTCTCCGAGAAGGCGATAAAATTTAAAATAATTAAATAAATATGCATATCTAAAATAAATTATATTTTTATCCAACTTAAAAACCAAGAAGCTATTGTTGTATTATATATAATACGAGTGGTTAATCTTGTAAATTGAATAATAGCATCCAGATCCTGTACTTATTGCAAAATTTGAAGTAAGAACATAGTTAATCTTTTTTTTTTTTTTAATGTTTATCTATGATACTCAAAATCTTAAAAATAAACGTTCTTTTATAAATTTATACTCTTCTTTCTTGAAAGGTTATTAATATTATAATTTAAGGTTTATTACGCATACTATATCTATATATATTTATAGTACAACTAGAAATCTATTAAGATTAGATCAAAATTCTATTTAAATTAATAATATTGAATTAAAAAATTTGCTCCAACTAAAAATATTGAGGAGAAATTTATCAATATTTTATATATAATAAAAGATATTACAAAATTTGAAATAATACTTTTAATAATAGAAATACTTAGAATAAATACTTTTGACCAAAAGTGATTTAGAGCCTGTTAGTTTTAATTATTTAACTTTCTCAAGCTCTTAGATTTTTTACCATTTTCATTTTGTATAATGTAAGTACTCTTCGTAAAAAAAAAAGAAGAAGAAAAAAAAAAAAAGCCATGCATACGTTGATTTCAGTGACGTAACTGTGAAAGCACCAAAACAAAAAAGTTCATTTGGACTTTTACTAAACTTATTACAAAATACGTTATTTTATGTGATTTCATAAAAAATGAAGGATGTCAACGTTATTATGTGCTTGTAAAACGAAAAGGCAAAGGAAAAAAAATGAAGAGTAGGACTTTAGGACTTAGGAGGAATAAAAACGTCACCGTTTGCGGAAATCGCCGCCTGAAAAAAATAAAAAGAAAAGAGAGGAGAGGGGGAAGGAAAAAGAAAAGACATTGAAATTTTCTCTAACCTCATCCCCTACTCGACAAACAACCAATACGATACCAAAACCACCCCTCTTCTCTCTCCCTCTCCCTCTCCCCCTCTCTTTCTCTCTCTATCTATACGAAACAAACCCTAAATATCTTATTGTCTCTCATTAATTTGCAGCCCCGATGATCTGATCCAACGCGTCAATCTCTTTAGATCTGGTTCCTTTAGGTCAGTCCTTTTTCTTTTTTTTTATTTTTTCATCGAATATTTTTGGAGATATGTATGTGGATTGCTTGATTGATTGATTTGATTATGTTTTGTTGTTATTTTACGCGGCTTTAGCAGATCGGATTTTTGTTACTTGTTAGTTATCTTTTCTTTTATTATTATTATTATTATTATTTGATTTTGATTTTTGTTTTCGAAAATAATTGAATAGAGCTAGGTTACGCTTTGGTGGTTGTGATTTGAAAGTAAAACAACAATCCGTTTGATGAGGCCCGGGAGAGTCGTCTTAGAAGGAATTGTTTTTAAACAAAGGCCTATTAATAACCGCTTGTGGGGATTTTTAAATTTTTTTTCTATGTGAATTTATGTTATTGGCGGGCGATAATCTTGGCATCTGAGTAAAGTTTTTGGGCTTGTGGTAACATGTGGCTATTTTCTGCAGATATTGTGCAAATTTGAAATTGGTAGAATATTTTTGATGGATGATGATTGTGCAGATGGATAATATGTCTGCCCCTGCTCCTTCAGCAAGGGAGCGTGCACAACGTCTCTATGAAAAGGTATTTCCTCCATATTTATAACATTATCATGAATTAGTGCTTTGTGTTACACGTTGTTCCTTAATTTTTTGGTGCTGGATATTATGCAGAATATTGAATTGGAAAATAAGCGTCGGAGGTCAGTGCAGGCGCGAGTTCCATCAGATCCCAATGCTTGGCAACAGATGCGTGAAAATTATGAGGCGATAATACTTGAGGATCACGCCTTCTCTGAGCAGCACAATGTTGAATATGCCTTATGGCAGTTGCATTACAGACGAATTGAGGAACTGAGGGCACATTATAGTGCTGCTGTATCTTCTGCAGGCTCAATCACGTCTCAGGCTGCAAAAGTACCTTCGCGTTCTGACCGTGTTACAAAAATTAGACTACAATTTAAAACATTCCTTTCTGAAGCAACTGGATTTTATCATGAATTGATTTTGAAGATCAGAGCAAAATATGGGCTTCCTTTGGGGAATTTCTCCGAGGATTCTGATAATCATATCATCATGGACAAAGATGGGAAGAAATCTTCTGAGGTGAAGAAAGGCTTGGTTTCTTGTCACCGTTGTTTGATATATTTGGGGGACCTAGCAAGGTACAAAGGTTTATATGGGGAGGGCGACTCTAAATCTCGAGAGTATGCAGCAGCTTCAAGTTACTATTTGCAAGCTGCTTCTCTTTGGCCATCAAGTGGGAATCCCCATCACCAGGTTTGGCTTTTCAAGGTTCCTGTTAGTAAATGATAATGCAAGTTTATTCCCATACTTCCTAGATCATGATCTTGATTTGTCATATTGTCTATTCTGATCCCCCTAGTTTATCAAATTTTCTTTCTGCAGCTTGCTATATTGGCTTCTTATTCTGCTGATGAGTTGGTGGCTGTTTATCGGTACTTTCGAAGTTTGGCAGTGGATAGCCCCTTTTCAACTGCAAGGGATAACTTGATTGTGGCATTTGAAAAGGTGCTTTTCTATCTGACAAATAGAATAATGTGTTTAATATGTTGGGCACTTATGGTGTGCTCTTTAATGTGCCATTTCTAGAGGAAGTATCAGAGAATATTTACTTGTTCGTGTGTATTTCTTTTGTTAGATAAGTAGTTGTAGCTGGGTTTTGAGGATTAAGCATTTTATGTCTTGCAACATCAGTTTTCTTGATTATATGCCATGTGCGGATGAAAGCTTGGACTTGTGTCTTTTGACCATGGAAAAAAATTAATTCATGTACTGCCTAGTTAAAATGTTTCGATATATTGTCTTGATTGTTCACGCCCCCAGTTGCAGTCAAAAGCTTGGGTATTGTAAATGTTTTAAGACAAAATTTCCTATTTTATCTTCTTTTTTTGTGTTACTGGTCATGTATGAACTTTGAATTATGGATACTGGTAATCATTTGATTGTTTGAGCATATTTGCTAATTAATTATTAATTGGCTGTCAGATAAACTTTATTGTTTGACATTTTTTTTTATTTCTTCCATTAAAGCTGAAGATTTCAGCAGCAGATTGTGTGAACCATTCAACTAACGGCTTTTCAAATTTCCTAGAACATATTAGTTTTGACAGATCGGTTGGAAGCTAAGTGAGAAAGGGGAAAAAAAGGTCTTAGGCCACTATAAAGCAGTAAAGATGTGAGAAAAAAAATATGTTGCTTGGTGTATGGTTTTATTTTTATTATTGGAGTAGATACTATGAGAAATTATATTAATGATATAGAAAATTTTGAGGATTGAGCAGTCAGCCCGGGGCCAAAAAAAAGGAAAAAATCAGTTAATGATTCTTCCAAAATGGTATGTGATCTGATGACTTTTGACGTCGTCACATTGAATAAGTGAGAACATATTGTTATGTAGCAGGATGCATTTGTCAGGTTGGACTGTTTGAAATGGTGGTTCATAAAGATCCTAGAAATTGAACATTGTGAATCTTTATGTGAATGGCCAGTCTAGTTATAATATTGCAAATGTCAAGAGTCATATTTTTTGTATTATATTATTTATTATTATCATTATTATTTGGGCAGAACCGTCAGAGTTACTCTCAGATGTCTGGAGATGTTAAATCTTCTTCTTCCAAGGAGGCTGGGCGGTTGGCTGGTAAAGGGAGAGCGAAAGTTGAAGCAAAACTCGCATCAAAAGATGCTGAAATGGAGACCAGCGCTGTGAAGGAAAGTGCAACTAGTGTCCAGGAGAAGCTCAAAGCTTTTTGCACTCGCTTTGTCCGTTTAAATGGAATTCTTTTCACACGCACTAGGTACTAAAACTTGAATATCTAGTGTTTATTATAGTTGGTGGTGTTGTTCTTATTATTGTTATGATTATTATTATAACATCTATGGATCATAAGCATTATCATAATATTTGGACCAACTATTTTTGATACCAAGTGCTATTTTCCAGTTTGGAGACATTTGCAGAAGTTCTTGCTTTGGTTAGCAGTGGATTGTGTGAGCTTATTTCTTCAGGGCCAGAAGAGGAACTGAACTTTGGATCAGATGCCAACGAGAATGCTCTTTTTATAGTTAGGCTTATTTCCATTCTTATATTTACGGTTCATAATTTGAAGAAGGAAAATGAAAATCAGACTTACGCAGAAATTGTACAGCGTGCTGCTCTTCTTCAGAATGCTTTCACTGCTGTGTTTGAGTTGATGGGGCATATAATAGAGAGATGTATACAGCTGAGTGATCCTTCTTCAAGTTACCTCTTACCTGGTGTTCTGGTTTTCGTAGAATGGTTGGCCTGCTGTCCCGATATTGCTTCTGGCAGTGATGCAGATGAGAGGCAGGCAACCGTTAGGTCAAACTTTTGGAACCAGTGCATAGCCTTCCTGAATAAGATCTTGTCCCTTGGGCCAATGTCCATTGCTGATGATGAAGACTTGACTTGCTTTTTCAATATGAGCAGATATGATGAAGGGGAAACTGAAAATCGGCTGGCATTGTGGGAGGATATTGAGTTAAGAGGGTTCTTGCCACTTCTTCCTGCACAGACTATCTTAGATTTCTCTAGGAAGCACTCTTTTGGAGGTGATGGCAATAAAGAAAGGAAAGACCGTGTCAAAAGGATTCTCGCGGCTGGGAAGGCTCTGGCAAACGTAGTTATGGTTGACCAAAAGCCTGTGTGCTTTGATTCAAAGGTGAAGAAATTTGTTATTGGTGCTGAGCCATTGGATGACATTGCCTATACATCCTACTCAGACATGCCCAAAACAAATGATTTAATTATAGAAAATCAAGCTGAGAAAGCAACGAATTTGGGGGTTGTGCAGGAACCACAACTGTACATGGACGGGGAGGAGGAGGACGAGGTCATTGTTTTTAAGCCAGCAGTGACTGAGAAGAGAGCTGATGTTATTGGTTCAACGAGGATGTCCTATGATGGCTTTAAGCCCGGTCATAATGCTGGTGTAGGTGATCTGCAATTTTATGCTGGTTCTGTTTCAACATCTCAAGACAACCTTCGCCAGCAGTCTACTTTTGATGCTAGTTTACCACTACCTGTATCTGTTGGCAATATTCTGCCTCAACATCTGCAATCAGTTCAGCCACATGCTCCAAAGCATCTTATGGAAGAAGAAGTGTCTCTTGCTAATAGCTTGAAAGGTTTGAGGCTCACAGAGAATGGGCATGTGCTGAAACATGAGATGTTGGAAAACATAGGCCCTTCACTTCCTGCAGCAAGAACAGTTCCCATCCAACAATCTGTTAATGTTAATGCAAATGGTTTGCTCTATAGTCTTTCAAATGGGCCAGAAGCTGTTATACCATCCAAGGTTGATGCCATTGCGTCTTTGGGAGTTACTGCTGACAGTTCAGCTGTGAAGGCCTCATCAGCTTTCCCCACAGGCCTAAGGAAAAGTCCAGTTAGCCGACCTGTCAGGCATCTGGGACCTCCACCTGGCTTCAGCCCAGTTCCTTCTAAGCAAGTTACTGCACCCATTTCTGGTTTTGAGTTGACCAATGAGAGTCCATTAATGGATGATTACAGCTGGTTGGATGGATATCAGTTGCCGCCGTCAACAAAAGTCCCTGGACTTGGTAGTTCCGTCAATTATTTATCTCATGCAAACCCTCAGTATGTTGGTAACAACAATGGCTTGGCTGGGACAGGCTTTCCATTTCCTGGAAAACAGTTTTCAGCAGTGCAGTCCCATGCTGAAAAACAGAAGGGTTGGCAGGACTACCAGAGTGTTGAGAATCTAAAATTACAGCACGAACAGCTGCAGCAACAGCAACTCATAAATGGAAACCAGTTTACTCCACTGCCTGAGCAATATCAAGGACAGTCTATCTGGACCGGTCGTTATTTCGTGTGAGATCAGTTGAAAACATAGCTGGTAAGGTTTATTTCTGTATTTTGATTTGATATTGCATCCTCTTTTGTTATTTTTCTTGTTTTATATTTTTAATTGTTCTTGATTTTGCAATTGGTAATATGTGTGTGTGTGTGCTAATTTTCCAATAAGGGGAATTATATATATATATATAGCTTGGAGATTTGTCATGGCCTAACATTCTCTTGGTTTTCAGGTGTTTAAGAAAGATTCTGGTGAATGTACTGCATCCTTTTGCTTCCAAATTTAAACTCCAACTTCAAATCCTTTTTTGTGTTGATGAGTTTTATTTTGTTGGAGCATGGGTGGCCTTGGCTTCTTGCAGGCACTTGCTATTACGGAAGTGAGTTTCTGTCTAATTCTGATTATGTTCATAATATCTGATTGCGCCACATGCTAGTAGTAATTAAAGCTCCTGGTAGTATACTTGTTAGTAGTGAAAACATTAATGTGCAAACTTGAAGCAATTTTTTTTTATTTCAAGTGCAACTCATAATATCTGCAATTATTAGATGTCTTTCAATGAGGGTTTAAGGTTTTGAAAATTTTATCATGGAATCAAGTTCTATGGTAGTGACAATTTGAGTTAAATTATGAAAGATGTCAACTAATTATATAAATCCTTTTTCTCTTTTCTATTCTTCTCCTGGTTGTGGTATGGTTAAGACTGTTGTTGTTTGGAATCAGTTTCTTTTCAAAATGGTCTGTAGATTTTACCTTATCTGATATCTTTTGCCACGAAAATTTGTTTTAATTCTTCACACGAACATTGCCCATTATTTATTATTACAAATACTTTATTCCCCCCATCCCCACCCAAAAAAAAAAAAAAATCTGCAGACACCACCCAGACTGATTGAGTATCTTTGTGGCATTGTCAACTTATCTCTGACCTGTTTAATTTTTGGTTGATCAAGAGTCATGTTCTCTTCAAATGAGCTGTATAGTTCATCTTATATGATTGCCTTATTCTAGTTCTGTGAAGTTGGTGTAAAGTTGAAAATGCACTTGTAATGGAGCATACATTTTATGTATGGATCAGAAATAATTGTATGTTATGCATCTGCATAGTTCATGTCTATTTTAGTGGCATTGCATTTGTGCACATTTTGTGTACTTTCTGGCTTTGAGTATAGAGAGTTCACATATGTACTTGCATGTGTTTTACTTTAAGCAGGTATCACTGAGCTCTTTTGCTGGAGGAAGGGAAATATGGAAACATCTGTATGGTGATAAATTTGTAAGAAGTAAATGCCTTATCAGGTTACTTGGGATGGGGAATAGAATGTGTCGTAAATAAGATCATTCGTTGGTTTTGAAGCTTGTCTCGTGGAGGCAGTTGAATATAAGATGGTGTACTTGCTATGCTTCTGAAACTTTCTCAAGCTGTCAGAATTTCTGCTCCAATCATATGCTGGCAGCCTGATTATATGTAGTGCATTCTCTACTAGTTCTATGCAGATAGCTTCAGAGATCTGATCACGAGGTTGCCAGGTACACATGCTGGTTTTCCGAAGTTGTTGGATGGTGGGAAGCTAATCATGTAGAAGAACGAAATATATGGGTGAGTACCGAGTGTCTTGTTAGTGGTCGTTCTGTTTGGGACACAATAACTCTTGTTTATTCATAATATGCTTTTGAGTAGAGATTTGTGGGGCTGCAGAACAGCAAACCTTTGGTCTTCAACGTTGAAATTGAGGTCGAAATGGAAACTTTGTGGTGTAATGAAATAATCTGTGGAACAACTTATCCCTTTTTAAACGTCATAAATGTCTAGCCTGTCTGATTTTCAACTATTATGTGTGTGAGATTTTTAATCGTTATAATTTTTATTGTTTGATAACATTTCATACCTCCTACTTTGTTATTATTTTTTATTTACTTTTGCCGCCTTTCATTTAGGCCTCCATAAGCCAAACTCTAATCTGTAATCCGATCCGCGGACAGGGAAAGAAATTACATTTATTGTTATAATATATTTATTATGGGTATTCTTTATAATATTATAATATATTCTTTATACTAAATCCTACCCCAGGACTGGAAGTAGTAAGATTTATTCTAGTAAAGTGAAATATGTCAATTTTTTTTTGAACTTGGTCGCATTTAAAAAAAATCTTTCGATAGCACATGGATCGGTTAATTCAATGAGAAATGGGAGTTTGATTTTGTGGTTACTGATAAATGGGAGTTCGTGCTCGATTTTGTTGATACCTTCCAGTCAAATGTAATTCAATAGTTTCTTTATGCTTATAGATTTATGTAATTTTAATGAAGAAATTTTTAAGTTCAATCAATCGAATTTT
The DNA here is from genome assembly GCA_025617385.1 of Murraya koenigii. Taxonomy (NCBI): domain Eukaryota; kingdom Viridiplantae; phylum Streptophyta; class Magnoliopsida; order Sapindales; family Rutaceae; genus Murraya; species Murraya koenigii. The sequence goes on along the minus strand of CM046815.1, from coordinate 7,002,864 downwards.
AAAATATCAGGTGGGTGAATAACAATCTTGAGAAAATATTCATTATATCTATCATTATAGATAATATCTACCATATTATCTATGAAATTCAAACTTGAATTCTCTTTTTGGATTCATTATTTCTATTTTATTATATTTTATTTCTTATTTTAACATATCAACTTATGCCTAGTATATTTATATATATATATATATATATATATATATCGTCCTTTTTTACTGGATAAATTACGTATTTTTTCTTTGCACATATAGGATTTATGTATGCAACACATATTACTGTCAAGTGGAAATTTATTGTTATTTAGATATTTCGAATGAAAAAAGATAAAGAGATTATAAACTTGCAAGGGGCTGATTAGGTTGCTTCATACATATGAAAGAGTATATAATAATGATGTATTTAGTGAATCAAATACTATGGTCTAAAAAACCAAGGAAACGCTTTGAGTAATTGATAATATTAATTGAAAAGCTTGTGAAAGATTCCTGCAAAGGAGTTTCATTAACTCTTAATTTACGTCGAGTACACCTTGTTCTTGTGAGAATTCTTAATTCATGAGTAATAAGGAGGGACTTAGGTCACCGCAATCAGAGACTAAAGTGAGTGTTAAAAGTTATGTCGCTACAAACAGAAAAAATTACACGCTGCTGCAAAATTTTCAACGTAAATAATTTTTTCATTAGAGAGTTCTGAAAAGCTTAGATCTTCTTACTAACATCAGTTGTAGAATTAAATAATTGAGCGACTTGAGTCAAATAAGAAAATCAACTTCTTCTCTTACACACTTTTGGTACTAAAGAGCTCAATCAAATGTCAGAGTGGTGGAAATGAGAGGTTTAAGGTTTAAACTCTGCACGATGGATGAGGAATTAGGTTGTCATTAGATAATAAAAATAAAGTTAATCAGCTGTTTACTCGAGGATTCATAAGTGTTAAAATAACGTAATCCCAAAAGTGAAAACAATGAAATTTTCCAAATTAATAAGGACATCAAGTTGTGTTATATTTTTTTTTTAATTTTTTTTTTTAACTTATATTTTAAGTATACTGAAATTGAGGTTCAACAAAAATGTTGAGACACAAACAAAACACTTACTTTTTAAGTATACTAAAATTTAGGTTAAGAAAAAATTATTTGTTACAAAAAATTTGGTTTAAGTGAACGTGTCACAATTAATTAATTATTTTATTTTAAATTATAAAAAGTAAATACGTGGAAAGAAATTTGATTTTTTCTCTTATTTAGTATGATAATAAAGAATCAAACTATCACTATATTTGTTTATTTTTCTACTTCATCTTCTAAGGGCAAGTGAATAATATAATGTAGATTAATTATTATAATATATAAAAAATAAAAATTATAATATTATTAAATACTAAAGAAATTTGATTTTTTCTCATATTTAGTATGGTGACAAAGAATCAAACTATCACTATATTTATTTAATTTTCTACTTCATCTTCTAAGGGCAAGTGAATAATATAATGTAGATTAGTTATTATAATATAGAAACAAATAAAAATTATAATATTATTAAATAATATAACATTAAATTACAAATAATTTTTATTTGTTATAATTAATTTTTTTAAAAGGGCTAATCATTAAGCAAACTCGGGGTTCCTCTTGAGTTTGCACAATGCACCATAGTATAGCTGTTACTGCAGTCCAAACATGAGACCAATTTGGGCAACAGCCAACAGCCAATTTGGACAAGGCAAAATGATCGGGCCTGTGCCTGAGCCCGGTGGACCCGGCCTGATCCGGCATATGAGAACTGCACGTGGCAGTCTACTGAAATTAGAATATAAAAGAAAATCGCGGTAAAATTTTGAAAATTATTTGTGTTTTGCTAAGCTTGTCGCATGGGATCCCTTCATTCAACGCGAATATTCTTCTACATAATTCTTATTTATTCTAAAACTTAAACATCTAATTGCTATCAGTACTCCCATTTTTTTTTATATTATCTATCAATCATCATATGTCAATGCTTAAATAATTGTCACGCTCATCATGCATTATGGGGATGTGCTTTTCATTTTCTGCGATTTAGACATACATTGATTATAACAATCAATCGTAATCGTAAACTGGATTAGAATCTATTCTAAAACAAATAGTTTCCCGAGTTATAAAAATTCATCAGGTTTTATTAAGTTACATTCAAAATAATTGATATTCTTTATAATATATATTATTTTATTTTTATTTTTTATACTAAAAGTAGATGGAGTAAGTTACTTTTACAATTACCAAATTCATCATTTTCTTTCACCCATCAGTTGAATTTGAATAAGCTTAATTAACCAGATAGCATCACATGACGATAGTGCAAATAACAATTTCACATCTATCGTTACTAAAAGGTTGGGGATTATCTGCTTTGCAATTCATTTATCTCAAAATTCAATTAATTATCGGAATATTATATTATTTTTTTCTCATTTTTTCCCACATCCCAGTTTTCAAATACCTAACCTACCTACGAAATATTATTAAAAAAATCATATCAAATATATTTTATTATTTCCAGGTTATACATACATATATATAGCATTGAACGCGTTTTCAACTTTAAACTCAATAAAAAAAATATAATACCAAACTTATAAGTCAAATGAACAACATTAATTAATTAAAGAGATCAAACTAAAGCGGGCAATGGATCAGCAACCTGTAAAACTACTTAATTGAGAATCGACATCTCAATGTGTCTACAAAATAAGCTTTGTTTAGAAGTCAAAACAAACCCCACTTATTATTGCTATTGCTATTATTATTGGGAAGCAATAAAGATTAGCACTTGTACTGATAATCTCTTTTATTTTTCAAGATTATAATAATTGTTATACAAAATCAATTAAGAGATAACACATTTGCACGTCCTATCTTTGCATGTGTCCGCCCGCAATAATTAACACAGTATTTGCTGTCATTTACTGATTAATAAAATTCTTATTATTATTATTATCTATTATGGAAGTTATACTCTTAGTAGACTTTGTCCTTTTGCCAACTCTAATTCCATAAACTTAAAAAGGAAGATTGGCGTTTATGTCTATAATATTTCGCAATTTTACCATTTTGGTATTTAATTTCTCATTCTGGATAATCTAACATCATATTTAACTGTCAATATAAAAGTTTGAACTTTAAAATTATAACATCAAAATTTTTAAAAATTCATAATAGGTTCTTAAATGTTAGAAAATAATTTAGTGAGTACCAGTGTCCAATTATATGATATGATGAGCACCTAAATTTAAGTAAATAATTTTGAAATTATTTATCAACCAATATCACGTATTATTATTGCTCGTCTTATGGAACATCGTTATTCTCTAGATGCCTTTATTTTTCAAATAAAGGTGCACTCCTTAAATGCTTATTATTTATCATGCATCTCTGAGTGAATATACATACGATCGCAAAAAGAAAAATAACAGATATCTAATGTGAAATCAATAAATACTTTGGCCGTCTTTGTAACGTGATTTCTTTGTAACGTGATTTTTCGGTAATATCAGAGGAAAATAAATAAATAAACTAAAAACCAAAAAGAACAAATGAGTATAAAGATAAAAAATTGTCACGAGATTGCAAAAAGACAAAAGGCACCCTATTATTGCTTCTCTAATCTATCTTTTCTTCTATACACACACACACACGAAATAAAAATCAGCTCACGGCACTCACACACTCACGTATACGTTCTCATTATTCTTCTAAATTATTTCATATTCATCATATCCACATTCCCTGATCTTTTCTTCATGCACAGCAAAAAACAAAACGAGAAAATGTTTTCAAGAACAAGCTTTATTTTCTTGATCTTTTTGATTGTTCGCAGCAGCAATGTCACTGTCAGCCATGCAGGGAGCCCAATCAAAACCATCGTGGTGCTGGTGATGGAGAACCGTTCCTTCGATCACATGATCGGATGGATGAAGAAGCTCAACCCCGAAATCAACGGCGTCGATGGGTCGGAGTGGAGCCCTCTATCCACAACCGATCCCAAGTCTCAGCGCTTCTTCTTCAAGGACCAGGCTCAGTTCGTGGACCCTGATCCCGGCCACTCGTTTCAGGCCATCAGGGAGCAGATATTCGGGTCCAACGACACCTCTTCGGACCCTCCGCCAATGAACGGGTTTGCCCAGCAAGCCTTCTCAATGGATCCTTCCTTGAACATGTCTCATAATGTCATGAATGGCTTTGATCCTGATATGGTTGCTGTTTACAAGACCCTTGTTTCTGAATTTGCTGTCTTTGACAGGTGAGTTAAAAAATAATAATAATAACAATGTGTTTTTTCAACTCTTTGCACTCGACAACTCAAGTTTTCCAATTTTTATTCCGTTTGTTTTATTATTAGTGTCAAAATTTTCATTAAAAAAAAAAAACTCCTCCACCTCATGAAACAGCCACTTTAATGTTCGGAGTAACAAAGTACTGCTCTGCAAAATTAGCTTTATTATAATTTTCTAAGAAAAAAAAAAGAAAATTCAGATTGTTTGAATTCTTAAGGATAATATTAAATCAATTGATTTCGTATTAGATACAACTAATTTTCTAATTATTAGTAGGATGGAAAATATTCTCATTATCTCCAAAAATTTTAAGGAATATAATTAATTGATGCATGTGTAATTAAATCTTATATGATAATATTTTAAAATAAATACATATATTTTATAATTTTTTTAATTATTATACGAATTGATATAACATAATAGATCTAATATACTTATTCTTTATTTGAGACGACGTGGCAATTGACGTGAAAAAGACCAGAAATTTAGTGCTTTCTAGTTACCAACTTTTTAAAGTTACGGTAAAATTCTTTAGAATTTTCTTGATGAACAAACAACATATATTAATATATGTATATAAATAGTCAATCATAAGGAGACTCCATTCAGTTTTGTCTTAGTAGCGTATATAATTTATTAAACAATCAAATATAATAATACAAAATCAATGCAAAAATTTTAATTATATGGTACCATGTATTGTAAGAAATTTCATAAATTCACATATTACTATATTTTGATGCCAATAATAACGTTCAAAAATTATGGATTAGGTGGTTTGCCTCCGTGCCATCATCGACCCAACCAAACCGGCTATACGTACACTCCGGGACGTCTGCCGGAGCCACGAGCAACATTCCGGCGAAGCTCGTCAAAGGTTACCCGCAGAGAACCATTTTCGAGAACCTGGACGACGCCGGAATCTCCTTCGGAATATACTACCAGAATATTCCGGCCACACTGTTCTACAGGAACTTGAGAAAGATCAAATATTGGGGAAAATTCCATCCATACGGCACGTCGTTTAAGAAAGATGCCAGGGACGGCAAGCTTCCGGGTTATGCTGTGGTGGAGCAGCGGTACATGGACACCAAGAGTGAGCCGGCCAACGATGATCATCCGTCACATGATGTGTATCAAGGACAGATGTTTGTGAAGGAGGTGTACGAAACTCTGAGGGCCAGCCCACAGTGGAATGAGACTTTGCTTGTGATCACGTATGATGAACACGGCGGGTTCTATGATCATGTGGCTACCCCCGTCCGTGGGGTCCCCAGCCCTGACGGCATCGTGGGGCCCGAACCGTTTCTCTTTAAGTTTGATCGGTTGGGGGTTAGGGTTCCTACCATTGCGGTCTCTCCTTGGATTCAAAAGGGCACCGGTAAGTGTACACATGAAACTTGTCGCCTTAATTTCCTCCCCCACCTTTTTTTTTTTTTTTTCAAACGTTAATAGAAAAAATAATATCAAAACAAAAACTGTGATAAAGTTGTAAGATAGGAATAGGAGAATTAACAATTAAGTTATGGGGACATGATAAATTTTATCTAAATTGAGATATTTTTAATTAGTTTAGAGTGTAAATTATTGGATGTTAGCAAACGACATTTGTCTCTTTGTTTCTTTATTTTAGGTCAAAATTTGGTTAAAATTTTCAAACCTAATAATGGAATGTTATTACAAAAGAATTTTTTGAAAGCATGTTGTTTCCATGTCTAGTATTTTATTATTATTATTGTAATAGATTTGCTGGGATTTCTCCAGTAGATGCCATTTATGTATGAGGTGTTTAAATACGTTGCAAGTCAGAATCTAGGCTTCTATTTCCCATTGCTTTTTCAAAAGCTGAAAACGACTTCCAATCTGTTTGCTTCCTTCTAATAATGCGATGTCAAACCGGCGTAATGAGGAAGCGAACCACCCTAAAGCCCCATAAAACAAAAAATGAAAAAAGTGCTCCCCATTTTTGTCAATTTTCTTAACCAACATGTAATAAAGTTGTAATTGGGGCATTGCATTGTTGAGAAGAAGCTTATCTTTGTAGCAAAAGTTGCAATGATATGGCTTGGAACTTGGAGTTCAGAAAAGATATTCTGGCACTCCCAGAAGCCAAAAATAATAAAAAATAAGGGATTAAATTGAAAATTTACTATTTTGATGTAAATTTTACGTTTGGCCCCCTTAAGTTTTTAGAGTTTACAGTACAACCTGCACAAGTTCAAGTTTATGGTTTCTTCATGATGAACCTTAGTACCTTATTGTTGGTCATCTTAGTCTTAATGATTTCTTGGTCTCCCTCAAACCAAAATCCTGTGTGTTAAGATCCATGTTTGGCATTCATCATTAAAGATGTGTACCCAAAAAAATAAAAATAAAAAATAAGCAGGAGATTATTAATCAGATTTCTATCGTTTGAGTAATTTTATTTATTTTTTTAATATTTGAATGGTTTTTATTCGTTGTTTATTAAAAAAAAAATGCAGTTGTTCATGGGCCCAATGGATCACCATTTGCAACTTCAGAATTCGAACACTCTTCAATTCCAGCGACGGTGAAGAAGTTGTTCAATCTCTCCGCACCTTTTCTAACACAGAGGGATGCATGGGCTGGATCTTTTGAAGGCATAGTTCAAACTAGAACAACACCCAGAACTGATTGCCCAGGTTGGTGTTAAGCCTCTTTTCATCTCTTTTACAGCTGGGCTGTGGCAGCTCAACTGCTTGGCACAACTTCCGCTTTAGTCTATTTTCATTATTTGTTTGTGCTTCTTGATGTATTATTCTAGAGCAACTCCCAACTCCAAAGAAGATCAGGATGGGAGAGGCCAACGAAAACGCCAAGCTTAGCGAATTCCAACAGGAGCTCATGCAGCTGGCGGCCGTGCTGAAAGGAGATCATGTTTTGACCAGTTTTCCAGACAAGATAGGCATCGATATGACTGTAAAAGAAGGGAAAGAGTACATGGAAGATGCAGTGAAGCGCTTCTTCGACGCGGGGCTTCAGGCTTTAAAAATGGGAGTTGATGCAGAACAAATTGTTCAAATGAAGCCCTCCCTCACTACAAGATCACCAGAAACTTCAACCAAAACTCCATAACAAAATTGCTATGTCTAAAGAGAGACACAGAAATATATAATGTATCTTTGGACGCATAAATCATTTTCTTATAGCAAAATCGACAATGGGATATTTCTCCATTAATCATTATAAAGTTCTAGAAAGTCTTAACATCTAGGGCATTCCACAAGCAAAACTCAAGGATACAAGCTGAATGTAAAAGATAGGAGAACACAAGATTAAGAGTGGTCTCCATGCACTTATTATTATTATCATTATTACTATTTTCAATATAACTAGTATCAGTAATGAATGATCCCTAATTTCTCTTCTCCACCTATACCTCTTTCTATCACCTGTAATTAGTATCAACAAAACTTTTCTGGAAGATTCTGGTATCATCAACCGAACAAAAAATTCCAACACCTGATCTCAGCCTCTAGTTAATGTATCCCACCCAGGAATATTAGCAGTTGCCTCATTCACCATCTTCACAAGTCTCACCTGCAGAAATCAATGGGAACATTAGCTTTATCATGGTTAAAATATACAGACACTCACTCTGCCATTATCTCCACATGCTCTAGCAGGAGCCAAGGTTCTACAATTGAGGCACCAAAATATAGAATAGCATTTAGGTCAAAGTACCAGAACTAATACAAAATTTATTGATTTTAACTTTTGGAGAATTTGCAGAACATTGTAACAGAGTACCAACATTAGGGGCTGAATTATGCATTGGCATGATTAGCAAAACAGCTTCACTAAGTTCATTGCAAGAATTTATATAGTAGAAGAAAAAGAAGGATGTAATTCGAAGGGACACCTTCAACTGATTAAATATTATTTTATCTAGATCCTGAGTATTTTAATCAGAAACAAGAATGAAGGAAGTGTGCTCAAGGATCACCGTTTAGACATCATTCCCATAAGTTTACAAATTAGTATCAACTGGTTCCAGTATTTGGTGGGACATACCACACTCTCAGGAACCCGTGGAGGGGGTAAGGTGAGGTTTTTTGGTGGAGGACCATTAAGAAAAGATCTCTTATCAAAACGCCATTCCCCTATTTGTCCATAAGTCAACTCTCCCTGGATTACAACCACATTGTAATAAGAATTCAGATTATTTTAAGTCAAAATAAGCAAGATATAAATAAATAAAAATGCTAGATCGATAGATAGAGAGATCGATAGCAAGAGCAAGTGGGATCATTTTACTTTCAAATTGAAGTCACAACCATAAGTATAATGGAGTATGTACTTCCTCCCAACTTCAGTATCCCATGGTGGCTGAAAACACACGAGGATGCAAGATTATTATAAATGTCTGACTTAAGGACAGTAAACAAACCAAACGAAGATCAAAAACCACTATATTGCAATATGTATCTACAAACCTGTAGCATTAAGTCTTTACGAAGTATATGCCGCACGCCATGCAATGCAGATGCTACAGCATATGCATACCTTAGAGCAACAAGAAATATAAGTATCATAAAAAACCAGATCAACCATCCTAAGATGTATAACTATCAAAAAGAAGGTGAAATTTTCTCAAGGATTACCCACATTTCCAGCACCCATCCAAATTGCTTATCAGTCTCATTGTCATCTTTCATTCGCAAAGAAACATTCAGCCATGTAGGTGAGATCTCCTCCAGTAAATACTGAAAAACATAATTTAGTTTATTCACGTTAATTTAAAAATATTATGAAAGAGAGAAAAATGGGCAGCCCGCCTCAGAATAATGAGCTATTGATAACCGTAAAGGCAAAAACTTCAAAATAATGTGCTATTGATAACCATAAAGGCAAAAACTTCGTGGACATCCAAGGTTTTATTCCAAAAGCTCTGAATTTTTCAGAGTAAATTTATAAAATTTACAGAAGTTTAATGGTTAGTCATGCATAATTTTGAGTACTTACTGAAAGCGATATGAGTACTACCTTTTTAATAATTACAGGAGAATTTCCAATTGGATCAATGTTAGTCACTGGACCCATTTCCTTCGGATAGAATTTCCTAATGATTTTCTCATGTTCAGCTGGTTTAATATAGAAAAAGGGGAAACCTGCTGGATGGTTTCCCTGGACCAAGTTCGGCAAAGGATTTACAAATATGTGGTCAGGCTCTGCCATTAGGATGTATCTGCATCAGTTACGAAATCCATTGTTTTCAGTTTTAACACACATGGGAAAAAAGGGTATAGATCACAACTCACTCATTTCAACTGTTGGTTTCACAGACGATAAGTGAAAAATCAAGCATAAATATTAGTTAAGGCACTCACTCTTCCTCAATGGTTGCCTTTTCCAGCCATTGCACAAAGGCCCATGGTCTATTTAAGACTATATAACCCTGAATAGGTGAGAAAACAAAGTTCAGTGAAGAAAAAAGAAAATGAACTGATAGGTGTATATTACAGCACAATGCATGATGTTAACTACAATAAGAAAACAAAGATTTAGTGAGCTCAATGCATCTATACATCAGCTGTCTATCAACCATTAGATACATCAAGTATGTCAATCTTTAAAAACAGAAATGCAATTAAAAACATAGATTAGGACTTATACATGCTTGCATGCAGAAACATAAACGCAAATGTGCATGCGTACACAAACAAAACCTCTAGTATCGTATCATTAATGGTGGAGCATAGGATTTATATTCATTTCACTTGAGGAAAATAAAAATTGTAATGAATTTGGTATTAGGAAACAGAGATCCTCAACGATTCACCAGAAAGAATTATCAGTGCATCTCTAGTAGATGACACCTCCATGAAATCAGATAGCACATGTTAACTGTAAAATTTCCTCAAAACAGAAAGCTCATCAACTTACAATCATGTGATGAATGCCAAACCAGCTAAAATGGAACCATATGCACACCAAACTTCTATTTTTTTTTTTGTCAAGAGAAACAAAAGGAGATTTACATATTGTTTGGTTATACTTTGATGTTATAAATGGCAACATTTATCAAGGTACAAAAAATATATTGTTGGTTAAATATATATGAATACTTTGTTGTCCAACAAAACACTTGGATAGCACTATATTTCAAGTCCTGAAACTTTTCCAATTTACCTAAGCTATAATGATTTCAAATTGAATAATATAGCCGTGTGAGTCAGGTTTTGATCTGGTTCTGAAATGAGTGGGTGTCACCAATGACTTGATACCGTGCTGCTACAGTGATAAGCAAATATAAAAAACTCATTCAAACCATTAAATTAAAGAAGAAAAAGCTTATGGTAAAGGCATGCTACATATATGTAGAGTAGTTCTTTCAATGTGAACTTCAAAGATGAGTTGGGACAGGGTTTGCATAGAGCCTAAGGAAAATCTTTTTACTTTAGAAAAATAGCAATAAAAATACTTTTCAGGAAACTAGTGGATCCTAGAAACTTTGTTTTCTCTATGGGATTCCCTGAGCATTACAGCTTGTTGGATAGAGGTAGAACCATTCCCAGTATTAACCAAACACTATATATAAAGTTAAGGATGAATCCAAATCTTAAAATGAGGCACAAAAACACTTACGATGGAGCACATTGAATGGTGATTAAAACATAAACAAAATGAAATCAAAAGAAACTGAAATAGCAAACAATGAAAGAGTCTCACCCGATCAAGACCCTCCGGAAGAGGATCAACAACAAAAGATGGAATCTCGTCCATCAAATTGTCAGCCTTTCCTGAATGCAAAATTCGCGTAAACTTCCCCATGTCTGATCCAGGCATGTCTTTTACTTTCTTATACCAATAGTACATGATCCTAGACTGCCATTGGCTATAAACAGCATCAGTTGCCGTAAGGGCAACATGAAATCTCATATTGGAGTTCCCCCCTCCTGTATTCTCAGGCACCTTAGTAAGGGGATCTGATTTACCCATTTCATCAGCAGCCTTATTTTGTATCACCATTGTTAGCATGTTGTAAGTTGCAAAGAAAAAACCTAGTGCCAAAAGCACCAAAAGAAATGATGACACCGATTTTTTTCTCCCAATCATTCTTAACTCCTCAATCAACTAAACCCAAGTCAGCAAGCTTACATCAAGGAACATTAAGCACAATCACAATAGAATACAATCCCGTAAACGAAAAACCTCAATTACAGCAAGCAAGCACCACACCTTTGTAACAATACAAGGATATATAAACCTGCAATACAATTACAAAGACCAACAGTGTAAGTCAATATATGAACTTTAATTAATATAAAGCATAAACTCTAACAATATCTTATAAGTTCAAGAAAATACAAGAGTCAAAGGCTAAAGATGAATCAAAATTTCATGTTACCTGCATCAAAGCAAACATACCCAGATCTCATTCACTGCCTAGAACGAAGAAATAAGCAAATAGGCACATTTAAAGTGAGAAAATACCAGCCCTGTGAATCAAGCAAAGTCCAAAGAGTTGTGGAAAGTTGACAATATGCAGTAGACTTTTTCACACCATAGAGACGTTGTAATATTATCAAAAAAAAGAAAAAACGGATATTTTAGTATTAATATTTATTATTACTAAAGGACGTTTTAGTTAGGTTGGAGGCTGATCTGGCCTTCTGTCCGAAGCCCACCAATTGTATGTGAAAATGCACGAGTGAAATTGTCTTTCCCTCGCCAATGGGCCGTGGCCCCCACGCTCTCAATAATAAGTTTGAGTCCCAGCAAAAGTTCGAACTCTGCATTCTCTTCATGGTAAAATTTTCTTCTTCTTCTTCGGTATTTTAGTGAAAGTTTATATTTAGGTTGTCCTATATTAGAATTAATAAGATCTGTTTTTAATTATAATATTATAATATTAATATTTTTCTTATTGTAACATCAATAATATATATATATATATATATATAAAAGGAAATTGTCTTTCCCTCCGCCCGATCGGTTTAGCGGTAATCCAATACAACCACAAGTAACGGAAAACGCCATTCAGTTTTGTTAGTAGTGCTATTACTGGAACGTTGCCGGTTTTATCGAAAATAAAATTAATTTAGAATTTGAGAGTGACTAACAATTATTTTTCATAATAAGTATTTTTTTTTTTGGTAATGTTTATATAACTTAAATCAGAATAAAGGATTAGAATAAAGGATAGCTCCATTAAAATAAAAATAAAAAGCCATGTGCACTGTTGTATTTGCATTTACACAGACAATTAAGTTGCAGTTACAAATTCTGAAAATTACAAGACACCAAGTATTGTTTATTTTGATGATACTAATTGGCTTATGGTCTAGTGGGAGAACTCTTGCATTTATAATGTTGAGAGTATGAATTTGAGCTCTTATAAGAGTTAAAAAAAAAAGTGTTGTTTATTTTGATGACATATATTATTTATTATTTATTTCAAGTACTTAGAAACAACATAATATTTATTATATTAGGATACCAGTAGAAGCAAAACACGACACACCCAAGTGTTGATTGTTTTGATGACATTATTAAGCAGCTAGGGTTTGTTCGTCCCTCAGAGATTCTTCCACTCGACTCTGTGGCTGCCAAACTGATCATCGCTAATTCGCAATGCATCCTCATCATTCTCCCAGGAGGACCTGCACCATAATTCTTCATCATCATCATGTGATCATCATGATATGACAACAAACGCCCACCAACTGAGGCATGACCTCCGTGGCTCCCATTTTGGTGCTGCTGCGTGTTTTGATACGGATTCGTATTGTTTGAGACGCTTCCGTCCTTAAACCAGCCCATTTTGATTATTTTTGTACACGAGATGCATAGATATATAGGAACATAGTAAAGAAAGGCAGAGACCATAAACTAATAGTAGGATTTGTTGCTGTTCAAAGTGACCTTCAGCAGACTATTATGACTAGATAGTTATTTGATGAGGTCAAACAAAACACCTCGACTAAGTATTATCTAGTTAGTTCGAGCACATCATATCGACTAAGAATTTATTTGTGAACTTGACCAGATTGTTATCTTGAGAGACTGAATATATCACCTCAATCAAGTGAGGAGATCATATGAACCAGATTATCTAACCAAATAAGCAAATTATCTGGAGCAGATTATCTTGAATAAGTGATTGCCTGGTAATTTGAGCATAACACTTCGACTAGAGATAATTCTACTAGATATATACAATAAATGATAATTATTATGGTCATTATTATAACAATTATTATGATAAATGTTATTATAGTTATTGTTTAAGTGATCATTATTATGTTTCTTATGGTACTTATTAGTACATTAATTATTATATTCGTGGGGGTTATAATAATTATAATTACTTTTATTCGAATTAATATAATTATTTGGGAAAGAACTTCTTCCTCTGACAATGAAATCCTTATTTGGTTAGAGTTAGAAGAAAATATGAATGAAGCCACACGAGAAGTGACATAAAGAAATCATTATTATGTTTGTTATGGTACTGACTTGATCGTCGGAGAATTCACGCTGGAAAAACTTCTGGCGTCTCTGACTATTTTCTGTGATTTTAGGTGATTATCGATAGTCTCCTAATAGTTGCAGGCATCTATAGTGAATGGTAAGTCGCTTCCCCGAAAAATAAATATAATAATGATGCTGAAGTTAGGAGGTCTACTCGAAATAACAACGGCTAGATATTCGGTATCAACACGTATTGTGACTAAATGCCAGGTGTTGCATAGTGTGATTCTGATGACTAGGTGGCATCACCTGCATCCTCAAATAGTACCCATGATCCATGTCATAGCTCTCCTCGTGCGCGGCAAGGCGCTTAGGGCCATAGCTCATCATCTTGTCAAGCTTACTTGCTAATTACTTAGTTCTTGAAACCTCTGAATTTTCGGTTTGTGGTGCATTGAGGTGTGAATTTAGGTCTTGCTTAAATGGACAAGTTTCACATTAGATGAGAAAGCATCTAATGCCCACCCCAGGGCCATTGCTCGAATTTGATTACTTTTTTTTTTCTTTTTTTCTTGTAAATTATTGCAATATATTCTTATTGTTTTATTAAAGCAAAATCTATATGGTTCACCACTTTAAGCCTCGATCAGTTTATTAAAATATGGACTGGACCAAGGACAATTTGGGCCGGCTAGAACTTTGCCAATTACTTATTTTCCCCACCTTTTATCTTTTGTTTAACAAAATGGAGGGAAAACAGAGAAATGGAAGATTGCAAAATTCGAAGAAAGAGCAAGTAACCTTCAGATTTTAAAATGGGGACCATAAAGAGACCAATGGACCAAGAACACCAAATTGGAAAAAGAAAAGAAAAAAAATGTGAGAAGCAGTGTGTACTACACTACTACATGCATGGTATAGGAAGAGCAGGCAGGAAGAGCAGTCGAGCAGCAACTCATTTTTTTTGCATTGGGGAATGTCAACAAACATTAAGGGCCCTCACTCTATACTTGTTAAAAAGGCTCCCGTACCATTCTTACACTGATGATGAAAAAGAAAGTAGCTGCTGAAGCTGCACAGAACAATCAAAGACTTGCCCTGATTCTCTCTCTTCACTCCAAACCATTGCAATTCCCAAAGCATACGTTTCTTTTTCCACTCCCATCTTTCTTCCACAACAAATTAAAGCAAAATACACTTCATTTCAAAAATCCACACCAGTGCTCTCTACTAACTCATCATTGATTTATATAACACTGAACGTCTGAACCTTGAGCGAGAGTGGGAAAGCCTTAGGGTCACGTGTTGGTACTTGGTACTGTCAAATTAATCACATAGAGTTAATAAATTTAGAATTTACAAATCCAATACAAGTTTTCTAAGAAAAACTTGCTAAAAGTATATCAAAATTTACGCCTCAAATAATATGTAAGATGATACGGTAAACTTTTTTTTTTCTTTTTTTTTTTCCTGGTGGAAATATTACATTCAATATAAGTTTTTAATATCACATCATAGTATTTTGACGTTACAGTTAGAAATTTACTGAATATTTACTTCATGAATTTTTATAATGAAACGCTGGTGGTAATAACATATTTCTGAGTTTGACCAGTGGTAAAGTAACTGCAACAAAAATGAAGTCAAAGCAGCTTTTATTAAACTCTTTTAACTTTGGCGAGTGAAAATGACGTGACCAATGAGCTACGGACACGTTCATAATTAAAAAGTGGAGGGATTTATCAGACCCCGCGTGCCCCCCACTTGGGCTCAGGCAGCTACTTACTTCTTCTCACTTCTCCTCAGGCAGTATTTTTCATTTTTCAAGCAGACTAGTCCACGCTGACTAAAAAATTTTATCACCCAGATGAGAAAGAAGAAATTAAAGCTGTTTCTTCTCTCTCTTCCGAGACTTTTGATTTTTCCTGATAGGTTTCTCTTCGGCCTTCGCTTTTGTTGAAAGATGATGAAAGGGCAATCAATAAGAGATAGTGGTGAGTTGGGGGATTGTCATTTTTGAAACTGAAACCATATTGTGTGTTTTCTGACCGTTTTTGACTGGATTTTGGACTGCTCTGTGTGTGTCTTTATAATTAGTAGTAAGCCGTATCCGAATCAAGGTGGGGGCCAAGATTTAAGAAGCTGATAGATTCTCTGCTTAACTCATGTCGTAGTTTTATACAGAGGTTGAATCGATATATATTAAGAATTTTTAATATTAAAAGTGTTAAGATAAATATTAATTATTATTGTCATAAAAATTTTATAATATTTTTTATTATAATTATTAAAATAATTATTTAAAATTTATAATTAATATATATTATTAATTTTTATTTTATAATATAATTTTTTATTTTTATAATAACTGTAACTTAAAAATAATCCTATTTCAATACTAAACAAAATTTATCTTTATAAATTTATAGATTGTTAATTGATAAAAATGAAAAATAATAATAGAATAATAAATTTAAGTAATAATATAATTAATAATGTATGTAAGATCCTTAAAAATGAATAGAAAATTTATTTCTAAGTGAAACTTGGTAAACAACGACACCAGTGTATCATTGTTGCAATATATATATATACACACACACACACAAGCATTTGGGAATTATATTTTTTTATTATTAATAATAATATCAATTTTTTTGGGTTCTATATAAGTATAAATTTTTATTAATACAAGAGACATTTAATTTCATATTGAGAATTCATTTGAAATTATGCCCAGAAAGTTGCATATTAATAATAAAAAAATTATTATATTTTTAATAATTTTATTAAAATTATTATTTAAAATATATTTATTATATATTATTAATTTTTATTTTATAATCATAAATTTTTCACCTAGTCAATACCAGACAAGACATAACATGCATCGGAGCTCGGCAGCTCTTATCATTTTCCTTACCAAGTACTCGAAATGCTCGAAAGTGAGGCTTGATATTAATTCACAGATGCAAAGCATGTGATGGAGAGTCGAGGGGTTTGTTTTAGAAAAAGACGAGAAAGAGAAGATGAAGAATGAAAAATCAACTCGTCAGATTCAGAAACGGAGTGCATTTCCCAGTTGGGTGAGTCAAATACAAGTCCTTTGACCTCTACCACGGTTGCAAACTTAGTCTGTTTCTTTTCACTCGCACTTATTTGCTCCGGATATTGTAATGGGACCTTCCCGAGGAAGTCAAATTCTTTTAACCGACGTTTTTGCCCCTTTATAAAGCAAAACAAACAACAGAAGGCATCATATCCAGCATCCCCACATCGCAACATTCATTCATCAACATAAATTATAATTGCAGGTGTTTAATTAATTAATTTTAACCACCACTAACACACTAATTTAGAATTAAAACAGAAAGTTTTGATGATACTGACACACTAATTTAGAATTAAAACAGAAAGTTTTGATGATACTGACTCTACGCTGATTACAAACCTACTTAATTAAGCTAAACAATAAGGACGGTACAGCGAAATAGTCAAAATGAAAACAAAAAAACATAACATAATATAATCTCGCGACCATCTTCTTAATCATCATCATCACCTTCAGTAATTAGGGTTAGAGGGTCGAGAAGGTGGGGCCCAGTGCATTACGTGATGATGGTCAGGAGGTATCTGGCAACTGAGAGGTGTAGGATTACCGGTGACAGCAGCAACACCATAAACAGGCATGGACTTGCCCGCACTAGAACAAGACTCAGTTGCTGCGCTTGCACCAACGGCATTATGCTTATTCTCGGTATCCACCTGATTATCACCTTCGTCGGAGGAAATGGGCAGGCTGTGAACCGAAGGGTTGATGAATGTAGCTGCCACCACCACCACCGTACTCGCCGCCGTCACTTTCCCTGCCACTATCCCTCCGAACACCTGCCCTTGTGCCCCTGCGAGTGTTACACCAAACGAAGAAGGAGAAGAAGATGACGAAGGAGGAAAAGAATCGTAAAACGAGCCGGAGAGCGAGAGAAGGTGAAAGGGACCGTGGAGAGAGAGGGAATGCGCGTGAGAGACGGGCTGGCGAAGGGTGACGTGAGAGACGGAGCCGGAGGCGCCGATGAGGGAAATGCCCGCGTGGTTCCTACGCGCGAAGGTGATGACACTGTCGATGATATCAGCTCCAGCGGATATCTCGAGGATGACAGGCTTCATGGCCGACGAGTCGGTTATGTCTCTGGTTATTACGACGGGTGGCTTCGGCTTGTTCTTGGAACCTGGAGGCCTTCCTCTGGGCTTACGTGTCGAGTTCTCAGGCGTTGATGATGATTCGATCATCATCAGTTGCGCCTGGGGGTGGTGGTGGTGGTGGTGATGATGAGACTTTTTGTTTTTCTTAGAGGACGACGCAGGGGGAGGGCTGTGTTGGTCGGAGGAGGAGTCGTCATCAGCAGCAGCATGAGCATAGTCCGCCATTGTTGGGGCAGCTGTAAACAATAATATAATAGAGGAATAGACTGTGTAATAAGTTAATTTCTAGGGCTTTTTATTCTTAAATTATAAAGTATTTGGAAGGTTTGGGTCCACACACACAGGGCTGATTCACTGTGGACCCACGCACTTGCGACGACACATTCCAATTTCCAAAGGGAGAGAGAATTTTTCTTTGAAGTTGAGACTCCAGAGTCCAGAGCAGTAGCTTCAGCAGTTCCGCTCCTATTAGCGGATTTTATTTATGTACGTTACATTAACATTAAATCATATAGACTATAGAAGTGGAGTGAGGTGCCATTCCTTATGTAAGTGCATCCTGACTGATCCTCTTTGTTTTTGTAGTTAGATAGTTGTTATTTTAAAAGTTGTAGTATTAAAATATTTAAATAAATATTTATTAATGTAATTAAAAAATTGAGTTGATTTAATAGTATACTTATATCATAAAAAATATATCATATCTTTATTATGAGAAAATCAATAAGCTTACATTTGAGTGCTTTTGCGTTATGGTTTGTAACTCCGTCGACCTAAATGAGATTATTTAGTGTACATCTTCTATTCGTGAATTTCAAGATTTATAAAAAATTTTCCAATTGAAAGATCCAAAATATGATATTTTCTGAATAAGATTAAAATATAAATGGTGGTTTATGAAAAATTTTACTATGTGACGGGATTTTTCAAGATTTTTGGTTGTAGCAAGTAGATAAGTATGTATAGCTAGTTATATCATTGAATTTGTAGTGAGAGATACTCAAAGATATTAAATGTTAAGATCAAATTTGAACCGGTGACACGAGGATTTTTAGTCCCCTACTCTGTCAACTAAGCTATTTTGTCCATTTTTTACACACTATTCTCATCTTATTAAATGACTTAGGTCTATGTCAATTAAAAAATAAAAAGGGATTAAAAGTCTTGGGAGGGCAATTTCATTTATTGAATCACAAAAAAGAATAATCGGATTGAGTTTTTCTTTCAATTATTAATTAATTATCATATAAACATTTGCTAAAAATTATTTTAAAAAATAGACTTGTGAAAATAATATATAGTAGCGGATCCACTACATGACCAGTGGCTCCCGCTGGCCATAAAAGAAAAAAAAAAACTAAGAATAAAGGAATATTTTTAATTTGTAATTAGTTCCATTAAATTTATTAAAATAATTTCTATAAATGTATGAGTCCATAAAATTTAAATTTTAACTTTAAAAATTATAAAAACCTACACTTTAATTAAAAATAATAATACCATACCACCCAAAACATTTTTCTATTTCTAAAAATATGATTAATTCTTCAATTTTTAATAGTAATAGTATATTTTTAATAATGAAATTTGTGAATAATCATATTTGGAATCGAATAAGATGAATAGTAGTTTAGTTGTTTATATAGGAAATTATATATTTAATAACATTGATCATGAATTTATTACATTACATTTGCAAAATATAAATGTGCATCGAAAACTATCATAAAGTGTATTACCAAAATTTTATATATTCAAAGTTTTTATTTTAAAATTTTACTATTATCTAATTTAACTCCCGCTAAATTATTTTATAGATCCGCCGCTGATAATATAACATATATAAGATGAGAATTTCATTCCATCAATTCTTTATATATATGTGTGTGTGTAGAGAGAGAGGAGGGGTTATTAAAAGATTTCTTACTTTAATTAAAGTAAAAAATCTTAATTTGGACCATTGTGAATAAGGGAAAGAGAGGTTTCATTATGAACGCAAGAAATTTGAAAATAAAATCTAAATAGTTTAAATTAGGTTAATATTTTTTAAAAATATAATTTTATTAGAAAGGGGGTCTTATAGAAGCACTCTTAAGTTTCAATTAATCAAATGTCAATTGGGCTGGGCTTGTGGCATTGGGTTTTGGTTAAAAAACAGTTCAAGACAACCAATGATTTTATTTTTTGGGTCAAATTGCTTTTTTTTTTTTTTTTTTTAAAGATTGAAACGAGATCCTGAGACATGTCAATATTCCGTTATGAATTACATATTCATGAAATTTTATACCTGGCGAAGCACCAAGTTGACGAGAGATTATTTCTGTCAAACATCAGATTCCAATATCTCTTAACACATGTTGTTATGTTATGTATATGAACGAATTCAATAAAAAGCTTACCATACCATATGAAACTCATTAATAACAAATCTCCCTGTAAACTTTGTTTCTTATTGTACCTTTTTTTTTTTCATAAAAAGTATTGCCACATACATGGTAAATGTTTTTGTAATTATGGGACTTCGAATGGTTTATATATATATAATTATAATTTGATATGGGATTTTAAATTTTAAAAAATAAATAAATTATTAAACCCTATAATTTAATAGACTTAAAATTCAATGAGCATTAATAAGACGGTTTATATATTTTCACAGATTTTTTTTACACTTCAAATTTTGAAATTATAATGTATATATATTAAAAAAATTTCTAACAGACGTTCGACTTTTCTTTTTTTTCAAATTGTTTATATGAATAATTTTATAAAGCCCTAGACCAGCTATCTAAGTGAGTGGCAACCCATAATTCCTGATGCAATCGAGAAATGAAGAAAATAGTAGGCTCGCGTTTGAATACGTAGAGTTTGACAGCGCGCTTGCCTGATCGCTTATCTAAACATAGGTTTATAATTATTTTAAATTTATTTACAAAAATATAAAAATATAAAAATATTTAAGGTATATTTAGAATTAAGGTGATGTAGTAGTTTAAAAGTTATAGTTGTTGTAATAATGTATAATAAATATAATTTTTAATAAAATTATTAAAGATGTAATAGATTTTTCATTATATAAATAAAAAAATTATATAACATAATTTCTAAATTTACTAAATATTTTAATATTATAACTTAAAAATTCAAATTTTAATCCTAAATATATTGTTAGTATTTTTGTCAAAGTAGCTTTGAAAAAATAAAAGAAAATTTAAAATTCCCTTAGAAGTACAACCCCACTCACGTACACTCCACGCTTGTTAACTTACCAAGCAAGTACCTTAACCAAAATTTTAAACAGGTAATTTTCATGTAGTCTACTAGTCTTAATTTTATCAAACATCTTATCATACTATGGCAATATTTAAATTAATTATTTCAAAATCTAGTTTAAAACAGACTTTCTAAGAGCCGATCAAAACGCAATACCAAACCAAACACGGCCAAAATTATATAAAACACTGTTGATTCTTAGGATTCTATTGGAAGCACTTCTCCTTTAAGTGCTTTTGCATGAAATGTGCATTTTCATTTTCAAGGACGCGTCTCACATATGTGTTGAAAATGGTTTAACTACCCCACCACAAAGAAAATGATATCCACTATAACCTTAGTGGGTCCCCAAAAAAAAAAAGTTTGCCATGATTGTCAACCTTCCATCATCACACAATACACTTTTTTTCTTTTCCTTTTCCATTAAAAATAATAATAATAATCTTTCCATAATATCATCTTATATTTCCTGCATGAATATGTCAATCAATTATTTTCCTTATATATAATTTGATTGGAGAGCATTTTGACTGGAAAACTGTAAGGGAAAGTATGAATTTTTAGATTGGCAGAAAGAAATAAAGTTGGTGGAGAGAATTCTTTTGCTATTTTAGCTTTTTAAATTAAACATTTTCTTTGACAGTAAAATTTTGAGCTGGTCCAGCAAATTTATATTTATGAACTGTCATAAAAAAATGTTTTTAATTAAAATTTCCTATAAATTTTAATATTCTCTGGTTAGGAGTAATCCAAGACAGACTGATAAAAAATTAGTATTTAAAAAAGTTTAAAAGGCCATTCACTTTGTGTTCTTCTTTTTGTTATCTTTCATTATTTGGGGACAGAAAGATGTTTGAAACTGGTGCCAATAAATCTGAATGTTGATTAAAACTCAATACTTGCAATCCTCACTTCAGTAGGCCAAAAAGAACCTTCCAAAGGTAAACAAATCAATAATTTGAAAGCCAATCTCAACAATTAACATAGGGGCTAAATTTAAGAGCATCCTGAAATTTCATCCTTTAATTCCAATCGAAAATAAAATTGATCTCAACGGTACATTCATTCTTATAAATACACGCTTAACATGAGATTTAGCCAAAAAAACAAGAAGAAGAAGACTGAGCTAGCTTAATTAATACTTAGAATAAACTTTTACAAAACACTGAGCCAGCTTTTGCAGCTCTTCACCACATAGATAATTGTTATGTAAAATTTAACAACTGATAAAATTTCCTAAATAACTCAAAAGTTACAGCCACATTGCCATGAAGTCTGCAACAACATGACTGAATTAAAACTCCATCTTCATGCATGGTATTTTATAGAACATATTAAACAAGATTAATCCAATTAGAAATATGTTACCAGAAACAATTAGCTAGCTAGCTAGCAAGCAATCAGAAGAATGCCCGGCTCCCATAGAAAACCCGTGATCCATCCTTTTTCTTCTTCTGATCAAACTCAATCTTATTGCTATTATTTTGAATCACATCACCATGATGATCATCTTCACAATCTGGTTTGTGATGATCAAGATCCATTGGTAGCTTCATTTTAGCCAAAGATTCCGTGAACTGTTGCATACTTCTCATGTACATGTCCACAATTTGCTGCTGCATGGCTGACTGCTCTGCCTCGAGATTTATGTTCCCTATAGGAGCTGAAAACACTTGATGATGATGACCAAATTTAGCAGCGGAATCAATAATATTGCTTTCTAATCCCTTCTTGTTGCTTTCTTCTTCTTCTTCTTCTTTGTGTTTTTGGTCTTTGACTTCAGCTTCCTTTTTAGAAGTTGGAGTGTCCGGACAGGTCCCTGAGCTTGGAATATTAGCATCATTTAGACCCAGATGATTCTTTTTCGGAACGGAATCAGCTGATGAGTTTCTATCATCACTCAAGCTAGTGGTGGTTGAACTCAAGAAACATGAATTCTGAATGCTATTGCTACCATTTGGTGAATTTATTGCGGCCATTTCATAATCATTATCAACAAGCTGAGGCAGAGGAGGAGGAGGAGGAGGAGAAGTGCCAAGATGAAGAAACGATGCAGTAGCAGTAACATCAAAGTACTCAGAAACCATCTGCTGATTCTCTCTAACAACGCTGATGTCGGGAAACTCAATTCTTGAATACTCAACAGGGTCTAAAAGCTCTGCTGCTTCTGAGATCCTTGATCTGTCAAGCAATACAACTTCTGAAGATATTGAGGAATTAATGTTACTGGTGGGTGGATTAGGAGTCAGGGGAGTGTTCAAAGAGAGAGATAACTTGACAGTGCCGGCAGGGGAATGAAAGAGATCAGTGGAAGAAAGATTGTAATCTTGAGTAACAACTTTTCCATTGCCAACAACGTGTGAAATTGGCACCAGAGCAAATCCAAGAAGCTGATCTTCCATGTAGTTTCTAGCTCTGCTAAGCATCCAGATTTCACATTTCAGAACGGCGCCGTCGAGTTGATTGACTTTGATGATCAGTTTCTCATTGAACTCAGGGTTCTTGCCACCTCCGTTGATGATGTGGGTTGAGTGAGTCTCGTCAGGATTGTATGTGAGAGAGAATTTTGCATACACATCTTGGTTGTCGTAGATACAGATGTTGTGAATATTTCTAGCATGATGAACGAAGATTTCAAGAATCCCGGACAGTTCAGAGTCGTTGAAAGAATCCATCTCAAGAAAGTTGATTCAAAGAGATGAGGAAAATAGATATTTAAGAGGGCAGAATGAATGATTAGTAATGGACGCTACCTGGTGTTTGTTTATTATTATTTTTATTAATTTTATCACTGTCAAATTGTGGGTTGTTGAGTAAGTTAACAAAATCATTCCATGAATTCAAGGTAAAGATTGGCTCACAATAGAATAGAAGAGGTGGGTTTGGTGGTAGGTAAGAATGAAAAATGTTTAAAGAAATATCAAACTCAAAGAAAGAAGAAGAAATTGATGATGATTGATGATGATGTTATGTTTTTTTTTTTTTTTTAATACTACCTTTTGTCCACGTTATTATTTTACTTTTGGACAATGTTCATACTCGTTTTTTTAACATAATTTGGGACAGTTTAGGATTGTAGAAGTTGAAAAACTGAACGATTTTAGTAGTGTAGATAAAATAAATTATTGATTAAAAAAGTAAATTTGTATTTAAAAATTATGTTGTTATAGTTGTTATGAGTTTGAAAAATATATTACACGTATTTGATAAATTTTATTAAAAAATTATTATTTTTTTATACAAGATAAAAACAAACATAAATTTAAATTATATTTTATAATTTATAAAAAAAAAAGACATAATTATCTTTTTAAAAATATTTTAAAGTTAAAATAAAAATTTTAAAAAGATATGGTAGCTTATTCGTTTATAAAAAGTAATTTCTTAGTTACTTTTAAAAATTAAAATCAAAATAGAAAAATTTATGCAGCTTTTAAAACATTACCAAACACAAGTTTCGTTAAAATTTATAAAATAAGTCACTTATAATTTTTTAACCTCAATCTTAATCCGGGATAAAATATCATTTGAAAGCCTAAATTTTGTATCATTGTGGGTTAGTTTGTAATTAAGCTGCAATCATTTTTAATCCACACAATAACTTCGAAATTAGTAACTATCAGTCGATAAATTTTTTTTACACATTGAAGGTAACATAGTCAATTAATAATAATAACGACATTTGTACTGTTACTCAATGTAACCACACAATTGTATAGTATTTTCTTTTATAATAAATATACACATTAGATAATACTATTGACTTATTATATGACTAATGTGGTACCTTCAATGCATGAAATATTTTTTTTCACCAGAATATTCATAGAGGGTGGTGATGGCTTTTTTATCCTTCAATTAATTAAAAATATTTATAAATTCAAAAGTAAATGAATGAATAGGTGAAAATTTTTGTTATGAACAAATAGCTGTATTGTGAAATTTAAATAAAAACTAAATATTATAAAATTATTATATTTCTCTTTTGGGTTGGGTGGGTGAGGGATAGAGATTTATGGGGTGATTACTTTGCTTGACATTGCAACTTCCACTTCCACTCCCAATGCTTGTATTTTCTCCACCGAGGGAAATGGAGGTCCCCCATTTTGGGCCCATCTTCATTATCACTCCATCTCAAATAAAAGAAATGCTATTCCAATCTTCAAGACAAAATCTCTTTTATTTTTGCGGGAGGAAAATGCATCTCCACTTTCATACTCTATTGAGAAAAAAAAAAACAAACTAATGTCAATTATAACGAAAGTAAGAGTTTTTAGCTTTAATATATTAACATTCATAAATAAGTCAATAGCATATAATTTCCAATTAATATGTGGATATCTACTAACATTCATAAATCAATGTTGAAATGAAGTCCATAGATTTGTCGTCACCTAATTTAGGTTATTAGGTATAAACTTGCTTAAATTCAAAGTCATAAATCAAACTATTGCATTGCGCAATGATCCACTTATTCATTGTTTGTCAAACGAAAATGCATGCAATGAAAGAAGTTGATAGCCAACAAAATTTAAATCTGTGTTCACATGTAGAAGAAATGCAAGGAATTCGTGGTCGATATATTCTCACTCAAAAATAAAAATAAATTTAAACATTTTAATTTTATTAAAAAAATTTAAATACAAAAATACCCATTTTAATACTCGTCATACAGTACGTTGATTATTCAATATGAAATTCTCATGCCTTAAATCTTAAAATCTTTATTTTCAAAATTTTAATCAATATTTGGATGAGCAATGAGTAAATCAATATTCTGAAAAAATATTAACTACAAAGTATGTGTGATACTCCTTTTAAAAAATAACATTAAAAAAGTACTATAAAACTACCATTCTTATTATTATTATTATTTTTACTTTTCCTTCTTTTTTTAGTATATATAAAATTATTATTATTATTATTATTATTATTATTATTATGTTCTCATTGCAAGTTATTTTGGGTGTAAAATCTAATATTGTACCGAAATCAATTAAAAATTAGTAACCAAAATTGTGTTAAGTAATTTATTACAAGATTTAGTCATAAATATTTAAATCTCTTAAAATTGGGTGTGCTAAATAGTTTTATTGATGTTTTAAGTAAATAAAAATAATTAATTTAAATAATTTGAGTGATGATATTTTTGAAATTTTAAAGTGTGAATAAAGTAAAAGTTAATATATAAATGTACATAGGGTCAAATTGAACTGCGATGGGTGATTAAATAAATTATTTCTGCTGTGCGGATAAAATAAACTGTTAATTAAAAAAACAGCTTGGTGTTTGATAAACTGTATTGTTGTGGTTGCTATAAGTTTGAAAAGTTGAGTATATGAGTTTGATAAATTTTATTACGAAAGTGTTGTTTTATTATATAATGATTAAAATAAATATAAATATAAATTATTTTTTATTTTTAGAATATATTTAATAAATTATTTAAAAATGTATTTTTTTAAATATATAAATTACACAAAGTAAAAAAAAAAACTTAATTAAATAAAATTTAATGAACTTTATTGTTACACAAATATAATAAAATAAATTATACTTATACATAATATTATTTATTACATCCATATTAAATTGTTATGAAACAAGTTGTTTGTTAATTTTCAATCTCAATCTCAATCTCGGCCATAATACTCTAGTGATCAAAATAATTATTAAGGTACAAATAATTCCCTGAAATTAATTAATTTGTTTCTTGTTTACATTTAAGAGCTATTATCCACCTCCACTCAAATTTACAACAATAATAATAATAATGACAACAATCGAAAGACAACTTTTCTCCCTGAAATGAAAAATGTGAACTGACCATTTATAATTTTAGTTTCCAGTATTCCAATCACTTGGATCAATCCAAAAGCAACTTAACACATAAAATTTCTGAGAAAAAAGAATTTGCCCTTTAAAATCCATTAAGTTTCAATCATTTTCATAATTTAAAATTTTATTTCAGTCAAACAAGTATCCAAAGCCCCTTTCATATACACAATAACACAATGGACAACCAAGAAAATAGGTTAACCAAAATACATCCATTGAGGGAAATTTTTTTTTTTTTTTTAAAAAGTCTACATATTGATGACTTGAGGCATGCATCAATTTCAGTTAATTTTCTACTAAACTACCTTGAGTACCGTAAAACACCCAATATAGTTCAGGAACAACCGTAAATTATTGGAAGCCTACATTTCCGAGCAGTCAGAATGAAACGATACAACATACCAGTGATAACTGATCACTGGACATTTGAGCAGCTAACATGTCATTATTTCAGAAAGTTAAAAGCTAGAAATACTGTACAAATATGGATCAAATACAAAGTGACCAGCTTACTGGCTACAGCGAGCCTCAATGTTCCGTCCCAGCCTTGCCAAATGCTGTTGATGCTTTGCAGCAGCTGCCTTATCAGCAGCTTCACGTTTAAGTGCTCTCTTTGCCCGTCGTCCAGTTGTGGCTTTTGCAACTTCTTTCTTCTTGGGCCCACGAGAGGAACTGGCACCTGTGTCCAGAGAACTTGGATGGATGACAGGCCTTGCTTCTTGACGCCCTGCCCTAACATATCCGTTATCACCCCACCTTCGGTTACCAATACGAAGACTTGATGAACTGCGGAAGTAAGCTTCATCCAGATCATCCTCTTCATCATCATAGGAATAATAATCTTCCGGATCATCGCATACCATTACATGATCCTCCACAATCAAAGGTTTAAACCACGTGGCTCTAAGAAGTAAGCACACACTCTCCTCAAACATGTAATCATTGACGCTGTTATAAGGCGAAGTGTTAATGAGTGACAATTTTCCATACAAACATTAACTTAAGGAAATGGGAAGTCGCATTTAAAAGTTACAATTCTTTTAATACCCACTTTATGGTTACATATATATATATATATATAACCAAAGGTTTAAACCACGTGGCTCTAAGAAGTAAGAACACAATCTCCTCAAACATCCAATCATTGACGCTGTTATAAGGCGAAGTGTTAATGGGTGACAATTTTCCATCCAAACATTAACTTAAGGAAATGAGAAGTCGCATTTAAAAGTTACAATTCTTTTAATACCCACTTTACGGTTACATTTATAACAAAGTTCTGAATTGGGTCAAACAATTACCAATCACTTCTTTTTTTCCCTTCTCTTTTGGCCATAACATATATTATTTAGCAAAATTGTGTGTGTATAGGCTCCTGTATGTAAAAAACAACTTGAAAGGGGTTGGTAATAGTTACCTGCCATCAAGGGAACGGTGAACATGAAGGAACTCAAATGGATGTTTACACTGCGGGCAGGTTGGATTCTTAATGTATGAGGCCCATCGAAGGATACAAGTTACACTGCACAGAACATAGAAAGAGCATCCGTTAGTGCTACCATTTCATGTCCTTGACTGAAAAAATTACGGGGGAAAAAATCCATCAACTTCCCATTCTACATCATTCTTTCTACGATGTCAAAATAATCGTAAATGCTTTTTTTTTTTTCAAATAAAAGGAGAAGATAAAAAATAGAATATATGAAGTATTTCCAAGAGTATTAGGTTGTATCATGCTTTGTAACTAAAAGTGACATTCTAGCCCATATTATATGATATAAGAATTTACAAAATATCTTGGAATCCATATAATTTTCATACAAGAGGTGGTAAGCTGAAAACCCCACATATTAATTCATAGTCCTGCATAGAACCTTAACCTATAATATCAATTTGATCAATGAGCCTTCATATTCGTCACAGTTCCAAAACCAACAAGTCATGAAGCTGATTAGATTAAGGAAGCCTCTAACTACAAGACAACACAAATAGATTGATTCTTGCAACAGAATTTTTAGTTTTTCAATTTTTTTCATTTTCTAACATGAACAAATGCCTAAAAAAGCCAAAAAATAACCAAGCAGATTTTCTCTCTGTAAATTGAATTAACAAGTTCCATTACTAAAAAAGGTAACAAGGAAAAAAATCCAAAAAATAAACATATTGAAAGTTCCTTTCAATTGCATGGCACAACATAAAATTGAAGACTTGACCGTACAAACAAACTCCTACCATATATTGGTATGAAAAGGAAATGAATCCAAACCACACAACTAAAAGCATAATTCACTCATGTATAAAAAATACATGCTGATACTCATATCCCATCTAATATTGCAGAATTGATTATTGAAGAAGCTTCTAACATACACAGGGACATCTAAGAAATTATCTGGTTTTAAGTCCAGTCCAGTCACCTTTTGAGTATTTAAATCTCTTCTAGTCAAATATAACAATATATCTCCATATAACTCTCTCAATACAAATGACTCCTATGCCAAAACAAACAGCAGTTTTGGCATGCTTCATAACCAAAAAATACTGACAGAACAGCCACAAGCATAGATGCTAGGAGTAAACTAACCAGACAAACTAAAAGATCAAGAGAAAGTAAAAGAATAGGAAGTAAAAGGAAAAGGAAAGTATAAGCATAAGAACAGCACAGCTCTGAAAATAAAAACCTAAACTCTATTGTTCTTAGTTGTTTCTCAAAACCCTTTATGAGTCACTCAAACATACAAGCAATGTGAGACACTACAGCAAGCACAACTTATAGCTCAAGAAAGGGTAAAGAACTGCAGAGTGTACCAACTATGGAAAAGTTTGAACTCTAATCAAATACCAGTCAATAGACAAGGATCTCAAACATAAAACAGAACAAGGTTAAAGTTGGGGGCCAAAATGCCCAATGACATACTAAACCACACATTTAACTGTGAACAATTTTGGTAAGCCTCACTTCGGTTATCTCCTTCTTAAACAAAAATTTAAAACTAACTCTGCCAATAACCTAACAGCCTTGTCATAAACACACAATCCTAGATATCCTAAAGCATACATTCTCACATGGAAAAAGTCCAAGGCAACAATGCAAATAATCAAAGACTACTAAACAGAAATATTTTAAATTACAAGCAAAACGAACAGAAAACTACAGACATGAGACAAACCACAGGATGTCAATCAAGAGAAAATATAGATAAGAAAACAAGTCAAAGAATGCCCCCAAGGCAAGCTCTATCAAAGTTATATATGCAACAGACATAGTATTAAAGCAGAGGAACTCCAAAAAAAACTCATCATAATGCTTGTCAAGAGAATTATACAACAACAACAGGACTTGAACTCAACTAAAATATATAGTTGCATCAAAAGCTGAGTCTACACTCCATATATGCTTACATAAACCATATATTCTCAATTCTTATTGCATTTAACTTAATTTATTTTGATTTATTTATTCTCTTCTCTGAAATACTTCCATAAGTGCCTTCTTTGGTTGTTAAGGTAACTAATTTTTTACCCAACAACTGAAAATTTATTTTGATGCCAAATTCTTCTATCATTGGCTAAAATTATTTAAACACTAGATACATAAACAAACATGTATGCTGAGAAAGAAAGAGAGCAGCAGTAACGGCAAGATGGTTAAGATTTGTAACCTAGAATTCAAGGCTTATTCCAGATGTCCCTAGACACTATTAACTAATTGAAGGCACTAATAAGTAATCTTCACATGAAAATAGGGCATAATAACAGAATTCATGATGCCTAAATTCCATTTGGAATAACACAGCAAAAAGGTGAGAGATTTGATTAGAACAAACCAGTAAGCGTGCTCGCAACCTTTTATAAGAGCTGTTTCCTGAAGAACTGTCTTATCCAAGCATATCGTGCAAACCCCTCCATGATTCCCAAACCCCATTTCACGGTTGTCTGCTTTACTTTGCATTTCCCCCTAAAAATGATAAGGAAAAAAAATCCAATTGTATAACTTCAACGCTACGATGAAATAAAGATGAACCTACAATCACAACCAATCAATAATAAATTACCAAAAGTTAAAAATGGTTTCTCTAAACTGCTAACTAACAACAACATTAAACCCCCAAAACATCGAAATTTGCCCCAATTAATTACTTCACAGAATCAAACAAGAATAAAAAAAAAAATGCACATTTTGTGTCAAATATGTACAAAAAGTTGAAACTTGAGAGACTTATAAAACATTTTGAGTGCAATCTTTATTCCCTCAATAATCCCACAAATTTTTCCAGAGCCAAACCTAAGCACTAACTTTGTGTTTCGTAGCTGATAAAAGCAGGAAAAATAAAAAACGAAACACAAAATTCAATCTTGAATTTTTCTTTTCATTAATACCCAAAAAAGAAACCTACCATTTCCAAATCAATAAAAAATACTCACAAATTCTCTGAATATCAAACAAAACAGCCGCATATATTTTCTCAGAGACCAAATCAAATGAAAAACAAAACAAAAATAACAATTAATATCCATTCAGTTTTAATAGATCTGCAACCTATAAATGAAATCGCAAGGGAATAAAAAGTTTAAAAAAAAAGAAAAAAGAAAAAAAGTACCTGATCCGAAATGGATAAATTGTCAAGACCCTTGACTAGCTCTTCACCGTCGATCTTGGTGACCGAAGAAGCCATGATGATGATAATGATCAGATAACAAAACTTATAAGAAAAGAGGAGTTTGAATTCCGCTTGTTCTATAATATAACGAGCTACTTAAAATTTAAAAGATTTTTTTTTTTTTTACAGAAAAGATATGCTAAAGAATTATTCTGATTCCAAAAGAGCGAAAAGGAAGACTCTCTCGTTTTGGGGGATCGAAGGCCCAGACAATTCGGCTTGGATGTGGTTGACATAAATACTTGGCCTTTTTTTGTTTTTGACAAAATAACAATTTGTGTCCCCAGTGTTTTATAAAATCACACAAAAGGACAAAGTTCACATTAATTTGTAGCGTGCGAGTACCTATTTGTTATAATTAGTAATATTTGACACGGTTGATTGACTCGACGGGATATCTAATATAAATAAATATATTTTGATGGTTAAAATTTAATAAAATTAATAAATAAATTATATATGTGTTTATTTAATTAATAATTATAACGTTAGCTCTTTTTTTTTATTGATTATAGTACACCGATTCATATTTGATTAATAAATATAATTACATTTGTCATACCTTAAATCAAACTCATTTGTTATATAATTATTAATGGTAAGTCGTTATTTTAATTAATAAGTTGACCGTCTTTGTTATATAATTAGAATTCAGGTACTCCGATGTTATTATCCTTTTATTTCACTTTTTCCTTTTCTTTCTCCAATTTAATGGGGTGATGTATGACAGGTAGTCCTAAGATGCCACGTGGGATGTTAAAGTTTCAACACGTTTACAGTTCAATTTTTTTGGTTCTCTTTGTTTTTTGTTTTTTGTTTTTAAATCAAAAGTGACGGATTCTTTTGAGAGTTCAAGTATTCTTACGGTAAAAGGTGAGAGTTCCGTTCTGTTCTAAATTGGTGGTTCGAGGCTTGTTGCAGAACACTGACTAAACAGTAACAAACATTCAATTTTAATTAGGCATTTTTCTTTAATCTTATGTCAGTTTATTAACCTTAAAAATTTAAAAGAGTTTATTGATTAAATGGTGAAAATTTATTATTTAATAAGTGAATATACATCCCATCCCATAATTAAAATGAAACATCTTGAAATACCACAATTTACTACTTCAACTTAATCAATAGGTATAGGTTCACTTAGTGATTGATTTATTTTTATTTTTCTTAATTTTCCCTTTTAACAAAAATTTTCGACGGACTCATGTAAAGAAACGCTAGTTTATTTTTTTGGATATAATAAAAAAAAAGTACTCCTTAAAAGACTTTTTTGCCCTTACACAGTTTAGTAGTGTAATATATCAACTACATTCAACAGACTTGAGCGTAAAAATTTTGATACCTTTGATTTATTTGATTTTACAACAAACAACTAGGATTTTTGTATTATAATAATTATAATTAATATTTATCAGTCTTGTGACCGAATGAGGAGCTCTTGACTTTTACAATGTGTGAGAGGAATTTGAGTTTTTATAAAAATATTATAAAGATAGGATTTTATTTAATTATCAAGAGTTAATATTTTAATAAATTCGCCTTCAGTGCATTTAAAGGAATGATTTTTAAATAGCTTTATTTAAGTGACAGGCTAATTTTTTTTTTTTTTTTTAAAAAGAGATTGACTTTTAGCCTTAGGCTTGTCATTCTCCTACTATTGACTAAAAAAATTTCAAAAAATATTGTAGTTGGTTTTAAAATTTAAACAAAACCCTTCTCCGGCTCCTCACTCCTCCGGAGACTTGCTTTTTTTCATAAGCTACAGAGTCATTTTAATGGGGCAAGACGCAGACCCATCAATTAATCGTACCCAAACAACCGATACGACGCCGGCTGAGAACATCGACGCGCTGCTCGAGGTTTCATTCGTCGCTCTCTGCTCTGATTGTATAACTTCACCTTTGAAATTTGCTTAATCGCTTGACTTTGACACTGACAGGCTGCTAGATATGATGACATTGAAGATGTAATAAGCTTAGCATCTGCTGGTGTCCCTCTTGATTCTAAGGATTCTCAAGGCCGAACAGGTCATCTTTATTATTGCCAATTGTTTGTGTGGTTACGAATGTGTCTGTTGCTTCTGGGGTTGTTTCTATTTTTTCAAAGCATGATTTCGTAGGTTTCAAGTTAGAATATGGAATTTTATTATTTTGTTATTATGTTATTACGAATGAAACCATTCAAAAGTAGGCGAAGCAATTATGTTTTCCTGGTGCATTGTATTGGCGATTTTATGGGTTGTTGCGGAAGAAAAGAATGCGAAGGTTTTGTATGATTCTATAAAGAAAAATGCCAATTTTTTTGGACACTTTACGAGTTATTAGCTTCTCTTCCGGCCTTACTTTCGAAGAAGTTAATGATGCTTTATTCTTTATTCATTTAAATTGGGAAGCAGTTTGAAGGGGGTTTTAGGTCGATTTGATCGCCTTTGATGCAGCTTCTTAAAGCTTTCTGAAACAGTTCAATTCTTCTTCATAGGCTAGATAGAATCAGTCCATATAAAATTCTCAACTTATTTGGGATTTACCACATTTTAATCTGCTTTTGTGGAATGCATGTATGAGTATGTTCTGCCAAATTTGGGAAAACCACAAAAGGTTTAATGTATGTTGCTCTTTAAGTCTATTGATGTTTGTGTCCAGCCCTTCATATGGCTTGTGCTAATGGACATCTTGGCATTGTGGAGTATCTTATCAGCAGAGGAGTGGTAAGCAATCTTAACAAGTATTTTTCTACTATCAATTGAGTACTACCCTTCCTTTCTATCACAATCCATCACTGCTACATTGCTATCATACAAGGTTCATTTGTTGGTTTTCACTTAAGTGGCATGTCCTGGATCTGTCTTTATCATTTGTAGAATATCTTTCTGATTGCTGGATATATCTTTACCAATGTTCCCAACCGTGAGCAATCTGTTTCCTGTTATGATAATTGACATCTAAAAGATGAGACAAACAAAATGTGGGGAAACTTTCTTCACTCAGATGTGACAAGCTATGCTACCTAGTGGGCACATATAGAGCACAAGATGAATCTATAAATCTAACTAGAGAAGGCAATGTAAGACAATTTTAGGGATGGTAAAATTAATCATGCAGAAAGTTCTGCAAGCCTAACAAAAGCTCATGCATTTTAATTCAACCTAAATTATCAACTTCAAACATAATTATTGGCTTTGTCCCATGATTTCTATCTTTTCTTATCTCTTCTTATCAACCTAAATTATCTTTTCTTCCAAGCCAACCTTCCAATTAAATTACAGACTTCCAGGAATACCATTGTACTCTGAATAATGTAAAGATTGGATATCAGTGTTGCCTAGTGATGGGGAATGATGAGTCGGAAGATGATTTACTTATGGACTGTTGTTCTTGCACATAAAATACTTGTGAAGTTTGCACACACTCGGTTGATTAGATTTATAATAGTCTGAGAATTCATTCCTTTCATATAGAAAATAAAATGTCTGCTGTTGGTTTGCTGTCAAGATGGAATTTGATATGATTGGAACTAAAGATATATGATGAGAAAAAGAAGGGATTATTCACAGTAGAATTTTTTTCATCAACGTGTAAGCATAACAAAAGATTTTATTATCTGATTGGTATATCCCATATTGTAAAGATAATTACAGCTTGTGTTGCATGCCACTAGTTAAACTTAGATGTACTGCACTGCTAGTGTAGTTCAACAACACTTACTCGCAATTCATTCACTATTTGCTATGGTTTGTCTTTCTGCACATCTGCTGGAACCTAAAAGATCCTTCTCAGTTTAGTTTAGTGAGCATTCTGTAGTAAAATTTGTAAAAGATAAGTGATGCCTTCTGCATTGGTGTTAACTTTAGTATTTAGAATGCACCAAACTTCAATAATGATAGTGGATTTGTTTTTGTTTCTATTTCATAGGTTAGCATTTTCTATATCACTGCCTGTTGAATTCTAGTATAGTCTAGGTTAATATACTATAGTTGCTAGTTAATATACTCTAGTATAGGTTGCCTAACAAAATAGGTGACGTATAGTAACATTTTACATTGATGTTTAACATGGACAATTTTTGTGTACTGAATTTTGGGCAATCAGCGATCTATATCACCGCTTGCTTAGACTCTATTTGGTATAGCTTTTCAAATAGAGCTTCTGTCAAAATTGTTTTAGTTGTTTGGCAGTCAATGAGAGCTTTTATTACAAATTGTAGAATTGCTTAAATAGTTAAGTTTTTTAAGTTATATTACTAAGTGAATAAAATAAGATAGGGAAATAAATAAAGGCTATTCTAGACAATTTAAATTTTTAAAATTGATCCACAATCTCTACTCCCATTAGTCCAAAATTTGAACTTTTGCTAGTAGAGACAAAATAGCTTGCTAAGTCTTCAAAAGCCCTACACAATATACAACAAGCAACACTCAAAATTTTGAAAAGAGCTTCTAGCCAACAGATAAAACATACCAAGCATGCATTTAGCTGATCATCCTCCCACTTAGAAGAATTTGTTATGTTTGACTAATGATCCTCATATACATACCCTTTAACTAAGACATTCCAAAAGAAGCTAAATGGCTTGGATTTTGCTTAGATAAATTACTTACATGTTAGTCCACAATATTGGATTATTATGTGTTCTCCCAGGTTGTTGAGGGAGAGGCTTTTATAAGTGATCAAGACTTATAAAAATAGAGAGTGCATTGTATAAGTCCAAACCATGCCAATAATTGTTACATTTCCTTGTCGTTTGGATTTGATGTTATGTCTGCAATATGTTCTCTTGATGAACAGCACATGGAATTGGTTTGAGTGAATTACATTATGGAAGCTAAGTTGCCAGTAAAAATAGTAATCCTCGAATGTTGAATGTATGTTGAAATTTGAAATGTCCAGAACACATTACATTTAGGTACACAGGACTAGAAATTGTAGAATTCTTTTTCAATTTACTTTTACATATTACAAAAATATGGACCAAACCCCATGACCCTGATGTGAGTAGGATTCGATCTGAAAACCTCTTGTACTCTACAAGAGCTCTTGCAAGTTGAATCAGAAAGCTCTGCAAATAGTTATGGAAATTCCTTTTATATTTATCTCTTAAGAATGAAACTACCCTTCTAATTGCTTTCTTGCTTGTTATCATGATTATATATATATATATTCAAGATAAGTATTAATCATGATGAGATATATGTTCAAGGTAAGTGCATAGTGTTCATATGGTTGTCAAATATTCAAATTTTCCCTTCTTTTTATTGCTTTCAAGTATTGGATGATAATTCTTGTTTGGTTTTCTTTGCTTTTGACATTCTGCCCTTTACAGCTTTACTTTCGTATTCTGTAGCCTATATTTGGAGATTCTGAACTGCTTTGTATGGTTGTCTCTTAACATGTCTGTTGTTCTTTAATTCCCGTTTCTGTTAAGTCTACCTAGGACCGAATTGGACTATAAAATATAGTTTTAGATTTTCTGTAATCGATGGCACTTGAAATATTTCACAAGAAAACTTTGTTTTCTGATCTTCTACTTGACCAGGATATCGATGCTTCTAATGAGGAGAAGAATACACCTCTTCATTACGCTTGCCTTAATGGTCATACTGAGGTAATGACTGCAGTCCTTATGCACATGAATTTATAATTCATTTTACAAGCCCTTCAATGATGATGACTGTCACAGGTTGCTAAGAAGTTGGTTCTGTCTGGAGCAAACGTAAGCGTTCTAAACAGGTGTTATCTCTAACCCAAGACCTAGAGTTTCATACACATGTTTCTAATATTTGCAACATTTGTCCATACATAATTGATTTTCTCTGTGTGAATTTCAGCCATGAGCGGACTCCAATTGATGAGGCTTTGAGTAGGGGAAAGATGGACATTATTGATGCGATTAATACAGCAGTTGCACAATTGGAACTTGGTGGTGCCACAGTTTCTTAACCGTCTCTGATCCGTGCTTTTCTTTCCATCTTTTGCCTTTTTGTATCTTCTTTCCTTCCCTCGCCATTTTGTATGGGTGTGAAAATTTTGTGATTCTTTAGGTTAATTCCATAGTCTTGGTTCAAACTGCGTTAGTAGTGTAGGAAGAATAAGAAACTGTAAGAGGTTACTTCTCTGTTCTTGAAGTTATATAATTATTTTTCTTTTTGACATTGATAGACTGTAATCAGATTATTAATTAATATTTACAAATCAAATTATTACTGGGATGAGAGTTTACGTTAATGATATGAGATATTATTTAGATTTTAACTTTTACTAATATTTAATGAATGTTTAATCTAGTCATATTTTTAATAAAGAACAGTAGATTTATTTTATCAAGAAGGAGAATTGAAATTTCTATATTATTATGAAACTCGATTATGAGAGTTTCAATTTTGACCACACGGCTACAATTCAGTGGTTCTTGTAGTTATATAGTTGAAGCATAAAGTTTTGTTTTTGTCCTCTTCTTGGAAGGATCTCAATTATTTATTGGCACAAATAAAAATGGAGAATGGATCGTCAAATGGATTCTTTTGGGCAAAACACAAAATGAGGCGATAGCGTTATGTATTTTCATGCGATTAATGTTATGTATTTTTAATTCCATTAAAATTTGTAACAGTTGATAATGATGTAATAATATTGCACACGAGTCTGTGTGTGATACCAGCACAAAAGAAACAGTTCCTTCAAATAATAATTGTGTATTGAATTGGGGATTGCATTTTGCAGTAGTGTTTCGAAATGAAGCAAACTACAATGTTGCCCTTACAACGACAATCTTTTGCCCTAAAGTCATAATACTTGTTCGGCTTTAATTCACGTAATTTATGAAAGAGTAATGATGGGGCTAACAAAATTTTAACAAATTTATTTTATGCATGTTAACGTGGCATAAATTTTTATTGAATAAAAATTATATAGGATGAGAAATATTTAATCCAACCAATTTGAATTATATCACATTAATTTGTACTAAATAAATTTATAATTTTATCATAAACTATTTAATAGATTACATATTATATATTACATAATCTATTATATTCAAAGAAATTTATAGCCAGAAAGCCTAACCGCTGACTTATGTATGCAAGTTTCAACGAATTATAGAATTGTGGCATTGTTTGATTGAAGGATCACACCTGCATCATTTGAGGTGCAATTACTATTCCAAGTAATATCTGCCAAGGACTTGTTTGGCTGCAAATTCGTTGTGTAAATAATTATACGAAAAATGATAATAAAAGAATATAGAAATACTTGCCCCCTTTACACTCAGGTTACACTTACGGCAGTACTCGAATAGTATCTTCTTCTTTTTTTGGGAGTGGAGGGGGAGAGAAATATTGGAATAATATTTTGAAACAATATCTTTGATCAGCAATACTTGAATTAAAAATTACGAAACTAAAATTAAAAAATAATTGGGATAAGTTTACAAAATTAAATCTCATCCCATTATAAATTTGAGAAATTTTTGTTTTCGTTATGCATCATATTCCTTAAAAATTCATCTTAATTTCACCCCATTTAGAGCAGTGACCTAAGAACAATTTCAAATTTCAAATTATAGGTCTTATTTATATATATATATTTCTACTCGTCAATCACATTACATGTCGTTTTTAACAAGAAATTATGAATCCTTTTCATAGTTTACATTATTTTCTTCACTTTAATCTTTACCAAATAACAACCATAACTTAAACAAGCCAATAAAGGGGAAACCTTTTCATGCATATATAATATCAATATTTTATACTTTGGATCTTGCTATTATCTACGAAAATTGAAAAATCCTCACACCGTCATGTTCACTAAAATAAGAGGGACATTATGTTTACTCAATTAGTATACTTAATTTGTATTCTAAGTAATGGCACAAATAAAATTTTATTATTTAAATTAAAAATGATAAGATTTAATAATTCAATATTACTTAAGTCATTTAAATAATAACACACTATTCGTCACACCATTTAAAATACAAGTAACCTAATTAAGCTAGCATAACATTATTGTGTAAAATAAAAACGTGCTAAACTTTAAATTTAGCCCAATCTATTGTAAAATTCTTGTCCTGCCCATACTTTCCCGTAGTAACCTACATAAAATAGCAATATTTTATGCATTTTGTCAAGAATAATGCCCCATTTACATGGCCAATAACAATGATATTTAGATTGAAATATTTGATAGAAAGCTGATAAATACTGAACTCGATTTTCAATGTTCATCAATTAAAAACAACAAACTGAGTCCCGCATATTATTGTTTCTGTCAGACTTCAACTTCTTATGGATGACCTACTTTGAACGTTGAATAAAAATCCCAAAGATTAAAATCTCTTTTACAAGATTTTGCCAAAAAAGCCTAAGAAAGTGCTCATAAAAGGGCCATGTAAATGAGCCATTTGAGGGATATAATAAGATCAGACTTTTTGTCAATTCTTATTTGAAACAGCACAACTGTCATGATATTTAAGCAACTTTAATTCAAATTTCTGCTTGTGTAGGCATTTGAATTAAGTTGTTTAAATTACAAGTATTTGCAATGGGCAACATATAATAGTTACTTGTGTTGAGAGTTGCTCAAAATAGAAAGGAAATACTCGGTGCTCACAGTGGGAATTATTATTATTATTATTATTATTTTCCTGAATATGCAGTAGGCAGGATTATATTTTGTATTTCATTATTATACAAATTTATGAATGACGATTATATGCAAACTTCAACACATTATTAAAATGTACTCGTAACCTATGAATCGATTGATCATAAACAACCATGCACGATTCAGGAATCCATTATGATATTTATAAACCACGAACAGAATCTGCAGATTAATTCATGCGAGAATGGAATGAAGCACAATATTTTGAACTTTGCATAATGCTATAATTATCTTTCAAGGAAGACAAACATAAGTGATAACATTGAATCATTTTCTCAGATTCCTTAGTTAATCACAAAGAACATACAAGAAGAAACGTAATATTCACTCATATCAATCACCAAGGAAACACAACAAAAAAACATCATATTCACTCGTGCACTTGGTGCAGATAGTGACCGACCGTCCGGATTTTCATATTAGCTATAGCTATGCAAGTGAAGAAGTACATAAATGAATTAGAGGTTTTGAAGTATTAATTCACAAAATTATTGACAAAAATCAAACTGTTCCTGCAGAACAAACAAGAGAAAACATGCAATAACATACCACAGATGTTACTTCTGCAAGAAATATACTTTTATGGGAAAAGACCAAACCCAAGTTAGATCTATGAAGATACTTCTGATTAACAAGATGAACCTTTGTTTCCACAGAAGTTGCATCCATGAGAAATTACCCAATCACATTAATGTCTTCTCAAGAACCAAAAAAAAGGGGGGGTGGGGGCATCTATCAGTTATGTAAAGTTTAAAATGAAATTTATATGCACAAATTCACAACTTACATGCTTGACTGAAAGCATTTTCAACAAAAACTGCATAAGTTAACACTTAAATCCAATCATAGGAATTTAAACAACTTAATTCAAATTTCTACTTGTGTAAGCATTTTTCATTCCAGAGTTTTTGCTGTCATCAATGCACCTAGATTTGCAATTTGGTATTTCATCAGCACTCTATTGGTTGATGATCATGCAGAGACAATCAAATGAATCAGTAAGACCATGCATTAAAGACAATGCATTGGAAACACACAGCGAAAAAGAGAAAATATAATACCTATGAATCAGACCAAAGTGTATCATTCTCCAGTTCATTCAATCTTCCTCATCTAGATATAAGTAGAACATAATGCATAGAAAACCATTATCGACATGAAATTTGACTTCAAGCTAATGGAGTAGTAATGTTTTTCCTTCTCAGAAAACAATCATTTTCTAAAACACACCAAAAAAAAAAATGAGGAGGAGCAATTCATCATCCAATATATCATCAGCTCTTGTGCATATATATGCGGCAAACTGAACCCAAACATTTAATTTTATATGTCTAATGAAATTAAAAAAGGGAATAAGGGTGGATGCAAGCAATATATATTGGAAGGGCATAATAAATAAAGCCAGTTTAACACAATGCAACAATCAACAATGACACTGTATTCCACTACATTAATTAGTTTAAATTAAATTAGTCAAGCAGCATGTCAAATCTGATTACTTTTATGAGTGAATGATAATGCAATCCACATGAAAAAAATCAGCAGGTGTATATAAAATATAAGCAGACAGATAGGTGGGGACAATAAGTCAGTGGGTGGGAAGGACAAAGGCCAAGCAGGCATTAAACGGACAAACACGGCATTATTTAAACCAGATTAGTCAACATTTGTGCAAAAGATCACAGCCAAAGGGATAACTCACATAGATATGCAGCATGGCAAAGAAGTATCATTGGAAGCTAAATGAGTATACAGACAGCAATATTCCGAACAAACACAAATGGCAGAAATGGTTACAGATTAATTAATAATACTGACAAAACACACATGATAATAGAATAATGCAGAAAAAAAATACCATAAATTGCATGATTCTGAATAAGTGATAGCGGTAACAGAAGCAAACATATCTACTTGAGAAGAATGCCGAAGGATTTGTATTAACAAGTTCTATTCATTAAAACTTTTGAGAAGTACAGAATCAGTGAATTTGATCAGCAGTGTGGGGCAATGGGTCCAGAATTCAGAATTAATGTTTACAAGAATCTTTGCAGAGGCCTGAAAATTGAAATTTTGATGTAAGATATTATATAAAGTTTTGGAGATATAGGAAAATCTTAAGACTAAGGTTAGAAACATTTCCCATAGAAGAATAACAGAAGAAGCAAGTACATAATGCATTCATGAGTGCATGCATAAGCAGGCTCTAGTCCACATTGCAGAAATGTAACAAGAAGTTAAGTGGGTCTTCAAAAGATTTCCATGAAATGCTCTTCCTTGATTGGCAACATATGATTGCGACACCACAACTACTACTCATGCTAAAGTCTAAAGAAGCAAAATAATGATGAATAGCACATTTAATTCTAGTTCATGATGAACCAAAGTAACCAAACTAAACCAAGATGACAGAAAACCGGTGAAATTTTTTTACTAGGCCCCTACCATGAAATATATGATTGGAATCTTAAAAAGAAATTAGAAAACCATTAAAAAAATGGGTTTCAGACAAATAGTAGAAGAAATGAACTACTTTTCTTTTGGAAAAAAAATATATATATATTGTGAAACAGTACTGCATATACAACAAGCAAGACAAAATCCCTATGCGTCTAGAGCCTAAAGGTAAGGTCTACACCAAAAATGTCTCTTGATATATGATAAGTGATCATACTTTACACTGTGGATTTCAGCTTTGTCAAACAAAACTCCGATGAACAGAAAGAAGGAAAAAGAATGAAAAGAAAAGGCAACAACTTCAAGAAAGCAAAAACTGCCTGAGATGTATATCTATCCATCTATTGGCACAGGGATTTTTCACCTTTATTCTCCAAATGTAATTATTATTTGATACAAAACATTCGTTGAGTACTCCAGTAGTGAGAAAATGTATAGCTTGATTGATAAATACCTGCTCACATCTCAGTGAAAGGGGAAGAAAGCCAGACACTAAGTAGTTGAAATATTAAATGAGAGGCATATGTTAATAAGACAAAAGTCTTGAAGAACAATTAACTAAAACCCTATTAATAATAATTAGTAGACTACAATTTTATGATCATTTTCCAACATAATGACAATATTCACTACCTCAAGCCTCAATTAATCGGATTACCATAGCTTGACCCTCCAAGGAAACCACCGGCTGAGGCAGCGTAAACATCGGAAGGATCAAGAATATTTGGAGGAGATGAACAAACACCGTTTTTCCCGCCACCACCACTCCCACCGGCGCCACTACTACTGGCACCACCTCCTAAATGTAATTCAGATATATTGGGAAACCCTTCTCTTGTTTGATGATGGTGATCGTCAACTCCTTGATCATACAAAAACCCTTTAAACACATGACCACCAATCTTCACCACAGCTTGGTATGCATACTCATCTTCACCATTATCCTCCAGTGCAGTTACTCTAACACACTTGAAAACTGCCGGTGCACGTACTTGTCCCGGCAATGACTCTAGAAAACTAGCATCTACACGCGCACAAACAAAAAAAAAAAAAGAAAAATCAACAAAACCCTAAACAAGAAAACAAACTAAAACGTATAAAGA
The DNA here is from genome assembly GCA_025617385.1 of Murraya koenigii. Lineage (NCBI taxonomy): Eukaryota > Viridiplantae > Streptophyta > Magnoliopsida > Sapindales > Rutaceae > Murraya > Murraya koenigii. The sequence continues at coordinate 6,958,907 of CM046815.1, read as the reverse complement.
ATAATTAATTAATAATATTTGAAAATTTAGTAAAACAAATTATTAACCTTGATGACTAGAAGTGGTGTCAAAGCTTCTTGGTGGGGTGGTGTTAGAAGTTGAGGTATGAGAAGTGGTCTGTGAAGATATGAGTCTAGGTTTCTTGATCCCAGAGGTAGACCCAGAAGAGCCAGCAGCGCCGGCACCGGTGGCAGCAGCAGCAGCCGTCATGAGCTGACGCTCTCGACGCCTCGACGCCGGCACCCACGTGCTCTTCACGTGAGTGGAACAATCAAAACCCCGGCTCTTACAGCATGTTCTACACCTCCTATGGCTGCAGTCTTTCTTAGCTTGGTTCCCACAATCTTGACACGTGGTCCCGGAAGAACCACCGGCGATATTATTACTATTATTATTACCAGCACCACCACCACTAGTAGCAGCAACTGTAACGGCGCCGCTTTGTATCAAGCTGTTATGATGTTCAAGAAAAGTAGACGATGATGAAGCTGCTGCTGGTTTCTTGAAGTACTGGTGGTGAGAGTTTTGATTCTGTTGCCAAAACTGAATTTGACTGACTTTGTTGTTACGACTGTTAAAGTTATTCAACAAATCTTGATCCGCAGTGAGTAGAGGAATAACGCCGACGCCGAGAGCAGTGGCGGCGGCAGCATTTTGGGCGGTCATTGGATCGGAAGAATTAACATTTATAGACGACTCGTGATTATGAAGGTGATGGTGAAGATGATGGTGGTGGTGATTGAAAGACGAAGCCGGGGCTACAACAAACATGCCCATTTCAGGAGAGAGGCCATAGTTGATGTTGCCGCGAGAGGATGAGTGCTGTCCGGCGGCGGAGGGTGGCCAGGGGGTGGGTCCGGCGGAGGGGGTGGGGGCGACAGCGGGCCCGGCATTGAAGCCGAGTGAGAGGTCGTCGGGGACAGCAGCACGTATTGCTGAAGAGGAGGAGGAAGAAGCAGCCCAGTCAGCAAAAGCTCCAGAATCCGAAGCCAATTGGCGCCTTGTAGTAGCCACAACTGATTTGCCTTAACAGAATTTGTATGTTTTCTGTATATAAAATATATATACCCACATAAAATTGGGTAATAAAGAAATTAAAAAAAAAAAAAGAAAAGCTTTGATGGATAGAGAAAGATGATCGAAACCAAATCTAAAGATTTTAGATTTATCTGTAAAACCTTTTTTTGTAAGTGAGTAAGTGGGGTCTAATTTCACAGAAAAATAAAATAGAAGAAAGATTTATATTATCATTATTGCTTCTGCTTCTGCGATTGCAGTTTCAGAAATCTGCTGCTGCTGCTGCTGCTGCTGGGTTTTTCTGTTGGCAGCTGCAGCTACTAATACTACTACAACTACTGTCACTTTGGCTTTTCTAAAGAGAAAAAAAGGTGGGGGGATTGGGATTGCGAGAGAGTGCGAGAGAACAAAAAAAGGCTAAAAAACAATCGCAATAACAAACTCTATAGCAATTAGCAACTCTTAACTCTTTTCACTACAAAACCTTGATAGGTGTTTCTTTCTCTCCTTTTTTATCTATATTTATTTCACTTGTGAGTTTTTGTTTTTTGTGTTGTTTCTCACTCCAATAATCACAGAGAGAAGAAGAGGAGAAGAAGGTATAAAGACTTTTTGTTGTTTAGTTTTTGTAAATATTATTGTTATTATTGTGGGTCTCTCAAAAAGGTCACATGACACAACACTGCATTACACTACACTACACTACACACTACGCACCACCTCTTATTCATTCACTCAACTTTGAGCCTACTTTCTCTACTCTTCCCTTCTCCTCCACTATCAAATTGCTACTTGCCTACTTCTTCTTCTTCTCTTTATTCCTTCTACTCTCCCTTTCAGCGCGTGCTTTCACGTCCGGACGGATGATGTATGGGTCCCAACTCTCTGGAGCGTGTGATTCACGCGCGAATGAAATGTTTGGGGGAAAAAATTATCCTCAATTTCTTTTTTGCCCCCTTTTTTTTCTCACCTCAAATGTTAAAAATTAAATGAATATGGACTGCAAATCTCATCTGTTGCGTCGTATGGATTGTATTTGTTTGTCAATTGTCAGCCGAATTGGGATGGAAAAGATTGCCCAAAACTTGTCGTTTTATATTTGCGTATTACGCATGTGTATATACAATAAGATTATTCAATATTAAGGAAACTATTACGTTGTCACGTAAACTTGATCCAATTGTTTTCAAAATATTTTATTAAATTAATTATTTTAGTTTAAATTTTAAGGAGTGGAATTGTAGGTGGTTAAAAAATTAATATAAGTTTCACTCACCTACTTTTATCTATATATATATATAGCTATTATAAATATTTACTTTAAAAAAAAGAGTCTATTATTCTCTCAAAATCCATTAAATATGGTTGTGTCCATAATATAACTTGATGTGCTCCCATTTCAATTAAACTCCCAATTTTCTATTACTATACCCAAATTTTTTTAACTCATATGTGGTAATAAACTGTGAGTTATAAATAAAAAAACGGGAGACCAGCTAAATTTTGAGCTAGTTATTAGGAATCCAAGACATTTCATCTTCTAAATTATCTTAAATCTAAAAATGATTACATCAATGTGACTGCATGCATACTCTGTAATTGTAGGTGGAGTAGATAATCTCTCCAATAATCATATAGGAGATATATGTGTGTCGTTAAATATTAACGAGATAGATACATATCTTACCATAAAGAAAAAAGTCTAAATTGCACCACAATAAAATGATTTAATTTGGCCCTCTGAAATTCATTGAATATAAAAGTATAAGTAGACTCGTGATTCTAACAATGATTTTAATTTTCCAAAACATAAAATAAAATGTGTTTTCTATATCTTCTCTACTCTACATTGTTAGTTAAAAAAATAAAATCAGAAAATAATAATCACAATAACAACAACAACAACAACAACAATAACTTGGTTTCTATCTAGATATCATCATTCATGTACTTGGTTTCATATGACAAATTTATTTTCTATTGACGAACAAGGTGCAGTGAACAAAACGGTGCACTTCGTGAGGAAAGTAGCTAATGAATCAGTGGATTAATTAATGGCATAGAAAAAGGAAACGCGGTTGGGTGAAATTTTTATTTTATTTTACTTGGGTATAGGATACTAGGATGGTAGAGGAACATGGTAATGGAGTAAAAAAATAATATATATGAAAAAAAAATAAATAAATGTTAGGGCACGTGAAGGAGAGAAAAGAAAAGCACTTTCATTCTTTTTCATTTTATTTATTTCTTTCTTTCTTTGTAGCTTTGCCATAAGCCACCCTTTGGCTTGCCCTTTGGGGCCACGAATCTCTTTCGGTTCACAAATTTAAGTTTTTAGCTTCCCTCGAGGTTCATTCAATTCTTCACCATAAAGAAGTCTTCATATAAGCAAGCGTGTGCTAAAAAGTCTCACCATCCATTCTCTTTTTTCTACCTCGAGTGATCCTAAAGAGTGTTGATATATATATATGGGTTAAAAAAAGCACTTGTTTTAAGCCCCACAATAAGTGCTTTCTTTTTTTTTTTTTTTGATATGTAAACAACTTACTTCATTCATTTTAACAGGAGCTGAAAGTGATGTTAGGTTAGTCTATTCATTTTAGCGAGGAAGTATTATTGCACCCATGAGAGAGGAATCATTTTCTTAACTTTTTTTCAAAAAAGAAAAGAAAATGAAAAAAAAAAGAGGATCATTTGGTGCTGGTTCTGGTTCTATTCTTATTGAGAGACAAAGCTTCATAATTACAATTATTATATAAGGTTTATGAATGCAAGTAATAGATGCTTCCAAGTTAATTTTTCTTTTAATTTAGTAGAGTTTTTTTTTCTATTTATTTATTTAAACAATTTTAAGAGGAAATGCATGCAAAAGTTCAATGTATATATTTAACCACATTAACAAATAAGCATGCTCCTGGTAGGTTAGTTAATTTATCTTTTCACATACACAATGGATCAATTCCTCAATGTAAGAGGATTATCACCCCAATAAATATAAAATTATACATTCTATTGAAATTAACTCTCATGTTGGACAAATGAACGGAAATAATATATAATCAGTTATCATATAGTTTAGCTGAAGGAAGGAGCTCACGACCTAATTAAAAATACTAGGGTTTTTAGGTTTTACATATTCATACTACCCACATGATACCCATAAAGTTTGAGAGAAACTATATATATATAAGCAAAAACAGATGTAAATGATTCTCAAGCCGAACCCTCATGTATTTTATATGAAATAAAATATGATACACAATGATTTATCATTGTATTATTTTGATCTACAATGATCCCAAGATGGGGTAGCCCTTTATTTAAGGATATATAGGAAGGGATAAGGTAAAAGATAACTTAAAAAATTAAAATTAAAAACTTTATTTTATGAAATTTTTATTTGGGCATTATCATTTTATTATTTTAACTATGATGAAATAACAAATTACTACAATAAGTATTAAAATGTAACATTTTATTACATTAATTGTCAAAAAAATAGCACTTTAATTAAGCATATGAATTTTTTAAAAGAGTGCGAGACTTGATATATAATTTTTAAGAAGTGAAGTTAACAAAAGCGAGACAAAATTGTCGTGTATTATTAGCTTGACACTTAAGCAGAACCGTGATCTTGACTCAACGGGTCACATGATAGAGAAACAAAAAAACTTTAAGGAGGCTATAACATAAAAATGTAAATAACATAAGGTGAGAGGTTCGATACAAAACTTAAGATACTTGGCCACATTAAAATTTACTTTTAAATTGGTTAAATTTCAATTACAACTGGAATCCAACCTTCTACTGGACGATTTTCTCTCATGGGGCAATGGTCCCAGGCCTCAAAATCGTTCCGTTCCTAATCTAGTAGTGTTATCATCTCTCCACTTCATCCTTACTAAATTGGAGGTTGAAGTCTTTCCAATACTCTACGGAGTAGATTTCTTGCTCCACAGAAATATACATGTCGCTCTCTCAAGTATAAATTATAGATTGAGATAACATTTGTTTTTTTCTCTGCAATATGAATATGCATGAGTTATGAATATATTTTAATATCTAAATTATATCAGTAGGGTTGACTATACTTATATGTGTATATAAAAGTATAGCCAACCCTACTGATATAATTTAGAATCCATTATCCGCCCTTATCTTATTAATAGTAGGAGAATAGTGACCATATTTTTATGCGCATTCACACAACGGACACGTTCCAAGATTTCCCGATGGCATAAACCATGCCTAGATACCTAAAGACCGATTTTCCCGAAAAAGTCCATCATATGTTTACTGTGGGTTTAGTCGTTGATACTCGTGCCTACTTCATCGCAGCTACCATAATTATAATTGTCCCCACTATATCTATATATATATATAGTTTGTCTGAATCTCTGAAAATAATTATATAAGTTTATTTTTTCAACTTAAAAATTGTGAAATTAAGTAATTTTACATTTATGCACTTACATAATTTTTAATATTAAATAAATAATAAACATATCAAAGAACATAAATAACATACTATTTTATTATAACATACATTATGTTCAAATTCATACAATTCTTTAATATTCTAAACTAGAATATGTTAATCAATTTTATTTTAGTTTATGATGTTTTATATGAAAAATATTCATAAATTTTATAAAGATAAATAATGTTAAATTGAAAAAAAAATGATTTTCTGCTATATTATCACAAGTTATAAAAATGAATAATATTGCTAATTTGTAAGTTTAATTAAGGTAAAGATGAAAATAAATTAATTCGAATAGAGATATTTTGGATAATATGTTGTAGTGATGTCACTTAGACTTTTTAATTTAAGTAAAATGCTAAAAAAAATTGATTTAATAGCTTAATAACTTAATGATTTAATGACTTAACTAATTGAAATTAAATCAATTAAGTCATTAAGTTAGAAAAATAGACGGTCCTAAGTTGTGAATGAGCTTAGTTGAAACTTACCAAGCTATAAATGAATTTAAATTAAACAATATCCATACATTTCTTACCAAAAATTGCCAACACTCGAAACTTAGCTAGACGTTCCTCGTCATATTTCTGTGGTTCATTTAATTACTATCGTTGGATTACTTATTATCTAACTTGATTTCGTTTATGGCATTGAATAAAGTTATGTTTTTTTGTAATTTGAATATTAGACAGAATCATTTTTAAGAGGAAAAGAGATTAATGGTGTGTTTACCGAATGATAATCAAAATAGGCTGTAAATAATTTAGAATCGAAATGATAAATTGAAATTAAAATGAATTATTTACTAGTTATTGGAATCAGAATATAAATAAATTATATTTTTATTAATATATTTATTTTATCTTAAAATTAGGATGGATTATTGAAAGTTATTAAAATATCCTTTGTTAATTGTTATCCATAATATTATATATATTGTAATATTAACAACAAGAAGAATAAAAATAATACTAAAAATGAAAATAATAAGAATAAAGACAACAATAATAATTAAAATAATAAAATAAATAAATTTATATTATCATATAATAAAAAAATAAATTATTATTATTATTATTATTATCATCATCATCATTAACAGCAGCAGTGACGAGATGTAGAAATTGGTAGTGAAGACAGATGGTGAAGATCGCACAGTGAAGACGAAGACGACGAAGATCTCGGCAACCAGCTACTACGATGGAGGCCAAACGGAGATGATCAGTGATGACATGCCTGATCCCAATGTTGTGAAACGATGACAAACGACAACGTGTTGTAATGGAGGCTAGGAATATTTGCTTATTCTTTTATTGCTATTTATATTTTTTATTTTAATCGATGATACTTTCATAATTTTGAAATTTTGATAGGGCTAAATTTGGTACTTGTGGGAATGATAGACAAATTCTCAGTCCCCCATTAAGAAATAATCTCTCATTTTCCAAATCTAAATTGAGGTAAATCCCACACATTCGATCTTAATTTCTACATGTAATTTATGAAATAAATATTGTTAATAATTTTAATTCTAAATCATTAATTTGAGAAGTAAACACAATATAAGACCCTCAAAATTTTATATGTAATAATGATACATTTATAAATTGTTGTACAAATTCCCTTGTACAATCATTTGAGGTGATGACTTATGTAATATAATATAATTAGGTGAAAAGAATATATATTACACTTATATACTAAAAATTTTTGAGTCTTACTAAGTTACATTTTATGTAACTTACACCCTTTATAAAAATACATGTGAGTTCTATACATGTTACAATCTTTTATATCAATTATATGTTAAGTTACATATAAAGTGTAACTTAACATTTGCGAAATTTTTTATATGATTTATATTTTAATCTGTACCTCTTGTAAGACTCAAATTTAAATAATTAATTAAATAAAATTATTTAAAAATCAGATGGTTAAACATTTTTCAAGCCAAGACTATGAAGTCTTGTGCTTGGAGACACTAATAAGGGTTATAGTCAACATATCCAGTGTACGTGTAGTGTGGGTATAGCTAAACTTTGAATAACATTAGGGTTTGTATGACTAGCTAGCATAGCATATGAAGAAGCATTTAGATTAGTCATTTTCGATGTTACTTAGGCTTTTGAAGCATCATCATCAAATCCCATATCAGCCAAAAGAGATCAACTTTTCAACCGACCTTTTATCCCGTTTGTTTGAAGGCAATTCAAGTTGAAAATCCCCATAACAATTGGTTGGAAAGTTAGCCTATATATCCCGTGGCTCATCTCTGGCAAGATTTGGATTTTTCCTCCCCGTAAGACTTGGGCAATCACGAAATGCACAATATCATGATTTAGATATTGATGAACATGTCGAGTCATAATAATCTTTTTATCTTATTGGTGTCATCAATTGTCAAATCATGATACTTAAGCAAAGCCTAATGAACCTAATTATTGAGCTAAAAATAATATATCATGTGCTAAAACATGTTTAATGTCAACAAATCTACACGTTTAATTATCCAAAAAGTACGAGGCAAATTGCTACTTATTTCAAAACTTCATTTGTAATCTAATAATAACTATAAAGATTTTATTAAATTATAATTTAAGTAACTTGTAACTCTTAAAATATTGTATAAAAATTGGTAACATGATAATAGGACCTATTATTATGTTACTAAGAGTATAAATTGTTTAAGTTATAATTTAGGGAGACCTTAACTATAAACAATAACAGTTATAACTCGATAGTTCTCACGTTAACAATTAAATAAGAGAGTTTTTCAATTCAATATTTGCATAAACAGTATTTTAAAACAAATTGCATATAATGTCATTACGATAAAATCTTTATAAATTAATAATGATGGAACCATAAAAAAAATTATTTTAAAAAATAATAATTAATCAATAAATTAATAATTCAATGAATATACACTTTAATCAACTAAAAATTTATTATATTTTATCAATCTAATCAATTAAAAATAAATTAATTCACTAAATATAAATTAAATAAACGAAAATAATTCACCCCCGGAACTTCTAGAATTAAAAATCAGAGATGTGATTTTAGTATATTTAAATTTTAAGAAAAAAGTAATAATAAAATTATATTTTATTTAATAAAATATCATAACAATAATATTTATAATTTCATTAAATTATAAACTTATGATATAAATGAGACCACAGAGTTGTATAATAAATTTTAATAAAAATATATATTATTAATTTATCAAAATTATTAATTTAACTCTCGAGCTCAAGTTGAGATTATAAAAAATTATTATGTAATAAAAGTTATTAATTTATTAAGTATTAAATTATGAAGGTTGTATTATATTATTATTAGAATTGTACGATGGGTTACTGTATATTTTTTCATAATTTTAATAATAATAATTTAATTATGATATTATATCTTTACCTCCTCACAAAAATCGAAATGGAATGAAAATGAAGAAAATTTCATCAGTGTGAGCACTTATGGCGGGATAAAATTATGATGGTGACCAAACAAACCCAGACTTTGATAACAACAAAAAGGGGAGCTGCCTGGGGATCATCACATCAGGGCTTCATACCTATAACATGCAGTCACGTCAAAACGTTATGCCCAAAACGTCAACAACAGATATCTCATCACCGATTCAATGCTCTCTGTTCACCATTGACCATCAAACAGTTGCCTCCATTCCATCGATCGGGAATAATTATCACCTCTCTCATTCTCATTCTCAATCTCAACCTGTTAGCTTTAATTAATAAATTATTATAATCCATCGAGATTTGTGAAACACACTCGCACGTACTCATTCTTTTGATCTTTTAGTTTCAGGTACGTATGTGTTCTTTTAGGAAACTGCTTTTGCCCCCTAGCCTTAGCCTTAGCCTAGCTGCGCTGCTTCACTGGCATTTCACCAGATAATTAAATTAATAAATTATTATATAAATAACTTTCTATCAATTGGTCAAATAATTCTTGCTTGGATTGCACTCTTTTTTCTATATTGGGTGGTTCTTCAATCAATGCAACGTTGAAATAATTGAAAAAAAAGTTGTCAAATACAGAAAATCAGGAAGAAATTTGAAATAAAATAAAACAAAACAAAGGGAATTGAGATTGGGGGTCCGGCCTGTAGAAGTTCAGCGTTAACTCCGCAGGGAGTGAAAGTTCTCTGTTCCTCTCTCCTTGTAATATACTAAGTGTATCTAATTTACAGGATGTCATTTATTTATTTTTTTAAAACACAAATAAAATTTTTTAAATATTAATTTACGTGACTCGAACATATACTCTCAACATTAAGAATTCTTTTACTAGATTATTACAAGTCCATTGATTTATCTGCTAAGATTTTTAATCAAGGAGTTGTGGAGATTTTACATTTTAAAAATTGATTTTAATATAATAGAGTCTGAAGTTTTAATCTCAAATAGGAAGGTATTTAGATTTTGCATGCCTATCCCTCCACTGAAATTTTGGATGAAAAATTGTAGCATAAATTTTTGGCAACTAAGTTAAATTGAGAGGTGAAAAGAGAAAGTGAGTTACAACATTTAAGTGTCACTTGTTAGTTTAAATTTTTACTCTTATCATATTATTGTAGATTTTAACAAAAAAAAAAAAAAAGATGCTTTATAAGTTTAGTTCATAAATTCACTAATCAAGAGGGAAAAAAACAGTCCCACGATGTAGAATGAGACTCGAATTAGCGACTTTGAGAATAAGATAAATTCGCTCACGAAGCATCAAAATAAAATATATTCTTATAATATACAACAAGAGTTGAACCATGGACTTTGAGACTAAGGTGATGATGAGCTATTCACCAATTGATTTTGCAAGCTAGAGTTTAAACAAATAGGAATGTATTTTATAATGATGGCAATGCAATTTCAATCAAGTTATTAAACAAACAACTCCTGACTATGCAATTTCAATCAAGTTGATGCTGATGCTTTTTAACTTATTTTTATTTCATCTCTTACAAACGTTCTATTCTACGATTTTGAATTTTGTTAAGATTAAAAAAAAAAATGGTATGGTTTAACAGTTTAATAACTGTAAAATAATATTATATTAATAAATTATACAGTTTAATAATTTTTTTAAATTTAATAAAATTTAAAATCCTGTGCCAACCACAATATTATAATAAAAATGCCACAGATCCATCGCAAATTAAAATCTGAGTTGAAGGAAAAGTTATAAATGTAGTTGAATATCCACCTTGACTATAATTAAGAATCTCGAATTAGGTTAATAAGTCAATTTTAATTGATATGTCATATCCCGAATAGGGACAATACAAAGCTGCCTCATGCTTTTTACTCAACATTTTGTTGCATAATTGAATTTTAATACGGGTATGGTTATGTCTGTGTGATTTTAAAATGGAGCGTAAATTATAATCCTATATATAAAATAATTAATAATACAAAATATTTTATAATTATAATAATATAATTATGAATAAATGCGCTACTGTAAAACAATTCTAACACAATCAAATCTTTTTAACATTAACATTAATAATCTTATTTCATCATAATCATAAATAAATGATGGGTCAATCACGTTAGTGTTTTTAAAGGTTAATGATTAATTTTAAAAACTTTGAGATTTAAGATACTTTTATAAATTTAAGAAGAATTGTGATAAAAAGTTATTTTAAATATTTATTTTTCAAAATTTTTTAACCACAACCTGACTTTTGTTTGGGTAAACATAAGTATGTAATATCAATTAGAAAAATGATATTTATTATCTTGTTACCTAACTTTTTTATATATATTATTTTATTACTAAAATTTTTACTTAATATTTTAATTTTATTATTTTATCACTAAACTGTAAACTCTGTTAATAAATAATTGAGGTCATATAAGTATTTAAGAATTTTAATATGCTTATTATTTTTAAAAGTTTTGCAAGGTTTAATATTTATAATTTTTAAATAATTATTTTAAATATATAAATAATCAATGTATAAAATTATTTTATTAAAAAATTGGTTAATTTTAATGATTTAGTAATAAAACAATAAAAATTAAACTAAAAAAACTGTTAAAAAATTTAATAATAAAATAATATATCAAAAAGCTGTAAATGACAAACATAATAACATCCTGAAAAAAAGGTTATTTTCAATTAAATTTGAGTTCTTTATATGTTTAACAATGCAAAATTTTTCAAGCACCGCCCATCCACAAGTAACCAGCAAGCAGTGAAATAATAATTGGAGAGAAAGATATTTCAGATAAGGACCCACCAAACTGTACGGCTAATTCAGACAGCACGCCACCTCCGTAAATTTAGGTTAGGCTGTCTCCTATCTCCATTATTTTTCTATTTATTATTATTATTATTATTAGCCCTCGAGCACCGTGCTGCTGTTTCTCTCTCTCTCAACTTTTATCATCATTTTTGTCAAAAAAAAATTTTTTTACTAAATTATTTTTTAATTTCATTTTTTGGGTTTATTTATATGGAATTGTACAGAAGAAAGTTCGATTTTTCTTTGTCACGTGCCTAAGAGGATCTTAACTTGTAACATACATGATAGATCTCCTCACGTTACTTAAATCACCGACCACATGATTTATCTCACTTAATCATCATATCTAATAAAATCTATTGAAAATATATATAATGACTACATACAATGTGTCTAACTGATGATCTTATCGACTTTATAATATATATAATACTAGTATCAATGTAATGATATGTCTTCTATTACGGTAATCATTATAACAAATATGCGTCTATATCGATCGATGTTCAATTCTTTTTATAACTTTTGCCGTAATAAAACGTGTTCATATTAGGATCAAAATCGAGAATTAATACATTATTATACGTAAATTTATTTGCACTCCGTTATCTTAAAACGTTACGTTTTATTGGTTAGTAAACGTAGGTGCAAGAATTGAAGTCTTTCACGTAGAAACTATCTCATCTTATGTTACATGTGTTTTATGTATATAAATCGTTCTTTTAGTAAAATAATAAAAAATTATACACTGTATGTTACCACAGTCGAAAATAGCTATTTACCAACATTGAAGAGGGACAAAAATCATGAATGCGAGAGTAAAAGTTGGGCTAAATTTTACTAGTACTAAGTGGGCTATATTCTTTTATCCAAAAATTCAAAACCCAAGTCCATTTTTTTTTTCTTTCTTCCTTTTTCTTTCCTTTTTCTTTTCTTTTTTTTTTTTTTTAAACAAAGAGAAATTAGAAATGATAAGGTAAAAAGAGAATGGCATTACCGAGGCAAGAGGAAGAAAATTAATAAGAAGAAACAAGAAACAGTGAAAAAGTAAACGGGGAGTAAAAGAAACGACAAGAGACAAAACAAAACCAAATACTACAACCTCCGGCAACACATGCCTACTTTTTTTCCCATATAAAGAAAGCGGCGCTCTCAGAATCCCCCTTACAAACACCTCCCCCACTCTCCCTCACTGTACGCTCATAATATACAGAGAGAAAAGAGAGCTGTGTGTGCACGCGCGAGTAGATATGGTGTTCTTCAATTTCTAGGTTTTGTAGCTGCTGCTGCTGTTAATGTTACCCAGAGTGCTAACGCTAACGATTAATGCTGCTCGTACGCGCATGACGAGGCTTTTTTGTTTTGTTTTGTTTTGTTTTGTTTCGTAGTTATCATAATACTATTTATTTTATTTTTTATTTATTATTATTTGTAAAATGTAATGCCTCGAGCCCTGTGTTAGTTGTAACAGCGATTTGTGTGTGTGTGTGTGTGTGCGTGGTGAGTACCGGGCTCAATAAAACCCGCGAGATCTCCTTTTTGTTCTTTTGCTTTCTCCAACACACGTATCGGACAGTCTCTCACTCTCCCTTCACGCGCTTTCATTTCATCTGCTTCTCCACTCACCCGGTGTCGTGATTACGTTAATAGTGGTGACACCACCATTAGATTCCATTCCATTCCTAATCTCGTAAATAAACACACTCTTCAAAATAATTTAATTATAATATAATTCTTTAGGAGATATTATTAATTTTCTACTGAAATCTTTCTGATAAATTAAGTTAGTACTATAGTTTAACAAAAATTATATTTTATTATTAGATATTTATATGGTCAACATTTTAACATCATTTTATTAAAAATAAGTAATATTTAATAAAATATGAGTTAAAAATAGATTTTGTCCCTATAGCATAAACTATATTTTTTGCCATTTGAAAATAAATAAGTTACAAAAGAGAAATTAATCATTTATCCACAAAAAAATTTTTGACGTATTAATTCAATACTAAAATTTATTGTAAACTATATTTTACTATATAATGTTTAAATTGTTATCACTTTATCACTAAAATGTTAAAAATAAGTAAATATTTAACTTGAAGTATAGATATTGATTTTGTCATTTGAGAAAAAAAAATTATCTTAAAAAAGTAACTGTTATATTTAAAAATGACAAACCGTTATATTTAAAAATGATTACTTTTTTATATTATATAAACATGTGTTATGCATTCAAATATTAAATTTCAAATAATACAAGTTAAATACTTTAATTTTGATAATATTATTCAACACTAACAACCCAAAGCCATTTCAAACACTACAATAATAACCAAATACTTCAAATTTAACACTCCTTCATTTAATAATTGTGTTGATATTTTGGCTTCAACGTATAATTCTTTAAACGTCCTTATAATATCAATTTTTTTTTTAGTGTTAATGTTTTAGTGGTAAAATGATAATAACTTAAATATTAGATGGTAAAATATAGTTTTTAGGAAACTTTAGTATTGAATTGATATGTCAAAAAAATTTTAGAGGACAAATGATAATATCTCTTTTATAATTGAACGGTGTATTTTGAGTTTAACGTAAAATTTCTTAAATATCCTTATGACATTAATAAATTTTAAACTATGTTAACAGAATAGTGGTAAAGTACTGACAGCATAAATGTTTGATGATAAAATATAATTGTCACAAAATCATAGTACTAACTTAATTTGTCAAAAATAATTTTAGTGCAAAAATGATAATATCTCATTCTTTAACTATGACTATAGTATTATATAACTTATAAGTGTATTATTCTAACCATCTAATAGTTCACAGTATGTGAACTATGGTATTTTGTAAAATATTATCGATAAACTTAGAATTTATTTTTATTATTTTCATTTTCCTAATAGATTTATAGTATTTTATTTCCCTATTTTTGTTAAAGTCGTGATTAGAAAACATGCTTTTAATAAATAGTTTTTTAATTTACAAATGTCTTAAATAATTAATTTATACGCAAAAAGTATTATATTTTTTATTAAATTTGATGGGTTTTTTTTTCTTTTGTACTTGTTACTTAAATTAATTATAACATTATTTTTTGTTGATAATATTATGCATGCGATTAACATTATAGAATTTATTAGAAATTAATTTTTTAAATAATTGATTGACGAATAAAAAAAATTACACATTGGATAACAGAAGATTTGTATTATACAATGGTCTGATGATAGTACCGTAGTTCGTAGCTGAAAAATGATTAATAATCTTCTTCAGTTCTTTGTATATTTGCTTATAAATAATAGAAAAGAGAAGAACACATGCGCGCGTGGGATAGAAGCGGGTGGCCTTGGTGCCATTGGGTGTTGTGATGCCAAAACTGGAAATCCTTTGTACGAACTCTACATTACGCTAGGATAAGCAGAGTTTTACACGTGTCATAATCTTTATGGCTTAAGAACAAAACACAGATGTGAGTCACGGTACGTCGTTCTAGATCGGCCTTTTTATTTATTACACTTTTTTTAACTTTTGTTTTTTTTTGGTTTTTTGGCATGCCAAGTGTCAACTGCTATAACATCTCACAGTGACCTCAAACTCCTCAATCTCACTCCAAAAGAATTTTTTTAGGTTAATTTCAATGAGACCATCAAATTTTTTTTTTCAAAATATCGAACAACTGATAAATGTAAACAAATTTTCAACAAAGCCCCTTAAAAATTTACATTTGCTCATTTCGTAAGAATATAAAAATTTTAGTCCATATTCAAAATATATGTTGTGATACGTGATGTGTTACTTAGTGAATAATTGATAATTTTTGATAAATTTGAAGTGAATTATTAGTCATGAAATTTTAAAATATCTAGTAGTTCTAGTAATTTTTTTTTACATATTTTTTTTAAAGATGAAAATGCGAACAAAACAAAACCTAAATCTTCATTTTTAATTCTTACATCTTTCAATATTTGAACTCAAATAAATAATTTAATAAAATTATTCAAAATATCTCTCGAACAAACCCAAGTGACAATGAATCCTAATGAAATTCGATATAGCTAGTTTGTTAGTACTATTTTTTTGACCAAACAGCAAGGTGTGTTGACCGTTGAATAGAGGATAGATAGTAGGGCAATTGTTTGCATGTGACTAGCAAGAAGGTCTAGTAATGAAAGGTCACTTTCTATCATACAACTCTAGTCCTATCTTTCTAGTCTACGCTCGTCTAGTTTTCTTCAACATAACAGCTCACGATTTTGATTTTTCTTGTTTACAAACAACTTTAAGACGTTCACCGTAAGGAATCAGAATTTTAATTTAGGTGGTCGATATTGTAAGTTCTGATTAGAAGTTAAATCACGACTTTAGTGCCCATCTATGTTACAAGTTATTACAATAACATACAAAGCGATTTGCAATGCCAATTTTTTTTTTTTAAGGCTTATGAACAATTTTGTTGCATCTTCTGTGTATATTGTGAGTCCCCAAGGTCGCAACCACATGTATGTCAGTACAATATTCCCGATCTTTTTAAGCAGAAGACAAACCTTCGCTGGATTTCCCCCGTTTTTAGTTTAAGCGGACACGAGTTATATGTGCGGTTGGGGTGAGGCTAGGGCTCACAAAGAACCAAATTTTGCTTGGCTTTAAATAAAACACTAAAAAAGTCCCATTTATTTGCTAGGAGCGGAATGGTCCCTTTCCGAAACGACAAAAGTTGTCATTCAATCATAGGACAAATTTTCATAATTGGGCAGCTAATAAATTGTTGAAAGTGATGGGCAAAATGGGAGAGCATGGAAAATCCGGAGAGACCCCCCATCTGGCCATCTCCTATGTGCCCAATGTAGGATTTTGCAAGTCCTTTTCATTATAAGTGAAAGCTTATGCTTCAATTATTTAAGATCTAGTGAAAGCCTATGCTATATATATTCTAAAACCTAGTTGCCGTAAACATTAGGATGCATAGACTCTGCCCCTAGAAACATTAGGGCATGTATATATTGTCCAAGTTATAGGATTGCGAAATTTTCAATGGGTTAGATCCTTTATTTTATTTTATTTTTACCCCCAATTTAATACTGTAATTGAGTTGCGACATATGTATAATGTATGTATGGGTTTGAGTTTTATAAAGGTTTGCGGCCCAAACCATAGGGCTGAATGTTGGGTGGGCTACTTCAATCAGCAGCCCAAACCTTACCTTATAGTTCATCCTAACCACAAACAAGTTTAGTTTTGCATTGTGTGAAGCTACTAACACCCCCTCACGAATCCTCATAAGCCCTTCTATTTTTATTTTTTAATTTTTTAAAAATATTCATTAGGATGTAGTTGAGAAGAAAATGGATCTTCTACTTATTTTAAAATGGATCTTTGTGGGGTTACTTTATTAATTTACACATAGCCTTCTAATAGGCATAACCATTACCATCAAAGAAGAAGACGTGTGTAGATAATCCCTCCACTGTTGATGTGCTAGCTACCATTGCCATATTCACTCTTGGATCATTAGATCACTATCAAGAAAACACAGCTTCTTTTCTTATCAATTAAAGCTATTTATTACATTTTTTTTTTTTTAACCAAGTTTCAAACTTTAAACTTACCCAAACCCATACAAGAAGGAGAATCGCTTAATGGATTTATTTGTTGAACCAAGTGATTCTTAATGTTAAACAACTAAAGCAATATCAATATAAATGAACAGCTACTGTTTAACAAGGAATTGAACTATGTTTTTCAACAATCCGTTAGTGATTTATCAAATCCAATCAAAAAAAAAAAAGTGTTTTTACAACAATAAATTCCAATGGAAAGCTAATAGTACACGTAGATATATTTAGCTTGATTTCTCTCTCTACACACATTATAGTCTATATTTAGTTGGAAGAAATAAGAGGAAATGAAAGAAATAGAATAAAAAAGATCAGGAAACAAGAAAAAAGAAAAAAGAGAGTAATCTTAAATTTATTGTTTGCATTATCATAAAAATTACCTTTTCTATCCTCTTATTTTCTTTCATTTCTTCAAACCAAATAATAAGCCTGAGTTGACCCCTAAACAAACACTTGTGATTACATTAAGTACAAGCCCAAGTCTTTCTGAAGCGAACTCAAAAGTATACTATGAGCAATGTAATAATAGTAAATTATAAGGGAAGCAACGAACTCAAAAGTACTATAATCAATATAATAGTAGTAAATTATAAGGGAAGCAAGTAAAGATGCAATAATAAAATTAAACGTGTATACAAATATAAAGTGATAATTGATAAAATGGAGAGAGTGAAAGCGCTAGCGATTTTAGGTGGCTCTCCAAACTCCACCTAAGTTCTGGTTAATATTCCGGTTGCTAATCAAGCCTATACACAAGACCTGATTGGCTTACAGATGCCAATTAAACCGATAACAAAACTGATTGGCTTATGAGTGCTAATCAGTAATCAAACTGTTTCAAGGTACCCAAAAGAAAGTTTGACTGCCAAAGGGACCAAGCAAAACCACCCACAAACTCACATTTGTCTGTAGTTTAATTCTACCCCTCTCCTCACATTTCCTAGCGAATAAACATTGTACATGTGTGTGTGCTTGTGTGTATATTAGTAAACTTAATTTATCGACAAACAAGTTTATGAGTGAGTAACTCTAAACCCGAACCAAACATAGATTAGTAAACGGTGACATAATTGATAATTAATTAATCGTTTACATAATTGATAGTTAATCATACATGATTGATAATTAATCGTGTCACTTCTTATCAACTAAAAGCTACTAACTTCATGTCGTGCCCTATGTGCCACTACGCCGCTATTTAACAGCCATGACTCCATGAGTGAAAGAATTTTTAACATTTAAATACTTGAAAGTTTTTAGAAGCTATTTGGCAGTGACAACGGGTAACCCTACCTATTTTATAAGATCTTTGACAAGTCAATATTAGGATACATAATTTTAGCTCCGTTTAACACATTTATTTGTTTTAAAATCTTGCTTAGTCTGCATTTGCAAAACAAAGATTAATTTCCATGTGCAAGCTGAAAGTTGTCAAGAGTTCAGTTTTTGACTATCAAACGATTTGATGCGATCTGTTGGCCAATGGAAAGCTCCCTAAGGAGTAAGGACCACTACACCTTTTATATAAATATGCTTGGAGAGAGAGAAATCTAGGGTTTGTAGTGTAAAATATATTATCATCTGACAATAATTGATTCATTTCTATTATTTATTATGAAGGAAAATTATAAATAAGTAGAGTATAATTAAACTACAGACAAGTTTGATTGGTACCATTTCCATGATCACTTCGTCGAAATAAAAAAAGTGAAAGATGGTTGAAGTCTATTTCTATGGCTGTGAGTTTCAATGCTAGATACATACAGTAATTAATTTATATATTAGATGTGAGAAGACTGTAATAACAGTTGTTATTGATTTTCATGCAATGAAATTAGGTAGACTTTCTCTATAACTTTTTTTTTTTTTTTTTATGTAGATCTCTAACAATGAAATTTGAAGTATTTGATGGATTCGAACTTTGAAATAATCTTCATAGCAAACTTATAATGTTTTCATTCAAAGTTTCTACATTATATCTCATGATTTTTTTAAAGTTTTTAAAGTTTATTTTTCTTCTTTTCAAATAGTAAAGTGAGCAAAGAAATAGATTTAGGTGTTCCCTTAGCTCCTTGCCTTAAAAAGCAAAAAAGAGTAAATTAACATTCTTTTTTTTTTTTACTTAAAAATTTGGATAACATGACAATATCAAAATTAAATACATGTTTTATATGATCTTGACAAGCTCTGGTGCTTGTTAGATAAGAATGCAGCAATAATTAATTAGTGATTGTAGATTGTTATAAATGCACATGCGATATTAAGATTTTGGAAAATTAGAAGAAAATAAGATTAGCACTACTTGGTTCTGCAAAATTCTTGTAATATGGATTTAGATTCACTGTTGATATCATTTTGAGTTGATCTTTGTAGAGAATTGTGATTGGAGATTATCGTTGGATACGAAATACATATAATAAATACAAATGTGATAGAAGATTTATAAAGATGATCACAAAATAAGATTAGCAAGTACGGTATCTAACTTCAATAAAATATGAAAATTAATTACGTATGTATGGTTTCTTTCCAACTGTGTGCATGTAGGAAAGCTGGTTTCCTCCGGCTATCACCGATTGTTGAAAGTTATTAAACTGCCGTTTTGAAAAATCTTGCAAGAGAGACAAGGGAGCTGTCACTTGCACAAAAACAAGAAGCAGTACAATTGACTTGACAGTAACTAGGAAATTAATTTATCAATCGAAGAGTGAAGAAGAAAGAGTCCAAATGATAATTAATTTTTTATTTCCCTATAGGAAAGGGAAATTTTAAAGGTTTTTTTTAGCATTCATTCACAAATTTACATCCATCTATAGAAAAAAAGAAAAAAGAAAAAAAGTAACTCATTATCCTTATCTATCTATATTTTCTGTAAGATTCTTACCAAACAAATTAACACTGACTTAAGCATCAAATTAAAGTCTCTTTTATAGGTACAATCACATGAGTTTGGTGATCAAGATCTAGAGACTCAAGGGTGCCGATTCATGATTAACAAGTTAAATCGCTTCAAAATTCTTACTTTCATTTCCATTTAATTTCTCTATTTCCTATTATCTTCATTAATTTCCCATTTTCTATTGCATGTACACTGCATGTTCTTACTCACGGTGATTAATTTTTTGAGACATAATAAAGTACAACCCTACAATGAACTGAATTATCATATTCGATATTTCACTCTAGTAACTTCTTGAGAGTTAGAACTCGAGTGGTAAGTTAAAGAAAACTGTTTGAAAACTATTCGGTTAAACTTTTATGGACCAAGTAAATTGCTATTATCATGATTTATTTTTTTGGACATAATTAAGTACAACCCCACGATGAACTAAATTGTCTTATTCAATATTTCAATATACTAACTTTTGGAGAGTTCGAACTCAAGTGGCCAGTTAAACAAAACTGGTTGAAAACTATTCGGTTAAGATTTTATTGACAAAGTAAATTGTTATTATCATTATTGGCTTAGATACTATATCACATTAATTGCAAATCCATGTTCTAAGCTCTAACCCCATCTGTAAAATTGTATTCAAAGGAAAATTATTATAGGCATTGAAATAAATTATTTGTGGCGTATATAATTCCCTTTAGCTATGGATCCGAAGTCAAATATTAGATTGCTGAATTAAATGCGATCTAGCAATTTTACAGATGGAACTCAAGAACAATATAACATCATTTATAGTTTCAATTATCTGTATTAAGTGGAGAAGGTTAGAAATTAACTTACGGAAACGAAAAAATTATAACTATATATATCTTTTGTACAAATGATCAATTTTGAACTAGTCTGCTGGCGGTTCTAAAACTAAAAATTATTTATATTTATCACTAATGATCAATCACCAATTCAATCTCTATTTTGAACAATTTAAACTAACAAATTGTCTTCTCTTTCTGTTTCCATTCCAACCCTATGAATCTGCATGGCGAAAACCTAACATTGTTATTCTTGTGCTCCGAAATTGTCTCAAGCCTTGGTGACCAAACTTGATCTCTTGGTCCAACCAACTGATCGTAATGCTTCTTCAATTCTGGTGTGCTACAAAGAAAATGATCACTACTTGCACTATCACAATTATTACCTAATGCACTTTCTTTACCTCGATTGATCAACCTTATTATAAACTCTGGCACCACTTTGATCAAAACCCTACCATTATCACCCTTCATATATTCAAAAGGACTAGTCTCACCGAAATTAATGGGAACTGCTGCTGCTGCTGTCGTGGCCGTGGCCGCCTTTTCCTTTTTATGGGGGCTAGTAATTGAGCATAAGCTTGTCAGAGATGAAACAGATAAAACATGACATGCGAACATATCAATGGGAAGAACAAAATAGGTTTGGCCTGACATGAGCTCGTCGTCGATGGCGAGAGCCGGGATGGGGTGGCCAATGAAGAAGGAATCCGCATGGCAAACCATTTTGTCCGGTGACTCAAACATGATCTCTCCGGCGATGTGTTTCCCGTTGAGGATCCGTGTGTTTCCTTCCCAAAAGATTAGCTTCACTACTGAAGAAGAGCTTGAGTTTGGTTGAAAACATGGAGAAAATGAAACTGAGTTGCCCATTAATATTAATTCAATCTTGAGAGAGAAGTTCAGCAATTGAGACTTGAGATTGAAGGAGATTGACATTTATATATACATATATATACCCAAAATGAAAGTAAAAAAAAAATTAAGATTGACTTTAAGAAAAAGTCGAGGTTTGTTTTAGAAGAGTAAGCAAACATGTTTTAGGGGGGACGGTGGTCAGTTATGACGGCTTTGAATCTCTCTGTGTGTGTGTGTGTGATCTGTCAATCAACGTGTTTGGTGCATTTATTACAGGAAATTGAGAACAAAAGAAAAAAAAAAAAGCAATTAGACGTTTAGACTGTGTAATGAAATCTTATCTAAAAGTCACCATACGTATAACTTGAACCTTAGCGTTACCTTAATTTTACGGCAAATTATTAAGACCTCAAAGTTTGGTATAAGAAAATTTCTGGCTTTAAGTTGTATACGGAAAGAAAAAAGAAGGAAATTTTAATAGAAAAAGATATGATAAAAACGAAGACATTTCTGTTTGTAATTTTATTTATACAACAAATGATATAATTTATTATAAGTAATGATAAATTATATACAAGTAATGATAAATTTACAGTCATCTTGTACAAATAAATATATACAAATTGATGTGGCATGAAGAAATTAATTGTATAAAATCATCATATGCCCACATAATTAATAATAATTATTATTATTACTTTTCAATTATTCTTTTTATACCCTACTAATTTATACATATTAATTTATAAAAAAATGACATCATTATTATTGATCTACTATATATAGAGAATTTTCGTCAATACAATAAAGACTATATTTTGTCATGAGAAAACAACCCTGAAAATCATAACACAAATTAATAATAGTTTTAAATATTTCAAATAAACAATAATTCTATCTTCAAGTTGCTAATTCCATTTGTACTTTATCCGCATTTTAAACTGAAAAGAATCCATGAAAATTAAGATAAAACCTATTTTAAATTCACCGATTGATCGACTGCTTTAAAATTTATGAATCTATAAGAATAATATTGATCTTAAACTCTTTTCCTAAATAACATGAAACTCTTTTGAGACAAGGGGTGCAGCTTCCTGAATGGAGAATTTCTCTCAACTTTGGAAGTAGCATATCCAGACCATGGCATATACATTCAATTAATTTGATTCCAATAAAAATGTTGAAACTATAGAAGGAAGATGATTCTTTGAACTGTAAAAATGTTGCTTTTTCCGTAGAAAAGGTACTTTGACCTATCATTTAATACTGATACATTTGAAAAACTTGTGCATCTTCGATATATAGCTAGTGGCATATGTACACAATCAACAATAGCAATGAACATAGACTTCTCAGCCTGCAATAAATTTATGCCAATGAACTCACAGCCACATATATGATTTGATCCATTCAAAGAAATCAGCTCTGGAGAACGTGCCTAAATTGATGATATGTTAATTACGAGTGCAATGTTTCGACAACTTTCCTCCCAGGGAAGTGGTATCCGTTATTTTTTTTTCTTTTCATATTTAATTTTTATTTCAAAAATGTAGGAGGATGAACAAACATGAAATTGATTTTTTAAGCCTCCAACCTCATTTAATTTAGGATTCAAACTCGGGTGACATGAAATAAATACATTTAAAGACTATCTTATCCAACTCTTAAGAGTAATATTCATTAATTGAATATAAAAAAATTTATATTTAAAAAAATGTATTACATGTATTTTCCAACAATCTACAATATTAATATCACATTAATTGAGATAAATATTTTGAGGTAACTAATTTAAGTAAACAGATTGTTTTTTTCAATGTTGTAAGCTAATTGTTCAAAGTTTTATAATATTATAAAATCTCAAATCTGTATTTTAAAAAATGCAGACACCTATGCTAGATAATGATTATATATATAAAAGGTAGATGTAGATTTAATTTTCGTGATCATTCAGGTATTGATATCATTGGAAACCCCTCATTAGTCCCATGATAAGCTACTTTTGTTCCAATTTATTTGAGACAAATTTTATCCATTTAGGAACTTATGACATAACTATATATATCTAGACAAGTTTCTTTCTGAAAACTATATCAATAATCCATATCCCTTATTTTAGCGAGAGTGACATTTTTAAAATGTTAACGTTGAGAATGACTTTTTCAAAGGCAAAAATGTGTTATTTCGTATGATGCAATAGAGACTCTACCATACCCACGTGTCACAATCTTACCCGTACATCTTTTTCTTCTCTAAATTACAAAAATGACTTAGAAATTAGATTAACTGAAAAACAAACAGAAAAGTAGATCAACAAACCAAGCGACAACAATAAAAAAGGAAAAGCATTTTCTTCAGAATGATATTAATTTAAAATAAAATTCTAGGCGATAAAAAAAAAAATCGAAGTAAAATCCTCTACAAACTCTGAAAAACGTTACTGGTAGAAACGACCTTTAATTGAGAGATAAATTCAACATGAATTAATAAAGATATATAATATTAACATTTATTTATTAATATGACTTCCATTTTTGCTTCATGCTTCCTTAAAAATTGATGTGAACACCAATGTTTTATGAGAATTTTAGAATACAATAAGCCTAATGAAATTTATCATCAGTGACTATTGAATTAATAATTGTACATAACTAACTACCGTTATTCTTGACACCTTTACAGCATATTCAAAAACAGTTGCTTATCCTATTAATTCTTAAAAAAGGTTAAATAAATTGATATTAGGTTTGATTATCACTATTATTGGTTTATTTAATTTTGATTATTGGTATCGGGTGAAGAGAAAGTTTTAGGAGATAGTGAAATTTAGAGGGGTGCATGTGGAAAGTAAAAATTAGTGAATAGTTCAAGATAACGAGAGTCTTACCAAATTTTCTTTAACTTGATCTTTATATATGAGAGTGCCGTTAAGGGTATTTTTGGGTTCATTTGGACACGTGGTGAAGATCTATTAATCTTTTCCGTCCTCATGTCGGGGCAATTTGGTAATGTTTGCGTATCATTCAAATATTGGAGTTATTTCTTTCTCTTTACGCTTGGCCACATGAGATTCTTTTATTTGAGGATTTTGTTCGTCATTATTTTCTTATAGATCCTTTCGACAACGTGAAGAAGAATAATTAAATCGAGTGTTGTATTTGTCTAGTGTGTCCATACTCCATTCTATCGGCGTCATATTGTTTAATAAGGTATCGCCATCTTGTTGGTCCAAATTTAACCCAACAGTGATTACATTCAAAATTAACCCTAACACTCCAATGGCGAATCTTTCTTGATTAGATAATAATAATAATAATAATAATAATAATAATAAAATCTGATAACGGCGGCCAAATGCTCGAAAGTCAAGCGTGACATGTACTATCTATTTTTAAATTTTAAGTTGAAATAGAAACGAATAATTTATTTGTTAATACAACATCTTCCTAGGTCCAATTTTCTATTTCTTTTTTTTTCCATTTTTATCCTACAAAACGGAATTCTAAACTAAAATTTGCTCGTTATCTAAGGATCCTAATGTAGTTCTTTCTGTTTGCTTGTTTGTTAATTAAAAATAAGCGCGACGACGAAAAGTCAAAAACATCAAGCATACCAGACAGCAACGATAGTGGTATTTTATATATTTTTAATTTGACCCATTAAAACTTGGCTTTCCTTTTAATTATTTTGGATGATTAAATAAATTTTTGTGTATAAACATTAGATTATGATCAGTACAAAAGTCAAAAGCACACACTATTATTTAAAACGAATATATAATTTTTTAATGAGTGTTGCAACGAAGAATTGGTATATAATATAAATTCTGATTGATTGAACAGTTTTTAAAGATTTAAATTTTTTTGATTGGCTAATCCAGTTTCAATCTTTGGTGAAATAATTAAGGAGCTAAATGTTGTTTTGGATTTTATCCACCTCTCTATTTTTTTAAATGAAAAAAAAAATGTATATAAAATTTTTGTGTTAATATCAATTGATTGCAACTGTGTTTAATAAACGTGAAAAATTCGATCCACCATTGTTAAAGACTTTTAGGGGTACATCGGATTCTCCAAGCTGTATTTAAGTGTTGGCAACAGCCCATTCGTTGTCTTTTATATTTGTATGTTAATTGTATTTATCCTGGACCTTTATATCGTTGTTTTTTGTTTTTTCATAAAATACATCAAATATTGTCAAATACCATTAAGTAGAGCTGGCCAAACAGGTCAACAGATCGTATTAATGCGTGTCAAATTTAGATCGACCTAAATACGACTCATTTAATAATTGTGTCAAACTCAAACTTGATACAGAATATAAATGAGTTACTTAATAATCCGCTTAATATCTATATATTTACCAAAATTTACATATATTATATATAAAATACATTTACACTATTAAAGTTTTAATTATTTATATGTAAATAATATTATATATCAATATCATAAAATATACATATCTACTAATATTTTACATATTTATATTATTAAAGTTCTAAATTTAAATAAAATTTTATAAATAAAACATTGTGTATATGTTCATCCTTAAAAAATAAAAAATAAAAAAGAAAAATCATATCCAATATTTGAGTTTTGATGACAAAAACTTATAAATTAATTTAAAATAAAAAAAATATATATTTGTATCATTGGTCGGGATCTTAACTAAAAGGATTTACTGACGTTGATCCTCCGTCCTGAGATTCATGAGCAATCAATCTATTCAGAAAAAACAAACCTATCTTATTATCAAAGTTCCCTCTTTATGCCGTGATGACCAGACTCACTCCACTCGCCTTAGGAGGAGATAAAAGAGGCAAGAATGGCTACTATCAAGTACGTAGTTTGGTTCTTCCAAATGTCAAAAGAGTAGAGGTAGAGGTCTTTTAGTCACCCACAGGTTTGTTAATGAACCAATTGCATCCTTTAAGCAGCCAACGAGCGGGAAACTCCAAGTTTTGTTATCTTCATCTGTGTTAATAGCCGTTTTTTATCTTTCTCTGGTAGTTGTGGTCAATCCTAGCCCGACATAGAAAAAAATTGTGTTTACTCAAATCTGACTCATTTAATAATCATGTCATATTTGGCATCCTATACCCATTTTTTTGTGTTGTGTTTGTGTCGGGTAATCGGATCATGTCAAATTTTGCTAGCTCTACATGTTAGCATGATTTCTATATGTTTAGCATGTTTAAACAAAATTGAATTATTCAAACTATCAACTTTCTAGTGTATATATATATATATATATATTATCCAATTCAAAATTATGCACTTTGTTAGAGTTCAGAAAAACTGTTATACTATATGGTGTAATAGCTAAAATTTGATATGTTGGACCAGTCCAATCAAAGATTCTTAACCATATCAAACCAATGACAAGTTAAATATATATATATATATTTCAATATACTATAAGATAATATATTTTATGGTTTTAGTACATTTTTGGCTTAAATTTATGAGTGATACTGATCAATGTCGATCCATTTAAAAAGAAGAAGCAATGCCAAATGAACAAAATCATGACAAAATACCGGAAAAAATTTTTGTCTTTTAGGTTAATTTTGAAGATTTTGTATTAAAAAAAAATGTAAAATCATTAAAGTTAAAATTTCAAAGTACTCTTTATCATATTTCAAGAAAAAAAAATGACGATATATATAAATCACTTTTTCAGAGTTGGATACGATAAAATTTATTTCCAAAGATGAAAAATTATTGAGATTACAATTTTGTTAGCTTAAAGTAAACTATAAGTGAACAATGTATTAGTCTATGTAAAACATATAATTGAACAAATGTATTATAATCTACGTAAACTCAAACAAGAAAGTAGAATCCTACATAAATAGAAAAAGGAAGACTCTAATAATATTCCTAAAATAATTGTCCTACATCGTTGCTCGTCTTATTGGATAATAGAGCAATCTTTTTGGTGATTTGCCAAAGATGAAAGTACAATACTGACGTTTACAATACAAACTTTCGGATTATAATCATTTCTCAAACCCTAAGGCCTTGTATGTATGATCATAGAAATAAGCCAATTACCATTTTACTCTTAAGGTCATTAATTAGCTTGATTTTCTTTCCAGTTAAAAAATAATTTTACCCCAATTACCATTTAACTCGAGTTGAATGCTCAGTTCTTCATGTGCTCCCTTAAGAGTCCAAAACAGCGGAGGATTTTGTCGTTTGGGTGATCTCATGTCTAACGCTATTAACTACTCCTTCACTTTCTAACAGACAATACACAAATGATGTCATACATGGAATTTTCTAAGCTGACCGAGGTTTCATTTCTGATTGGTTTCAAGACAGACAGTAACTCCACACAACAACTGACATTGCCGTTGGTTTCTAATATCAGATTTGAGATCACATTTCAGCATTCACCACTTTGAGTTCAAATTCCACTATTCCCATTACTTCTTCTCTTCATCGTCAGTAGAATCCTATTTTGTAGATCCCAGCCCAATTGGAGTAAAACTCAAAATTAGCTACTGGAGCAACTTTGGTTAAAATACCATTTATGTTATATATCATCTGTGTGGATCTTCTTTAGCTTTTCAAAATGGGTTTAGACTCTTCAAACCTGATGAAATGGAGCTTGATGTAAATGTACTGGGGTCTTTTTACGATGAGTTTGATCATTACTTATGCATATAGTACTTTGGCTATCACAACAGACCACCATAGACCTTTGATTAATCACCAATTCTTAAACCATTTCCTCAAGCTATATGGCTTCTTTGATGGAAACTGAAGATATTTTGTATTCTGCTTCTATTATTGACATAGCAACAACACTTTGCAGAGTTATTTTCCGGTTGATAAACAAGTTATTTATGTAAATGATGGTATCCACATTAGCTAAGAATAGTTATAGGGTTAATAATATAAACTTAAGGCAACCACCAATTCTTTAAGAATAATTTGGGCTAAATATAAATTTGTGTTTTATACGGTATTAGAATTAGGTTTATGTCTGAGTGATTCCGCATTATCTTTCTATATCACAATAACTAGTCAAAAAGACGGGCATGTGATGAGGATATTAAGGAAAATATTTCATGGCAGTTTAAAATAGTTCCTAAACTAATAATACAAGCTTGAATTGTTCAATTATGATTTGGATGTCTAATTTAAATTAAATTTGAGAAAGGCTAGCGCATGGAGTGCAACCTCGTAACAGTATCATTGTAGAAGTCAATCCGCTTTGTTTCTTTGTTCTTCTTGCACTGGAGAATCGTTCTTAGAGGAGCAAAAATTGATCTCTAGGATATTGCTTCAATTCTCACGCCTTGACATCTTCCCTTAGTCATTCTTTTGCTATTGTCGCCGCACGCTGTTTGCTGTTCGTTGGGTCATGTGTGTGCTGTGATCATCCTTCGTTGTGGGTTGCTGTTTTTGCTGTTTCTGTGCTGTGATCATATAACATGGCATTCTCACAAACCGATTTGTCGTAAATTGATTAGTAAATTTTCTTATCATCTCACTGCTACTACGTGATGAATTGTACGAATGCCACATGCATAAGATATCAATTGGAGATAAACTTTAATTATATTCCAACTTTGTAATTGTAACGTTACTCTTTATTACCACTAATAGATCAAGAACAAATTGTACAAAGTTAATTATCCATATCACGTGTTCCATCAAGATATCGATTCGTCTTGCAATTTACCTGGTACTGACGATCGCTCCAGGATTTTCAGGAACAAGAAATTTGATGAAAAAATAATGTCACATAAATAACCTAATTTAAAAAAAAAAATTGTTGTCTTTTCTATCGGTTTCCATTACAAACTAATGAGTCTGCGCGGTGTAAACCTAACATTATTCTTGTACTCAGAAATTGTCTCAAGCTTTGGTGACCAAACTTGCTCTCTTGATCCAACCAGCAGATCATAATGCTTCTTCAGTTCTGGTGTGCTACAAAGCAGATGATCATTACTTGCTTCATTACAAGTATTACCTGATTCATTATTTTTTTTACCTCGATTGATCAACCTTATCATAAACTCTGGCACAACTTTGATCAAAACCCGACCATTTTCACCCTTTATATATTCAAACGGCCGACACTCACCAAGATTAATAGGAGCTGCTGCATATTTATTCTGGCTTGAGCTTAAGTGTGCAAGACCTGAAGCTGTTAAAATATTGCATGCAAACATGTCAATGGGAAGAACAAAATAGGTTTGGCCTGGCATGAGTTGGTCATCAATGGCGAGAGCCGGGATCGGGTGGCCAATGAAGAAAGAATCTGCATGGCAGACCATTTTTTCCGGTGATTCAAACATGATCTCTCCGGCGATGTGTTTCCCATTAAGGGTCTTTGTGTCTCCTTCCCAAAAGATTAGCTTCACTACTGAAGAAGAAGATTTTGAGTTGTTTTGTTGAAAGCATACACAAACTGTATTGCCCATTTAATCAAGTGGGGTTTTGGTTTAAACAACGTTTTAATTATAATTGGGATTTTTGGTTTTGAAGAAGAGAAAAGAGAGACGAGATTGATTATATGCAAAACATGAGAGGAAGGATTTCACTTGGGGAAAGTCTTGAAATGTCTTTTATGATGGTTTCAAGTGGTCTTTTTGTCAACCATGCCGGCTTTTAGTCTCTTTCTCACAATCGAGTTGGTTAGGTGTTTAATTTTTTATTAAATAAGTGACCAGGCTTCGTAATCAACACTTATCTAAAAGACAATTTTCTTTTCTCTTTTTAATATAAGTAATTAATAAAATAATAATTTTAGTTCAACAAATACAACAATACAATAATATAGATAAAAAATTTGGAATAAGAAACCTATGGGGATATATTAATTTATATAAATAGAGGTTATTATATTCATAATTAATAAGAGTACAATCTCACAAGAGACAAAGAGAGAAAAAATATACCAGTTATATATTTGTTAATGAAAAAATTTTAAGAATATATCTAGAGCATCTGTAATTAATTATATAATAAATAAATGATAATATAATATATGTATATTTATTTTAAAAGATTATTGGTAACCGATAGTTACTTAAAGTTTAACTGTACATACTATACATATATTAATGATATCACTTGTCAACATAATATACAAAGATTGGAGCTACTCTCCAGCTCTTTTACATCTCCCTCAATCATTATGGCCGGCTCTTCTGACTGCCATAGTCATAGGTCTTATGTCAAAATCGATTTAAATCCTAAGGCTATGCTCGGTTCGTAGGAAATGAGGCTGGAGAGGAAAGAATTTTGATTTCCTTAATACTTTCTTCCGTTCGGTTTTGCAACAGTCAACTAAATCAAATTCTTATAAATTCATAATTTCCATGATACGAGGGATTGGCTTTCCTCTTTAATGAGCAAGGATCAATGAGGAAATATCTACTAAATGAAGTGAATTTTCCATTCTACCCTTACTTAAATATTAATTTCTTATTTTGATCTTTAATAAAATTAAATAAAATCATTTTTTTTTGTTATGTTTTTGTATTTTTATTTCTAAGTTGTAAATTAAATAAATTTTTGGTTATATATGAGCATACATTATGACAATAATACTTTTGATGAAAGCATTTTTAATAAAGTACTTTTGATAAGAGCACCAATAAGTATTATAAGTAGTTTTATCATTGATAAAAATCATAATTATAATGAGTTCATTGCTTTTTAATTTTATATAATAAATATTTAAATTTAACATGAGAGTAAATTTATCCAAGAAAAAAATTTAAATATTTTCCATCAGAAATTGAATGTGCAACCGAACAAGAGAAATTGAATTTCTTGCTCTTATCTTCTCCTCTCATTCATCCTCTCTTTTCTTCTCTTCTCTTCTCCCTGCTATTCTTGCAACTGAACACAGCATAAAATCTTATTGATATGATGAATCTTGAGGCTATGGATTGATCTAGTGTAAAGTCACGTCAGAGTCTTTCACCAACAAAAAAAAAAGGTACTTAAATTTATTTCTGTTTGGTGAGAGGAGATGGGAAGAAGGAGAGAGTTAAGCTACAATTCGTTTATGGTATGCCCACACTAGATATAGGGCTCTATAAGCGGAATATTTATTAATCTTATTAATTAAAAAAATTGACCATTTGCATAATAAGTAACATTATAACTATAATGAAAAATCATCTCACTACCATTTGAACAATTTATAACCCTCTTTCATTTCAATCTCTATTTTTAAAATTTTATTATTTGATTATTACAAATATCAATTAATGGAAAGTGTTTGGAGAAGAAATCAGAGTAATCTCGAGTAGACTATTATGATTAGATAGTTATTTAATGAGCTCAAACAGAGCACCTCGACCAGATAGTTATTTGGTTAGTTCGAGCACATCATCTCGACTAAGAGTTTATCTGTGAACTCGATCAGATTATTATTTGGAGAGCCTGAGCAAATTATCTCGACCACATGAATAGATCATTTGGTACAGATCATATCTCGACCACGTGAATAGATCATTTGGTGCAGATCACCTCGACTAAGTCAACAGATTATCTGAAGCAGATCACCTCGACCAATGTGAGTAGATCATCTGGTGCAGATTACCTCGACCATGTAAACAGATCATCTGGAGTAGATGATTGCCTGGTAACTTTGAACATAATACTTCGACTAGTGGGTAATTCTAATTATCTCAACTATATATGTACAATAAATGATAATTATTAGTCATTGTTGCTCATCAGTTATTATGATAAATGTTATTTAGTGATCATTAATAGGTTTATTATGGAGGTTACAACAATTATGATCATGAGAGTTATGATAATGGTGATTATTTATTTTGATGAATATATTTATTTTTTGGGATCTTTTCCAGAGGGGGATCTGTAGGAGGACATGAGAGACTCTACACCTTTAAAAAATAAAATGATTTTCCTGTTTATTTTATGGAGAAAATTCTCAGCTGGAAGGCAGTATGAATGAAGCCGCATGAGAAGTGGCATAAGTTTTTTCCAAACCCAATTACTAACTTGAGCATCGGACGGTTCACGCCGAAAAAACTTTTGGCGCCTCTGATCATCTTCTGTGGTTTCAGGTGATTGTCGACAGTCTGCTAGCAGTTAAAGGTATCCCAGGATATTTGCAAGCTGCTTCACAAAAAAAAAAAAAATTCAATGATGATGCTGAAGTCTAATTCGGCAAAGGGATTTGCTCAAGATCACAGCGACCAGATTTTTTGCATCAACATTTGCCGCTGCCTGTGGGGATCGAGTACAAAAAGTCATCATTATCTCTACTAATTTGGATATGGCCGAAGTAGAAATGATTATCATATATGTTTGAGAAAATGTTGCTGAAAAGCCAAAAAATAAAACCCAAACCCAGGTTCTATTTCAATTTATTTAATATAAGAATTAAACTAAATAAAGTGCATGAATATATGTAATTAACTGTTGCTAAATTACTATTATGCATAGGAAAATATTAGACATTAGAATATTTATATTTGTTTTATTGAAACAAATGTTTATAATTCATATGGTATACTTTCCAATAGTTGTTGAAAATTGTTAGAAGTATAAAAAGTTAGCAAAAATTGTTAAAGCCAAGTACTGATATATGGTTAACTATAATTATTTCATTGGGCCTAAAATGCTTATAGGAGATTAAGAACAAAATAACATATTTTTGCACATAGTGTGAGCTTTAGTATGTATAACTTTGAATAAAATGGACGCAATAAAAATTCATTCTTTGTTTTTCTTTTCTTGTCGAATTTTCTCTGAAGTGGGTAAAAAGAATGAAAGTTATAAAACTTTGAATTAATAAGAGCAGCTTAAAGTTACTTCAGTTAGTAAAAGGTTAGAAGCCTAGAAGTCTTCTATAGGTAAGATAAAAGACCTTAAATTGATAAGAGTTGCTTGAAATTACTCAAGTTAGTAAATGATTAAAAGGTTTGAAGCCTCAAAGCCTATTCGAGGTGAGACAAGAGTAAGAAAATCTGCCTAGATGTGCTCGACTAGATGAAAACAAACAGATAACCAGTTTCAAAATATTTTTTCGAAAATACTTTAAGGCAAATAGAAAAGCTTAAAGTCTCAAAGCCCGTTCGAGGTGAGACAAAAAGCTGAAGTTTGCCAAAACTCATTTGAGCAAGATTATGCTATAAAAACATATTAAAGCTATAAGTCTCAAAGCCTGCTCGAGGCGAGATAAAAAGCCAAGCGAAGCCAGAATTGGATAGAGCAAATTAAGCTCCTAAAATAAGCTAAGGCAAAAAGTTTCAAAGCCTACTCGAGGCGAGACAAAGAGCTCAGCGAAGCTAGAATTGGCCCGAGCAAATTAAGCTCCTAAAATAAGCTAAGAGCAGAGGTCTCAGAGCCTGGTCGATGAGAGACAAAGAGCCAAACGAAGCTAGAATTGGCCCAACCAAATTAAGCTCCTAAAACAAGCTAAGATCAGAAGTCTTAAAGCCTTCTCGAGGCGAGAGAAAGAGCTAAGTGAAGGCATAATTGACCCGAGTAAATTAAGCTCCTAAACTAAGATAAGGCTGGAAGTCTCAAAGTCTGCTCGAGGGTGAAGAGCCAAGTTTAGCCAAAATGAGCTCAAGTAAATTAAGCTCTAATAAAATGTATGAAGTCTTATAGTCTAATTGGTCACATTTTATTCATGAAATGGGTTGGATTGGTATTAGTTTGGATGCAGTAAAAGAATTCTATTAGGTCTAATGTACTTATTCGATTTAATAAGTACCTTGTGTCAGAATTGAGAAATTCTATGGCTCGAATCTTTAGTATTCTCTTATTTATTACATGTATCTACTATTTAAGCGGAATGCCCTCATCCATTTTACTAAGAAACCGAAAGTGAAAGAAACCTCGAAACGGAAGAAGGAGGTGTAGAAATAGAAAACTTTCGAAAGGGGGGACTAAACGAGAACAAGAGGTATCCGTCAAGAAGATCCTTCTCCTTCCCTCATGAGACAAAAGTAAAAATTTTGCCAAAGCTTGATTAATTCAAGCGGGTTTAAGCTCTTGAAAATATTCTTAAACAAACAAAAAAAATTTAAGTCTCAAAACACTGTTCTATATAATTATGCGAGCATAAAAATAGTATTAGGCATGTAAAAGTCTTATCTATAATACGCTAATTCAAGCAGCCTAAACTAAGTTACCTCGAGGTCACTTTAAATTTTATATAGTTTCTAATCCTGATTCGTTAAAACTCTCAACATTAGAAACTGAGAGACTGGTGTTTGAGGAAGAAATCAAAGTGACCTCGGGCATACTACTATGAGCGGATAATAGAAGAAGGAGATGTAGAAATAGAAAACTTTCGAAAGGGGGACTAAGCAGAACAAGAGGTATCCATCAAGAAGATCCTTCTCCTTCCTTACGAGACAAAAGTAAAAATTTTGCCAAAGCTTGATTAATTCAAGCGGGTTTAAGCTCTTGAAAATATTCTTAAACAAACAAAAAAAATTTAAGTCTCAAAACTCGTTCTATATAATTATGCGAGCATAAAAATAGTATTAGGCATGTAAAAGTCTTATCTATAATACGCTAATTCAAGCGATCTAAACTAAGTTACCTCGAGGTCACTTTAAATTTTATATAGTTTCTAATCTCGATTCGTTAAAACTCTCAACATTAGAAGCCGAGAGCCGGTGTTTGAGGAAGAAATCGGAGTGACCTCGGGCATACTACTATGAGCAGATAATAGAAGAAGGAGATGTAGAAATAGAGAAAACTTTCGAAAGGGGGGGGGGGGGGACTAAACAGGAACAAGAGGTATCCGCCGAAGAAGATCCTTCTCCTTCCCTTGCGAGACAAAAGTAAAAATTTTGCCAAAGCTTGATTAATTCAAGCAGGTTTAAGCTCTTGAAAATATTCTTAAACAAACAAAAAAAAATTTAAGTCTCAAAACCTGTTCTATATAATTATGCGAGCATAAAAATAGTATTAGGCATGTAAAAGTCTTATCTATAATACGCTAATTCAAGCAGCCTAAACTAAGTTACCTCGAGGTCACTTTAAATTTTATATAGTTTCTAATCCTGATTCGTTAAAACTCTCAACATTAGAAACTGAGAGACTGGTGTTTGAGGAAGAAATCAGAGTGACATCGGGCATACTACTATGAGCAGATAATTATTTAATAAGCTCAAACAGAGTACCTTGACTTTCAGCTGGAAGGCAGTATGAATGAAGCCGTATGAGAAATGACATAAGTTTTTCCAAATCTAATTACTGACTTGAGCGTCGGATGATTCACGCCGAAAAAACTTCCGATACCTCTGACCATCTTCTGTGGTTTCAAGTGATTATTGATAGTCTGCTAATAGTTAAATGCATCCCATGAAATTTATAAGTTGTTTCCCAAAAATAAATTTAATGGTGATGCTGAAGTTTGATTAGGTAAAATGATTTGTTTAAGATCACAGCGACTAAATTTTTAGTATAAAATAAAATATTAATAATTTTTTATTTCAAATATTAAATTTTGAAAAGATACTTTTCTTGTCAAAACTAACAGGAAAAATTGCACATTAATGTGCTCAAATTGTCCCCTCTTCGATAAAGTAATATATATTATATAATGGCACTGAGGTTTCCTGAAACATTTAAATCAACTTGCACTTTATCAAGTAATATATAACGACACTTAAGTTTCCTGAAACATTTAAGAAAGGGCAGATATAGTGGATTATTCATATGCCAGGAAACATTGACTATTTACCGTAATAATTATGTTGATGAACCCAGAATCACATTTATAGTGGATCATTCAAATTAGATCAGCTCTATTAAAAGAAAAAGTACCCATATTATATAGATATTAATTAAAATCGCACGTAACTATTATTACAGCTTTCAAACCAAAATTTGCGAGCAAAACAACGAGCTCTTTACCTACCCTTTTTGGTTCCCAAATTTCCTTGGTGGTCATTTCTTGTGGTCAAAAGAGATAATTGTCTAATCTATCATGTGAAAATTGATTGTGATTTGTTGATTTATTAAGAAATTTTCTCTGCACCTTAGTTTATATTAAATGTTATGCGAAATTACAAGAAACTTTACTAATTGAATTAATGAGCACCCAAAAATATCACAGTTAATTGTTCACTTAACTAAGTGTCAATTTAATAATATTATAATTTTTAAAATAATTATTGTTAGTTGTACTGTAAAATAATCAATTGTAAAAAAAAAAATCAGTTAAATACTTAATAAATTTGATTTTCAGAAATAATATGAGTTTTAATAACAATTATAAACGTTTAGTAAATCTTACTATTAAATTACTAGAAGAAAATAAATGATTAAAATAAATATAATAGAAGATAAAATTTACTTATATGTATAAAAATATGTACATATAATATTTTTAATTGTGTACTATAATAATTTTAACTAAAAATAGAATTTAAACTATATTAATTTTATACAAACACTACTTTAAATAAAAAGAAAAAAAGAAAGATGAGTACAATATATGGTTAAAAAAAAGTGGCTATCAATAATATTATTGAGAAGAATTGACAAATGACGTAAAAACTAAAATCACAAACACTCATAGTCCACATACATGAACCATTGACTGGCTGCATAAAATATGAAAAACATTACAATGCATATGCATGGAATCTTTTAGAAAGAAACAACCAATATATATATAAAATTTTTACTACTCAATTGCATGAAATTAGTCAAAAGTTGATGAAACACATGTTGTTATATTGCCATGTTGCCCGAATGTGAGGACTTTGTGTGGAATGTAAAATATGAATAAGAAATAGGATTAATGAAAGGAATACGTGAATTAAAATAAAAATTTATAGAAATATTGATTTTGTTTATAATTTGAATATAAGAATATCTATGGAGTGATATTAAATGATGAAATTAATTCTCAAAATCAGAATTTAAAAATTACTCATTTTTTATTTTTCAAAATCAGTTGTAAGAGTAGCTGATTTTAACAAAAATAATTTTAATTTTTTTTTTACCAAATACATAGAATAGTTTTTAGATTCTTAAAAGCTAAAATCAGTTTTAAGTCTCTTAAAAATAATTTCAAATAAACCCTAAATATTTATATTATTATATTTAAATGATGAGAAAGATAACTAAAATATCAATTTGGGCTTTGCCCACTAAATCTATTTGCCCTTAGGGCCTTGTTAGTTGGTTTTATAACTTTTAGATTTGTGAATTTGAAACTACCGTATATATGAACTTAAAATTTATAATATAACGGATCTGAAAATTTAAAATATGTTTTTGTGTATATTTGAATTAAAAGTTTTAGATTATGTATGGTAACATATTTATTAATATTTTTAAAAAAATTTATTTAATCCAACACACAAGTTAAAATTCAAAAAAAGAAAAAAAGTTAAAATTTTGATTTAAACTTTTACCATATCCCTTTATATATGAACTAATATTAGTATTTAAAATGAAGTGATAAATTTATTTTTTTTGAAGTTTTCAGTTATCATACTGCTAACTCATTCCATCTCTAATTGAACTAATCCTTCTATAGAAATTGTGGGAGGCAAATTCTAACACCTCCTAAATATTTATATTTTCAATCCTCTCCCCACCCATGCATACATTTATTTATTTATTTTATTATTATTATTATTATTATTTATATATATATATATATATATATTATGTTCTCCTATTGAAAACGGAACTCTCCACTCATATTGGCTTATAATATTGTTTGTGCCATATATAATAAAATATCAAATAAATTTAATGCTGTTTTTTTTGTACTTTTGGCATGTGACAAATTTGATAACAACCACTAAGCAACAGCCACCAAATAGCCCAATACAGATCTTTTTTGATCGATCCTTATCCTTGATTTTGACCCATTGAAAAATTGACTTTCTTTTAAGAATTTTGGATAATCGAACTACATTAACTTATTGTAGATGATCCAAAAAGTCAGAAGCATACCCTATTATTTAAGGGAAAAATATTTAAATGTCTTTTTCTGACTATTGCTAAATGGCACGTATATTAGTGAGATAAACGAAAAGATATACTAAAAAAGAAAAAAACAAAAACACATCTAACTTCTTATTTTTCCTCTTAAATTAAACGTGAAACACGTGCTCGATCGCTTATAAGATGTTTAGAAATAAATTATTGAAAGTGATTATGTATAATATTTTCACACATTTTCGTCTTAATTTGTAGCGGTGAGATGAACAAACTACATTTATATATCAACTTGTTGAATGAGGATGCAAGCTGCATGCAGTCTCCCATATTATCAGTTTAATTTCTTCATAATCTTTAGTGTAATTCCTTGTTTTATTCACTCAAAAAAGTGAAATAAAATCCCCTTATCAATTTAAAAGAACTAATATTTTGCTTAGATTATAAAAACAATTAGTTGGGTCGTTTATTTTAAACAGTTAATATGACTTATTTTAGTCATTTAGATTTTTAACATGTTTGTTAATATTTTTAAAAATATGTTTATTCTCTTCACTTAACGATTAAGTAAGTTTATATTTGAATATAATTTATACCAAAACTTATATTTAGTAATTTGTATTTCAAGGCAAAGTAAACACTTATTATTATTATTATTAAATAATAAATGATCTATTTATAAATATTACAAAATTTTTGTAGGGACCAAAATATAAAAATAATAAAATTTAATTGAGGACAATTTGAAAGTTATAAAAATTCAATGAGGATAAAATGAGGAGTTCAAAGATTAAGAACTTGATTTCTTATCTCCTCATGAAAATTAAGTTACCATTTCTTATTCTAAAAAATATATGGACCTTACGTATTTTATAATTTCATTCCAATTCCCTGTTCTATTTTCACAAATAAACACTAACAATCATTTTTATTCTAAATTTTGATTATTTCGGGGCAAAGTCACGATAAAAAATATAAAGGGCCAAAATTCATAAAACAAAACTTCAAAGTTTAAAACCGAAAAAATGTAGGTAATTATAGGGGTAAATTACCCATGTGTTAAAAGTTATTGGAACCAATTACTTAAAATATCTACTTTTGGTAAAAGTATCTATTATATACACAAAGTAACTTTTTTGTTTTGACCCCTACCGAGTTCCCTCATCTACGACAAACAATGAAAATAATATGTTTTCTACGTTAAACTTTATAATTGAAATCTAAAAAATAATTCACTTTTTATACCTCAAAGAACTTTACAGCATTAATTACTTTTGTTAACTAAATAATATATGCTAGTAATCTTTCGAGCAAAATTCGTATTTGACACATTTTTATTTCTAATTTTCTTTTAAAAATAAGTTTACATGATAAAACAAAATTAAAAAAAGAATGTTAGTTCCCAAATAGAGAGGAGGACATCGTGGCTATCAAAATCGAATTTATTGCATAAATAAATTGCCACGTGGCAAAGATATGTAAGGAGAAAAACTATTGTAGTACTCGTTTATCATCTCAGCCTGGCAGTCCCAGCCACTGATGCTCTGCAAAATTGCAAAGCAGTAAGTGTTATTGTGATACTACAGGCAGGCATTGAATAAGATTACTATTGACTTTTTGCTATTGGATAATATAAAAAATAAGGTATTATTGAGTTGCAATTTATGTAACTTATAATTTATTATAAAATATGTAAAAATTAGTAATATAATAGTGAGATTCACTACTATATTATATTAATTATAAGTTATATAAATTATAATTTAATGAGATTCTAAAAATAAAAGAAAGTAAATAATTAATAATAATTTTAGTAGAATAAAAATTGACAATCTCTCGTGATTCCAGAATGTTCAACTTGCAATAAATAATTCGAGAAATTTAGTAAAACAGCTAAATTGGTGAACTTCCGGATTTAGTCGAGAATGCCCAATTGCTTTCTTGAATTTCATAAACAAATCACGAATTTTGAGAGAAGCGTTGGAATGGTGGGCATTTCAGTATTTTTCATGGTGTTCTTATCTCTGTAAACCTAAGTCAAGTCAAGTAGAGCCAAGATGTATATATCCAACTAGTGCAATTGGCTCCAGCAGTTTAACTGTGTGTTCACATTTCACAGCATGTGCGTTAGTTTTAAACCAGTAAATATTCATTTGATCACCTCTCTCACTGCTGTCGAGCTATCCTTAATTCCCTTCAAACATAATAACCAAAAATTCCCAAAACTCATCTTTCTTGAGAAAAAAAGAAAAGGAAAGATCACCTTCAATTTTTAAGTCTTCTGATCTTTTTATGCTATACACTTATAATTTTCTGATTTTCTTTGGACTGAGTGTTTGTTTGTTGATTTTGAGGCATAATGGTCACTAAGCATGGAGCTAAAGAGTGAAGAAAATGAGTTTTTTATTATATTTCATTCAAACCTTCATTCAATTAAACAATTGAAGTTTGGGTGAGAATTAGGAGAGAAAGTCAGTTCGAGTGAGAGGCGGAGAGGAAACAATTTGGGAGACTGACCCTTTTTCTTTTTTTGAAAATTAATATATACCACTTATTGTTCTAATGTTTTTACAATAGTTAATAATAATTTAGTATAAAAAATCTAAGGAAAATGAGGTTTATGAATATAAAACATATATTTATTATAAAATTTTTTTAAAAATTAGAAAAACATCTTAATATTAATTTTGTATTCACACCAAAACCTATATATCTTATTTTTAATATTTAGTTTTTTTTTAATTTCTATTTATATGATTTATTTAATTAATAATAAATATAAATAAAAGCATATTTGAAAATAAAGATAATATTGTAAAATTATGATATAAGGGATTATTAACTATTATGAAAACAATAGGATGGAAGTAGTATATATTAATTTCAATAAAATGAAAATTGATATATATATTGATTTCAATAGAAAGAAAATTGATAATCTCACTTTTTACTCTTTGCTTTTTGTTATGTGCCATTCCACACTAATTATGAAATTGTTCATGTACACATGAAAAAAGTTGATGGAAAGGAAGCAGTTCTTCTGCAGCATCTAAAGTAGTCTCTTTGCTAGGAGAAGAAAAGTTGACAAAATACTCTCCCTGCACTTGACAGTCGAATAAAAAAGAACCATTCAATGTGACTATTCTTTTGGGCTATCCAACAGGGGCACAAGGGTTGTTTGCAAAGGACCATACGGATTGGATACCGCCTCCAACATGCCCATATGCGTACGCAAATGACTCAAAATGGATCCACCGTTGAGGATGCACTATGTGTCGAACCCGAACCAGGAAAAAGCCCTTGGATACTTGAACTTTATCCTAAGATTACTAAAAACAACCTACCTGAAGAGGAAAATTGTTTGTCACGGCACTTATGAAGTCTAAAAGTACTCGTAGAGGCCCTGACGAGAATTTCACTATAAAAGGTTAAGCCGAACTCATCACAAGTAAGCTTTTTCTCATCCCTTCACTACACTTTAACGTCTTTAACAGCCAATCCTGAGGTTTCTTAGAAACCCATCTTCTCCATTTATATTGCCCTGACTTTACCATTGGAGAGTACGCCTCTAACTGTTATTTTCCTCTCTTTCAAGCTCTACACCAGTTCAGCTCCATCTAAAGCTCTTTTTTGCAATCAACCAGAGAAATCATGACCGAGACAGCTCATACCGGCAAATTCTAAAATGTTTTTGACTTAATAATGGCACAAACCAAAAATGAATCGAAACACATATGTTTTACAATGTTTTTGCCGTGTTTTTTAATGACTGCATCCTAAATCTTAGAAAAATAATATTTGGACCGAAATTTCGTTTAGCTGAGTATACTCAATATTTTTTTTCTCTTGCTGATGGCTGGGCAGTGGCCCATCTCCTAACTCAGGCGATGGACCATCTTTGAATGGTAGGCGCTATATTGACTAGGCGGTATTTACTATTCCTTTAACGGGTAATAAATAATGTAACACAACGTCCCCTTTATATAGTCTAGGCGGTAGTTACTATTCCTTTGCGGGTAATATGACACAACGACCCCTTTATACAGACTGGGCGGTATCTACTATTCCTTTTCGGGTGACCACACAATGAGTCAATGAGCCCTTTATATTTAAATTAGATTGCTAGATTTCCTTTTCAAGTATAATCAACAAAACCTTTCTCCAATAATATAAATGGACCAGATGAACGAGCTTGAGATTGCCATATCAAAAGCTGAGTTGTTCCTCAGACTTGGTAACTGGAGCACTCATTGTTCAACTTTTGATTGTGGTGATCAAGAACAGCTTGAATTTGAAAGATTAGAAACAATGACTAGAAACTTAGCCATGTCACGAGCTCAAACTCACAAAAGAGATTTCAAGACTGCGTTAATGGAGGTGGAGCTGCAGGTTTCGATTCATCTCGCAAAGTTATTGGAACCCACAATTGATCCAGCACTTGCTGGCACAATAACATTAAGTGTTGATGCAGAAGATGGCATCGTTTGTGGGGTTTGTCAAGAAGAGATAGAGAAAGAACACGAAGCAAGAGCTATTATGGAGTGCATGCATATGTTTCATGATTTTTGTATTTTGAAGTGGCTCGAGATAAACAATACCTGTCCTTTGTGCAGAGCCAAGTGCAAGCCCAAGAAATTGCACTTTCAGGAGATCAAGATATAGCAAGCCAGCAAGCTCGGGTTTCTTTTTATGTGAGTTTGCTGTACTTCTGCCCTCTTCTGAGTATTTCATAAACATTTCCTTTTCGTATCAATTGGACTCGACTACTTAGTTGTGCTTTACTTAAAATATGCAAATCTTCACTCCGTTCTTTAGAAAGATTGCACAATCTAAGGATTGATTAATGCTGTAGAGCTTGATTGAGTTTTTTTTTTTTTGGAAAAGCTACGGCGCAATGAAATGTTTATGAAGTAGGTAGTGTAGTTTTTATGTCTCATCCATTGATTAGATTGTAAAAATCAGAGGATAATAATTTTTAAAAATTAATAAATTAATGCCATAGATTTAAAAATAAATGACTGATGACATATTAGTAAGAGATCCTATAAAATAAACACATTGATAATATACTTTTCAAGTATTGATTTAGATAATTAATACTTTTCTAAGTGTTTGGATAATTGATATTTTATGTATAT
Organism: Murraya koenigii; assembly: GCA_025617385.1. Lineage (NCBI taxonomy): Eukaryota > Viridiplantae > Streptophyta > Magnoliopsida > Sapindales > Rutaceae > Murraya > Murraya koenigii. The sequence goes on along the minus strand of CM046815.1, from coordinate 6,914,871 downwards.
CATTAATTCAGTGTGCCCGATCAACAGGCCAAGCAAACCAAATATATTATTTAATAGTTAAAAAAATAAATTTCTTTTCTGACTATTGCTAAATGACACAGTAAAAACCAATCAATTTCATTTATAAGTTTTGTGTAATAAGACATGAAAATTGTGCTTGATTGCTACATGTCAATAATTTAAAAGGAAAGTGATAAGTGATTATCTGACCGAAGAATTTTTTAAATAATTTGTTATTATTTATTCAAATAAACAACAGGGCTACAACATATTATTTTTTCAAGAAATCTTATACCACCAGATTTATCTTTCCAAATGATAAAGTAAATTTTTTTTTGCAAATATCTATTTAGCTACCATGGTTTGAAATTTTGCAAATTTGGTGATTGAAAATTTGGATCTCTAAAGAAAAGAATATTACCAAAAAAAAACAAAAACACATATATTTATTTTTTATTTGGTATTAAAGTCCATTAAAATATTTAGTAAACACTTATAAAAAGGTACCATCGTTCATTGTAAAACATGAGAAATGATAAAGTGTGTTAATGGTAACTCTTCGACGACAAAAATAACAGTTAAATTGTGTGGTGTTATAGTGTTAATAAGAAAATAATACTAATTTTTTACTTAATAATGTAAAACTATATGATTTTACAGTTGTTTTGTCGTCATTATGTTAAATTCTTCGGTTACGCTCAGTGAAAGGTTTGATTCTCTGCAGTGAAAGTTCATGCGGTCAATTGCGAAAGCAGTGCCCAAGGCCATTCAAGCCATGATATTAGGCCTCATTAACTAGCCTATGTCTTTCAACAAAAAGTTTAGGGTGCGTTTGGTAAAGTAAGTCAAACTTTTCTTGTTTAACTCTTTTCTTGTTTACAACGTGAAAATTCAACATTCAAACTTCCCGTAACAACATTTACTTTGGGTCAACATTCACCAACAATTCTTATAATTCAAGAATATAACTATACTTCCCAACAAAAAAAAAAAATCTTTAAATAACCGAAGATGATAATTAATTCTACCTATGCCAACTACAGAAGAGACCTCTATCCCCATACCTAATCCGACTAAAATTTAGAGAGTACCTCTACCACAATAATTGTAAATCATACATCTCTAATCACAGCAGTTTTGGTGAAATTTTTTGCATAGAACATACAGAAGAGACAATCACAAAAATGCGTGGAGTAGAGCCCTCACGTTGCTAAATTCTTACGGCCACCAACGTGAATTCGGCTTGCAACAGAAGAATAGAATTTGGAAGTAAGATGTGGTTTACATAATGTATATAGTAGATCTTTCTCTCTTTCTTTCTTTTTCTATCTTGATTAATCAAGCTCTTTTTACATAGCGTTTACTTCTTAAATTGAAATGAAAATCTTAAGAAATAGAAATTCAAGGATTAAGAGCATGGAATAGAAATAGATCGTTTACTTACATTAGAATGAAAATATGAAATCAAAATCAAAATCTTATTTATGTGTTTACTTTATCTTAGATTGAGAATAAATTATTTTAAATTATAATTTTACCTTTATTCAAATAATTATAATTTTTAATTACAAAGTGAATAAAAAATATATTTATAAAATAAAATATTTATAAATTATTAATAATTATTAATATTCTTATTAAATAAATCATATTTTTTATTATTTTTAATTTTAATTATGTAAATTAAAAATTATTGATAAGAGCAACGCAAATAAAACATTATTATTGATAATATAGTACAAAATTAATATTTTCTTAGAATAAACTATTTCTTATTATTAATTATTAATATTAAATAAATATAATACTACTATTTTCAAATAAATATAATAATATTATATTTTTAAATATGAGAAAGTATATAGTAATATTATTAATTCTCTATTAATATAATAATATTATTTTTAATTAATTTTTACTTAAAATCAATGAAAATTATTATTTTTAGTAAATATAATATTATTAAATAATAAAATAATAAGAATAGTAAAAGATGAAATGGTCACTCAAAAAATGAGTGGAACCCACTCTCATTCCTTTTTTTAAATAAGTAAATAAACACCCCAATAAAAAAAATTCACACTCCTCACTCTTCACTCACTCCAACAAATAAACACAACATTAGTATTGAAAAAGTGATTCAGAAACTTCTGAACTGTTACACGGTGCAAAAGTGTATTCTAGCCTCAGCTTCCACGCTGTTCTTATATTAAAGTGTTCCATTGCAACCCTAAGAAGGATGGCAACTGCAGCACAATCCAAAAAATTTAAGACCAATGAGGGATAAGAGTTTCTAGAAATTAAAATATAATATGCCCCCAAAGTTATAATTAGAAGGGTAATCTGACATTATAATCTTCAAATTTAGTCATTTTAATTCTGTGACATGAGAGTAAATATGATAGGTAGCATAGTCATTTTCTGTTTTTTCAACACAGATCATGATAAGATTTTTAGATCATTAGATAAATGTACTTTTAAATGATAAGATTTTTAGATCAATACATAAATGTACTTTTAATGATTGAGATAATCTAACAAGCCTTAATTAATGCAGATTGAGAATAATACACGACAAATATAAATAATCTCCGGGGTGAAGTATTAATCTAATGCCCATAAGTTGAGTATCATTTATATAAAACAAATAAATTACAATAAAATAGAGAATGATTTATTCTCATATAAGAGATTGACTTCTAATATAACCTACTTGTAGCTTGCAGCTTGGCATGATTTTAGCCGCTTCCGCAACTCTTCAAGTTCTGGTAGAGCCATGTGGTATGAAGCTATTGCTGGAGGTTTAGTGCCTGGTTCGAGCCCCATCTGTCGGTTACTACCCAGCAAAACAAAATCCTTTTGAGAATGGAAATAGAGTTATGCACTCCTTAAGGAGAGTCTCCAATACCAATTCTCGTGATTGTCCAATATTCTTAAGATATGGAAAGTGTAATAAACAAAGTAATCAAGTAATCCAAAAGTTAGAAGTAACCCCTCTACCTCAATTGTTAGACATACGTAGTTGTCAAGTCTCCTTTAGTTCATTTTAAAGCAGCTTAGCATTAATTAATGAGATTAAACTCCCCAGTTAACTCTTCAAACCGAATTACCTTTAGCTTGCAAACCTCACCGATTCAAATTATAAACTTGATTGAAATCACAACATTATCAGTGGGTAGAAGTGGTCTCACCATCACCATAAGGATAACATGTACTAAGATTGGCCCCAGTATAACGATTCCAACGCTCTTCTTATATACTCCCCATGCTTGTATCACCAAAACATAAAAAGAAGGATAAGGAAAATGAGACTCCGACATTTTAAGCTCAAAGTATTACATTGATTGAAAAAGAAGTATGTGAACAGTGAATATCTAACCTTCAGTATACACCTGGCATAAAGCAAAATGAACTAAGCACATTCAAATGCCTGCAAGGGAAACCGATTAGAATGCGTCATCTGGAACAAATCCCCTTTGTAGCATTTCGTCATGGAAACGAAATGCCTCCTTTAAGTTGTTTTGACTGACATGTCCGTTTATCAATGTCGTGTATGTGGACTTATCGGGATTTAAACCTTTCTCAATCATTCTCCGAAGGATCAGCTCAGAGTCGTGCATTCTTCCTTGTCTACAAAACCCAGTCAGAATAATGTTATGTGTGATAACATCTGGAACTAGCCCTTGATTTTCCATCTTGTTAACCAAAGCAAATGCTTTATCCATATTCTCTTCTCTAACAAAGCCATTAATAAGAGTGTTGTATGATATGCTATCTGGATCAACCCCTTCTGAAACCATCTTATTCAAGAATTCATCTGCTTTTGATGCATCACCAGAACGGCAATATCCTTTTATAATGGTATTACAAGAAACAAGAGTAGGCTTAATACCTTTACCAACCATCTCATACCACAACCTGAATGCCTCAGTAACATGACCCATACTGCAAAATCCATTTATTAGAATTCCATACGATATGTAATTGGGGAAAATATTTCGAGATATCATATCAGCCCACAAATCATTTGCTTTCTCCATTTCACCAATCTTGCAAAACCCATCAATCAATGTGTTGTAAGTCACAATATCTGGCTTAATACTCTTTTGTGTCATAATATCAAACAGGTTCAGTGCTTTATTCATATTCCCATCCTTACAATGTCCATGAATAAGTGTGGTGAAAGTATAAAAATCGGGAAATACACCCCTTTCTAACATCTCATTAAACAGATCATCTGCTTCAGTGAGCATTTTTGCCCTGCAGAGACCATTCAAAATTGTATTGAATGTAACCAAATCCATAACACAACCATACTCTAGCATTTCATCACGCATCTTCAGTGCCTCCAACATGATACCATTTCTACAATACCCGTTGATAATAATAGTGTAAAGCACGTTATCTGGAACCAATCCTGCAGTCTTCATTTCTCTGAAGTACATTAATGCTCTATCAAGCTGTCCATTTCTTGAGAATATTCCAATCAGTGAGCTAAAGCTAACTATATCTGGAACAACACCCCGTCTGTACATTTCGCAGAAAATTTCTTCAGCTTCGGAAATATTTTCTTTTCTACAGCTTTCGACCAGCAGAGTATTATACGTAGCGGTATCAGGGATTAAACCCATTTGCAACATCTCATCCAAAACTTCTTTTGCTCTATCACATCTTCCCTTCTTGCATAAACCATTTATAAGGGAATTATATGTGAAAACACCCGGTTTCAGCCCCTTACCCGACATTGAGTTCATCAAATGAAAAGCTTCTTCCAAAAGCCCTTCACGACAATATGCATTGATTAGCGTATTATACGTCACAGTATCTGGATAAATCCCTTTCTGTTCCATTTCGCATAGGAACAACTTAGCACTATCAATTTTATGATCTTTACATAATGCATTAACCATAATATTTAATGTATATACATTCAATTCAATCCCACTTCTAACAACCTCTGCATAAACTTCCTGTGCCAAATCAACCCAACCAATCTTCACTAAACCACCAAAAAGACTGTTACAAGCATTGATAGAAAAACAAATCCCTTTATTTCTCAGCAAACGAAACACCTCGGATCCTTCTCTCAACTTTCTAGCTTGCACATAAGTCCTAACTACTAAATCAAAAATCAAACTATTGGACCCGCAATGACTATATGTAGAGACCAAGGAATCAACAATTTCTAATCGCGAAACGCCACTTTTTCTAACCATTCTAAGAATCAAAGATTGTGCATCTGATATCCTCCTACCACGCACCAAAAAGTGAATCATAGCACTTAAAGACATGGATGAATGCTTAAAATTTGGAAAATTCAATGCAATAAAATCAATAAATCCTTGACCCAATTCTAAATTATCACGCAAACGGTACAGAACCTCAACGATAATCAATGAGTTCAAGCGAAACTGATGGCTACGCAAAGAATTCACATTACCTTGCTTTAAATTCAACAAGATTTTCTCAACCAAAAGAGAATCCGACACTGACCCAGATGATGAAACTTGCTCTTGATTTGAATTCAGAGAGGCTTCGGTAGAGCCAGATTTAGGGTTTATTAGAGTGTGGAGAGATGCTGCCGCGAGGGATTTGACGACTCTGAGAGTGAAATTTTGAAAAGGTAACCGTTGAAGTTTTGGCATTTTTGGTATAGAAATGAAACGGTAACGTTTTTTAAAATTCTTTTTGAGTTTATGGACACCGACTCAGTGAAGAAAGAAATGAGGCAGGGACTCGGATACGCGAAGGACAGAACGAGGTGATGGGGATTTTCATATTTGAAAAATATGTCACGACGTCTAAAATTACGAATGCATGCCCGATTCACAGGGTAATTTTTAGATAACTTCCTTGATGTTTAACGTATTTGTAGAATATGCCTCTAAGGTCGAAGGAATTGCGGTAGATTTCCTCACTCTCCCATTCGAGCCAAAATAACACAAATATGCCTTTCAATAAAAATACTAAAAAGCCCTTATTTAAATATTGGGTAAGAAAATGCCATGTGCTGGTGATTCTCGTAAAATGAAGTGATTGTTCTACACTTCTACCTAATAAAATGTCTTATTAAAATTTAAAGTAATACAATGTCTTAAAGTGTGCTAAATGTACTCTTTATTCTGTCTCTTTTTCTTTTTATTATTATTTTGATCTAAATTTTAATAAAATGAAAGAGTCGTAGGTGTTATTTAGTTGAGATAATAAAATCTCTTATATTAAAAGTAATAGATCTAGTTTCGAAACTTACTCATGTGAGAAGCTAACTAGTAAAAAATATAAAATGAGAAAATCCTAATTAAAAATTATATATATATATATATATATATATGCAAGGTACGAAACTACAACTAGCAAGCTTTGGTAATACTCGACTGAAAGGAGAGGGCTTTGCAGCTGCTGCCCAACGAGTTGAAGAGTTTGCTGCAAAAGAATAGCTAGGAGCGAGCCAAAGAGCTAGTGAGGTCTACTCCACATAGCCAAGTCTTGTCAAAGCCCAAGCCTAAGTTGAAGCTGCTCTCTAGAAGAGGAATTGGTAATATTCAATAAGATAAAGAGAGTCAAGTATAGAAGTTGCTTGGCGAATATTCCCGGTGGGTTACCTGGGACTGATTAATAGGAACTACATAGCATTCCTTTTGACTAATTGTGGTCTTCCACCCATCGTTATACACCTCTTGGTACATATCTAGGTCAAAGAGAATGAAACGTATGAGAGCTTTTTTATAAAGGCTAAAAAGACACTTATTAATCAGCTTGGCCCCTCTTCAACTTTGTCGCCTATTAAGATTAAGAGAATAGGTCCCAGCCCGCCTTTATTCATCTATACTAAAAGTTGCCACACACAACCCACTAAGAATGATTTCAGCGCCCCTCTCTAGATAAGAATCAAAACGTGCCATCACCTACACTTCGCTCTTCGCTTCGATTCTTCACCATCGCGAGAATATAGTAGAGCTATAGCTCAGTTGCTTCGTATATTACTAAAGCCGTATTGCCCGAAAGAGCATAGGTGAGTGATAAGCATATGAGGCATCCCCGAAGGGCAGCGGCAATAGTGTGGTTCCAGGTGCCGTCGCTAGATTGAGATCCGCAGGGTGGCGGGGATTTCGACTTCTTTATACACACACACACACAAGAATATATGAAATTCTATTCATATTCTTCAAATATTGTGATATGTGATATTATTGATTTTTTTATTATAATTTAAGAATTATATTAAGGATCTCAACATTTGAGCCGTAATTAATATAACATTCATTTATTATATGACAAAACTAAAATAATAAATAATTTACATCTATCATTCAATAGATAATTGACAAATGTACTCTTTACTCTATATCTCTTTCTTATTATTATTATTTTGATCTAAATTTTAATAAAATGAAAGAGTCGTAGGTGTTATTTAGTTGAAATAAGAAAATTTATTGCGTTAAAAATAATATATACTCACTCATGTGGAAAGCTAACTAATAAAATGAGATAATCTTAATTAAAAAATTACACACACACATACACATACGTGAATATATGAAATTCTATTATATTCTCTAAATATTATGATATGTGACATTATTAATTTGTTTATTATAATTTAATAATTATATTAAGGATCTCAATATTTGAGTCATAATTGATGTGATATTTATTTATTAAATAATAAAATAAAATAATAGATAACTTTAGTGCACTGAATAATATTCCTCGTACAAATTTTAGAACGAAAGGCCCACCCCTCAAAGCCTTCTTTCGAACTTGCCAACAAAAGCAGATCGGTCTCTATCAAAAACTCAAAGGCTAGAGAGAAGAGGGGTTTGGGGCTACATCAACTACTGCGGTATAAAGTTTTGTGGGCTATGGGTCCATATTCATAGGTTTCGGATATTTATTTGCCCACTCGTAAACTACAAACTACTCAAAGACATCTCGTTATGCTAATGATTGAACTCTTTGGGTTGAGGTTTAGATCATCCCTATTTCCATCATGAACAGCGTTAACTGGGTATGAGTAGTATAACTCTACTCATGTTACTAGAGAAACTGCTATAAGCTTTACTCTAACTCAGTACGAATTTGCTCGTGCAACTAAATTGACTCGGTCGATGAACTAACCTCACCAACTGCATAACTAAGGCAGTTAATGGGCCAAGCTGCAATAGATGCGCTTGAAACTTGGTATGTATCTTTTTCATAAATCTCACTAACTGTAGAAGCTACTGTTGAACTAAACCAACTGAATAATCGAAATGAATCCATTATTTAATAAATAAATAAGATATAAAATTAAAACTTAAGTTAAGATTCAAATATTAGAATACCATCTATAATTCATAATTTAAACTCCATTTCAACGAGGTTTATTCATTTTAACGTTCTCCCGACTTCAATCGATCAATGACACAAACTTTTGTTATAAAAGATGACAAAACAACTAAAAACTTACACTTGTATCCATAACAGAGACTTGAACCCTGACTTCGAAAACGGGCCTTAACGGGCTTAGGATGACAGCGCATCTTGAGCGGGCTTTACAGTGTAACAACGAATGGGCCCTTGCGAGATAATATTTTTCATGCTGACTTGTCAAAAAGCTATTGGACATAAGACATCACAAGTACGTGGCTTTGTTAAACACAACCAAACATGTCAGCAACTTTATTACTGGATACGGTGCATTTTCATTCAAGATACGCTCTGCATCAAAACAGTTAACTCCATGACAGCCCACTCATAACCTACAATGCCCAATAAAATCCCGCCACGTATAAAGTCAACGCCACAGTGCCTCTCCACGTTGACCATCTCAGTAAAACCCATTTTCCAGTGGGCAGTGATTATTTTTATGTGACAGTGTGGCCATAATAGCCGTTAAAAGAGAAAAAGGAAATTAATCCGGTTCCTCAAATTGTGAACACCAATTAAGTAAAAAATTAAAATCAAAATAAAAATACCAAAACCCTATCAGATTTTTTCTTTTTCAAAAAAGCCTCAAGCTTTGTCTCCGATCTTGAATGTTTGGCGACCGCTAATAGAGAGAGAGAGAGAGAGAAGAAAAAAAGAGACTTGACTGACAGATCCTTTGTTTATCTCTCTCGTCGTATCAGGTTTCTTTTTGTTTCTGATTTCATTTCCAAGGAAATTAAATAAATTTTGTTTCATTTTTATTTTATTGATGATTTGATTTTGTTCAGGTTGTGAGGGTTTTCAGTTTTGTGAGTTTTGTTGATTCGGCTGCTGAATTAACTGAATAAAGCAAAAAAAAAAACAAACAATGAAGAATTGTGAACGGATAGCGAATTTGGCTTTAGCAGGTTTGCAAATTTTTTTTTTCCTTTTTGTTTGTTGTTACTTGATCACGAGCATGATTGACTGTATTGTGATTCAGTGGTTTTTTTTTTTTTTAAAATGAAATTGTTAATAGGAAAGGTGCATTCACTATGAATAAAATTAAAACAAAATGAGTTTGTATTAATTTCAGATGCATGTCCAGACTCGATGTGAAAAAAAAAAGGAATTCTTTTTTAATATTTCAGAGTTTTTTGTTCTGTTGTAACTGAGTTTAAGTTTCATATGAGTGAAGTTGTCCATATTATAGAAGAAAGTAGCAGAATTTTATCTTTGCATCTGAACAGCATAATGCTGGTGCTTGCTGCTAGTATTGACTACATATTAGCACAGGTTTAGTATTGACATCATGCATATGGAATATGGCTACCTTGTTTCCTACTCCTTTGCTTAGTTCTCTTGATCTATGAGCAGTTGAGAGAAACAGTACTTATAGCAGAAGCTATTACGTTTTTGTTTAATCTAAATTGGGAAGGATTGGGATTTTGAGAATTGTCATTTGGGTCACTCGAAGGGAGCTTGTCGTCCTATAGGTAATTTTCTTTACTGAGAATTTTCTTTGGTTGGCCGTGTTTGGGACATGGTATTACTGTATGTTAAATAAAGTTTAGGAAGCCTTTTGGAGATATTTATTAGTGACTACCTTAATTTAGTGATCCCTTAGTGTGAATATAGCAATTCAGGGGTTTCTCCACTAGATATTCTCTAGAGAGTTATTGTCATGTAGGCCTATCCTTAAAACAAGTGAAAAGTTCATATATGTATTTAACAGGAATTTGGGGTATCATTGAATTCTACTTGCATTTGTGTGAATTCTATACTGTTGATTCTTAGAAGAGGTTTTTGTAGTGTTTTTGATGACTGCCAGATGCAAGAGAGACTGGTTATGTGTAGATCTACTTTCTTTGTTCATGCATTTTTGCAAACTGTATTTAGTTTCAACATGTTGCACCTCAATATTATTTGTTCATCCAAATCCCTTGTTATTGTTCAAGGTTTCGTCTTTGTCCCTCTTACCCAACTCTCTTTCCATTCTGTTGACAGTTTATTGGTGTTCCCCTTTTTTTATTAACAGTTTCTAGCGAAAGAGGGCGTCAATGCAATAGATCTGTCCTATATATTGGATATGATTTATGTGGTAGAACAGTTTACTTTTGCCTGTTGTGGAGCTTGACCCTTTTCTTTTCATTAATGTGATTCATGGCTGCAGGTTTAACATTGGCACCACTTCTTGTAAAGGTAGATCCAAACTTAAATGTTATATTGACAGCATGTCTCACAGTTTATGTGGGCTGCTATCGATCTGTCAAGCCAACTCCACCATCGGTAAGTACAACAGGCATTGATGCTCCACAGCCTTGTCTACCTTTTGTCCTTTTTTAACTTATTCCTTTTCTGTACCCTATTTTTGAACACAGGAGACAATGTCTAATGAGCATGCCATGCGCTTTCCTTTTGTTGGAAGTGCTATGTTGTTATCATTGTTCTTACTTTTCAAGTTTGTATCGAAAGACCTAGTGAACGCTGTATTGACTTGCTACTTCTTTGTTCTTGGGATCATCGCCCTTTCGTATGTTCCGTTTTACAAATTTACTGCTAAGTTCTATTGGAAACTTAATTAATTGTTTTTGCATCATGATCTGATGTATTATTTCCTCCATTTTGATAGGGCAACTATCTTACCAGCTATGAAACGTTTCTTGCCAAACCATTGGAATGAGGACCTAATTATCTGGCACTTCCCTTATTTCCGTTGTATGTAGGCCCCTTGAAGCTCTTTCTATATAAATTCTTGTTTCCTTATATATTTATTAATTTTACTGACATCTTCCATCAAATGCAGAACCATGGATTTAGATTCATGATTGGACAGTTTTCTTGTCCTAGGTCGTTGTCTTCTCTCACCATTGTTCTCCTGTTATTAACTGGTCTAATTATTTGTTTTGGATAGACTGATGGATCAGATAATTTGGTATTTTTGCATCACCGGCAGTAGCACTGTCCATTTTATAAAACCATCAGAAACACAATGATTGAGATTTTCTAGTATTTTAATACGTTTTTGGCTTGTGATATTGTTTTGGCAGTCTGCTAGTATTTCAGTTTTCAGCTTTGCTAAAATCATGTCTATCAATCAGCATAAGTCTATGTACACTGTTCATGGATACTTTGCTGATTGTATTGTGGGTGTTTATCTTTGAGATGAATCCCTCAATATGCTAAAGCATTTGTGTTCGCATTTTGTTCCTTCAAACTTTCATTTGATCCAGTTAACATTAACTTGCTTTATTATGCAGAATGATGTTTTTCTTTAAACCTTTCTTACACAGCTTTGGAGATTGAGTTCACAAGGTCTCAGATCATTGCTGCTATCCCTGGGACGTTTTTTTGTGCATGGTATGCTTCACAGAAACATTGGCTAGCTAACAACACCTTGGGCCTTGCCTTCTGCATTCAGGTTTGTTCCCATCATGTTGGAAGATGTGTTGTGAGGACCTCTTGCTAACTGATTTTCTTTGTGGAAATCTGATTTTGAATCTTTAGTTGTTTAATTTCATGATAAATAGATATTTCTTTGTCCAAATCCATATTACAAATCTTCTAAGTAACAAATTTTATTTTGGTTGGAGAGTTGTGGTATCCGTTTTGTATGGTGTTACAATGTTTTCTATATTCTAGGTCTACAATCTGTTACATCACTCATCACTTTAATTTTACCTAAATTAACAAAGCTGCTATTTTGATTTATGATAGCATTGCATGGATTTTCTTCTATAAATCACCTTGGGTTTCCTTCATTTGTTACCATTGCTGCTTATTATGTCTTGGGTAGGAAAAAGTGACGTTTTCCAGAAGTTCTGTTAGAATATTTTTATATTTTTATATATATTTTTTTTTTCCCACCAGTGTTATGCATTTCATCTGGTAAATATATTTATGTCTGCACAAGCATGGACAGTGTTTTATTTTATGTTTTTATGGACAGATGTTATTGATAATCATCCCTGGCATTTATGTCTTATGAAGTATCTATATGTAGTTTGCTTTTTTTTTTTTCCTTTTTTTTTTAATCATTATGCCTTTTGATGTGAATGATTTTGATTTTTGTAATTTGCAGGGAATTGAAATGCTTTCTCTAGGATCTTTCAAGACTGGTGCGATTCTTTTGGTAAGAACTTGGTTTATGGTTTCAATTACGTTGTCCTCTGAGAAGTAACTCTTAGGAACAGAGATATGTTAAACAGTTTAAATTTTAGATTTATTACAAATCTTGTAGCAATCAAACAACCATTTCTCAAGATTTGATTCTTAACTGTTGTTGCCCTCCAAACACCAGTTTTGTGCCTTCAAAATTGGTAGAGCTTTCACAGTTACAGAGATTGGTCTTTTGCTCTTACCACTCTTACACTTTTTTATTGGCTTCACCTGTTTGTTGTCTGAAAACCTCCTATACAGTTTTGATCCATCAAGACTCAAGAGATATTTTAGGATTTTATAGTGTCTGTGCATCTGCGTGACAGGATCGTTTGGTCTTATATTTTGTATTACTACCATAGTTTGTCTAAAACAACAAGGCATCCAATTTAATGAACATCATTGATGTTGATGCCTTCATTAAATTTCAGTGTGCAGCCTCATGGTTTCGTTGCAACCAAATGTTCCATCATAATCTGCCATCTGAGTTTATTCTGATATGGCACAACCTGTGCTACCACCTTTTCTGTCGCAATTACTGTTACCCTACTTCATGCTTTTGTATTAGCATGACAATGTTTAGATTTATTTATTTATTTTCTTGTAATGCAATCTGGGATATGGTGGATCTTTTTTTTTAGTAGAAAAATGAGCGTTTACCCCATGAAGGGAAAATTGATTGATGCTTTGCCAACTGTGGAAGATTTTGTTCTATGAATCATTGTTACATTTTTTTTCCTATTCCATGGTTGACATATCTTAATCACCTCCTTTTATAAGCTCTAGTATTTCTATTTATTTACCCTACTATAAATTTATGCAATTACATTTTTCATCAGGGAATATAAAATGTGATTATAGATCTTTGTATTTCTGATCAATAATGCTTGGCTTATGGCTATTCAATACCTATCTTTCCTTCTCTCTCAGCAATTCCCCTTGTGTGATTTTTGAAATTCTGATGCACTGCAGGCTGGACTTTTTGTATATGATATTTTCTGGGTTTTCTTCACTCCAGTAATGGTTAGTGTTGCAAAATCTTTCGACGCTCCTATCAAGGTTAGTGTTTGAGCTTATGGATTTTTAATCTCTCCAGTAATTGAGATATCTAGTGTGGCCTCCGGATTTTCCTAAATGTAATTTGTTGTGATGATAGGATTAGATGTTTTGTGTTAAACTATTTTGGTTTTAATGATTATTCATTTTTGTTCAGCTTTTGTTCCCAACGAGAGATATTGCCCGACCATTTTCCATGCTTGGACTTGGCGACATTGTAATCCCTGGTATGTTGTTAAATTGTGAAGTTAAAGGGAACTTCTGTATGATGTTTTTTGAAAATTATGTAAATTATATGTTTTGTGGCATTTGTTAATATCATAGAACTCTTAAGGGTTGGTGTATTAAAAGATGACAACTAACTAGAATTGTAAGCCTTTTGCAATGTTCAAGGCAGAATTGGGATTTTTGTTAAGTAGAGCTACATGGATTTCTGGATTAGTTTTTCATGGAATTTAGATTAAAACGCCTGGGCATTTATGTTGGTTTATTTGTTCAAAGAAAATACCTAACTGGATATGTGATTTGTATCCTCTATAACGCAATTGAGGGGAAAGAAATATATAACACATTACTGTAAAATCAATTTCCTTGATACATGACTAGTTTTTAATAAAACAAAAACCATTTTGGCATTCAGGTATTTTTGTGGCACTAGCCTTGCGATTTGATGTATCCAGAGGGAAAGGAAGCCAGTACTTCAAGAGTGCTTTTCTGGGATATACAGCTGGTTTAGTCCTGACAATCGTTGTCATGAACTGGTTTCAGGCCGCACAGGTGACTGTTGAATGTTTCTTCTCTTTTGGTTTTCCCCCTCAATGCCCATGTGTCTAGGAATTATAGTCCCATCTGTTATTGATAATTGTTTTCTTTTGGATATCTGAGTTGGATCGGTTGAGGTTGAGTACGCTCTATATTATATCTTTATCTCTGTTATTTCTCTCATTGATTTTTGTGTTTGTATTCAGCCTGCTCTTTTGTATATTGTGCCTGCTGTAATTGGATTCTTGGCTGCTCACTGCATATGGAATGGTGAAGTCAAACAGGTTTGTTCGGCAACCTTATGATCTTGTGCTTAGAAACTGATTACCTAAAAGGATTATGTCAAGTTTTGAGTATATGAATCATCTGAAAAGCTTTGCCAGCAGGTTTTACAGCGAGACCTTGTTCAGTGGTGGCTTGCTATTTTTTTTTGTCAATGAATCTTAATGGCTAATATAATTATTTACGTTATGTGCAGTTGTTGGAGTTTGATGAGTCTAAGACTGCAGCTGTTGCATCACAAGAAGGTAGCGATGCCAAAACTAGTAAGAAAGTCGAATAATTTAAAAGCCATCTACAACGGACAATTTAGGCAGAAATATCTTTTTATTTCTCCTTGAGGATCAAACACTGTGGAAGCTCAATCCAAGCTAACTTATGCAACTGCAACAATTGTAAAAGATTTTGGAATTAAGCAAGAAATAATATTTTAGCCTCTTATAATGAGAGAACCATTTCAGATATATTTTGTCAATTTGTTTATTTATTTAATATTTTTTTTTTCAAATGCCAGCATACTTGTTTTTGAACTGTAACGTTATATGCCTTATTGAGGAGAAAGTTGTTATGTTTTCCAGTGACATGTTTTTTACCTTCTAAATTGAGCAAATGAAATGAAGTGGTGTGGGTGTGATAATTTGTAAATATTACATAATGCTGTGAATATGTAGTTTGCATAACTGTAACGTCATGATCACTTGGCCCCCTTTGTGAGGGCTGTATTTTGTATAATTATTTAAGGTAGCCAAGCCCTAATGTTAAATGCTATGATTATGGTGTTGTTTCATATTAAAAGGTTTATTAAATGGGTGTTTAATAAGAGGACGTTGAAAGGAATCTTTTGTATGCAAAATTTTTCTACCCTTCTAATAACAATCATTATTACAAACTGGAACATTTCACTTCACTTGGTACATTCAACTTGTGAAGTTATATATTGTTTCTACTTGGCAGCGGATTTTACCGACATCCCATCTTATCTAAATTAGTATAAAATAAAAATTTAAATGTATGAGCTCCTAACAAATATTATGGGGAGGGATATATCTTGTATATTTACTTTTGGGTAAAAGTTTCGTCTCCGGTAGGTGTCAATTCTTGAACCATGCTTTGACAGATTTCTAGACTGTATTAACAATGCATGTATCTTGACTTTTAGTAGATCCCAAATTGTTTTATATATATATAAATAGTCATACCATCAATTAATATATCTTGACTTCAGATTAAGATACTTGATTTGAGCCCTCGCGGGCTATGAATTTAATTTAAATTCTTTATTTTTTTACTTATTAATCACCCATCATTAAGTAAACTTTACCCGGTATAAGATCAAATTACGAGAAAATCTTAATCTCTTTAATTTATTATAAATTCATATTTTTAATTTAGAAGAAAATGATAGTAATGGACCAGCCAGCCCAAGACAAAGGCCTTCCTCTGCCTGAGCCTGAGCCTGTGTCATGGTTCCTTGCTTTGCTTTCTCCTCTTTTTGTTCTTTCTGACAAATCAATTAAACTTTAGATATCTATCAAGATTAATTCAGAAAAAAAATTAAAAAACATGAAGTCGACTAATAAAAACCTATTTTAGGATTTAATTAAATAAAATAAATTATAAAATGAAACCAAACAAAACGAAATGTTAACCAAATAAGCAAATAAAATTAAAATTTCCAGAACTCAAGAAATTCCTCCTTTCAACGTTCTACCAGAGATTCTCTCTCCCCAACAAATTTATGAATTGATTGAAAGCACAGAGAGGGAGAGAGTGTGTGTTAGAGAAAAGTTCATGCAACCCCTTTGCATTTGGGTTTAATGGGTTTCAATTTTTGAACCAATAGAAGAAAATTTTGTGAAAAAGAGAGAGAGGGGAATTCTCAGAAATTCATCAGCCATGGAAGGTTTCATATTCTTTTCTTAAATCTTAAATCATTTTGGATATTTGGGCTCTTGTGATTTTCATTTTTATCGCGAATAATTTATGAATTTTTTTTACTTTGGATTTGTCTTACTGAAGGTTTTATTTATTTATTTTTCTTGGATCGTTGAAGTTGCTGTTCTTGGTATTATAAAACTGAGTTTTTTGCATGCATTGCAGAATATTGACCTCTGATGCCATGTTTGTCAATTTCAACGAAATCTGAAAAAACCCATTTGATTGGTCTGTTCATGTAGCTTTGAACGATTTGTCAGTCAGTTTCTAGTGGCTTTACAAAATGGTTTGTTGTTGAAAATGCTTTGGTTGTGACGTGTGAAATGGTACTGAACGATACAACTAGTTATCCTACAAAAGCATTTTCTTTGTTGCAGTATGAGTTCTGTTTGGCATGCATTATACATTTTTTACTTTTTCCATGAGAGTTTCATAAATTTCTGGAAATGTTTCATACAATGATCGGTTTAGAAGTGTTTTTAGTGATTAGAGTGTCTTGATGATGATGTTTCTGGATATGAACAATGAGCACTAAAGAAAGGGTGCCTTGTTCATGACTATTAAGATTGGATGCTTATTGACTCTCCTGAAAGCTTAGGCTGTCAGGAAAGGAACAACCTAGTATTTGAAGGGTAGCATAGAGTCCAAAGTAAGTGGTAGATGGGCACGAGGTACTTTGATGTGCTTACCATATAGTAGCTATTGATGCAGGCTGTTACTCCTCCTTTCTTTGTGTGCACTAGCAAGAGGTGTCTTGAGCTACAGGGTGAATGGCCTCTGTAAGCCAATGGCACCCATCCTTTGTTTTGGATGCTTTGAATGATCCTTGGTTGTGTCAGTATTATGTCCTATGGGTTGTGCACTTGTAGTGCTTCTACATCTAGGAAAATTTGAATTATTAAGTGTTTCAGTTTTCAATGATAGGAAAATATGAATTATAAAAAAATTTCAACTTGATTACTGGTATTGCAGCATAATTGGGTTCTTGTTTATTAAGCCTAGAAAGTAATAGGTGATAAATGTACGCCGATGTATATGTATCCAAAGCATATCATTTTTTATCTTTTTCATTATTAAAATATTCTTATTTACTTCTGTGTTATCGATTTTAGATTCAAGTGAAATGCATTCTGAAGAACATAAAGTCTCTTTGGAGAAAAATATTAAAAGGCGATATAAGACTCCAGCTCAGGTTATGGCTTTGGAGAAGTTCTATAATGGTATTGTTTCCTTGCCCTTTCATATACTATTTTTAATGTGTCATGAAAGCTTAGTGAGCTGTGTTCGGAAATTTTATTTATTTATTCATTTTTATCTCTACAGAGCATAAATATCCCACCGAAGAAATGAAATCGCAGGTTGCAGAGCAGATAGGATTGACAGAAAAGCAAGTATCAGGATGGTTTTGCCACAGGCGGTTAAAAGAAAAAAGATTGTCAGTTGATGAAGCATTTCTTGGTGGACGACAAGACCGGTCCAGTGGTGTTATTCAGGACCGTGGGAGTGGGCTGAGGCAAGATTCATGTGGAAGCACTAAGCAGGGGGATTATAGGAGCATTGATCCAAGGGAGGTTCAAAGTCGAATGCTCCATGGTCATGATTTTCCTGCAACCGACCTTGCCTATGAGAGGAGTCAGTATGCAGCACATGCTAGTGAAAGGGATGATACATCTTCAGAAAGCAGCTCATTCTTGCAAGATAGGCTTTATTCTGAAAGCGAAAAACCTTATGCTATGGAAACTTCAAGATTCCTTCAACAAAATGGAGACATAACTCCTGTACGTTGCAATGTCACCAAAAGTAAGGAATATAAGCCATCAGGATACTTGAAAGTGAAGGGTGAGTCTGAAAATGCTGCTATTACTGCTGTTAAGAGGCAACTGGGGAGACATTATCGGGAGGATGGTCCACCACTTGGTGTTGAATTTGATCCACTTCCTCCTGGTGCATTTGAGTCTCCAAGTGGTGATCCGGTCAATGGTAAGTCATCGTACTTGTATCTACTGTGATACTAACAATTTTCATTGGTGCTATAAGAATGGGATGCCTAATCACTTTTGGGACTATTGCATATCTCGTGATCAATATGCAATAGCTACTGTAAGAATGGGATGTCTAAACTTTTCATCTTTTACTTTTAGAAGGTTATATATTTATTTGTTTTTCTGTTAAGAGTGGAGGAGTTTAATAACACAATTCCATCTCTTGCATTGATAACCAAGGGTCTGTAACAAACACAAGCCAAGTGAACATAGTGTGAGATGAATGAGATGTACTTTTAAGGAACAAGAAATTGACAATTTCTAGGAAAGCTTTGTGGTAGAACTGTAGAAGTGTGTTGTTCCTGTTGCATTATAAGGAGGTCGTTTCTCCTTGATATTCTTCTGAATTGAATGATACGTGAAAAGTGCAAAGCCTAACATGCTTTTCCAGAGAATTTCTTTACAAAGGCCACTGTCAAATTTTTATGACAATCTTTTTATTAAGAGGATTCATGTTTTATGTTTAACTTATGCAGCTGAAGTCTTTTTATTTTTAGTCACTTTTATTTAGGTTCAACATGTAAATTCTATTGGAATTAATTATTTACAATATCAGGCACTTGTACTTGGTGATACAATATAGACCAATGTCTGCCTGTGGGATGGAAACAAATTGGAGTTGACAATATGTGAGCTTGGGGTGTTTTTTTTTTTTTGGCATTATGCAAAGCCCCTAGTTTAAGTCCTTAAGTTATTGCTGTTTTGTTTAATGCTTCAGCGCTTACTTGAGATATTCAATGTAAAATATTTAGGTGTGAACTTCCTAACTGGATAGCCATTCTATTTTCACTTTTTTTCTGGAATGTTGCAAAAAATTTACGCCGTTCGTTCATTTGTAGGATTGTTTCTTGTGGTTTTGTATTTTCATGGTGTTACTCTGTTAGAACCTATTTTAGTTGACTCTATTTGTAATAATTCACTTTCTGATTGTTTGAGTTTATCTTTTACTCTCCTTATTTGTTTATTTTTGACATCTTTGTGTTTGACATTTTAGCTATTTGTCTGCATTTCTCGAACTTATGATTCTATATAGTTCAGATGTTGGGAAACTTATGCTTGCTTATTTTTATGTATTTAGAGTGATGTATATGTATGTTCATGGGTGTGTAGTTGGTACATCCTAGAGTCAGAAGCTGATGCCTATAACCCAAAAACAACTATACAGATTTAAAAGCTGATGCCTAGTTCCAGCAATTAAGGCTTGAATTCCACAAACTAATAGGTTTAGGGTGTGCTGGGGTAGAAATCCTGTTAGAAACAGTTGAATAAAATGAAGAAAGAAGATATTTGACTGTCTTTTCCTTTCTTTCTTTCTCTTTTTTTTTTGATAAGAAGCTTTAAAATGTATTAAAAATGAAGAATCATTACAATGAAGTGGACCAGTTGTCCACGAATTTCACGGTCAACTGTCAACTCCAACGTGGAGCAGTTATAAAAATTTTAGACCCTAGAACAATTGATGCGCCAAGTTTCTTAGATCCCGAATATACATAGGTCCCAAACCCAATTTCTACTGTACATTTGAAAAGATTTATATCAGAAAGCATCAAAGAGTGAATAATTTTGAACCAGCACATTTATTCTTTATTAGATCATCAGTTTCTTCAGTTAAAAGAGCTTACATAAATTTTTATGTAATATTTCTGGTTATTTAAATGTCTCAAATCTTTTTGCAATAGAATTCTTATGTCTCTTTTGTTAAACAATTTAGCAGAGCCATTTTATGTTGGGAATTCCCGATGGTCCAATTCTCCGGATGTACCTGAAATTGAAAAGCCACGCGTGCTTGGTACTGTAAGTGAATTCTGATGCATTCTTATATGTTGGCATCTGATGCTGTCTTTATTTTATTGTTTGACACATATATGATCCTGTTTGACGGCCTCAGAAATAGATAAGAGTGAATTTGTTTAAACTTGATTTTGTATGATTCATCATGGCAAAAGTCTGCTTTGAAACTAGCAGATTATTGAAAAGCAGAGCCATATAAAAGGGAGAAAATGACTGCATCACCTCTACATTTCTCTTGCAAAAATAAAATAATTGAATTCAATGTGAGATTTAACTATTAAGAGAATCATAGACACCGAGGAAACTTCTTGGATGCCGTTTCTCTCTCATTCCAATTTTTGGTCAGATGGAAGGAACACCAATTACAATAGTGGTTGTGAAACAATCATTTCTTTGAGAGCTATATGTATATATGACAGTTTCATAATTTTTTTTTTCATGCCCTTACAGAGATATGAAGTTGATAGTACAAAGATGGACCTTCAGAATTCATATATTGAGGAAAACCTTAATAGCAAGCGATCTGATTATGCAGGCACCAAATCTCATAATCAATTGAAACAAAAGTCTCCTCTTCTCCATTATTCTAGTTTCTCCCCTCAGCAGAATTCTTACTTGAATGTGTACGAAGGTTCTACGCCTATTTATGATGGCAACCATTGTTATAGTTTGAGTTCCAAGCATGATGCTGAATGGATGGGATTAGACTCTGTTATGAACCATCGTGAGCCCTATGGTGGTAAAATTAATAGTGAAGAAGCAAAGCCTCTGTTGAATGACAATCATGTTTCAAGCACTAAGGTGGTCCGAAACAGTAATTACTTCACTAAGCCTTCAAATTTTACACTTGGGATTAGCAAGTCTCTTGATGCTAAGGAGAGAGGAACTTCTAAAAAGATGGCAAAGGTCTTTTTGTTACTTCATTTTTTATCTCATATGCTCCATTCTTTAGCCATTCTTTTTTGTAGTGTTTGCTCTAGATTTTAATCATATGATGCATATTTGCAGGTTAAGAAACTTTACAAAGAGAAGAAGGCAATAAAAGGGCTTCATGATCCTGTGAGTGTCGAGGAGCATCTGACTAATGAAATGAATGTAAGTTGAGGCTAGTGTTGACATTCTGTCACTCTTATATATCAGTTTGTCAATGAAAATATTTTTTCTGCTTTTGATACCCCCTCCATGTTTGAACTTGAAATTGAAGGTTGTAAAAAGATTAAAAGGTGAACTTCCTCGGCGAGATTATATAGCCAAAGCATCATATGCTGAAATCCCGAGATGGAAAAATCCAATTAAAGGGTTGGTGTAGTATTTAATCATATTCTTTGTCATTATCATTCTTTTGTTCACGAATGTACTTTTGTTTTTGTATGTGCACATCCACCATTATGTTGTCTGCATGGTGCATACATTGTGCAACGGTTTTCTTTATATGGCTGAATGGAGATTAGTCACCTTTTTTTTTTTTATTACTTTTCTGTATCGCTTGGATATTTGATAGGCCTTTGTTCTCATGTGTATTTTTTAAGATGACATCCCTGTAAATTACGAGCATGTCCTTCTAAGTCATAAAATTTGCATGATTTCTTTGGCTAGCTTCTAGCTTTTGTATTCAAAATTAGTATCGGTATGTCTTCAAATTCTGTAGCGTGGACGCTCGAAGTGGTTCTATACTTTTGTAGTTTCTAATTGGGATGTTGACTTGCCTAATTATTGTTTCTTTTGCATAATGAGTCTGAATTCGACATGTGTATTGGCATCGAATTTTATGGTTTCTTTTCAAGTTAAGAATTTAGTGAACAGCTCTGGAAACCTTCTGACCTCATCATGCTTTATCTAGATCTACTGCAGAAATGCCATCAAGCTTCAGTGAGGATGAAACAGCGGAAACTAGTTCTTCTATGGAATGAGCAATAGCCAGTCAATTGATGGTAGTGTAGTAGTGTTCTTAAAGATCACCTCCACGACGCTTATACATATGACAGATCACGGTGAGGTTGTACAGTTGCAGAATGTGTTTCGTATTCTAAGATTCTAACATGGAAAGCTCCTCTAGTTAACTTTATAATCCGGAAAAAACTCGAATTAATTTTTGTGGCAACCATTTTGGTTTTCCCTTTGTAAGTCAAGTTGTTTATTACATAATGTATAAAGCTGTTTCTTTTTATTTTGAGTCAACGGGATGAATTTTCAAAATTAATTCTGATGGAAGATCTCGCCAGCGGGGTTTAATGACAGAATTAATTCTTTTCGTTATTTTATTTTTTGAAGACTTCTTTCCCTCGAGTACTGATATGTAGACACTCGACATGAGAATTAGACAGTGGCGACAAAAATAAACTAACTTTGTACACTGGGTTTGATTTAAATTGTAAATCCATTCGATCTTGTATAAATACTTAAATAGTTATTGTCTGGTTTTTAACTGTGAGAGGGGCTGAGCTGATTGGGCCTTTTCGTGCAACTCACGAAAGCGTCAATTTCTGATTTCTAGTAGAATTCTGAATAGGATTAGAATTTTAAAATATATTAAACTTGGTTGGGTATATACATTATTTTGTTGTCATTGGCTCTGTGTCCGTTTAAGTCCTTTCTGTTGGATAGAGTTTTCATTTTCAAATGAACCCAAAAGAAAAATGTGTGGCCTCAAAAATGCATCAATTTTACAAGTTTTGTGAATTTAATTAGTGTATAAGGGTCTACGCCATTCGCAAAATTACATGTCAAGATTTTGTATTTTTCATCCAAGGTTTCTTCAGCAATAAAAAAACAAAAGTTTCTTTGAAGACATATTTCTCATGTTATTTGGCAAAGATACTACGCGAGATAAAGCAGATATAAAAAAATTTCTAAGGGAAAAGTATAGCCATTATACGCCCTATGGTTTGGGTGTCTTTATGACCAATTTTTAACACAAAAAGGAGTCTGCATATAAAATAAAAGGGTATTCGTAAATATTTTGCTAAATCACAAGAGTGTTGTTATCCCTTTTTTTTATTATTGAAAATAAGTGCACTTGTATTTGAACAGAAAAATTAAATAAGATGGCGACAACAAAAATAGCTGTAATACTTTATTTACATAACATGAGATTACTGACAATTCTATTACCATCTCGTCCGCTTATCATTTTCTAGAAAATAAACATTCCCTTCGTGAATCCATGAATGTCATTGACGAAGACAAAGAATGTGTGTTTTCAATATAAAAAAGGTCATAATAATAACAAAGTACAATAAAATCACACGATAAAATAGTTAAATCTTGATCTCTTGAAATTCCAGTTTCTTAGGCTTGCATGTGGCTCTACACAAAGGACAAGTACTCTTTATCTTGAGCCACTCCAAAATACAAGAATCATGAAACACATGCATGCACTCCCCAATGGCTCTTGCTTCATCTCCTTTCTCCATCTCTTCTTGACAAACCCCACAAATTACCACATTGCCATCTTCATCATCATCAACCCTTGAAGTTATTGTGCCTGCAAGTGCCGGATCAATTGTGGTTTCCAATAACTTTGCAAGATGAACCGAAACCTGCAGCTCCACCTCCATTAACACACTCTTGAAATTCTTTTGGTTAGCGAGAGCTCGCGACGTGGCTAACTTTCTTGTCATTGTTTCTAATCTTTCAAATTCATATTGATAATATGATACATCATCAAATTCAAAAGTTGAGTAATGAGAATGAGTGCAGTTACCGAGTCCGTGGAATAACTCAGCTTTTAAAATAGCAATCTGCAGCTCGTTCATTATGAACTCCGTTCCTGTTGTTGATGCCATTTTTTTTTTTTTTGGACTATGTTAAGATTAGTAACAAGAAGGCTATTTGTATATTTCCTAAGCAGAATATGAATGTACGTTTAGGATTTCTTAGAATGTGATTAGGAAACAATGTAGTTTTTAGTTTAGTCGGTTTCCTAATTTTAAGCTAGTGTATAAGTTTATTATTCTTTTATTTTTTCTACTAGGGCAAATGTTATTTTTGTAAGTGAAATGTCAATTTACTCCCCAAGTTGAATTTTTAATACCACTTGGATTCATTATAATTTCTGTAATAGGATTCTAACTAGGGGTAGCATAATGCGGAAATTATAAACTTGAGTAGGCTAACATAAAATAATTAAGAAGGGAATAAGTAATGCGGAAATGAGTAAAATTGAGAAGGGAAATAATAAGCGGACTATATTAGAGAAGCTATAAAGTTAATTATAAAAATAATTAATTGAATGAAGTTTTTTTCTTTTACAAAATATAAGCGTAGTAGACATCTTTTAAATATTAATGAGAGTTAAAATATAAATAGTATTTTGTAAAATTAATGTAAAATAATATCAGTTATAATATGATTATAAATATAAATTATAATTCGATGTCATATCAGTAATATTCATTGTATCACAATTCATTGTAATATTTTT
The DNA here is from genome assembly GCA_025617385.1 of Murraya koenigii. Taxonomy (NCBI): domain Eukaryota; kingdom Viridiplantae; phylum Streptophyta; class Magnoliopsida; order Sapindales; family Rutaceae; genus Murraya; species Murraya koenigii. The sequence continues at coordinate 6,890,037 of CM046815.1, read as the reverse complement.
GTAAATCAAAAAAGGGCTTTGTGGGGAGGGGGATATAGCTACTTAAAAATCAACTATTGACCACGGTCAAAACCAAAAGCTCATTAGGGTACCCTAAGGTATTATATATCTACGGATCATGATCATTGATCTCATCTTGTAGTGAGTAAGAATTGAAGTGATGATTGATAGTTAATAAATAAATGAATAAAAAATTAAGTCTCATCCATATGTCGCCACTAAAAGATATATGAAAAAAAATCTTTAAAAATTTAAGAGAAGTCGTGTTAGAAGACATTCCTAATCGATATATCATATTGAAGGGGATTGCATTATTGGTAGGCTAAGAATAAAAAGATTACACAAAAATGAAAACAAGCTTCAATTAGAGTCAATGACATGCATGCAATATAGAAAAAAGGAAACAGGCTGGTTGCTTGGCCTTTGTAAATGTGTTTGTGGTAGAGAGGATGATGGGCTTGTGTTGATTGAAAGCACATCACTTGTGAGGACCATTAGGCTTTTGGGACCATTACTTTTTTATCATAAAAAGTGCAATTCTCATAGTGTTGGTCCTAATCAATAGGAGTTGTAAAAGAATGTGTGATCTTTGCTTTGGGGGCCATTATGGAGGTTTGTGCGTGAGAATTCAACCCACCTTGCACATGTACTTTTGTTCTTAGTTCATCTACCATATTTCAAAAAGTCTTCTTTTGCCAAATTATCTCTTGAATTATCAAGTAGGTTTTTATTTTCCAATGTGATTTTTCATAATATATATGGCTTGTTCTTTGGTTTTTTTTTGTTTCTTTTTTAAGATTAAATGAAAGATATGATTTTCAAAATATGTTATACATATTATAAATCCAAGAACCAATATACAGTACAACTTAGAAAATATGAAACTTAATTTTAACAAGCTAATGTTGTCCTAATTTAGATTGACAAATTATTCAATTTTTTTTTCACTTTATGAAGACAAGAACTTGGATAATATATACAATAAAACTATTACAATCTAAAAATATATTATAACTTGAAATCTACAAATACTTTAAATACACACATTTTATAATATACTGCATAAGTCTATTAAGTATTTACTTAAAAATTTACTCTCATTAATATTCGGGTTGATGTCTATCTTTATTAAAGGAAATGAGTGAGTCCTACGAGGCTTACTCATTTTTTTAAGATTGAGTTGTAAATTTTTCTTAATAGTACAAAAAAAAATTATATTTTATTCACTTGTATTATAAAAGACATAATAAATTCAAATTCCCTGGAGTTATTTTTTAATTTAATAATATTTAAATTTATCAAATAAATATTGGTAATAAATGTAGAGGCCACGTCGATTAATCAATTCAATTCTTGCAATTTTTAATTGATCTAAATTTTGAATGTTAAATTGGAATTAAAATCCAGTATGCCTAAATCTCACAATTATTGTTGCAGTGCCACGTGTCAAAAAATTTCTCATTTTCTCTGCCACCAGACAGCTGAAAAACAAGGCAATAAAATTAGGAAAATAGAGAATTACGGCAGTGAGCCAGTGATAGCCTGAAACGAGAGAGGAATAAAGATAAATTTTTCGGATATTATCATGTAGCTCCCTAAAAGTAATGGAGGCCCTCAAAAGCCTGTTGAATTGACTGAAAAATCATTATTGCACTTTTTTCTTTATTTTTTTGGGAATATTTTATTATAAATCTGCTAGTATTTACAACAATAAATTTTGTAGAGGTAAGTTCAATTAATTAAGTCATTTCTCCAATATGTTCAAGACTAAAAGCTTAAGATAAATAAAATTTATTCACAAATTAGAAAGAAATTTTTCTCCCTTACGTATGAATTACGAGAAGTTAAGGATGTATTTAGTATTATTTTTTAAATAATATTTTTGTATTTATTCTATACTATATATATGATTAGTATTTGGTGAATTTAAAAATGCGCTTGCTAGTTTATTTTTAAAATATTATTTGAAAAATGCACTTGATTGTTTCAAGAAATGTAGGGACATTGGAAGATAGTGAACAAAAACATATTTCGTAATTTTAATGCATCTACTAGTAATTATATTTATATGGTAAAATATTAGAAACAAATGGAAGAGAGAGGCAAAAGAGCATTAATAATAGTGCCAAACCTACAATTTGCATGTAATTATGTTACAAAAGTAGTGGTGGTTCTCCTAAACAAAGATTTTATATTTTCCAACTTTCTTCGTTAATGTGTGTGATTTGTTTTCATAGAAAAAAAAAATGCATTGTTACTAAGGCTTACCAATTTTTTTTTTTTTTAAATTTTCTATTCTTGTAAAATGAAAAATGAGTGATAAAAAGACTATACCAAACACCCTAAAACCTCCAAGTTAGGAATACAGATGGATTTAAATTTTGACAAAAGTTTTAAATTTGTATCCACACTTATTTAAAATATAAAAAAAATCAATTTTTTTCTCAAATTCAATATAAGTTTATCTAAAGTTTAAACACAAAGTATGTGCTTAAAAAAATTAAAATACATGTGGATGTCTATAATGAATACATGTAAATATTTTATCATATTTACACTTACATCAAATCGTAATAAATTTATACCTGTACCAAATTCTTAACAAATTTATCTTTTATATACTAAATCTGTTATCTTACATTTTACTTAATAGGGTCAGTCCGGTCAAATATCCATAAATATATCTACATATACCAGTATCAAATTGTCATCCCAAGTGAGTTGCCTCCGTACAATGCATAAGGATAATTTTGATATTTTAGAAGGAAGATACAAATTAGGGAATTATTTGAACAAATGAAAAAATTATATCCTCATTTGAGAAAAATCCAAATATAAAGGATGCCAAGTGTTATTAAAAGCATTTTCCTATTCCTCACTCAAGTCTGAATCTGTCTATTCTGCATGCTTTATTTCCATTTTCTTTTCTCTCCTCCACTTATTATTATTATTATTATTATTGTTATTATTATTATTTTTTTAACTCTCTCTCTCTCTAAACGACTTTCTCTCTCTACTCTGCCGCTACTAACTGATCAGATCGTATGATATAAATTTTCTCATAGATTTTTTCCCACTTTCTTGCCCCGATTTTCTCGCTAACCAAGCAGGCCCCTACAACACTTTCACTTTCACACTACGTTCCCGATCGATTCTCCCGCTAAACTTACTCTCTCTCTTTACGAACTGAAATGCTCTCACTTTATTACAGCTTTTAGCTACAGTTACTTCACAGCTGGTGCAATTGAGTGGGTGATCGTGATGATTGAGCTAAGTAGTTTGGGAGATTTGGAGGTTTTTAATGAGGGAATGAAATTAGGGTTTAGTTTGAGAGAAAATAAGTTGATGAATGGAAGAAGGGTTTGGTTTTGAGAATGGATGAGTCAAAATTGAAAGTCAAAGATTTTTAGTGCTGGTAATAATTTTTTTTTTTGAGTTTCGACAAGTTTTGTCTTATAATGTCAAGGACCGATAGAATGGCTGCGGATCTTAGCCGAACTGGCGGTTCCGTTGAAAGGGACATTGAACAGGTACTATTTAATCGTGTTCTTATTAATTAACTTACATGCTGTAATTATGAATTCAGTTATGAAGAAGAGAGTATTGTAATGATAAAGTTAATTTTGTTGATCATTTTGCAATGACCTGTAATATAGGTATGTTTAAATTTTATGTCTTTATTTTGCAGTATCTTGTCTGAGCTGTGACTTGATTTTATTGGCTATGCAATGCTTTAGTGGCAATTTAGGAAGACGAAAGGCCGAGAGAAAGTTTGCCTGTTTTAGTTTAGGTGGAGAAATCGGACTAAGGTCTAGTATTTGAATTTGGCTATCGTGCTGCTAGAAACTTAGTTCTTTGAGTAGTGAAGGGAGAGAACTGGCACGAATGCTCCAGGCTAAGGCAGTCCTACAGTCGTTATAGTATAATCATTTTATATGTTGGCAATGCTTGTGATAGTAATAGAAGATGTCATAGAATCCTTATGATTGAAAGTTGTAAGTTTGACAAGTCCATATTTGGCTTGTTGTAATTGAGATTTGTTTAGGGCGTGGAAGATCACTATTTAAGTAAAGAATTGTGCCCTATAGGAATTAAAATGAGGAATAAAACGGGATATAGTTTTTGGGATCTGAGTTTTCTGTATCAAAAGATGAAGAAGGCAACACAAAAAATGAAGAATGGAGCGAGTGACATAAATTCTTAAGCTCTTCTGCTAAACAATGCAAGCTGTACAGATTACCAAAATGGTCCTTGCATTGGGACCAAGCTCGGATTGTGAAGACAATGAAAAATAAAGATGAAAATACCAAAGTAAATCAGTTTTCGAATTCCAACATCATCTCTCCTGTATCTTATCTTTTATACTACGAGAAATATACTAGTGGTTAGAACAAATAAAATATGGATCTGTTCACTTGTTGAGTTGATGATGTTGTTGTATTCATATTCCTCAACTGCTATCTTCTTAACGAGGGTAACCTAGGCTATGTGTGGGGTGTGCAGGAGAAGTAACATTGCTTTGCAATTTTCTCTTGCCTGATCTCCACAGATACAATAGTCATTACCTGAGTTGTCCTGGAACAATATTCTTCTTATTTCTTCTACAGATGATCAATGAATGAGTTATTCTAATTTCTCCGCTTGAAGCATTTTTATCATCATTGGACGATACTCTCTTCATGGAGTTGATCTAGAAAAGTACTGTATTGTTACCTGCCTAGTGAGAGAAGCTTCATTTGAAGAATTTCAGGTTTTAGGACATTACATAACACGGTAATGATGTGAAACTGTACAATGAAATACAGTATTCTAATGCAATCCTGTTCTCATGGAGCCTAAAATCACCCATTCTGTTGGCAATCCGGTATAATCAAAACTAGTGGAAGAGTAGTTGGAGTTTGGACGTTAACTAGGCAAATGTTGGAACTGATACTGTGGTGCTGTGTAAGGGTAGGCTGCCTGTGATTTATTGTTGATTAAGAAAAGAAATAAAGTAGATGAACCTGTATTGAAAACTGCTGCAGGCATTGTGTTTCGAGATCTCAAGTGGATCATACTTCAGATGCTGTGCGTTGCTTTAATATTATATGTATACTGGATTGCAGATATGTCAGAATTCTCAATTACTTCTGAAATCTCGACACCTTCATATTTTTTGTTAGTTCATTGAATAAGCACTTAAGATTCTATATTCATTTACTTCCTTTAGGCGTTTTTTCTACCTCTTTGTTATAAGTTTTATTCTTCTACCCCAAATTTGCTGCATATGCCTACGTTTTGATATTGGGTGATCTTTTAAACAGGCTATTACTGCTCTTAAAAAGGGGGCATGCCTGCTCAAATACGGAAGAAGGGGAAAGCCCAAGTTTTGTCCTTTCCGACTTTCCAATGTAAGCTTGGTCCAAAATTCCAGGAATCATGCTACTTCATCTTTGTATTTTTCAGCTTTTTTGTTAATAAAAGTTTGTATATGCATTCCTTATCTTTCCCTCTGTACTGCGTGATTGTTATTAACTTACTGAAAAATCATCAATATGACTGTCTATTGTTTTTAGAATTGGGGACCATTGAGCAACCTTATAATTCCATTCCCACGTCTTTAAAAGTTTTCCTCACCATTTATATGCTCCAGTTTGCACCACTGATCAGTAATTTGTCTGTAGTTCTGTAGAGTATTTCCCATTTCTAGTGCTGCTGACTGTTGATTCTAGATTCTGAATGGCTGATTTGTGTCATTCCTTTCAGGACGAGTCTGTTTTAATATGGTTCTCAGGGAAAGAGGAGAAGCACCTTAGACTAAGCCATGTGTCTCGAATCATCTCTGGACAACGCACTGTAAGTATTTCAAACTGACGTTTGATTTTGTTAACTATCACTTGGCTACTGAAGGCCATGGGCTAGTGCCAGTCTCACCAAAGTCGAAACTAGAACCTTTTAATTTCAATAATAATGATATGGTTTAGGAGTCCTGTAAAAATAAGATGATAGATCAAGCACAAAGAAGAAAGAAAAGTATAACAAAGGAAAAATTTGGGGCAAAATACTAATGGAAAGGGCGAATATGCTTTTCTGTGAAGAAAAGGTTAAAAATCCTGTACCTGTGGCTTCTCCCTTTAGTCACCACTGGTAATCTAAGTGTATTCTGTACTTCCACAAGTCTTGGGATTTGTTCCCAGACCCTTGACATTGCACCTGGATTGATTCGTACATACATCTTTGGATTAACTTCCAAGTTTCAGTGGCTAAATTGGTTTGTTCTTGCTTTAGTATCACAGTCATGGGGCATTTGTGTTTACTCTCTTTTTCTTCTTCCCTACCCATTTTTTTTCCAAATTTTTTTTTTGTTATTCTATAAGCTGATTAAATACCATTATATCTTCCAGCCTATTTTCCAAAGGTATCCAAGACCTGAGAAGGAATACCAATCATTTTCTCTCATTTATAATGACAGGTCACTGGATTTGGTAAGAGCATTCTTCATTGTACTCAGTGGCTTCCATTATTTTCCATTATTATTTTTTTGCTAGCCATTTTCTTGTTGACAAGACCCTCCTACTGTAACCTGTTCTCATTGTGTTTATATTGATGGTTTAAAGATTATTTGATTGTTGGAAGTTTTATCGTAATTTAGTGATCTGAATTGTATTATTAGATTTGCAAAGATAAAGATGAAGCTGAGGTATGGTTTAGTGGATTAAAAGCATTAATCTCACGTAGTCATCATCGGAAGTGGAGGACAGAATCAAGGAGTGATGGAATTCCATCTGAAGCAAATAGTCCTAGAACATACACTCGGAGAAGCTCTCCTTTGAATTCTCCATTCGGTAGCAATGATAGTTTGCAGAAGGTATAATGATTTACCTAATCTTTCTTTTTCCTTCATTAAGACTGTATTATTGAGTGTCTTTTACCCCTTAACACAGGATGGGGGAGATCACCTTCGCCTTCATAGTCCATATGACAGTCCCCCTAAAAATGGTCTGGATAAAACATTTTCAGATGTTTTATTATATGCTGTTCCCTCCAAAGCTTTCTTCCCCTCAGATACGGCTAGTGGCTCTGTTCATTCTCTTTCTTCAGGAGGCTCAGATAGTGTACATGGTCACATGAAGGCAATGACAATGGATGCTTTTAGGGTCAGCCTGTCAAGTGCTGTTAGCTCATCAAGCCAAGGTTCTGGTCATGATGATGGAGATGCTTTAGGGGATGTTTTTATTTGGGGGGAAGGCACAGGGGATGGTGTTTTGGGTGGTGGACTTAATAGAGTTGGAAGTTGTTTTGGTGTCAAAATGGATTCTTTATTGCCTAAGGCTTTGGAATCGGCAGTGGTACTTGATGTCCAGAACATTGCCTGTGGTGGACGACATGCTGCCTTAGTAACCAAGCAAGGAGAAATTTTTTCCTGGGGAGAGGAGTCGGGAGGCAGGCTTGGGCATGGTGTGGACTCTGATGTTTTGCATCCAAAACTTATTGATGCCCTCTGTAATATGAACATTGAGCTTGTTGCTTGTGGTGAGTATCATACTTGTGCAGTAACACTGTCTGGAGATTTGTATACATGGGGTGATGGGACTTACAATTTTGGTCTTCTTGGGCATGGAAATGAAGTAAGTCATTGGGTTCCAAAAAGAATAAATGGACCCTTGGAGGGCATACATGTCTCTTCTATCTCTTGTGGACCATGGCACACAGCTGTTGTAACCTCAGCTGGGCAACTATTTACCTTTGGGGATGGTACATTTGGAGTTTTGGGCCATGGAGATCGGATAAGTGTCTCTATTCCAAGGGAAGTGGAATCTCTTAAGGGGCTCAGAACTGTTCGAGCAGCTTGTGGTGTTTGGCATACTGCTGCTGTTGTTGAAGTCATGGTAGGGAATTCAAATTCCAGCAACTGCTCTTCAGGGAAGCTATTTACTTGGGGAGATGGAGATAAGGGTCGACTTGGGCATGGTGACAAGGAAGCAAAACTTGTGCCTACTTGTGTTGCTGCTCTTGTTGAACCCAACTTTTGTCGAGTTGCCTGTGGACATAGTCTGACAGTTGCACTTACAACATCAGGTCATATATACGCTATGGGCAGTCCGGTATATGGTCAGCTAGGAAACCCACAGGCTGATGGAAAGCTTCCAAACCGTGTTGAAGGAAAGCTCTCTAAGAGTTTCGTTGAGGAAATTGCTTGTGGTGCTTATCATGTTGCAGTTTTGACTTCAAAAACTGAAGTATATACTTGGGGAAAGGGAGCCAATGGTCGACTTGGTCATGGGGATACTGATGACAGAAATTCCCCTTCACTGGTAGAAGCTCTGAAAGACAAGCAAGTCAAAAGTATTGCTTGTGGCACTAATTTTACTGCAGCTATCTGCCTTCATAAGTGGGTCTCTGGTGTTGATCAGTCCATGTGCTCTGGTTGCCGCCTACCTTTTAATAATTTCAAAAGAAAACGTCATAATTGTTATAACTGTGGATTGGTTTTTTGTCACTCATGCAGCAGTAAGAAGTCTCTAAAGGCTTCAATGGCACCAAATCCCAACAAACCTTATCGTGTCTGTGACAATTGTTTTAGTAAACTAAGAAAAGCCTTTGACACTGATGGTTCATCACATTCCTCTGTAAGTAGAAGAGGAAGCATCAATCAGGGCCCTAATGAATTTATTGATAAGGATGAGAAGTTGGATTCTAGGTCTCGTGCACAACTTACAAGATTTTCTTCGATGGAATCGTTTAAGCAATCAGAAGGCAGATCCAAGAGAAACAAGAAACTAGAATTCAATAGCAGTCGAGTTTCACCTATTCCAAATGGAAGCTCGCAATGGGGAGCACTGAATATTTCTAAATCTTTCAATCCCATGTTTGGATCATCCAAGAAGTTCTTCTCAGCTTCTGTTCCTGGGTCGAGAATTGTATCACGAGCAACATCGCCAATATCAAGACGGCCCAGCCCACCTCGTTCAACAACACCAACCCCAACTCTTGGAGGACTTACCTCGCCTAAAATTGTTGTGGATGATGCAAAAAGGACCAACGATAGCCTTAGCCAAGAGGTTATTAAATTAAGGGCACAGGTATCTGCTTTTCTCTAATTATAAGTGATTAATTAAGTGAACTTTCTAAAATACTTGCATTATGTTATAATAATAGCTTGAGCAAATTGATGTTTTGCATGGTTATCTGCTTGATTATTTAAATTCAATTTTACTAGTAGTTTCAGAGCCAAATTTCATTGGCTAAATATATGTTTCAATGCTTCTTAGAATCCAGAAATCAAGAATCATAGCCATATTTAATGAGATATAACTCAACAGAAAGTTATAGATGTCTAAAATCCACATGATGACCAATGGAAATAAGCAAATGAAAATAAAGGTCTAATGCAGTCATTCCTTTCCATTCATTGCCTATGGCATTACAAACGTAATAGTTTGGGAATTCAATCTGCTTGACCTTCATGAAAATTTAATGGCTAGAAGTTTGTATAGAGATCTTCCTTCCACCTTCAATTTTATTAGTCCAATTTCATGAGCTTTTTATGTGATCCTAAATCCTTTAGGCATCTTTTTTGGTTTTAGAGCTGTAAGCTCTAGAAAATTATGAATGGATGGAATCCAGACCTCAAGATCCTAACTGTTTAATGCCTTAAATATTGTTATTTGCATTTTGGAGCTAGTTATTGAGCGTTATCTCTAGAGCAGGCAGGCTGTTAAGTAAAATCTTTAATATTTTTTTTCCCAGATAGCTATATTAAACTTTTTCTGTTTTGGAAGAATGCTGATCTCTCTCTCTCTCTCTCAGGTGGAGAATCTTACCCGGAAAACTCAACTTCAAGAGGTTGAGCTGGAAAGGACAACTAAACAGTTGAAGGAGGCAATAGCAATTGCAGGGGAAGAGACTGCAAAATGCAAAGCAGCAAAGGAAGTGATTAAGTCATTGACTGCCCAAGTAAGGCAGTTTTCTTTCTTCATTAGTGTTATGTCTTATGGAATTGTTCGTAAGTGGAATCAAATTAAGGATCTAATTAGCTTGTTTATTCTGTTCTAAATTCATTTGCAGAAAGTTATTTGCAGACCATGATGTTTGATTCTAGATAGTGATAAGATTCATTAGTTTTACCGACTGTGCTTACACTCTAATCACATTTTATATTGACGATGCCTTCGTTTTTCTTGTTGAATAGTTGAAGGATATGGCTGAGAGACTTCCAGTAGGAACAGCACGGAACATCAAATCACCGACGTTTACTTCCTTTAATTCCAGTCCTGCTTCCATCGATGTGTTGAATTCTTCAATTGACCGGCTAAGTGGTCAAACAGCAGCTCAAGAACTAGACACAAATGGATCAAACAATCTTTTGCTTGCTAATGGGTCCAGCACAGCCAGTAATCGTAGTTCCAAACAAGGCCATTTGGAAGCGGCAACTAGAAATGGAAGCAGAACGAAAGAAGGTGAATCACGTAATGACAATGAGTGGGTTGAGCAAGATGAGCCTGGTGTATATATAACACTTACCTCACTGCCAGGAGGTCTCAAGGATCTTAAAAGAGTTCGCTTCAGGTATGATGTCTAACGCCCAGTTGTGTTATTGATTCTGTACAAGCCTCTGTATATGTAGATCAGATTGTGAACTTACAACCACCAGTGACAAGAAATGGCTTAGGTCCCATTAGTAACTTTTGCGCCTTTTTCCTTTAATTTTTAACCTCAGAATAATGGGCTCTCAATTATGAAGACTAGCACACAGCATATATGCTGAATAACAGCTTAATTTATAGACAATTAGTTTAAAATAAATTACATTTAGGCATCCTTATATAGATAAGTCGAAATAATATTCATACTAACTGTTTAGAGTGCCTAGTTGCCCTGGTCCCCTTGACATGAATGTAACAGTTCCTCAGGCTATCGTATTGTAGTTCTAGGGATGGTTGCATTTATGATGATTGCAGAATTAATTTTTTTTTTACCCTTCCATCCTTTCTATACAGTCGGAAGCGGTTTAGTGAAAAACAAGCAGAGCAGTGGTGGGCAGAGAACAGAGGAAGAGTATATGAACAATACAACGTACGCATGATTGATAAGTCAAGTGTTGGTGTTGGGAGTGATGATTTTGGTCATTAACACTTGGAAAACAATCATCTGTAAATGTAACAATCTGTGTAGAATTTTGCTCCGTTTGTATGGAGTTTAATATTGATCAACTCGATTTGGTTTCCATCTTTTATTGAAAAAAGAAAAACAAGAAAAAGAGTTTGATGGAAACGAAAATTGGTATAAAGAGGAAATGGGACATAGAGGGGCTTGATTGTGCTTTTCTTTTTCACCCTCTTGATTTTTTTTTTTTACCTAATTTTTTTCCCATTTGTACCTTGTGTGGAGGGGTGGTGGATGGTGAGGAATGTAAATTCTTATTAGAGGTTGCTGGCTCGTGTTAAAAGCAGCTGCCATGTAAATTCATAATCAAATGTTTCTGCGAATTTTTTTCTTCTTGGTTCTAATTCAGTTCAGTCTTGTTCAAAGAAGTTCTCATGTACATTATTGGCACGTTTATTTATCAATAATTAGAATGAGAGTTAAAGAGTGAGAATCAATAATTTGTTTACTTTCAAAATAATGAGGATAATGGGGATTGAATTAGTGTGGGGCTTACTAATTTGGAAATGATTATTATTGGTGATTTGATTCCCAAGAGCGTTGGGAATTATAATTTTATTTGTGGACTAACATTGTACCAAATTTTCATTATTCATATTTTATCCACACTTCAAAAATTAAAAAAATAAAATAAAATGCAAAATTCAGCTGAAAATGGCAGAATTGTAACCTTGATTAGAATCGCTAATCGTGATTGAACTTAGCTCTCATTGCGGATTATCGCAAGCCGCTCGTTGCTAGTGTCGTCGAACGCAGCAGATTGTCACTGGTGGTCGCGACAAATTGTTGCTGGTTGAACGCAGCAGATAGTTCCTGTTCCTTGCATGTCACCGCCTTGTTGCTGCCACTGCTGCTGCCATTCGTTGCTGCAGCCGATCACCAGTGATGATTATGATTATTATTAACAATATTTCGATTCCAAGATAAAAATAAATATATTAATAGTAATACATGTCATTTCGATTTTAATTTCTAATATTCAACCAAATGTTGTATTCTAATTCTTATTTTTAATTTTGATTTCAGTCTTTCCAATTACTAATTAGTGAATGCACCGTAATAAGAAAATGCATATTTATATTTTTGTTTCTTTTTTAGTTTGCTTGTATACTTTTATTACCAAATTTTATGGGGTTGTTACATTGATGTTTACTAGGTCTGTGTAGATACATGGAATTAGAATTGTGTAGACTAATGGAATTCTATTATAAGTTTTTTTTTTTAATACTGACTTGTAGGAGATTTTTAATTTATTCTAATATTCAAAAATTGTCCACTTCACTCATCTTTTATGAAAGAGAAAATTAATTAACAAAAGGCCTTGAACACATAATAGATTTTGAAGTACTATTTCTACATCTGCTTGATCAAACCAATTTACATCAGGATTACTTGTTAATGGTTGATCAAGTTTGATAGATTGGCCCTCTGAAACATGAAGTTCTGGTCCTGTTGCATAATATCAATCACTTCACGTCCATTTGATGCATGCACCGTAATAAGAAAAGCATATTTATATTTTTGTTCCTTTTTTAGTTTTTGCTTGTATACTTTTATTACTAAACTTTAGGGTTGTTACATTGTTCTAGTCCTAGGGAATAATATCAACCACTTCACGTTTATTCGATGTATGCACCGTAATAAAAAAAAGCATATTTATATTTTTGTTCATTTTTTAGTTTTTGCTTGTATACTTTTATTACCAAACTTTATTGGGTTGTTACATTGATGTTTATTAGGTTTGTGTAAATATATGGAATTAGGATTGTGTAGACACCTGAAATTCTATTATAAGGATTTTATTTATCTTTCATGAAAGAGAAGATCGACTCCTTAATTAATAATTAAGGAATGATTGAAACTAACCTCTATAAATACTTTTATGACAGCTCGAATTATTGTTCTCAATATTGTAAGTGTAAAGATTCTCTCACTACCCATTAGTGATATTTATAAAGTTGAGATATAAAATTTACATTCTAAATTATGTAAAACTTAATATGTCATTTATTCATTAGTAGTGTAAATATTAAATAATTGGTAACAAGTCATTTCAGACACAAACTTTAAACATATCATTGTTATGAAAATATATTCCAATAGTAAATGATTAATAAAGACACGTGGCATAAGAGTCAATATTTAGTATTGGGTACAAATATATATCTAAGTTAAGATTATGGTTACAATATTTAGTTTTAGACATAACTTGAGAGGATGCATAACCTGCATTATTGGTTTGTAATCAAAATAAGCTACTACGTAAACTGAGGAGATAAATCCACTAAACCTGCTAAAAATCTTAGTCTGGTTAATGTTGCATAAATCCTCCATAGATCCTTGAATCATCATTCTCTTTAGCTCTTCTTCAAACCTCTCCATAGCTGACTGCGGCAAGCATAATGGTATAGCAATTCCAGGCTCTCCATTCCTGTTTTGGTGGTTAACAAAGAAGCTGATCAGTGATACAGCCCCAGCAGCTCCAGCATAAATTGGTTTCCCCCACCCAAAATCAACCTCTGTAAGTCCAACATTGCTTATATCCGAAACAATAAAATTTCCCCTAGTTGGGTACTTGATTTGTCGCCTTTGATCACCATAAGATCCGCCACAGACCTTATATACTCTTCGTTCATTTGAGGCTTTGCCTTTTTCACCAATTCAACGGCGTATCCTATTGGATTCTTACACCTTCGTCACATCATATTCAATACATAGTAGAGTCTTGGATACTCTTTAAGAGTATTGCTCCTCCTGTATTTTTAATTTGGAATGCTAACATAAGTGATGGTTCAATGGATATGCTGTTGCACTGGCGAAAGAAGCAAAGGCTGAATTGAGTGAAGAGCATATCACATCTGCGGCAGATCTTATGGACGTCAAAGGGCGACGACCAAGGTATCCGAATAAGGGGAACTACATTGTTTCCGATTTATCGAAGTTGGATGTGATAGAATTGATATGGGGTGAGGGAAACCAGTTTTTGCTGGGCTAGCTGGTGCTGTGTCTCTTATCAGTTTCTTAATCAAGTATCATAAAGAAGATGGGGAGTCTGGAATTCTTATACCTATACGTTTGCCGAGGCCGAGTATGACGAGATTTGAAGAAGAGCTAAAGAGAATGATTCAAGGATTAACAAAAGATTTATTTGAAGTCATAGAGACTTATCGGGTTGCTTGCAAGCTTCAGTTGATTTATCAATTATGGCACCTAGAAAATAAGAGAGGTTTTCGTTATTTACGTTCAAAATCCAATGAATTGTGCAAGTGATTGATCATACTATATGAACACGAAGACTTCGAATTAATCAATAAAGAGATCTCATTTTCATGATGACACGTTTTGTTTCACTTTAATTTCCTAAAGGTACATGTAAATTTACAATCTTACATATCTAAAAGTTATGGTCGCTGACCAATTACACCAATATTCGACTAAGGATATGCAAAACATTTGATTGTTGATAGTGAATTTGTTAAGGCATTAGCTGCTTCTTGATAAAAAGTACATGGGACCCCCATAATTAACCTTTGGAAACTTGAACGCAAACGAAATGATAGCCTATTAGCTGTGGAAAAAATTTTCATTTGAGAATGAAATACGATCTAACTAGTGCGATGATTTATTTGTAACTGTCATCAAACAACCTTTTGCTTGCTAATGGGACCAGTAATCGTAGCTCCAAACAAGGCCAGTTGGAAGCGACAACTAGAAATGGGAGCAGAACGAAAGAAGGTGAATCACGTAATGACAATGAATGGGTTGAGCAAGATCAGCCTGGTCTTCAGGTATGATGTCTAACACCCAGTTGTGCTCTTATTCCTGTATAAGCCTCTGTATATGTAGATCAGATTGTGAACTTACAACAACCAGTCGCAAGAAATGACTTAGGTCCCGTTTAGTAACTTTTGCGCCTTTTCCTTTAATTTTTAACCTTACAACAATGGGCTCTCAATTACGAAAACTAGCACACAACATATATGCTAAATAACAACTTAATTTATCGACAATTAGTTTAAAATAAATTCCATTTAGGTATCCTTATATAGACAAGCTCGAAATCAATATTCAGACAAGTGTTTTGAGTGACTGGTAGCCTTGGTCCCCTTGACATTTATGTGGCAGTTCCTCAGGCTATCTTATTGTAGTTCTAGGGTTGCACTTATGATGATTGCATAATTAATTTTTTTCCCCCTTCCATCTTTTCCATACAGTCTGAAGTGGTGGGCAGAGAACAGAGAAAGAGTATATGAACAATAAAACCTACGTATGATTGATAAGTCAAATTTGGTGTTGGGATTGAGAATTTTGGTCATTAACTCTTTGGAAAACAATCATATGTAAATGTAACGATCTGTGTAGAATTCTGCTCCAGTTATATGGAGTTTACTATTGATCAATTAGATTTGGTTTCCATCTTTTATTAAAAAAAAAAAAAGAAAAAGGAAAAATTGAAGAAAGAAGAATTTGATGGAAACTAGAATTGGTATAAAGAGGAAAGAGATACGTAGGGGTTTGATTGTGCTTTTCATTTTTACCATTTCGATTTTTTTTTCCTCCAATTTGTACCTTGTGTGGAGGGGTGGTGGAGGGTGAGAAATGTAAATTCTTAGTAGAGGTTGCTGGCTCTTGTTAAGAGCAGCTGCCATGTAAATTCATAATTAAATGCTTCTACAATTCAGCTCGGGCTTGCTCAAAGATTTCCATGTACATTAGTAGTGTGTTTACTTATCCGTAATTGAAATAAAATTCAAAGAATGTAAATTGCTAATTTGTTTACTTTTAAAACATAGAGGGGAACGATAATCCGAGAATCCAATTAGTGTGGGCCCAATAATTTAGGAATGATTACTATTACGCCGGGAGGTTGGGAATTAGAACTCTATTCTTAGGGCTAACATTTTTAACTCCACCAACTATCCATTGTTTCCATTTTGTCCACAATTCAGAAATTAAGAAAAATGCAAAAAAAATCAATTGAAAATGGCGAAATCGTAATATCGATTAGATCTAGCAATCGTGATTGAACTCAGCTTTCGTTGTCAGTTATCTTATCCTGCTCGTTGTTGGTAACATCGAATGCAACAGATAGTAGTAAGTTGTCACAACAAGTCATTGTTGGTCGAACGCGGCAGATAGTTGCTGGTCTTAGCATGTCGTTGCCTCATTGCTACCACTGCTGTTGCCATTCATTGCTGCTAATTCTGATTGCTAGTGATGATGATGATTGTTATTATGATTATTATTACTATTGATTATTATTAACAATATCTAAATCCAAGATAAAAATAAATACAAGAATAACAATATAAGTTAGTTTTGATTTTGATTCATACTGTTCAAGTAAATATATTATTCTAATTCTCATTCCTTATTTCAATTCCAGCCCATTTTGATTAACAATTAGTGAATGCACCATAAGAGGCAAATGTATATTTATATTTATGTTCTTTTTTAGTTTTTGCTTGTACACTTTTATTACCAAACTTCATTGGGTTATTACATCGATGTTTCCAAAGGGTTATTAGACACATGGAATATTTTACTTTTTTTTGGACTAAAATTTTCTATTAATCTTAACTTTCAGGGTAATGATATGCTTACAAAATTATGACACAAAGTTTGCATTTTGAATGATGCGAAACTTGACATATCATTTATTCATTAATATTGCAAAACCTAATACATAGCAGTTAATGATTGTTAACATATAATTTGAAATACAAACTTTAAGCATATCATTATTATGAAAATATACATATAATCATAAATGACTAATAAAGTACGCGAGGCATAAGAGTCTTAAAAGGTTAAGGTTATAATAACAATATTTAATTTTAGACATACCTTGAGAGGACGCATAACTTGCATTATTGGTTTGTAATCAAAATAAGCTACTATGTAACTAAGGAGATAAATCCACTAAAACCTGCTAAAAACCTTAGTCTGGTTAATGTTGCATAAATCCTCCATAGATCCTTGAATCATCATCCTCTTTAGCTCTTCTTCAAACCTCTCCATAGCTGACTGCGGCAAGCATAATGCTATAACAATTCTAGGCTCTCCATTCTTGTTTTGGTGCTTAACAAAGAAGCTGACCAATGATACAGCCCCAGCAGTTCCAGCATAAATTGGTTTCCCCCACCCAAAATCAACCTCTGTAAATCCAATATTGCTTATATCCGAAACAATAAAATTTCCCCTAGTTGGGTACTTGATTTGTCGACTATTGATCACCATAAGATCCGCCACAGACCTTATATACTCTTCGTTCATTTGAGCCTTTGCCTTTTTCACCAATTCAACGGCGTATCCTATTGGATTCTTACACAATTGTTCAGCTTTTGAACATACAGCCGGAAATGCAAATGCATTTCCATAATAACCTGAAGGAATATCCATTTTATAACGGTTTCGTCGTATGTCAATTGTACAAGAAACTCGAGCAATCTCTTCAGGTTCAAGCTTGAGTGCAATTGTTCGACATTTCCATATGAAAGCAGTTAGCAGCTCAAATGTTGAACAGTTTTTGAGGTGAAAGGGAAGCTGATTTCTCAGAGTTTTCAACTCTTTGGAGCCAAAGTGGAACGATTTGTGAGCCATGTTGTCACTTGGAACCTCATTGTTGTTTATTTCATCGTACTCATGGTGAATACATGTTACTTGTGGGGGATTTCTGGCGTTTAAGATATACCGTTGCCAAGTTGGAAATATAGTCGGTGAACGTTCCCCACGTGCCATGTCCTCTATGGCTTCTAAGAATTGTACCAAACCAAATGCATCACACATTGTGTGGTTCAAACGTACTGCAAAAATGAATCCTCCGCATGCCAATCGCGTCACCTATAACCATAAAATTATTCAGAGTTTAATTATGATGATAACAGAACACGATATATATACCTCAAAAAGTCATTATCTAATTTAAATACATTTAACACTATTGTTATGGACTAATTTGGATCACATGTTCAATAATCATATCGAGTTTATATATAGAGTTTCCAAGAAAAATCTATTTAGTGTAGGATTGATCCATTTATTAATTTATTTAAACTTAATATTAATTTCATCTTCATTAAACAATGTTCAAATTGATATTTTTAGCCCTTTCTTCCTTCAAAATTATTCAAACTCTTGAGTAGTTGGTTAAATAAAATTAATTAACAGCCACTCGGCTTAGCATGCATATATTACTACTGTTTTTTTTTTTAAAAAAATTCTAGAATCAGACAATAAACTTAACATACTAATTAAAGTAAATAGAGACTCACTTGAATTAACAACAAAGGGCAACCAAGAATGCCATCAGAACCTGGAACATTATAAAGCAGTTGGTTCAAATACGGGCATGGTGGCTGAATATCATCTCCAAGCTGCTCAAGCGTAAAGTTGGCATCCGCCTCAATAAACAAGACTCCTTCAGCATTGCATTCCACCATAAGCTTGCGGTCGTAACCTTCTTTAAGCCTGCCAGCTAAAGGGTAGTAAAACACAAGTGCTTTACTTATTGCTTCTCTAATGACCTTAACCGGGTCTCTTCCTCGCATTGAAGATGAAGGGTCATTCTTGTAAAAGAATATTAGTGGTACATGAAGCCTTAGGCTTTCTTGGTCATCTATGTCTGAAAGTTGCTTCACTTCTCGTGGTGTCGGCCTCGCCGGAATAACTAGTTCAGGTGCTTGCCGGTTAACCGAGAGAACTTGAGAAAATTTGGATACCATTGATCAGGGACTGTTGAGTTTCTTGAAGTAGATTTGTAATTGGTTTCCTCAAAGGTGCATGTTTCATCCTTCACTTATAGTTGTTAGTAGTCACAAGTCCATCGAATAGAAGACGTACAGGTCAACACGTGAGGGCCTCTATCAAATCATCGTGCTAAATGTGATAAACGCGTAAATTTAATTTTCAAAGTTTCTACACGGCTCTATCAAAATTGGGATAAGTGTAATTATAAATATTTTAAATAATGCGTTATTTATTAAGTAGTTAATTTTTTTAATAAAATTTAAATAATTTAATTATATTATTTTATTAATTTATTTATAAAAATTATATTATTTAAAATAATTTTTAAAAGTATATAATTATAAAATTTTTTTAAATTTAATTATGTTAAAAACAGTATTATAATAAAATATTTATTTATAATTACATGTTTTAAATTTAAATATATTTTTATTATTTATTATTTTACGTCCTAAAATTACTCAAAACAAAAACATGGCCAAACTTTTTAACTGATGAAAGAATGGATTGACTCGGGCCAACGTGTATCATGCACTCTATTAAAAAGATTCTCACAGTCTAACTGATGTCAACAGATGATACGAGCGTAAGGCTAGAATTAATTTGATGGAAATGGTCGGACAAGATTAGACAATGATCATTTCCCCACCTTTTATTCCTGATAAGTCTGAGAGAGTGATCTGTAAGCCCATCATAAATGAGCTTGTCCCGCATTTACATCTTTCTTATCAATTAATGAATTAAAACTAAAAGTATTTAGATTTACATCCTTGATGTTGCATTGCATTTATTCAAGGCAAGAATCAAGACATCCACTTGAAAAAAACATGTTTCATTTCCAAGCAAATTATAGATGTTCTGAGTGTGGTTGCAAATCTTTAGAGTGCAATAGACGGCAAATATACTCTTTTATGGGATTGATAGTTGATTGGTGCCTTGTTAATTTTCTCCTTAACCCTTAAGCATTTGCCTTTACAAATTAAATCTTTGTGTTATTTTTTATTTATTTATTATTTTTTTGGTGACAATGAGATTGATGCACAGAGAGAAAAGACAGCATATACAACAATGCAAGTAAGTAACAATTAACAAAATGAAAAAAAAAAAAAAGTTGGAATGCATGTCAATTTTTTTTATGTTTTTATTTTGAAGTATTACAATATACCGATAAATTACATTTTGACATCTATGGAAAATAATTTGTAATTTATATAATTCTATCATCTATTCAACATAATTTTGAAATTTGCTCACGCTAACAACTAAGAAAGAAGTCTACCATATTCTACATTTTATGGTAAGGAAAAAGAAGCTCGAACTAATTTTTATTAATGTATATACATGGTTGCTTTTCCAATTTGGGAGTTCTGGATTAAAAATTCAAAGGTCACCCTTTGTCTATATATGGTCAGCTCCATCATGTTCGGTTAATAAATTAAAAAGAAAATAGGGTTGGGGAAATCCAACTGCCCTAGTGAAATATTTAGGAATCCCAACCCCTTTGTATTTTTTATTCTTAATTTATTACCTATCAAACGGTGGCCTTTCGATATAAATTCAAACATCACCATTTTATTCTGGATGCTTTTTCAATCCCAAAATTCTGAATTTGAAAAGCACCCGTACACACACACACATCTCCTGCATTAAACAATTGTTGTTAATTAGCCCCTTAATGCATCCATTAGAGGCCAATGGCAGCCTAGAGCATTGGCTAAATTAAAAAGAATCTCTCACTCATATTATTGCGAAACAAAATAAAACTAAAGGAATGTTCCTTGACTGGAAATTCGTGGCAATAAAAAGACTTTGTTTTATCAGTTAAAAAAAATTATGATGAATAAAAATAAAAGAAATTAATTTTTCTTTTGAATTATTGAACGAAAGTGACATCCTTATTTCTACCGAAAGAACTTATGAAATGTTTAACATGAACAAGACTTTTAGCTTGATTTTTGATAATGGTGTTGAAAATAATAAATTTGTTTATAAAATAATAAGGTGTTAAGTTGTGTATAACCCTCCATCATCATGGGTCTACAATGTTGAGTGAAGGTTAGCTTTACACATTTGATGTCATTAAAGAATTCATTTAGAGCATATTAGGTGAGTGGAATATATTTGGTGTTATGATGAAAGGTTGGTGGAATG
This sequence comes from Murraya koenigii, assembly GCA_025617385.1. Lineage (NCBI taxonomy): Eukaryota > Viridiplantae > Streptophyta > Magnoliopsida > Sapindales > Rutaceae > Murraya > Murraya koenigii. Next base: position 6,868,992 of record CM046815.1, on the reverse strand, counting down.
TCTTAGATGATGTGTATTATTATGATTATGTTTGTGTTTTATTCACTATAAATACCTATACTATTGTGTTATGAAAGATAAGTCTAAAAGTAAGAAAGCATGAGAAACACATGGGCTTTCATCATTTAAAAATATATGGCTGCGATGCATTCCATTTGCTTTGCAATTTGGGTGGGATGCTTGTAGACAAGCTACATAGAGACGGAACTGTTGGCTCTTCTTCCTCATCAATTTTGACAGCCACGTGGGCTTTCATAATTTGAAAATATATGGTTGGAATTTGTTTGGTAATCTTGGTGGCTCAAATTAAACATGGTACAAAAATACTTGTAACCAGCCCCACGTCTAGGCTGAAATGATTAATGAATCGATGGTGGAAACTTGATAAAATGATTAATTTCAAACACACCCACTTGATTTTACAATTACTATTCATCTCTTCAGTCTCTGTAAGTTACCACTTAGCACCCATTTCATTATCAGATAATAATGTATACTAACTTCAACTTTTTGAATATTTAAATAAGTGAATTAATTATATTAATTTATTTAATTTTTTAATGCATAAAGATAAATGCACCCTTGATGATTTTCTATTTCATATATGACACTGAAAAAAGAGTATGTTCAATTTTTTAATAAATATAAGTATATTTATGATATTAATTAATATATTAGTGCTAAAAAAATTCTTAGTGAAAAAGTTAAAACAATATAAAAAAATGTGTATATAATATTTAAAAAAATTTTTTACAAGTTAAACTTGTAATCTCATGTTTTGGTACTTGATACCAATTATCATAAAATTGTCCAAAATGTTCAAAACTCTAAAATAAAATTAAAAAAAGTATTTTAAATAAATAATTTGATTACTCAAAAAAATAATTTTTGATATTTAAAAAATGAGTAAAAAATTTTCAACATAATATTTTTCGTAATGTACAGATTAATACAAGGGGTATATATAGTCTTTCGAAATTTAAACCGGAACAGCTAGATTAAACAGCAAAAATAAATAGAATTGGTGGCCTAATGGCTATTGTCAAAATTAACGGGGCCATGGTACTATATGTTGGAACGTATGGAGGCTCGAAAAAATTAACCTCTATTTCTCAACTGGAATGCGACTTGTTGTTATGGTCGGTTTAAGGGTCCATCTGTAACACAACGTTGTATCTGGTGCAGTCGCTTGTTATTATTATTTTTATTCTGCCGACATAACCGGCCACCGAAATCAATAGTAAAACAGGCAATTGTTAAAGTTAATTATCATTCAGCTATCCTCATTTTTAGTAAATATCAAACTAGAACACTACCAAAAGACCCCTCAATTTAAACTGAAAATATGTATATATACGTAGATAATTCTATACTCATGCGAAAAATATTTAAATATAAATTAATAAAACTGATTATAAATTATCTTTTAATATTACATTATAATATTAATGATATTCGGTATAAAAAATTATCGAAATATTTTTATTAATTTTTTAATAGTGCAGTGCAGTCTAAATATTAGAGCAATAATATATGTATATTATATAAATATAAAGTATCTGATGTTTGAGATTTTTAAATAATACTCGCGAATAATTTCTTATACAAATTAATTCTTACAAACTTTTGTGAAATTTATTACTTTATTTATCCTTTCATGCAGTATTATTTCTATAGTTACATTTATTCAATATTTTCAAGTCACAACAATTTCTATAAAAAAACTTATGATTGACATTTATTTATGAAATATAAATATTGATCTATTGCTATTAGTGGTATCATGATTAATGATATTATAACATTAATTTTTTTTTTATTTTGTGAATAACCACAATTGTTAGCCAATATTAATTTGATTAATCTGATCTCAATTATATTACTTAATTAGTATTAGACATTATTAGAATGAATATATGCTCTATGTATGACTAGGGTGTGGGAGAGCCAAATATAATTATTAACTTTTATCTCTCACATGAGTTTAACTCGGCTAATTAGTTAAACAAATAGCCTACAAGCAACTCCAATGTCCTATTATCAGTTATAATTACATTTCTTATTCCCATTGGATTGTAAATAATGGGAGAAAAGGGAAGAAAAACACATTTAGTTTGGTGAAACGATCACATACACCTCTTTTTGGACGATAATGTCACTTAATTATAGTGACCTAAGCGTTTTTCATCCTCACATAAAAAATATATGAGTAACACTATATATATATATATATATATATATTTTTTAATTGAGTTTCAAATATTATGATCCAATTGTTAGGATCCTGTATCACCGTAAAAAGTCTTAATTTATTTTTAATTTGTTCAAAATTAATTTTTTTATTTTTTACTTAAAAGTATAAATTCTTCGTATTTTTATTTTTTCTTTAGAAACCCTAACCGCTTTAACAATTGGCGCCATTCCAAGCATGAAGCCCACGCACACTAAACCTCACCAGCCACAAGCCGAGCAGCCGCAGTCTGTCTCCGCTCCATCGCCGCCGGCTTATTTCTGCCAAATTGAGTTGTCTACTACTAGAGGGATTTATATTCACTCACTTAATTATAGTGACCTAAGCGTTTTTCATCCTCACATAATTTTGTCCCTTCAATTATATTTGCACCTGTTCTATGATTGTGGTCCAATATATTTCTGTTTTTCTGACGTGTCTTAGGGTGAAAATATTCAAGGCATTCATGAAGCATGCTGGCCTTGAATATTTTCACTGAAATTGAATTAAAAGATTATAATCACGTGCCATTTCCATATATCGACCAAAATCACGAAATGGCAAGAAATTTTCTTGGTTTGGAACGAGTCAGTTTTCATACGCGGTACACACTTTCTTCAGCTATAAATGAAAAATTTTGGAGGCCAAGGTAACCAATGAGACAGTTCAAGCTTTACCAAAACAACTAAACTAGTAACTCAAATTAAAATGGCTTCAAGATTTTCTCAAGTTTTGTCAATAACCCGAAAGGCACCGGAATTAATTGTTCCGGCAAGGCCAACACCGCGGGAATTAAAACAACTTTCCGATATAGATGACCAAGAAAGTTTCAGGTTTCATATTCCAGTAATATTCTTTTACAGGAATAACCCTTCATCATCACCTCCAGTACTCAAAGGAAAAGATCCCGTGAAGGTTATCAAGGAAGCTATAAGTGAAGCACTTGTGTATTATTACCCTTTTGCTGGTAGACTTAAAGAAGGTCCCAACCGCAAGCTTATGGTAGATTGCAATGGTGAAGGGATATTGTTTCTTGAGGCTGAAGCTAACTTCAAACTTGAGCAGCTTTGTGATGCTATTCAGACTCCATGCCCATATTTGGAACAATTGATTTATAATGTGCCAGGTTCTGAAGGCATTCTTGATTGCCCATTGCTTTTATTTCAAGTGAGTCTTTTATTTACTGACCATTGAATTTACTTCACATGCATAATCAAATTAAATAGTTTCGATGTTTTATGATAAAGGGGATGATACATTCAGGTCTCCAATGTGTCACTTTTATTAGGGATCAAAAGTTCATTCTCACTTCTATGTTTTACCTAATTCTTTACTTAAGAATTTAATCATTAATTGTCATGGTTTCTTTTGTTTCATATATATTTAGGTGACTCGTTTGATGTGCGGAGGATTCACTCTTGCGTTGCGTTTCAATCACACCATGTGTGATGCACTAGGTTTGGTGCAATTTGTGAAAGCGACGGAGGAGATGGCAAGAGGTTCAAACACACCTTCTCTATTCCCTGTTTGGCAACGGGAACGCTTATGCGCTAGAAATCCACCACAAGTAACATGTGTTCATTTAGAATACGAAGAAATAAATAACAAATCAGATACCTTCGTAAATACCAACCCAAATGAAATGGATCACAAATCATTCTACTTTGGTCCCACTGAAGTGAGGGTCCTCAAAAATCAACTTCCATTACACCATAGAAATTGTTCAACATTTGAGTTGTTAGCTGCTTGTATGTGGAGATGTAGAACAATTGCACTTCAACTAGACCCTAAAGACACTGTTCAATTTTCGTGTCTAGTTAACGCTCGAGGTAAAGATTATAAGATGGATATTCCTTCTGGGTATTATGGTAACGCAGCGGCATTTCCAGCTGTGTGTTCGCAAGTTGGTGCTTTATGCAACAATCCATTAGGGTATGCTGTTGCATTGGTGAAAAAAGCAAAGTCTGAAATGAGTGAAGAGCATATAATGTCTGTGGCGGATCTTATGGAGGTCAAAGGGCGACGACCGAGGCACCCGATTAAGGGGAACTACATTATTTCCGATTTAAGCAAGGTTGGATTTGATAGAATTGATTTGGGATGGGGGAAACCAGTTTTTGCTGGGGTTGCTGGTGCTAAGTCTAATTTTAGTTTCTTAAACAAGTACCAAAAAGATGGGGAGACTGGGACTCTTATACCTATACGTTTGCCGAGGCCGAGTATGAACAGATTTGAAGAAGAGCTAAAGAAAATGATTCAAGGATCAACAGATGATTCATTTGACATCATGGAGACTCCTCAGATTGCTTGCAAGCTTTAGATGATTTACCAATTATGTCACCTAAAAAATAAAAGAGGTTTTTTATGGACGTTTGAAATCCAATGACTTGTGTCCATGTGATTGATCATACAATATGTACAAGAAGAATTCGAATTAATCAAGAAAGAGATCTCATTTTTATGATGACACATCTTGTTTCATTTTAATTTATTAGAGGTCCAATGTATATTTACAACCTTACATACAATCTAAATATTATGGTCGCCGACCAATTACACCAGTCTTCGATTCAAGATATGCAAAACATTTGAGTGTACATAATGGATTTGTTAAGGCATTATCAAGCCGCTTCTTGGTAATTAGTACATGAGACTCCCGAAGTTGATCTTCGGAAACTTGATCTCAAACAAAATGATAACCTATTATCTGGGGCAATATTTTCGATTCGAGAGTGAATTACGAGCTAACTGGTAGCAACACTAACCACATTAGGATATGATAATTATAGATAAGCTATTATATCTGTTGGCACTCCAATGTTAAAGATTCCTAACATTGTTGATTTGATAAATATAATCTACCTTGTAACTGGTGAAACTAGGGAATAGCCAAATAGAATTTACATATTGGTACCTAGCCCTCGAAACTTGTTTGATACCATAAATAGATTTTCGTAATCTACAAACATAAGAAGAAGTTAGCATAAACGAAAACCTATTGAAATTGTAGTTTATTTAACCAAAGGACTCGAAGCAATTGTGATGACAATACTGGCAGCGATGAAACGGATGCTAATCTTTATATATAGGTATATTAATTCATATAACCCGTTGGCATCCAACTAAAATTTTGTTTAGGAGGGAACTAAATCCCAAGTGAATTAGAAATTTTATTTTTAATTTTAAACTTAATAAATTATAAAAGGATTATTTAAAAAATATTTTTCAGACAAATAACTAAATATATATTTGACATGCTGTTTTGAAAACAAATTGACAAAAAAAAATTATTTTAAAATATACCACATCAAAAATATCATTCTTGTTCTCTAAAATAAGAGCTAAGAATACTAGTTAAAAAATATTACCACATGCACGTGTTAACTTTATAGAGAAAAAATTAGTATGAGTTTTTGATATCACGGTGCCCCTGATTTATCTCTCTCCATCTTGCTACTGACAATCGAAATCTCTACTAATAGGGCAGCAATTGCTATCTCTATGCTGCGCATCAAGGAGCAAGATCAACTCTTTGGTTTCTATGATTTTAAATGACATGGGTAATTTCATCCAATGAATGGTGTTTGGTAATGTTTGATAGTAAAAAGTATGTGTGGTTACTTTCTAATTCAGTAATTTATTATGACTAATTTTGTAAATTTAACCTTTTTTTTATAGTGTACAATGAAAAAAAAAAAACTGCAATTTCTAAATTCTTATGTTGTGGTTAGAATAAAACTAAGATGAGAAATCAAAAATCTTCTCAAATTACATAATAAAATTTTACAAATTTAATCCAAAATAACATAGTTTTCTCAGTAAAAAAAAAAAATTCAAATAACCCGCTGATTTTTTTATTTTATTTTAAAAATTTTGGTGAATTCGTCACTACCAAATTAACTAATTGAGTTTGAGGTTTTGGAGAAGTTGGGGGAAAAGAAAGAGGTTATAAAATGTACGGAGAAAGAATTCAAACAAGTCTCATGTTAAATTTTTGTTAGTTTTAAGATTGTATTTAACCACTAAACGTCGTGTTTTGACATTTAAAAAGGAAAATTAATAGTAAATTAAATTTTAACTCTAAACATACTTAAATGACATGTGCTGTAAAGTGTAAACTTCTAGAAAAGTTTAAGAAAAATTAGATTATAAGAGAACTTGAATTCCGACGACCCAATATTTTAGGTTTCGCTGAGCGTCCAACTTGTCGACATGCTACATAGAGAATAGAGAATAGAGACAGAAGTGGTCCTTCATCAATTTTGCGAAACACATGGGCTTTCATCATTTGAAAATGTATGGCTGCGATGCATTCCATTTGCTTGTAGACAAGCTACATAGAGAGTTAGAGACGGAACTGGTGGCCCTTCTTCCTCATCAATTTCGACAGCCACGTGGGCTTTCATAATTTGAAAATATATGGTTGGGATGCATTCAATTAATCAATTTGTTTGGCAATCTTGGTGGCTCAAATTAAACATGGTACAAAACTACTTGTAACCACTAACCAGCCCCACGTCTAGGCCGCGGCTAAGTTACAAAACAATGTAACTAACAGCCCGCGGCTATTATTCGTTGGATTTGTTGACTGAAATTCAACGGATAGAAATTAATGGAATCGGTGGTGGCAACTTAATAAAATGATTAATTTCAAATACACCCACTTGATTCTACAACCATTATTTATCCCTTCAGGCTCTGTAGAGATATTTTAATTCATATATATATTTTAATTCATAACAAGCACTACAATACATACATACATACATATATATATATATATATATATATATATTTTAATTCATATAACCCGTTGTCATCCAACTAAAATTTTGTTTAGGAGGGAACTAAATCCCAAGTGAATTAGAAGAGGCAATCAAAACTTTTGCATTAAACAATAGAAAACAGTGTAGAAGAACAAGAAATTTCTGAAAATTTCAACTCTTCTATGACGTATCTAGATGATTTACATCCAGAAATTCTATGTTCCCTCACCTCAAGAAACAATTACAAACAAACATCGACTCCCAACAACAAAAATGGAGCCAACATAAACTACACGACAATCCTCACTACTCTCAATACAGGAGAAAATTTCATATAAAGCACTCTACTCAGCAATCCTTTCAAACTTCATTCTACCTTCATCCAAGATTGTCATGTGCTTCCTCTTCTTAGACAACTTAGTCAGATTTTGAAACCCATTTACCTCATCGGTAAACTGAGCTGCAGTCCGAGCCCGCAATTCTTCCAGACTTTCCCCTTCCTTTGCTCTTTCCAGCACCTGAAATGCGGTCGCAATTATAGCTATTATCTGATCATGTGCAACAAAGAATATCTATAAGAACTGGAAGACAGCTTACCAGATGCCGACCATAGAGATGGGTATTTGAAAGTGCTTCAATTGCATTTTGTGCCTCTTGCTTTGTTACATACTCAACGAATGCAAAGCCCCTATGATTTCCAAACTTCATTGGCAGCCTTAAGCTCTTAATCTGAAAAAATATGAAAACACAGAAGTAAGCAAGGGAAAAAGCATATGCAGCAAGTTCAGATATAAGCCTTACGGCATCACCCAGATGAATTTAAATGCAAGTAATACTTAAAAAGGGATTACACCTATGCACTAACAATCTTGCAACACAATTAGATATTTAATTGAAAACTTCCTAACAGAATTATACCAAGCACATCTTCTATTATCCTACATATAACATTTATTTTTGTCTCGTTATCTGGTTAATCAAACAATAGTTTAATATTGATATAATACGGCAATAACTCTTTCCAACTTGTCTTAGATTTCGTGTTACTGTTCCTTCCTTTGCATTTTTGATAAAATGCATCATTTCTCATCAAAATAAAATAACCACCTGGCCAAATGGGCTAAACAGATGTCTCAGATCTTTCTCTGTTGCCTCAAAAGCAACATTTCTCACAAGTAATTTTGTCGAACTCTTATCCTTCCCAGCCTTTTTCACCACTTGTTCATCCTTTTTGGCGTGACATAGTTGTAAGATGAGAGCATGCCCATCCAAAATAGTTCCCTAAAAGAAGTTAGACATATTGAAGATGCATCAGTTTCCAAAATTTAGAACTATATTCTGGAGATATTAACCTAACTTAGCATCTGGTAGCCACCTGTAAATCTCTGCATACATTTGTTGCTGTCTCCATAGAATCAAACTCTAAAAAGCCAAACCCCATAGAAACATTCTTTCCATTTTTTAGGTGCTTCTTTACCTGTAACAGGGTGAAACAGAACCATAAAATGAGTGAATTAAAGAATTATGAAAATCATGCATGATCTTTGAAGTGACCGGATAATTACCTTGACACTCAGAATTCTTCCCTCCCTCATGTGTTCACCAAAATGCTTTCTCAAATTCTCATCAGAAGTCTTAAAATTCAAATTCTTGACAAATAAAGATCGTGACTGAAACATGATGGACAAAAAGAGAAGTGAATGAAAAATCCATGCACAGAAACAAAAAGCAAAGACACTACAAATCCATACAGCTAGAAACTTTCAATTGAAGCACTGTAAGCATATGATTTAATCTCGTCACCTTATGATTCAAGAAATAGGTTAACGTGACTTTTCTAAAAGCAACCGTGTATCATAAAAAATGCAATTCAGAGAAAAATGATGCAACATGATCTATATAATATGTATCAACCTCCTTTCCAAATTACAGATAGAACAAATAGTACTGAACAACTGAAATTGTCAAATCCAAGCATATGGAAAGCATTCACCATTCTTCTCTGTTTTTGATGACTAGCTAAATTCATAAGAAAAACAAGAGGCTGCAAAAGAATTGAGTACATAAGGATTTGGGGAAGAAAAAAAGAGCTTAGAAAAAATAAAAGTAACGAAAGGAATAACACAAATCTAAGATTGCCAGAAATCCATAACATCTAAATAAAAATAAAATAGTAAAAGATGGCTATAAATCCAAAGAAAAGACCTCACAAATGCAGTGGTTTAACATGATTAATACTGACATTGTTGTTGATCGGAGATCAACAAGTCCAATCAACAAGCACATGAACAAATGGATAAAAATCTTTGCAATGTGCACCAACATATATAAATGATGAATAAAGAAAAAAGACCTAAAGATATGGACTAGAAGAATTGCAATCATCTACAGTCCCCGTACAACCAATAAACTAATCGCAACTTTAAAGAATACATTTGACATGTTTAAGGACCATAGAGGAACTAGATAAAAACAAGGCATAATCATGAAAAGAATTAGCAGAAATGAATATACAGCATGAAGCAGAACAGGTAAAAACAGCAAAACAAGAATTCAATAATATGACAGACCTCAACTCTATCAGGATCAATATCAACATCTGTTACTCCTTCCATGTATTGCTCTAGAAGAGCTCTCTTGGCATCATGTTCACCAACCACAGCATCATTCTTTCGATTACCCTTGGAAGTAGAACTTTGACTGAGGACATCGCTAGGAGCCCACTCCAAATACAACGGAACACCCCTTCATTATTAATACAATAAAACAACTTTAGATTTTGACAAAAAATACTGTCTAAGTAGCTATTGTACACCTATTATTCAATAGAGTGATGCTACAGATACAAACTCTTGGTACAAAATATTGCATTCAAAACGATTTGGTAAAGAATTGGCTGGACAGAAACACAAAAGTCAGTTCATTTAATAAGAGCAAGTAATATAATCCACATAGAAATCATACGATAGCACCATATCAATTAGTAGAAAGTAGTTTATACAAAGAGTTTTTATCCTTAGCATTTTTCTACTTGATATGCACAAAAGGTGTTGCAATTTTGTTCATCTCTACTACAATGTCTGGTAAGGAAAGAGTTTTTCTATAAATATGTTTCATTTATTCCTTAAATACCTACCATTATTCTACTTGATATGCATAAAGGGCGTTGCTATTTTGTTCATCTCCACTACAATGTCTGGTAAGGAAAGAGTTTTCCTATAGATATGTTGCATTTATTCCTTAAATACCTATAAAGATGAAAACTTTAAAAAGAAAAGGTATGGAAAAAGTTGTTAGCAGAAGGTTATTTTACTTTAATAACCAACTCAAACCTACATCTAATCTCCTATCATAAATGGTAGTTCATATCAAAAGCAATCTACATTTTCTTACCCTCAAACAGCTGATATATTGCTCTGAGAGAGAGAGAGAGAGAGAGAGAGAGAGAGAGAGAGAGAAACAAAAAAATACATAAAAATTGCATCTAACCAGGGCACATTTCTGCTGTTTGCAGGTGCTGACCACATATATAGGAGTATGTGTTTTGCTAAAGTTTTAACTAAGAAACCTTTTCTTGAATATTTAGTCAGTATGTCATCAAGTCCATGTTCCATAAGATTTGTAAGAGGTTCAACCAATGGCCTCAAAAGAAACAAAGATTTACATACTTGTAACGCTTGTATGCTAAACCCTTGAAAGCAGCAGCAGCTTCAGCTGGTCCGAGGAAAACAACCTGAAATGCAATGCACATAGATAATTAAGAGGAGGAAAGAAGAGGAGGGGGGGGAGAGAGAGAGGGAGGAAAACAACCTGAAATGTAATAATAATTCTATCAGGCTACACAACAACATTAATTCAGGCATATAGCAATTGTGGTTCTTTAGAGCAGCATCTTTTCCATATATGGTTAAGTAAATTAAAAATCAGACAAGTCTGATGTACTTAACCCTCAAAGATTGGCATTCTATTAGTATGATAATACATCTAAAAATTGTTCTTGAATAATGCTACTCCAAATAGAAATGTCGTCAATGGAAACTAAACACACTACTAATCTATCCACTCTTTAAACTTTCAAAGCTACCGACCAAGGAAGTGGGGAGGAGGGGGCGCAGGGTATGATTGGGAGAGGGAGAAAGAGTTTTTCACAGGTCCAACTATCTAAACCAATGTCTAAATCCGACTCAGGAGGCACACCACCAACTTAATCAGAGTGTTCCCTAAAAGAACAAATGCAATCAAACTCTATGTTTCAATATTCAATTGTAAGTTAAGCCTCTAAATTATTGGAGTTGCATCCAATTCCACTTGTGTTAAAGAAAAGCATCAATCAAAAGCAGCCAGTGTTACTTGAACACGAAGCCTTGCTTTGAGTCTTATAAACAAAAACAGAAAATTGCCACCACAAGATTTATATCCTGAAAGTGGCAAATTACACTGTTAAATAACAAGCCAATTATGCCTTTATGACCACCATCAACAGTCTCAAGTCATGCCCATTTTGCCATCTTTAATTGAATAGTCTTCATTGCACCAAACAAAATAATCCCAGTTTAGTACAGAGCCACATTTAACGTCCCAGAATAATCACAGATTTATACATATTCACTCTTGTCTCTCTAGAAAATGAATATCCTTAGTCAGCTACATTCAACATTGATGAAAATCACTGACAGCCTACTTAATCATAAGAATCTGCATTTTTTCTCTCACCTCTTTATTCATTCTATAAGGATCAGGTTAGGGATGCATCAATTCTACATACTAGCAGTCTTAAAACACACTGTGACTGTTCAAAAAAAGGATTACACGGAAAATAATTCAGATCTGAAAAGGATGCTTACCAAGGCCAATGTTTTTGTTGAAGGAAGAATAACTTTGTCCAAACTGCCAAATTTACCAAACATCTTAGCTAGTTCACCTTCAGAAGAATCATAAGGCAAGTTCTTCACTAAAAATACATGGTTGCTTCTTTTCGGACCGTCAATTTTCCCAGCAGAAAATTCCTCCAAAGATGAAACATTTACCCCAGCATTCGTAAGAGCTTTTTTTGTCTCTGCAATAACTTGAGTTTCACCCAAAGCAATACGCACAGCAAGATCATTGGCCTCTCGGTCAAGTAAATCACTCTTGCTAACACTATGTTTCCTAGCAATGTTTTCTACAACCTATTAACAGGCAAGATGAAACACAAAAATGAGACCCGAATTCAAACAGAAAAATTTATATCAACCATAACCACAGACATGGGAATGCAAGTGCTTTAAATATTTGAAAAAACAGGACAACAAAAGAGCCTTATTTATGATAGAATAATTATTTCATCAGATAGAGATTGGTGAAATGGTTATGAATTATTTAAAAGACAAATCAACATCGAAAAAATAGTTTATTAGGACAGGCAAAAAAAATCATGTCTCCTGTCTTTTTCAGGTCAGCATACCGTATCAGGGCGCATAAACAAACTATTCCATGCTTTCGTATTTCCACTAGCTTCAGATGCCTTCCTTTCTTCCTCCCTCCGTTGCTTCAACGTTTTTGTAGAATTGTGAAGCCTAAAAAGAAAACAGTGTCAAGGTCCATCATACATAGGTAAAGCCACAAACCTTGAAGCATGGATTCCAAAAGCAAACTCACTCTTGTTTGTCTGAGGATTTCTTGTGTCTTGCTGCCATAACATGCAGCAATCTACCTTGGAAAATTGAATTATCTACTATTTCTATGGCCCTGCACATAAAACCAAGTAATCAATGACTTGAACAAAAACAGGAAGGAAGATAAATAAACAAGTGTAGGATAAGATCCAAAACCAACTCAAACAGAACATCCATCCTGCAATGTGTCAAACCATTGGCCAATAAGAAATTTCTAATACCATAGATCTGTAATCTACCATGTGATCCAATACTAAACAATCTGCAAACCGAAAAAGTTCATGGACCTCAATAACTATGAGTAATGCATAGAGAAAAAAAAAAAAGAATCCCAATCAACAGTATACTGAGAAAAATTAAGTATACAAACAAAAGGATGAAAGTCTAACATGGTCTAGTTGTCACTGCACCTTGACCATGTCAGCAAACCATATACAGAAATTCAAAGCTTAAAATGGTTAGTTATGCCACCAAATTCAAAGCTTAAAATGGTTAGTTATGCCATATGAAATACCAATGCCATCAAATTCAAAGCTTAAGATGGTTAGTTATGCCTTCCGAAATTAGTTATGCCTTCCAAATACCAATGTGATGGCACCTGTCTTAGCTCAGAAAAGAGAAGACAAAAGCCTCTTGCAGATTAGCGGTCAAGAAGGACAAAAAGCCAACATCTTCTAGCTCTCCCTGATGAACTACCATATATCCAACTTACTTTCTTTTTCCTTTTGTCTTTGTTTGTTTGTTTTTTTTTTTTAAATAAGAAAACTGCGTGTCTACAAGTATTTGTATTCCAACTTTCTTTCTTATTCCCAAGTTACGCAAGAAAGCATATTTATGAAGTCTCAATTAAGGACAAATTTCAGAGACCTCCTAATAATCCACCAATGAGCAATACCAAGAAGTTTTAAGTAACAGAAAACATACTCATTTAACCTTTAACCCGAACACAAGTACCTTGATGCAGATTCTGGAATTGCATAAAGAACATAAGCTATCCCTTTGGACCGTTTTGTGTCCTTATCAACAACAATGTGGACCTCTGAGACATTGCCAAATTTACTGAAGTGCTCCCTTAGCTCATCTTCACTGTTTACATAAAGATTTATCATAAGTATATTTATAGTCATATATATGGACATTATGAAAAAGAGGCAGTAAGGTACAGACGTTGTTGTATATGGAAGATTACGGACAAAAAGACGACCACTTTCTAAAACATCTTGTTGCTTATCTTTTGAACTTGATGGTGGATTCCCTGGGTCAACAATTTCACCATTGGCATCTTCTTCTCCAACCCCAGAATAAGTTGAATCCTTTATAATACTATCACATTCTTCATTAGAATCACCAATGTGGTCATTCTCTTCCTCCTCCTCCTCCTCATCATCATCATCATTACCAGTAGCATCATCTTCACTTTCAGAATCTGACCAATCTTTCTTCACTCGACTCTTAAAATAATCCATATCTGACATGAATTCATCATCAGCAGCATTTTTTGATTTCTCAGTTGCCTGGCTATCTGTTATCACATTGGATTTATTCGACTGAACAGGGAATGAAATTGATTTCTCCCCTCCTTTGATTGCTTGTGATACATTCTCAGTGGCCTTCTGGTCAGCCGTGAGACCAATCAAGGTATCATTTGCCCACATTTTTGACTTGACCCTTGGCTGCATCACCTGGAGAAATTCTTGAAGCTGAGGATCGTCATTCTCACTAACCTTTTCAATGGTCTTTTTCTCTCCTCTTTTAGCAGCAACAACAGGATTATTATCATTTTCTGACACTTCTTTTTCTTTCTTCAAAGAATATCGACTCCATGGACGAGGCATATTTGGATCCCCCACTTTACGAGCAATCTAGAAACAAGCTATAGAGTGTTTAATTATTTTTATGTACACTTGGACACTTGACAAAATATAATCAGCAAATTATATATTAATCAACCAAATATACCTTAATCAGACCAAACAAAAATACTAACCCTTTACATTCCATGAGTACATTAACCCTCAGCATACATCAAATTCATTTCAGATTCATGAAGTCACTTAAAATGATAACTAAATCACTTAAGTTAATTTTCACTCAATAATCTCCCAATTATTGCTAAAAGCATGTAAATAATAAGAAAGCAAAATTCATCAACTCTGAAACTTAAAATAAAAAATCAATAAAATAAAACAGATGAATAACAAAAGCCGACCTCACAAAAGATTCTACAAGTGTCAAGGTAAGATTTGTTGAAGTACTTTATAGCTTCCTCAGCTTCTTGCTCTGTACGGAAACCAATAAAAGCAAATTGTCTGCTCTTACCATCTCTAAACAGAAATAAAAACACAGCAATATAACCAAATTAAAAAAAAATTAAAAATTCCAGCAAAATTAAAAAACGAAAAAAAAAATTACTTGGTTCGCATAAGCTTGGCGTCGGTTATTTCTCCTTTCTGAGAAAAAACATCTCTCAGGCGATCCTCCTTCAAGTATTTCGGTAGATTCTTCACGCAAATTCTCGACCTGTACATTCAAAATCGTCCGAGCAAATTCAAGTTTAATTCGATCTTTTTTATAAAAGAAATAAGAAAATAAAAAAATACATAAGTTAATTAAGAGAGTTGAAAAGTGAAAACTTACATTTTTTTTTTTTTTTTTGTGTGTCCGATAGAGGCTTCACCGTTTCAGTGTCTTAACGAGGAGAGCTAGTGAGCGAGAGAGAGGGTAATGGTTGCTCCTGGCTGAATTTTGAAGTACTGACCTATAAATTAGGGGCAGTTGTGAAAATAGAACGCTATAGAGATGTATTTTAGAAAACAATGCTATTTATATGGGCTATTTTGCAATTTACGGCCAATTTGGATTTTGGACCTCTTCAAAGGCCCACTAAAATGTGCTACACTCGTGATCGTCGGTTCACTATCAAATTACATGTCCTTTGTATGTGTGTGTGTATATATATATATATATATATAGGACTCACTTTGTATATTAATTAAATTTTCTTTTTGAAAATAAATAATTAGCTATATTACATTTGTGAATGCAGAAATATGAGAATAGTATCTTCTCTTGATTTGAGTACTATTGAGTAGTGTATGAGTAAGATATAATTTTTTTATTTATTAAATAATAATTAACATTTGAATTATTTACTTAGTACATAATTAAATTAGGGAAAAATCCTAATCTAAATATGGCAACGAAAAAATAAATGAATATGGGACGGTATAAATGAAAATAATACAAAAAATTACATTACTTATATTACATCTCAAGAAAAAATAAAACAATATTATTTAGTGAATTGTCTTGCTCTAGATGTAAAATCTCATTTCAACAATCCTATCTTTATTATTATTATTGTTGTTGTTGTTTTGTTGAATTCTAACAATGCTACTTTGAAAGCAAAATGCCAAAAAGATGAATAGACTACAGTGAAAATGGAGAGAAAATCAAAAAGAGTGATAGCTGACCAGTAAGAAAATTGTAACCTAACGAAATATTAAAGTTGTTCAATATAAGAGCAAAACTGAATTTTACAGATTTACAAATGACAATTCAAATAGTTTTAAGATATGGTATCATAATTTCTAACTCTTTGAAGAAAAATATGAATTCATGATATTAAATTTCTCTAAAAATTAATTTCCAATCAATTTGTTCCAACCAAACAAAAAAATAATAAAATATTACAAATTGAACTCCTTTCTCCCTTCCTCTCTTTGTCAACTATAAATGAGCTTAATGGTGTGTTTACATCCACATATTCGAAATGAGAATGAAAGAATTATAATCAAACATGTGTTTACTTGTATGGGAATGGAAATCAATCATGTAGGTCTCATATAAAAATGAGATTGATTAATGGGATTCTGATTTCGGGAGGGGGGCTTGGGCATCAGACACCCATTCCCTAAATTACTCAAATTATCTCCAATAAATTTTTAATATCAAACTATCCTCATTGGAAATGGAAAGTTTTAAATTGAAAAAAAAAAAAAACCTAACATCTGTAAACCGAAAAATCGCGTCTGCTGCCCAAAGGATTGCCTACTACTGATCATCATCGCACCTACTGATCGTGGTCTCGCTTGCTGGTCGTGATTGGCTGTCGATTGTCATTGCTTGCTGCTCGAGATTGGCTGTCGATTGTCATTGCTTGCTGCTCTTGGTCGCTTGCCGATCGTCGTCATGTGGTGGCCTGCTGCTCGTTAACCCGCCTACTGGTCGTGGTTGCTAGTCGTCGTCCCTTGCAGCTCGTCATAGTTGCTGCCATCGTCGTTCATGGTTGCTGCCGTTCATCCCTCCAATCTTCATCTTTATGTAAGCTCATCCTGTAGATTTCCATTGTAACACGAACATTAATTTGGAAACAATAATATAATAACATAATTATACTCATAATTATAATAACATAATTATATTAAAAATAATTTAATAACATAATTATGCTGTGTGCGATTCTTGAATTATAACATAATTATGCTTGTCAAAATATTAAAAATAAAATTAGAGTTAATAATTAGTCTAATGAACTTAAAAAATTTACAATTACATGAATATAACTCTTGAATTTTTCTAAAAAAATTGATTGGCCATTGATTGTAATTATAATTTTATATTTTAAATTACTTGGCACGATTTCATTGTTTGTATTACTTGGCCTGATTTCATTGTCTGCTTATTTGTTGTTTAATAATAATTCTAAAATTAGATTAGTGTTGATTGGCTTAATTTGTGATGTTGAGATGTAGGATGACTCGTTTGTTAGTAAGAAAGAAGAGAGTATTGGTAGTTATACACAGTTTGGTAATGATGTTAAAAATGATTATAGTTGTATGCACAGCCATATGCTCTCATGTTTGTATAACTTATCAACGAAAACTGAAAAGTTGCAAGTCATACAATAAAGTTTATCAACAACTGAGTTTTCGTATGGTTTGGCTTTTGAGAGTGATGTGAAATGTTTGCCACAATTAAGAACGGATAGACAAACCTTTCAAAAATTATGTACGCTCCTTCATGAGAAAGTGGGCTTAGTTGGTACTAGAAATGTGTCGTCCGAGGAAATGCTTGTAATGTTTTTGTACATTTTAGTACACCATTTGAAGAATCGAGTGATTGGTTTCAATTTTAAAAGATCCCGGCGAACAGTTAGTAAATGTTTTCATAAGTGTTTAAAGGCAATGATTAGATACCAAAAAGAGTTTTGGAAAAAATCGAGTCAATGTTAGAGAATTCAATGGACCCAATATGGAAATGTTTTAAGGTACCTAAAATATTGCATTGATATTTTCTGTCATTTACTTATGTATATTAACTTACTATTTTTTTTAATTTAATATTTGAGAATTGTTTGAGAGCAATAGGTGGTATATATATAAAAGTTCACGTTTGAGGTCGATAAACTAAGATATAAAATTAGAAAAAATGAAATTGCAACAAATGTCTTGGGGGTTTGTTCACAATATATGCAATTTATTTATGTATTACTGGGATGGAAGGGCTCAACGCATAATATGCGAGTACTAAAAGATGTTATTTCTAAAAGAAATGGTTTAAAAGTCCCCTATAGTAATAATTTTAATAAAATTATTTTTACATTTTAAGATTGTATAATTAATATTGCGTCGTTTATTTATGGCAATTTTTTTGTCAATAGGCTATTATTACTTGGTTGATGTGGCTACACCAATATGATAGTTTTTCTTTCACCATTTAGAGGTCAACATTACCATTTGAATGACTTTAGAGATGGACATCAACCTACTACTCTAGAATAGTTGTTTAAAATTAAGCATTCTAGTGCTCGCAATTGATACATGGAGCCTTCAAATGAGTGTACTATTTAGAGATAAAATTTGACCCAAGATATGTAGAACACATGGCAAGAATGTAGAAATTCATAAAGAGTTTTTTTAACATTGGAAATTGTATTCTTGTGTGCATTTGATTCTGTATTGTTATTAACATTTGGATAATATTATTTGCTTTTGGATATTTATTTGAATTTTTTTAACATTTGGATATTATATTGTTAGTTACATTTGGATATTTATTTGAATAAAGTTATTTATTTGATTCTATATTGTTATTTAAATTAATATTTGATATTATGTTATTTGAATAAATAAGATGAGTTCCATTCCAACTCCAACTCCTAGAGGTCGGGGTATGAATAAACACTATTAAACAACAGCCCAAGATAATGCATTGATTGAAGTATTTTTGGAATTGAGTCAAATCCTATGTGGCAGACAAATTGTGGTTTTAAGAATGGTATTTACAACAGTTGAGAAATAAGTTGGAAGCAAAATTGTCTGAATATGGTTTAAAAGCATCTCCTCACATTGAGTTTAGCGTGAAATGGTTTAAGCACAAATGGAGTGTTATGTCAAATATGTTATCTCTTAGTGGGTTTGGTTGGGATGCTAATAAAATAATAATAATATGCGAAAAAGATGTTCTTCATGAGTATGTGAATGTAAAGTTTTCAATTGTATCATGTTACTTTTATTATTCAACTTAAATTTTTGTTATTGTGACATTGTTATTATTAATATTTTTAAAGAAAAGAAAGGAGTCTGTTAGTTTATTTACAAGCTATTTCCACATTATCACACTTTGTTTGATATTTATGGTCGAGATCGAGCAACTGGAGCTAATGTTGGCAATGCAGACGATGATGAAGATGAGATATATGAAAGTGATAATATTAGTGTGAATTTAGGAGATGAGTCAATTAATGAGTCTGTTATGGAATATTTTTTTAATGGTATGTCAAATACTCCACATTCGATTATTGTTTCTCAACAAGCAGATTCTACTCTAAGTTGTTCAACAAATAGGTCTATGAAAAGAAAGAGCAAGGACAAACCATTTGACCAAATGTGCTCAACTATTGGGACAATGGCTGAATTGGTGGCAACAACTGTACTTAAATTAGATAGTTTGATTAATGTGCTTTCTACTTCTGATAAGGATACAGCTGATTTACAAGCTAAGTTATATGAAGAAATGAGCACAAGTGAAGGCTTGCGTGATTAAGAAATATATGATGCAACTAATATATTGGCCAAAGAACATGATTTGTTACGTGTGTTCTTTACATTGCCTTATCACCTCAAGAAAACATATGTTATTCAAATGTTTCGTCGTGGGATGCAGTCTAATATCAATTAGCAATGCTTGAACAATAATTATATATGTGTGCATGTAAGGATTGTTAATTTCATATTTGTATTAAGTATTGTCGAGTGTTTGATGTATTGAAAGTTATTTTGAATTTACATATGCATTTTATGCTTCTTATATTTTGTACCTTAATTTATTACCTTATTTATTTATTTATGCAGTTATTATTATTATTATTATTATTACTACTACTACTATTTTAATTATTTATTATTATCATCATCATCATCATCATAGAATTCAAGTCTAATAATAATTATTATTACTATTTTAATTATTATTATCAGTATTACTAATACTATTTTAATTATTATTTATTATTCTTGTGGAATTCAATTCTAATAATAATTATTACTACTATTTCAATTATTGTTGTTGTTGATGATGATGTCGTTGTTGTTATTTATTAATTATTGCTATAATTTATTTTATTAATTATTAAGACAATAAAAAATAAAGGTCCATTTCAATTTCAGGATAAAATAGATATATAAATGAAACTTAAGTTCATTATTTTGATTCTTACAGTCTAAATGACACAAATATCTTATTCCTTACGTTTAACTACAAAATTTTGAAGGGGGTTGGTTTTTTTTTTGTTGACTCCATTGAATTAATTAATCAGGAACACTAGCACTGTAGCACAACTTCACAAGTCGTCAGCCGTGCCTCCTCCATGAGCCTCCATCTCCGCGGTTCTCTCTCCGTTCTTCATCGATCTGTCACTGTTCTTCATCGATCGTCATTGTCACAAGATCAGCTGCCATTGCTCCGCCACTTTTGCGCATCTGCCGCCATTAAAGCCACCGTCCAGCTATCGCGCATACCCCCAACTGCCGCCGCTGCCACCACCGACAGCCAGCACACGATAGCCACAGCCACTCACAAAGCAACAGCCACTTCTGCACCTACGATCGATCGCCGCCGCAAGTTGCTGCTACTGAACCCGAAAGCTTATGAATTCTATCCATGGTATATAACTATATACCACGGATCTGCACCCTTGCCTGCTTGCCTTGATTGCCGAAATGACCCCATCGGCCGCTGGTGTGGTACTCAGCCACTGCCGGACACCACTTCCCACACCGGACGACCTGGCTGCCAACCACGACCAACCTTTGCAACCACCGAACACTCACGCCCTTAGCCCACGCAGAAGCTGCCCACCACTGAGTCAACTCAGTGTGACTCGAGCCACTTGGCCCATGTACCATCCATGCAACGTCCTTCCTCCGAGCAGTTGTTGTCCCAGCCTGAACGATCTCTTTCCCGTGGCCAACATGCCCTTCCTAACTCGGTTCTACAGCCCCAGGCAGACGTGATAAAGCCACAATCCCAAGCAGACTTATCTCAGACACAACCGGCTCCCCGTGTTCTAACCCGGGCCGCATCTACCTCCCACCCCAAGCAACCGGCATCATACGCGACAGCTGTGAACCCAGCCTCATTCTCAACCCCACCGCCTCCCCAAGACCGCACAAATCCTTCCTTGATGCAGCTACAGGTTCTCACCTAGTCCGTTGGTTCCGGTCAAACCAGTATCGTTGCACTGCAGTGAGCCGGCTGTCATATTCTCTAAGGAGGAAATTCAGATTATGACTGAGTCGTTTAAACTTGCCTTGCTTGGAAAATTTTCATTCGGCAGGCCATCCATGGATATTATTCGTAAGTTTTTTGTTTCTCTTGGTCTCAAGGGGAATTCCTAGATTTCGTTGCTTGATAACCGGCATATGTTGATCAAGTTATCGATAGAGAAAGACTACTCACGGATTGGGTTCACCAGACATGGTATGTGAATGGTCGGGGGATGCGGATTTTCAAATGGAGTACGGACTTTCGTTGTTCAGCGGAGTCTCCTATTGTCCTTATTTGGATAAGTCTCTCTTATTTATCAGTTCATTTTATTCATTTCAAGTCTGCTTTATTTTCTATTGTTGGGGCTATTGGTACCCCTCTGCGTGTTGATCACGCAACGGCTTCGGTTAATAGACCATCGGTTGCTAGGGTTCTGGTTGAATATGATATCTCGCGGCATGGAGAGGGTAATTTTGGTTTTTGGCAGGATGTTGTATTTGAGAAGGTTCCTGCTTATTGCTCTACTTGTAAGCACTTGGGTCATGCTGCTGAGACTTGTTATGTTTCAAACCCAAGTCTTTATAAGCCTCAACCGTCGAAGGATAATAGGCAGCTTACTGTTCCTGATAAGGGTAAAAAGACCATGTTTTCAGCAGATGTATAGCCACGGGTTGATTCTAATACCCGGTATATTATTATTTCGGATAATCGGCCTCTAGGGCCTGTTGCTACTAATTTTATTGACCGATCAGATGCTAGTCCTACCCCCCACAAAAAAAAACAACAAAATTTTAAAGCAAAAAGAAAAAAAATTCTTACAGTCTAAATAAATAATTTATTTTAATTTTCATCCTGATTCTAATTTGAGTAAATTTCGATTCCAACTTATTCCGATTATTCATTAATAAATACAGCATAAATGTACGAAGGCAAACATCTAATGTTATGGACCAAAAAAGAAATTAACAAAGCATCAATGTCATCAAATACATTTTTACCTTATATGACGAATACAAATGTCAATTATTATATAACATTGGAGCCATGTAACTTGCAAGACAAATGGCATTCTTTGACAAAAAAAAATTAACAAAGGATCAATGTCATCAAAGACATTTTGGCCTTATATGGCGAGTACAAATATCAATTATTGTATAACGTTGGAGCCATGCAACTTGCAATATAAGTGGCATTCTTTGACAAAAAAAACAAATTAACAAAGCGTCAATGTCATTAAAGACATTTTGGCCTTATATGGTGAATATAAATGTCAATTATTGTATAACGTTGGAGCCATGCAATTTATCAGACAAATGGCATTCTTTGAAACCATAATTTTTAAATGTGGTGTATTCATATTTTGATAGTCAAGTCAATTATTGAGAAATTTTATGGTGCATTCCATGATTTCATTTTTATGTCACATGAAAACCACCCACCAAGAACATTTTGATTCCTTTTGATATGTGTCAAATGTTTTTTATCTTCGAATCTACTAAAACAAAAATAAAAAATGAATTTACCAAAATAGTGTTTTTTTTCCTTCACTTTCTATCATACTTGTATTTTGAAATAGTTCATTAAGGTTAAATTATTTTTGTAATCTTTTTTCATTTTAGGTATTGATTAATTATCTCATAAAAGTACTTTAAACGTGCAAATTAATAGTTTCTAAAAAATGCATTTTGATTTATAGAATCACCCTTTAAATAGAAAGTTTTTATTAAAAGGCAAACTATTTTACTAATCAACTAAATAGAATTATAACTCAAATATAAATACCAAAATAAGACAAGTCCCAATAATATATATATATATATATATACACACACTCATGCACCCACGTACACTACAAGAGAAATAATTTTTTATTACTACTGAACACAGTTGAAAGAAGTATCATTATGTTGAAAATGTGTTTTTCCAATGGTAGTTGCTAATACCTAGGTTGGGAAAACACTTTTTCAAATCAGTCACAGTAAATATACTTATTTCGAGTGAAATTGATCATCTTAAATATATAAATATAGATTGAAAATTAATATAGACATGCAAACCAATATTTAACTTAAATACATAAATATAGATTGAAAATTAATATAGACATGCAAACCAATATTTATGACCACTTTAAGCTGGAAAAAAAAGAATATTTTTAATTTTCTTTAGCGGTTGTATTTGTAATTCAATTTTAACTAACTAATTACCATTAAAAAACACTATTCTTTAGGGGCAAACCAATTGAAAAAAATAAATTATAGTTGAAAAAATATTAGTTGTAATTGATTATGCAATTGAAAATATGTTGTTTTAGTTGGAATAAATTATATTTCTAATTAATTTTTAGTATTACCAAGAAGATGATCGTTGAAATTATTTTATTATCCTTCATAGTTAAAAAGATCATTTTATTAATTGTCTCTTGAAAAAAGATTCAATGAATTAAGAGACAAATATATGGTTGGAGTAATAATACAACCACAAACTCTTGTATAAATTTATTTTATAGAAATTGATGTAGCATAATTAAATTGGTCAAATTAAAGATTCATTGGTCCGCACAATTTTTTTTTTAATATTTTCATTCAACCAATGAGTTAATGTCAAATCAGTTTGTACAAAATAAATTTGTACAAGAGTTTATAGTTGTATCATGACTATTTTAACAAATACATGTGTAACTTAAACAAAATGTATTTTAACAAATACATGTGTAACTACTGCAATGACTTTGAAATCAATAAATTAATGGACAAATATTATTTTATAAATAATTTCAACAAATACATGTGCAACTTTAAAAAATACAAATAATATACTAAAAGCTACATGCTACTACAATGACTTTGTTGCTAAAAGATAAAATCAATGTGGTCAATCATTAAATTATTGACAAATATTTAAATAAAATATAATACAGTAAAAAGTATAGGATACTATTGTAATGATATTTTGGTGTAGAAAAATATAAAATTAATATGGATTGAGCAAATGCTTCCTTGTAAAAATTGAAGATCATTTTTTATTCTTAGGCTGTTGATTCCTTGCATAACAACATAAAAAAAATTAAGATATATATATATAATTCAATATTAATTAGTTTTCTTTTTGAAAATAAATAATAACTAGTTATATTACTTATATTACATTTATTGATATAAAAATATGAGAATTATAATTCTCTCCTGATCTTTATTGAGTACTGTATGAATAAGATTTAATATTTTTATTTTATTTATTTATTAAATATCAATCAACAACTAAGTTATTTACTCAGTATATAATCAAATCAGAAAAGAATCCAATCCAATTATGGTAACAAAAAAATAAATGTATATGGGATGATATAAATAAAAATAATACAAAAATTTACATCACATGTATTATATCTACGAGAAAAAAATAGAGCAACATCATTTAGTGAATTTTCTTACTCTACATGCAACCAATATCATTTCAACAATCCTATTTTTTCCTTTTTTTTTTTTTGGATAAATTCTACAATGCTACTTTGAAAGCAAAATGACAAAAAGATGAATCAACTATAACAACTGTGAAAATAGAGAGAAAATCAAAAAGAGTGATTGTTGGTTAGAAAAAAAAGTTGCGACCTAATGAAATATTAAGGTTTGAGCTTTCAATTTTAAAATTTTATAAATTTACAAATGACAATTCAAATGTTTTAAGATATTTCATCCGAATTTCTAACTCTTTGAAGAAAAATTTAAATTCATGTTAGATATTAAATTCCTCTAAAAATTAATTTTTGATCAATTTATTCCAACCAAACAAAGGAAACATTAAAGATGATGCATTCAACTCCTTTCTTCATTGCTGTCCTGTCAACCGTAACATGACCTTAAAATGTCCGTATGAACGCAATGCTTAATGTTATGGACCGAAAAAGAAATTAAATTAACAAAGCGTCAATATCATCAAAGACATTTTAGCCTTATATGATGAATACAAACGTTAATTATTGAATAACGTTGGAGCCATGCAACTTGCAAGACAAATGGCATTATTTGAAACCATAATTTTTAAATCTGGTATGTTCACATTTTGATCAAGTCAACTGATTGAGAAATGTTATGGTTCATTCCATGACTTCATTTTCAAGTCACATGAAAGCCACCCACCAAGAACATTTTAATTCCCTTTGATATGTGTCAAATATTCTTTATCTTCGAATCTACCGACTACCAAAACAAAAATTAAAAATGGATTTAAGAAAATAGTGTTTTTTCTCCTTCGCTTTCTATCATATTTGTATTTTGAAATATTGTATTAAGATTAAATTATTTTTGTCATCTTTTTTTCATTTTAGGTATTGTTAATTATCCCATAAAAAGTACTGAAACAATAATTTACACTTGCAAATTAATAGTTTCTGAAAAATGCATTTTGATTTATAGAATCACCCCTTAGATTCTCGTCGATTAATAATTATATAAACAAATAAATAAGTACCAGTAAATTATTTAGCACCAATAACTCAACTTGGTACATATAAAAAATTTATTAGATTAATACACTAGTTTATTTCAAAATACTTTAATTAAACTAGCTTTTATTTTCCGAACTCAAAGCACTAATACAAAGGTTTTAAATTCAATGGTGATCTAATATCTGCGTTAATATTTTTTCAAGCTAGCCTCACATTATTTTTTTGTATACAATTATATTGACACATATAACATAATATATTTAAAAGTTCAAAGTAACTCAAAGCAACGCCGAATCCAAATTCTCTAGGAAGACTTCCTGTTACAAAGGTCAAATAGTCATCTTCTTGATTTCTTCTTCGAACCTCTCCATAGCTGAGAATGGCAAGCGTATCGGCACCACAATCCCACACTCCCCATCATTTTTTTTCTGATAATTCACATAAAAGCTAATGAATAACGCAGACCCTGAAATTCCAGCAAACACAGGCTTTCCCCACCCAAAATCAATCTCTTCAAATCCAGCTCGAGTTGTGTCCGAAACAATGAAGTACAAATCTCCCATAATTGTGGGCCCCGGTCGACCTTTAATCACCATAAGATCAGCCACGGATCTTATATACTCTTCATTCACTTCGGCCTTTGCCTCCTTCACTAACTCCACAGCATATCCCAGTGGACTCTTACACAATGCATCAACTCTTGAACACACAGCTGGGAACACAAACGTGTTCCCATAATACCCTTGAGGTATCTGCATATTGGAACGCTTGCCTCGACTATTAAATGCGAATGAAACTCGAACAATCTCATCTGGGTCCAATTCAAGTGCAACTGTACGGCATCTCCATATGCTGGCAGTTAGTAGCTCAAATGTTGTACAGTTTTTATTAAGATGTGGAGGAAGCTGGTTTCGAAGTGACATTATTTCTTTGGGACCAAAGAAGAATGCTTTGTGGTCTAAGTCATTAGGGTTTTTGGTTCTTAGGGTAGCTTTGGTGGGGTCTATTTGGTCATATTCATGGTGGATACAAGAAATTCGAGGTGGGCTTCTTGCGTTTAGGAGCTGTCGTTGCCAAATTGGAAGTAAGGATGGTGCCTTTTTGGCATTATCCCAAGCCATTTCCACCATGGCTTTCAAGAATTGCGCGAAACCAAATGCATCGCTCATTGTGTGGTTCCAACGTAATGCAAGAACGAATCCTCCACATATCAATCGAGTCACCTTCATGAGAAACAAATAATGAACACCGAAAGGTTAGGTTGGTTATACGCTTATTCAGAAAGCGGTAATAGAGAAAACCATTGGTATCATTAGAAAGTAATGGAGCAATTTTTGAAGGAAGAGAATTCACAAAATAAAATCTAAAAGAGAGGTGCAAATTTACCAAATAATAGGTAAATACCATTTGCTTCAGGACAAGTATGATTGATATCAAAATTTATTTGGAAAAAATTGAAAGTTAATTTTTCTTATAGAGTTTTGAAACATGACGGGAAAAAAAAAATAATATACTAAAAGTACAATCCAGGGTTTTGACAAATTTTCCTTCAGAATTTAATTTTTAACATTGTTTTCAGAATAGAAAAGAAAAGAAAAAAAAATCTAGCCATACATATTTAAAATTCGGTTTGAAGTAAAGTCACTCACCTGAATTAATAACAATGGGCAACCAAGAGTGCCTTCAGAGCCTGGAACATTATAAAGTAGCTCATCCAAATATGGACTCGGTGGCATAATTTCATCATCACCAAGCTGATCAAGTGAGAAGTCAGCATCAGCCTCAATAAACAAGACTCCTTCACCATTGCAGTCCACCATGAGCTTACCATTGGACCCTTCTCTAAGCCTACCAGCAAAAGGATAATAATACACAAGTGCCCTGCTTAGGGCTTCCTTGATGACCTTAACCGGATCTTTCCCTTTCATCGAAGGTGAAGGATTATTCTTGTAGAAAAATATCAACGGAACTTGAAACCACAGACCTTGTTGGTCATCTATATCGGAGAGTTGCTTTACTACGTGACGTTTCAGCGTAGACGCTGGGCCAATAAGTTCCGGCGCCCGCCGTTTAACTGAGAATTCTTGAAGCAATGTCAAGGTCATCATCATAAAGTTATTGATTTAGCATTTGTTTGTGATAATTGATCAGTTGTGCTCATGTGTTTGCATGGCATTAATTTATAGTGCAGCAGGGCCAGGGGTTATCATTGTACCAAGTAATGATGCATTTACCCAAGATCCCTAGTAGCTTGACACTAAATGACAAATTTATCGGTGAAAGAAAGAGACTAGGATTTAATGCCTTACCTGTAGCTTGTTAATGCATACTGGACAAATTAATGCATGTGTTACACGAATGGGAAAATTTTGAATTATCAATAGCTGATTATTTTTAAATTACCTCTCTTATCTTTTAAAATATTAAGTTATCTTTCAAAACTTATTATCTCCGTTAATTTTAATGATTTAAAGGGTAAATAATATTTGTACAATCTGGATTAAATATTTATCCGTTTATTTTTATAAATACAAATGTTGTATAATAATTTTTTTAAATAGAACTGTTCATATTCAAATTCAAAAAGAATATATGCTCCCCGAGTATACATACCCTTCTTCGAAAAATTGTCCTATGTATCTCTTAACAACAATTATATATACGAAGAATAGTAAATCATTTGTGATAAGAATTAAACAAATAGTTATTTTAAATTGAATGAATTTATTTTTCCTTTCACTTTATAATTGATTTATTTCAAAATATAAAATTAGAAAATGAGCAAACAGAAAGGGGATGAGAATTTTACATCATTTCCATCCTTTTTCGAATAAAAAATTAAATAAAAATATTTTTTTAAATATAAAATTATCATTATATCTTCCGTTAATAAAAAAAATCCCTCAAAATTTATGTCCGCTGTAAATTTTGGCCATCTCTGAAAAAGGTGGATAAACAGTATCAAAAATGTGTTCTGCCATTCATTGCTTGGAGGATAAGATCGTATGTAACAAAAGATCAGTGGACCATCTGAATTGCATGTAACTTTCAGTAAAAATCGTTATCAGGCATATATGTACACGTTATTATTATTTTTATTTTATTTTTTGAATAATGAAAATATACCGCAAATCAAAACCGAAACAATCAAAACCGAAACAATCAAAACCTGAAACTACTATTTCCGCAAAGAATTCTGCCAATCATGAATAGGGAGTGAGCTAGATATTGCAAGTTCTGGGAACTTCTGAAGTATAAAATTTCAGTAAATGAAAAGGTTTGTGAATAGAGTTTAGAAATTTGTTCTAGTTTTTGCTCCCGAGATATTTTAAAAATTTTATATTACATGTTTGAAAGATCAAGATTAGGTGACACGACCCGCCTCATATTCAGAGGCGATCTATCTTAAGCAACTGAACTTAAATATTAAAAATCATCATATTAATGAGAATTCTACCGAAATTTCGGCAGAACCTTCTCTAAATATATAACATTCCCAAATATGCAATTACAACACAAGCATTCCCAAATCATTTATTATACATCAAACTACATCAACCCAATCTCATCCGGTAATATATCAAATAATACATACGTATGTGAATTCTTATATCACATTCCTAGTATAATTCCAAAACATGATAATTATACATTAACCCAAAAAAAATAATTAATCTATAGCCTCAAACAACCTCAGTGGCCCAAATGACTCCAACTATATACAGCTGTTGGATTAATTGTTGTATTTGTAATCTCCTGGAGGGGGAAAATATAATAAAATAGAATGAGTATAAAACTCAGTGAGTGGATAGTAGTTTTTGAAACATAAAATACTTACAAAAATAAGTGCATAACTTATATAATTACTTTTCTCAAATAATTATTTTAATGTAAAATTACTTTCAATTCAATCATATTCTGAACATAAGCAAAACTGATACTGTCACAAAATCGATAAAAAACATCTCATATTGAAATATCATCTCAAACTAAAATATCAAACATTAAGTAAAACAAATATCCTTAAACAAATACCCAATGGATAATCTAGTCATATCCGGACCTCAACGGACGGCAATGATGTACTATCTGAGTACCATCATGCCCGGAGCTACACGGATAGAGAAAAAGGACGTACCATCTCATGCTTATCAGCATAACTCATACCTCGGATCTCAACGGACGTGCTATGATGCGCCATTTTGCGACATCGTGTTCGGACCATCCGATCTCATATATCAATATCTGTCTGCATGCATATGCCCCTAAAGGGCGAAAGCGCCCAAACACACGGCCCAAAGCCTCTATGTGTGTTCAGACGGGCCCCAAAGGCCTTCTATCTCATCTCATCTGGAGGGAATGAGTATTTGCTTAAAACTTAAAATCATGATTGAAATTTTATATATATACACTTTAAATCATGCTCAAAATCAACATATATATGTATACTTAAAATCATACTCAAAATCTATATGTATAAACATTCTAAATCATGCTCGAAGACCATATGTAAACACTTTAAATTATTCTCGAAATCAATATATAAACATTTGAATCATGCTCAAAAGCAATGTATATACATTTTAAATCATACACAGGATCAATTATATACTCTTTAAAATCATGTTTGAAAATCCACATAAAAGCACTTTAAATCATGTTCGCAAATCAATCATCTCTTTTACCATTTCAAAATCGATACGGAGCATAAATGAATAAATTATAACTTAACACAATATTTATATGCAATAAACATTTATTTCGAAAAACCATTTAATGAAAGCACTTTAAATATTTATTTCATAAACAAGCCTTACTATATAAAAATCAAATAATTTTAATATATTCTACTCACAGTGACAATTTCAGACTCGACTATCACCTAAGTTCGCAGGTAGATTCTCGTCCGCAGATCCACCTATTTACATAAATGATATAATTACTTTACATAATTATAATTCGAACTAATCTCGCAAAATAACGCTTAAAATAAATATTCGTTCTAATATTACAACTCTCAATTTTTCCCGGCTTACCGTATTAATCTTGTATTCGTAATTTATTAATATAATCCGAAATTATACTATCCTCAATTTTATAATTTACTAATTTACCCTCAACATCATAAAATTAACAATTTACTCTCAATTCAGATTACAAAAACACCCTTAAAGCTAGAAATTACGAAATTATCCTCAATACGTGAAATTACCAAAATGCCCCTACGGTCAACGTTGACCGAAATTCACCCAACGGCGGTGGGGAAGCTCGGACTAGACAATTCTCGTCGAGGTGAGTCCAACGGTGCCGGTGGTGTCCTCCCACGCGCAGTGGCGAAGCCGGATCAAGCTCGTGAAGCCGCGGCTCCTTGGGGTGATCGGTCGGCAGCAAAACGGCCTCCTCAGTGCCGGTGACTGGTCGGGAATGGACGATGGTAAGGTAGGGAAGCTTTTCCAACCGGTGGCGGGACCAAAGACGGCCGGAATCCCCGGTGATCATCCGTGCAAAACCTGTGGAACTTTCGAGCTTCACCGGCGGCGTTCCAAGCGTTTTTTGGCAGCAAGGACGGCTGGGGGTGGACAGCCGGTGAGGTGGCCAGAAATGGAAGAAAACGGCCGGTTGGTTTCTCGGGTTCGGGTCAGCACACACACACTCTCTCTCGGTTTCCCCAAATTTCACCCGATTTTTCCTTTTTATAAACACCCACAAAATATCAATTAAATTCCCTCTTAATTTATTACATAAACCCCCTCTTAATTTATTATTTACATAAATACATAAAGTGAATGCATATGTTACATTAGGCCTGTTTGTTTCAAATTTAAAATTGTTCAAATTGGGGCTCATGATGTACTGAGCCAATCTAGCATAAAAAATTATTTATAGATTTTGAGTTGTATTATTGTCACCCCTTCATTAATCACATAAAATCATTTTTATATTACAACTACTTTTAAAGATAAATACAAATATAATTAACCTTTCTCTCCCCCTCCCATCTATTTTTCTTGTATATGCATGGTTTTTTTTTTTCCTCTTTCTTCACTCTATGCAATTGGTTTGCACATACTAATCTTTTTTTTTTCTCTTATCGATTATTTTTATGTTTAGAAAGATAATTTGTTTTAGTTTTGTAAAGAGAGAAAGTTTAACGAGAAGAAAAATAATATCAATACTGAAAATTAAAAAATACAAATTAAAATAATGTTTATTTATTATTCTCATATCATCACGTCATTGCTCGGAGATTCAAACCTATATTCTTTTTGTGGCAGTCCGCAGTCTAATAGCAAAATGATCTTTTTTTTTTCATGTGTCTTTTAGTATTTTCGATTGATTTGTCTTTTAGTACTTTCGATTGATTGTACTTTCCTATATTAGTCCAAATATGGATCTCTGTGCCCAATGTTTTATGTTCAAGTTCTAAGATTTAAATTTTGATTAGTTAGATCTGAAATTTTGATGGTTTATATTTTCAGCACCATTTTGCATTTAAAAACAAAAGGAAAAAGAGGAAAGAAAATGAGCATTTTGGTATTAGCACCCTTCTAATATTCTCTTAAAATCCTTTTTCAATTATGACCAAAATCTATGAGTACATATTTGATATTTCAATCTCCAGTAGAAAATCTCTCTGTATTATTTTACAAAGACATAAAAAATTACATTGCTTTGTATGTTATTTAACAAGATTATAATTTAAATTGTGAATATTGTATTTTTTTATGTGTTATTCTATCAACCACTGTAATCTTACACTGACCATTGAGTAGTACTTGGGATTAAAATTAAATGTCATAACAAACTTATTTTATAAGTTTTGATAAAAGTGGTGTTTGGAAAAGTTTTTAAACTTTACTTATTTCATAAGTTTTTCTATTTTGACAATAACTTTCAAAAGTAGGTAAAGAGTTGCTTTTAAAATTAACTTATAAAATAAGTCACAAAATATTTTTAAAATTCTTATTATAATATTAAAATTTACCAACAAAATAATTACATCTTATTTTTTATAAATCCTAATGTATAAATAAAAGACAATTTGAACTTGTTTATTTTGGTTATTATATATTAAAATAATATTTTTTTTAATAAAATTTATTAAATCCTTGTACTCTATTTTTTAAATTCATAGTTATCATGACAATACAATTTATTAAAACTATTTTTTTTTAATTAATAACTTATTTCATTCACATAACACATATAACTTATTTAATCAACCATCGTAATCTCAAAATGACCCTTAATTTGAGAAAAAAAAATTTTATTAAAGGGCAAACTTAGTATTTTAGCAGTCAAGTAAATATAATTATAATATGACTAAAATATAAATACCAAAATAAGATGAGTCCTAAAGCTAATTACACACACACAAGAACTATTTTTTTACTTTATTTGACCCCTATTCTCATCAAGGTGGCCTTGGAGTCAGTGGAGAGTCATTTTCTTTAGCTCTTCTTCAAGCCTTTCCATAGCTTTCAATGGCAGGCATACTGGCACCAAAGTCCCATATTCTCCGCTATCTTTATTTTGGTACTTGATATAGAAGCTCATGAACACCACAGCCTCAGGAGGTCCAGCATACACAGGTTTCCCCCACCCTAAATCGACCTCTTCATAACCACTTCGAGTTACATCTGAAACAACAAAGCTTCCCTTTGCGGCAGGCATCGGTCGCCGTTTGAACTCCACAAAATCTATCAAAGATCTTACATACTCTTCACTCGCAGTAGCCTTCACTTTCTTTACCAGGTCCACAGCATAACCCAACGAAGATTTACTCAAATCTCCAGCCTTTGAACATGCTGTTGGGGTTGCAATTGCATTCCCATAATATCCATTAGGTAGATTCATGTTATATTTCTCGCCTCGGATGTTAACACAACATGTAACTCGAACTATCTCATCGGGGTCTATTTGTAGTGCAATAGTTCGGCACCTCCATATGCAAGCGGTTAATAGCTCAAATGTTGAGCAGCCGTCTCTAAGATGTTGTGGGAGTTGGTTTCTTAGTGCTGTTATTTCTTTGGGACCAAAATAGAATGATTTATGGTCTATAATATGATCATTTGGGTTCATGGCCAAAGTGGAATCTGTTTGGTCATCATATTCATGGTGGGTACATGTGATTTTTGGTGGGTTTCTAGGACTTAGGAGGTCACGTTGCCAAACAGGCAGCAATGATGGTTCTTCTGCGCCCTTAGCGATATCTCCAATGGCTTTCACGAACTGCAACAAACCGAATGCGTCGCACATTGTGTGGTTCAAGCGCAATGCCAGAATGAATCCTCCACATGCCAAACGGGTCACCTATATATTATGTAGTGGAAAACAAATATAAAACTTCAAAGGTTAAGTAGAACGGTAATGTTGAATCGAACCCACTACACTCATTTTACATTTTGTTTGTCTTTTGAAGTGTCGTCTTGCTGTGTTTTCACTTGTTTTAAATTAAGAAACAAATAAATAAATTATGGTCATGAGGTAGGTGTTATCTAGAACTGGTGACGGAGGAATCCCTTTGTGGTGTACCTATTGTTGGCTTTTTGGACGTGACCTTCTTAGCCGACGCACGTCAGTCTCGCTGAGTAGCTCATTCAGATAACGCGAATAATTAGATCTTAAAAGAACAAGAAAAATGTAAAAAATAAAAATAAATAATAATAAACCTATTCAATATTAATTGTCACTATATTAAGGGTACATTTCTCTTTAGTCCCTTAAGTTCAAAATGAATAAATACTCTTTTAGTTTACGTTGAATTCTACTTAATTATTCATGCTCTTACGGTTGTGTATTAGATTTGTTTGAATTTTAAAATATATTAGAGAAAAATATCAATTTACTCATGAAACTTCAGATTTCATAGTTACAAAGATGTGTTTACTTGTTGGATTAAAGAATGAGAATCTTGAATCAGAATTATTGACAGTGTTTACTTAAAAAAATAGAATCAGGAATCGAAATCGGAATCGTGGAATCCATAACTATTTGAAAATGAGAATAAGAGATTGATTCCCTTGAGGAGGCTTGAGAATGGGTCTCCATTCTCAAAACTCCCAATTTTATCCTTACAAACATTTCAATATTCCCATAATATCCCCCTCTTAAATAAAAAAATATAAATACTAAAATATTTATTATTTATTATTATAATTGTCATTATTATTATTATTAAATTATTTTAACTTTATTATTTTAATTATTATTTTTATTATCATTATTAAAATTTCTTATTATTAATTTTTTATTTAATTATTATTATTATTTTATTAAAATCTATCAATTTTTATTTTCTTATTTATTATTTATTATCATCATTGTCATTCTTATTAAATTATTTTAACTTTATTATTTTAATTATTAATTTTATTAATATTCATTATTAAAATTTATTATTATTAATTTCATTATTTTAATTATTATTATTTATTAATTTAATTGCTTTAATCAATATTATTGTCACTATTATAAATTACTTTTTTGTAATTTATAATAATCTAATTCATTCCGATTTCAATTCTTGCCGTTCAAGTAAAAAAATTATTCTAATTTTCATTCTCTATTCTCATTCCAGCCCATTTCCATTCACGTCCATTCTAATTTCAACTCATTTCGATTCCAATTTAGTAAACGCATCATAAAAGTAATGATACATAACTTTAGAGTAATTTTAGAAATACGATTAAAGAAAATTATCCTTGAACCACTTCAAGAATATGGGAAATTCAATGGGCTTATAGCCTAGTGAGAGAGTCATTGCACTCACAATATTGAGAGGAATGGTTCGAGCCCTCAGGTTATTTAAAAAAAAAAAAAGTAGTTACTATGTGTACATGATAATATCTCAAAATCACCTAAAATTTTAGTTTTATATTAACCAATCACTTTTTCATTAACTTTATTAGTCATTGATAAATAATTAAAGATCCTCTCAAAATATTATTTTACTTTCTTAAAGGAAAATTATTAGTTATATACCCTTAAATGATACTGATATCATTTGTGCAATAACACTTTTAATATGTATCATTCGTATATCCTAAGTTGACAAAAGAGATCTACCATCCACCTTGCCATTTGCTACCAATAAGAAGTTAACAGAATTTTGGTAAAATGACTGTTTTGTTCTTAAAACAAATAAATGATAAGTTGTGATTAAAAATAACATGTCGTTCTTTTTAGTGAATTTTTTTTCTAGACGACCTTTCATTGAATTAGAATATAAGTATACGACAAGTCGTTTTACTATAAAACAAATAAATGACATTTCGTTCAAAAAAACGCTGTCATTTCACTTTAAAAAGATGACATGTCATATAAGTATATTACAGTTAAACGACATATTTTTTTTTCTAAAGGGAGGGGTGGCAAGCCCAAAGACAAATTTTGAACCCCATCTCCACCCCCAAGGACTCGAACCCGGGCCTCCACGGCTCTAGAACCGAGCATTGCGACCAACCCGACCACGGCCTTGGGGGCAGTTAAACGACATATCTTATAGATATATTCTATTAAAATAACATGTCATTTTATATCACAACTTCTCGTATATTAAAAGACAATGCTACCTTTATGATGTCAGTATATTCTAACGGTTGGTAACAGTATGGTGGACTGCAGAAACACTTTACTAACTTAAGTTATACGACTGATACATATTAAAAGTATTGTAGCATAAATGATATCGGTGACATTTAAGGGTATATGACTGATAATTTTCTCTTCTTAAATGAATCTAGGGGGTAAAATGGTCTTTTATCTTATATGCTTTATCAAGTTAATGGAAAAGTGGTTGATTGGTATAGAACTAAATTTTTTGGTTGTTCTAATATATTATTAAAAACTCATGTTAGCTACTTGTACTTTTGATAATCTTGAGGGGATTAAATGATAATTTCCCTACTATTAATTATAGGATACTAATTGGGTAATTAATTGTTCCAACTCATCGGAACTAAAAGGAAATTTACATTTAAAAATTTACTTGAGATGTTCCTACTGTTATTACTTCTATAGTAATTGAACCTAACATTTTAAATATTAAAACATGTGAAAAATAAAAACAATAACTATTTAAAATACTTTGACTAATTGAGTAATTATCCCTATAGTAATTGAACCTAACTAAGATTTTAAATATGGAAACTTGTGAAAAATATAAAAATAGCTATTTAAAATACGTTGATTAATTGAGTAATTAGTTCAAAGTCTCCGAAGTTATTGAAGCAATTATAAATCAAGTTGCTAGTGAAGCGACTTACTTGAAATAACAACAATGGGCAACCAAGGATGCCTTCAGAACCGGGAACATTATATAATAATTCATGCAAGTATGGACATGGTGGCCGAATTGCATCACCAATCTCAAGCTGCTCAAGTTTGATGTTAGCTTCAGCTTCTGTAAACAAGACTCCTTCACCATTGCAATCCACCAATAGCTTGCGATTGGACACTTCCGTAAGCCTCCCAGCTAGAGGGTAATAAAACACAAGTGCCTTGCTTAGGGCTTCCCTAATGACCTTAACTGGGTCTTTGCCTTTCATTGCAGGCGAAGGATCATTCTTGTAAAACAATATCATTGGAATCTGAAACCTTAGACATTGTTGGTCATCCAAGTTGGATAGTTGCTTCACCACACGAGCTGTAGGCCTCGCCGGACCAATTAGTTCCGGGGATTTCCGAACCACTGAGAATAATTGACGCCATTTTGATGACATTTTTTTTTTATTATGCAAACTTTGAAAGGCTCGGGAAAGATTTAGTGAAGAGAAAAACAAAAAGAAATAAAGAAAGGAGATGATAGCTGATA
This sequence comes from Murraya koenigii, assembly GCA_025617385.1. NCBI lineage: Eukaryota > Viridiplantae > Streptophyta > Magnoliopsida > Sapindales > Rutaceae > Murraya > Murraya koenigii. The sequence continues at coordinate 6,831,311 of CM046815.1, read as the reverse complement.
ATTTTGTTTTTATTATGAAGAACTTATGGCCTTCAATGCTTTGCCACCATTCTTGACAGTTGACCATTAATAAATATACGTTCCGTATACGATTTTGGGGAGAATTGTTTGTCGGTAGACAAATTTCTAGCACATACGATTTATATATTTGTTGAACGAATTTCAGTTCAAATCAAAGTCTTTTTATGAATCGATAGCATTAATTTATCATACTCTATAATATAAATAATATTAAAATTCTAATTAAATATAAATTATATAAATAATACATAAAAATTTTAAAGAACATAACATTATTAATATAAATTCTCAGGATAAGAACAAGTAGAAAGGTTGGCTTCTCAGAAAGAGTAGAAACCTCATAAATGCAAAAACAATTATTGCACTTATCCGATTCCATAATGCAAATGCATTAATGCCAAGGGTCTGGGTCGTTTAGTTGGTCACTTAAGGGGACCGTATCATTTATATTTTTTTATTTTTTTTATAGAGGTAGAGGTAAAATTATAATATTAATATTATAATTAAATATAAATTATATAAATAATACGTAAAAATTTTAAATAACATAATATTATTAATATAAGTTGAATAAGAGCACGTAAAAAATTGACTTTTCAGAAAGAGTTGAAACCTCATAAATGCAAAAACAATTATTGCACTTAGCCGATTCCATAATGTAAATGCATTAATGCCAAGGGCCTGGGTCGTTTAGTTGGTCACGTAATGGGACCGTATCATTTATGTTTGTTTTCCTCTACAAAGATAGAGAGGGTTGAATCTAGTTTACTTTTTTAACTCTTATTTTTTTCAGAATTTGAATTTAAATATTCAGTTAAACATCAAGAAAATGATTGGATTAAGTCTTGGGAAAAAATAGAACCATTCCATATCATAATTTAATTTGATTAAATGGTAACTAAAGAAAAAATGGTATGTTGAAAGAAGAGAATGAATGAGATTTATTTTAGCAGACCCTACTATATAAGAATGAGCAATGAAAATCTGATTACTAGATTTATTTTAGCAGATCTTATTCTTATTTTTTGAACTCCTTAAAATATTCTCACTTAAATCAACAATAAAAATTTGATTCTTATAAGGATTTAAGAATCAGACTCTCATTTCCTAAATTATCTAAAATACTCTCACTTAAATTATATTATTACAATTTTCTTATTTTTTAACTAATACAAAATACAAAAATAAAACAAAAGTCATAGCAAACAATCAATCCAAAACCGAAATCTCACAGCAACTAGACCCAAATCTCGTAGCATGGCATGTCGGAATAGCGTCATCATTTATTGCGCGGCATAGTCGGTTTGATTTGAAGATGAAGAAAATCTCACAGCAACTAGACCCAAATCTCGTAGCATAGCATGTCGGAATAGCGTCATCATTTATTGCGCGGCATAGTTGGTTTGATTTGAAGATGAAGAATAGATGGAGAGAAGAAGAAACGATAAACAATAGAAAAAAAAAAAAGAAACAAAGAAGAAAAAGTAATGAAAAATAAGATGAAAAAAAAAAGAGTTTGAAGATGAAGAATAGAAAAATAAAAAAATAAAAATGAAAGAAAAAAGAGAATAAGTAACGAAGAATTTGCAAAAGAGAGAGAAAAAGAAAACAAACAGAATTGAGAGAAAATAATAAAATAAATAAATAATAATAATAATAATTTTTAATAATAATAATCATAATCATATAATAAATAATAAAAATAATGGTAATAACAGATTAAGGATATTTTAATAAATTATAATAATTTATTTAAATTTTTAAGATAAAGTAAACACATCAATGATAGTACAATTTATTTTTATTTTAATTTCATCAATTAAAGTTAAAAATTTATTTTAATTCTCATTCTCCATTCACATTACAGTCCATTTCGATCCTAATTTATTTCAATTCTTGTTTAGCAAAAGCAGCATTAAAACTTAAATTTTTTTTTAATAACATGTGATATTAATTATTGTATTACTATTCCGTAATCCAATTATTGAACAAATGATGCAGCAGCTAGGTGTTTTTTAAACATGATATTTAAGCTTTGTCTAACTCACGGAAAAAATGTAGGGACGGGAACACCCCCGCGGGTATCTGAATCCATGAGGCTCGACAAATTTGGGTTGGGTACGGCCTTTTGAAAGGCTTTGGCCCAAGCCCACAAACAAATCAAGTTGGGTTTGGAGAATTTAATCGGCCTTGAAGTTAACCCGATTTAAAAACTAGTTTAAAATTTCTTTAAAAAATAAAGAACAAACCCCAATTTCTAATTTTTGCTCTCAGTATTTTGCATCTCTTAAAAAAGACTAAAAAACAAATGAAAAATATTGTCAAAGAAAAAAAGAAAGAAATTGCAGTCATTCATTGTACTCTTTATAACTTTATACGATCTCTAAGTTCGCTCACATCTCTCAATGAAGCTTGGATCTTTGATTCGATATATTTCTCACAGGTCTGCAAGCAAATTGAATAAAAGAAGATAAAAATATGAGCCTTGATCTTGTGTTTGTTGTCCTTTTTTTTTATTTCTTTTAGTTTTGATAAAAAAATTGCAAGACCCACTATGTAAATACATCTACAACATGATTGAGTGGATTTTTGGTGATTCTTTGGCTGTTTTGATAAATCTTTGACTCTTCTAGATCTTGGAAATGTATGTTTTATGTTGCTAGGTCTTTTTGGATTTTTTGTTTTTTAAATGTGTTTGTTATATGTTTGGATGCTTGCTAAAAAAGTATATAAAAATAATTTCTTTCAATGTAAAGACGCATTGACATTTTAATTATACTATGTTTTAGAAAAAAAATATTAGATATTTAATTTAATAATATTGGATCCTTCATCCAATATTAGGCTTATATGTGAATAATTATGTGTTACGAACTGTCATATAAGGTTAAGTCTAATTAAAAAATGATCTAATTAGGTTTTCGGTAATTTGGACTTTAATGTATCTAATAAGATGGAGATCTTTAATGTATAGAGACCTAGTAGTATTTTAATTTTATGATGGGTAGAATTAGAAATACCTAATGACAACAAGAAATGTAGTCTATATAAGTGGTTATGGTCTCCAGGTCACACGTATCGTATCTTTTATATTCTTTCTAGTATCTCATCATCAGAAAGAGTGCATAGAAAAATTAAAGGGCTCTCTAGAATATACGTGTTGATCTGGAATGCTAACTACACAACCCTATACGATAATTCAGCATTATAGATTCAGATATCACTTCTGCATAATTTTATTATTGATTCTTGGTGATACAACATAAATGTTCATGAATTTTGAGTGATGGATTTCATTATAAAGAATTTAATTATTCTAACAAGTGGTATTAGAGACTCTTTATGTTAAATCATTGAGAATTAAATTTATTTTTTATTAATGATTAAAATTTGATGTTCTTAAATATAGAATTATTAATTTTGATAATAAATTATGTTGATGTTTAGAATAATTGAAATTAAAGAAATTCAGAATTAAGAAAAATAAATATTTCGGTTTCATAATTTTGATTTTCAAAGTTTTAAAGTTTTGAAAAATTCAGTTTAAGGATTTAAGGCCGACTGCTGCCATTGCGGTTATGGTTTCATGACTGAGGAATCATGCATGACTATTTTGTAGCTGTTGGGATGTGCAGCAGCAAACCATGGCACCACGGTGCGGTTGTTGGCTATGAACTGTGCTGATGCCCTTGAGAAGCGTGACTCGCGTTGCTGGCTCAAGCCATTGGCGCTCAATTCGTATAGTTGCAGCACATAGTTGGCTGCGCAAGAAAGAAAGGGCAGGAAGCCTCAGCCACGAGGCCACAGCAGAAAGGGTGAAGCGACGGCCCTTGGTCTCCGTGCGAGGACAGGACTAGTGGCCATGGCCGCTGCTTGTAGAAAATTAAAAAAACAAAAGGGCATAGCCATTTTTCGGTAAAGCCATACACGGCCTTGGTCATGGGTTAGCATGTAAGGCTTGGATCAGAGCAGCGGCCATGGAAAAAGGAAGAAAAAAGACAGCAAAAAAAAAAAGGTTCTGGTGAGGGTTGGATTAGGATCTGGTTCGTATACCTAAACCAATCCAACCTAGTCTGATTGGAAATGGATTTGGGGCTGGTTAGATCCGATTCGGGTTGACCCGAATCAGTCAATTATTGACTTTGACCCGAATTTTTTTTTTAATTTTTTTATTTGATAATTCTTTATACAATTTTAAAAATTCAAATATTGGTATAATAATATATATTTTAAGATAAATTAATTGAAGCAATATGTCACTAAAGTGATCTCTCTTATGAACATTAATTTATTTGTAATATAAACGGCTTATGCGTATATAACTTCTGTAAATATTGATCGGCTCATAGAAATGTCCATATTTAACAAAGTTGCATGTGCATCTGCAATAATAAATACGTAATGATTATTTAGTTTTACATGTGAATAATAAATAACCTAAATGAAGGTTTATTATTTGACATATTTTTTATTATTAGTATTTGATTACTGTACTAAGATATCACTTATAAGTTAATATTTTGTCCAAAGATGAAATATTAATGGAGTGCTCGATATCTTGAGATAAGATTTATCTTTATTTGAATTTAATTTTGTTTTATTACTAATGAGAGCTTATTTTATTTGTTTATTGTTCTCTAGATTCAGTTATACTCCTGCTAATATTATTACCAATATAGATTCTATTCCTATGCTACATGACTCTAATTTCAAGTTTTGGGAAGAAAATATCTTAATAGTTCTCATAATCATGAATTTCGATCTTACCTTAATTGTTGATTGTTCCCCATTTCTCATGGATGAGAGTATCCTCCACGAAAATAGGGATATGGAAATATGGGAGAAATCAAATTGCATGTGTATGATGATCATAAAGAAGACCATTCTGGTAGCATTTAGAGACTCTATGTCTGGAAAAATAACTAAGACTAAAGAATTCATTATAGAAATTGAAATTAGATTTGTCGAGAACGAAATTGAAGAAATAGGTACGCTCTTCACAAATCTAATTTCAATGGGATATAAAGGCAATGATAAAGGCAAAAGGAGGAAGAATGATAAAGAAGCTGCAAATACAACACCTAAAAGGAAACAACAAAAGAAATTAGGTGATCTAGAAAGCATTAGTGATTTCTTTTATGGAACTGAAGAGTATGGTTTGGTTTGCTCTGAAGTTAATTTAACTTCGATGCCTAAATACAATGGTAAATAGATTCTAGTGTAACTACTCACATCAGTGTGTCTATACATGGTTGCCTAAATTGTCGGAAACCTAGTGATGGTGAAAGATACATCGATGTGGGTAATTGTAAAATAGTATAAGTTGAAGTAATTGGAAAATTTATATTATTATTGAAGATCGAATTTTATTTGGATTTTGAATTTTGATGAAATATTTATTATTCCATCTTTTAAGATGAAATTTCATTTCCATTTCCATTTCCATTTGGATAATTTGGTTATTCTTGTTTATTTGAAAATGGAAAATTCAGTTTGTTTCGTGATTTAAAATTGGTTAGCTTTGGTTTTTTATCAGGCAATGATAATCTTTATTTAATTGAAATAATTGTTTCATTTAATAAATTCACTGCAACTGAATACGCGAGATATAGAGAGAAAATTAACCAATGAGAATTCGGATGCATTATGGAACAAGAGATTGGGTCATATCTCTAGACAGAGAATAGAAAAACTTGTGTCAGATAAAATTCTCGACCCCTTGGGTTTTACAAATTTTGATGTTTGTGTTAATTGTATTAAAGGGAAACAAACCAATAAAAGGAGATTTGAATCCAACAGGACTTTGGACTTCTTAGAATATATATAGACATTTGTGGACTATTCCTACGACTTCTTGGAATGGTCAACAATATTTTATGATGTTCATCGATGAATTTTTTAGATATGGCTACATATATTTTCTTTATGAATAATCACAGTTCTTGGATATGTTCTAAAAATTTTAAGGTTGAAATTGAGAATCAACTCAATAAAAGAAGCAAAAGCGTCAGATTCGACCGTAATGGTGAGTACTATAGCATATGATGGTTTCGGCGAACAACATTCGGGACTATTTGCTAAGTTCTTAAAAGAATGTGGTATCGTCCTACAGTATGCTATGTCGGGCTCACCCACGATGAATAGTAATATAGTATAATTGAAAGACAAAACAAGACGCTTAAAGATATAGTGAGGAGTATGATTTGTCATTCTATTTTACCTGAATCACTTTAAGGTGAAACCCTTAAGACTGCATCATATATCATAAACAGGGATTCAACAAAAGTAACTACTAAAACCCTTTATAATCTTTGGATAGATAGAAAATATAGTCGAAATCTTTTGCATGTTTGGGGATGCTCAGTTGAGGCAAGGCCTTATAGGCCTAATAAGAAGAAATTGGACTCCAAGACCATGAGTTGTTATTTTATTAAATACTCTGAACGATTCAAAGGGTATAAGTTTTATGATCCCACGAGTAAATCGATTTTAGAGTCAGGAAATGCATGATTTTTTGAGAATGTTGAGTTTGCAAGGGAAGATACAGTTAGAGACTTTGTCTTTGAAGAGGAATATATTAATATTCCCACATGTGTCATTAGCATTTATTAAGGTCATATTTCTAGCTTTGTTTAAGACATAGCAGATCAAGATAATATTGGAGAACCCTTTATACCACATATTATTCCAAAAGAACAAACTTTACTACCTCAAGAACCTATGCTATTAAGGAGATCCACTAAAACAAAAAGTGCAGTGCCAGATAACTACATTATATTTCTTTAAGAATGTGAGGTAAACATTGGAGTGATGGAAGATGATTCAATCAATTTCCATTAAGCCATGAAAAGTTATAACTCTTAAAAGTGGATTGATACTATGAATAAAGAAATAAAGTCATAGAAGATAATAATGTATGGGATCTTGTCCTATTGCCAGAAAGTACGAAACTTATTAGTTGTAAATAGATATTTAAAACCAAAAGGGATTCGAAAGGTGATGTGGAGAGGTACAAAGCACATTTTGTCGCTAAAGACTTTACACCCAAAGAATACATCGACTATAAAAAGACTTTCTCTCCAGTTTCTTCAAAAGACTCTTTCTGTATTATAATGGTACTAGTAGCGCATTTCAATCTTGAGTTACATCATATTGATGTAAAGACAGCGTTTCTCAATGGTAACATTGATGAGTCTGTCTATATGGTGTAACCATAACACTTTGTGTCAGTAGATCCAAAGAATATGGCTTGCAAACTTAAGAAATCAATCTATAGACTGAAACAAGTATATTGACAATGGTATTTTAAATTTGATCAAGTGATCATCTCGTTTGGTTTTGAGATGAATTTGGTCGATAGTTGCATATATCATAAGTTCTGTAAGAGTAGTATATTTTTTTAGTTTTATATGTTGATGATATTTTGCTTGCTAGCAATGATATAAGCTTATTGCACTGCACTAAGAGATTTCTAGCTAATAATTTTGAGATGAAAGATCTTAGTGATGCCTATATTGTATTAGGCATACAGATACATCAGGATCGCTCCTGAGGTATTCTTGGATTATCACAAAAGAAATATATTGAAAAGATTCTCAAGAGATATGACATGTAAGATTGTAAACTATATGATACTTCTGTGGCTAACAGAGATAAGTTTCGTCTCAATCAGTGCTTTAAGAATGATTTTGAGGAAAGGAGATGTAGAAGATTTCTTATGCGTCAGTAGTAGGAAGTCTAATATACGCTCAGGTCTGTACGCGACTGGATATTGCGTACATTACTAAGATATTGGGCGGATATTTAAGTAATCTAGACGTAAACCATTTGAAGGCTGTCAAATGTGTTTTGCGGTATTTCTAGAGAATAAAAGACTACATACTCATGTATCGGAGGTCAGATCAGCTTAAGATCATTGAGTATACTAACTCTGATTTTACTAGATGCTAAGATAGTATGAAGTCCATGACGGACTCCATCTATATGCTAGTTAGAGGTGCTGTTTCCTGGAAGAGTGATAAACAATCTCTTACAGCCTCTTCCACGATGGCAACAGAGTTTATAGCATCTTATAAGGCATCCAATCATGGAATATGGTTGCAGAATTTTATTTTGGGGCTACGTATAATAGATGGTATTGATAGGCCACTCAGATTATTTTGTGACAATAAGTCAGAAGTGCTATATTTCAATAACAACAGGAGCTCGATGAAGTCGAAGCATATAAACATCAAATTCCTAATTGTTAAAGAAAGAGTTCATAGTAGATAGTTGTCTATAGAACACGTTGATACAAACTCCATAATTGCGGATCCACTTACTAAGGGATTGCTATCTAAAATGTTTCATGAGCAGATTACTCGTATGGGTATCATGTCATTAAGGATATTCAATTTAAGTGGGAGTTTGTAATTTTATATACTCGTATGATATAAATATTTTTAAGTTATTTTAGTTTATGGTTATTTAAGATTATTTTCTGCAGAAATAAAATTTTAATTTATTCATACTCTGATTTTAGTAAGGTTTAATCTCACTAAGGTTTAAGGATTACCAATTGGAAATTGGCATATTAAGATCACATTGCATGCAATTTCTGTGCTACATATTCACATTATAATCTATGTATTTAATTATATTGGGTTAATGACTATTAATGGGTCAAATTACGACAGTTGTAATAAAGGTTGCTTTAATCGTATGTTAATATGATTGATAAATTGGATTGATTATAGATACATTTTGGTAATGACAGTAAAGTTATGCTCATATGGTTATTTTTGTAAAGTATAATTATAAGGTTTCACATGTAGCCCAAGTGGGAGATTGTTGGATATTTAATTCAATAATGTTAGATCCTTAATCCAACGTTGGACTTGTATATGAATGATTATGTATTACGGACTGTCATATAAGGTTAAACCCAATTAAAAGTAATCTAATTAGGTTTTCAATAATTTGAGCTTTAATGCATCTAATATGATGTGGACCTTTAATGTATAGAAACCTAGTGGTATTCTAATGTTATGATGGACAGTATTAAGAATATCTAATAACAATAGGAAATGTTGTCTATATAAGTGGTTATGGTTCCCAGGTCACACATATCGTATCTTTTATATTTTTTATGGTATCTCATTATCAAAAAGAATATATAGAAAAACTAAATGGCTTTTTAGGATATACATATTAATCTGAAATGCCAACTACACAACCTTGGAGGATAGTTCAACATTATAGATTCAGGTACGCTTTCGTATAATTTTATTATTGATTCTTGGTGATATAATATAAATGCTCTTGAGTTTTAGATGATGAATTTCACTATAAAGAATTTAATTATTTTAACAAAAAAAAAATTTGTATATTATAGGATTAGGGATTGAGCCCCTTTTTATCCTTACCCCGAATATAGGATTTTCGGTGATTTTGGTTCATTCCCAAAGTAACAAATTTCAAGAATGGGGCAGGTTCGGGGATGGAGTCTAAACTCGTCCTATCGCCATCCCTATAAGAAAATTAGCCTAATAATTCTAAGCAAACCATAAATAGGGATAAGGATTCATTATGTAGTTGAGTTTAAGGATCAAAAGTTAACTAAAACTCACGTGGAACTCATGTTGGACAAATCACGATTGTTGATTTGATGCCTGGAACAAGCTCATCTGAACACCAAATCTTAGTTTGTAGACCATATGTTACTTTAGTCTAAATGGTTGAAGTAATAAAAATATCAAACTATAGTGATACGGGGTTTGGAGTACCATTATCAATCGGAAGTTGGAATTCGTCCTGTAATCTGAACATATATATCAAATTACTGGTTCTTATTATATGTGTTTGAATAATGTTGTACCTACTGAGTTGGGATAAATTAATAATTAATTAAATATTATACATGCACTCGATATTTAGGTAACACATCACTAAAAATTCAAATTAAATAAGCACAAGATTTTTAATATATGTTCCCACAATCACAGCGAATCAGCGACTTTTTTGTTCAAACAGCACAGGAAGAGTATTTTCCCATAAATACAAAATCAAATGTTGCACTTTTCAGTTTCCATAATGCAAATGCATTAATGCAATGTGTTTTCATATCATTACAAGGAAAGTACCAGTGTCGTTTAATTGGTCGCGTAATGGGACCATATCATTTTTTTTTTTTTTTTTGTTTCTTGTTTTCTTTTGAAATATAGAGCGGGTAAAGTCTAGTTTAATTTTTTTTGGAAATTAAATTTGGGTAGTCATTTAAAAAATAACTTAAAAATTATTCGGTTAAGTCGTAAGAACAAATAGACTACTCTATATTATAGTTTAATTTGAATAAAAATACACGTCAATGACGATAAAAATAAAATAAAATGGTTGAAACCTGTTTGAACCACAACTATATACAACTACAACACAAAAATCGAATTTATGTACAGCCCAAAAAAAAATTGAATGGATAAATAAATTAACGTTCACCAAAAGGCGCACATGATTAAATCTTAATACCTTTTTGTTGTTTTGATAATTCATTGACTTTCGAAAATCTTGGATGCTAGGACGGTACATAGAAATTATTTCTTTCAATGTAAAGATCCATCAATATTCTCCCCTTATAACCTACTTTGAAGAAAAATCTACATATTGACAAGATGGGAGATCGGGCCCCCATTTGATATCCCTGCTCATTCGGGATTTTCAGGAATATTTCTGATTCATCTCCAAAATAACAAATTTCATTTATGGGACGGGGTTAGGGATCAAGTTTAGGGATGAGGCTAGGGATCATGATCCCCACCTCATTCTCATTCCAATAAAAAAGAGTTTAATAATTCTGTACATATCATAGATGAGACATAAGGATTCGATGTGTAGTTAACTTTATGTTGAGTACTGAATTAATAATTTAGAATTAATTAGAACTCATGTGGAACTTATATTAGATAAATCATGATTGTTGATTTGATGTACATAACAAGCTCAAACTTACTTAGTTCATAAACTAGATGTCCCTTTAATCCGAATAATTAAACTAATAACACCTAAATCAGATCGAGGTTAAATGTAAGTAGGATATTTAAGCATTGTCCAAGGAGCCTAATATTTATTTAAATAGGCTGAGATAGTGAGACAACCCATGCAAACATTTGTTGGAGGTAGGCTGTAAATTAGAATGCTTATTATAGAGGGCAAGTAGCTGCAAAAAGGGTTACATATGTATAACCATGAACCCTGAGTCTCCATGTAAGTCAAACGTAGTTTTTGTCGCCGCTCTTAATGAACACAACAAGGCTATTAACTCTTTTGAGAACATGTACTGGTTCAAAGTCACTAAAAGAAGGCAAAATCATCCACCAAAAATTTGTCACCCTCGGCCTACAAAACAACATTGCCTTGTGCAAAAGCCTCATCAATTTCTATTTCTCCTGCCAAAACTATGAATATGCGATGCTTGTATTCAAGACCATAGACAATCCATTAGACCTCTCTTTATGGAATGGCCTTATGGCCTCTTACACCAAGAATTACATGTATATTAATGCTCTTGAGCTCTTTGATATGTTACTGCAAAACCCTTATTTAAAACCTGATAGTTACACTTACCCTAGTGTGTTAAAGGCTTGTGGGGGATTAGGCAGCGTAGGTATTGGCAAAATGATACATACCCAATTGATAAAAACTGGGGTTTTGTTGGATGTTGTAATTGCTAGCTCCACCGCTGGGATGTATGCTAAATGCAATAGTTTTGAGTATGCGGTTAAGATGTTTGATGAAATGTCTGAAAGAGATGTGGCAAGTTGGAATACGGTCATTTCTTGTTATTATCAAGATGGACAAGCTGAGAAAGCTTTGGAATTGTTTGAGAAAATGAGGGATTCAGGGTTCCAGCCTAATTCAGTGACATTGACGACTGTTATTTCCTCTTGTGCAAGGCTTATGGATTTGGAAAGAGGGAAGGAGATTCATAAAGAATTTATCAAAGATGGGTTTGTTCCTGATAGTTATATTAGCGCGGCTCTCATTGACATGTATGGAAAATGTGGTTGTTTAGAGATGGCTAGAGAAGTTTTCGAACAAACCATATTAAAAAGCGTGGTTGCTTGGAATGCATTGATTGCAGGATACAGTTCTAGAGGTGACAGCAAATCGTGCATTGAACTTTTTCGGAGGATGAAAGAAGAAGGAATTAAACCCACCTTGACTACTATAAGTAGCATACTAATGTCTTGCTCCAGATCAGGCCAACTTAAACATGGGAAAGTCATGCATGGGTATATAATAAGAAGCAAAATACAGGGCGACATCTTTATAAACAGCTCACTCATTGATGTATACTTCAAATGTGGAAGTGTTAGTTCAGCTGAAAATGTCTTTCAGAAGATGTCCAAGAAAAATGTAGTTTATTGGAACGTTATGATTTCAGGATATGTGACAGTTGGAGATTATTTTAAAGCCCTTGCCATCTACAGTGACATGAAAGAAGTTGGTGCAAAACCAGATGCAGTAACCTTTACTAGTATCTTACCAGCCTGTTCACAATTAGCAGCCCTAGAAAAGGGCAAAGAGATTCACAATCATATCATTGAGAGTGAGCTAGAAACCAATGAGATAGTCATGGGGGCTCTCCTCGATATGTATGCAAAATGTGGTGCAGTGGATGAAGCATTTAAGGTTTTTAATGAATTAACTGAGCGGGATCTCATGTCATGGACTTCAATGATTACTGCTTATGGGTCTCATGGTCGAGCTTTAGAAGCTCTGAAGCTTTTTGGTGAAATGCAGCAATCTAATGCAAAACCTGATAGTGTTACTTTCCTAGCACTTTTATCAGCTTGTAGTCATGCTGGATGGGTTGACGAAGGTTGTTATTATTTTAACCAAATGATTTCCGTGTATAATATTAAGCCCAGAAATGAACATTATTCATGCTTGATTGATCTTCTTGGACGAGCTGGAAGATTACATGAAGCCTATGGGATCTTACAAAGCACCCCAGCAATCAGAGAGGATGCTGGATTGCTAAGCACACTATTTTCTGCTTGCCGTCTGCACAGAGATATAGAACTGGGGGAAAAAATTGCAAAATTTCTCATTGAGAAGGATCCTGATGATTCATCAACTTATATTGTTTTATCAAATATGTATGCATCTGTCAAGAAATGGGATGAAGTAAGGAAGATAAGATTAAAAATGAAGGAGCTTGGGTTGAGGAAGAACCCTGGTTGTAGCTGGATTGAGATTGGGGAGAGGATCCATCCTTTCTTCACAGAAGATAAGTTGCTCCGGCAAGCGGATATGGTGTATGAATGTCTAGCGATTCTCTCTGGTCACATGGAGAAAGGTGAATTGCTGCCATCTTAGAGTTGGCAAGAAAATCTGCAGTCTAATGGCATCATGTGGTTTCCAAATCAGAAAAGCAATATCCTTGCGGAAAAAAGTTGACAAGAAAACTGCATCCAGAATTTTTCAATAGATAAACACTTCAGCTTCATGATCCTCAAGAGGGAAAGGAAAGGCATTTAAATACTGTTGGAGCGTTTGATCCACCTCTTGGTCTGCAAGGCTTATCTGCAGAAGAGACAATACAGGAACATCTGGAATCTTATGTACGTGCAGGATGTTGGACCTCAACAAGGTAGCATTGGAAAAGCAATTATGAGACAGCATTTCCTCAGAAAGCTGGGAGGTTCCAACAACTCTGAAGGACAGGTACCACAGGATAATAGTGATTACGGAGTCATATTTTAAGCATTTTTTAAAATGCTGTCATATGTATTCTGTTTGCAATTTGAGCTGGCTAATCATACGGCATATTTCATGCAAGATTCTTTATTGAGATATTTGTTATCGCTAATAATTGTTCAATGCTGTGAAAACCAATCCAGTGAATTTTAAAATTTATGAATTACGATAACGCTGATAACATCCACAAACTGGACAACCAATATAAGATTAGTAAAAATAAATAGAAACCAAATTCTAGACAATTTAGCTTATCCTATGGGCTCCAACAAAAGTATAAATTCAAATTGGTGAAGTATCCAAATTCGGCAAAATAATCATAGCTCAGATCAATACTGATCGCCTTTAGTTACTTTGCAAGGTGAGGAAGAGAGACTCTTCGACATTACTCCAACAGAGGTGTTTGATAAAAATCTTAAAAATCTGACGTCCAAATCGTCACACAATGCCCAGATTTGATAATCCATCCTGCATTTGCACTACTTAGGATCGGGCACATATTTAGAAATATAGGCTTTATTCCTGATGGTCACGTCAAAATTCACAGCTCCGTTTGCATTCAACTCATATTCGATTGCCTGAGCAGCTCGGTTAGTATCATATGTTGATGAGCACCCATGTTTGCATAGACCAAGACCTGCTGTTGTTCATCCAGATAAAATGGTTCAGTTCCTGGGTTTGATAGAAACTCTTGTCCATAGGATATATCTACATCAAACTGATCATTATCTATTTTATATTTTCTGTTATGATTTCGTATAGACAATGTAATATTCCAATTCGCAGTTATTTGTCAAGATGATGTTGCTGATGCTGAAACATTAAAACAGAAACCGGTATCACCTCAAATTCTGGTAAATGATCTGTGGGTTTAAAAGGTAAATCAACACAATGCAAAGCAGTATCATAATTTCGATTAAACACACACCCTTATGTCTTGTTTTTGTTTTGCATTAGTCTTCTGTTTATTTGTATCCATTGAGGTGAAGAAGAGACAAAGAAAGAGAAGAAGAAAAGAAAAATTAATTGAAACTATGTAACAAGGGAGAAATCACAAGAATTAATAGAAACGATCGAAAGAGTGTGTTTTTGGTGTGTTAATGTATAGGAGTTGATATGTAGTACTGGGTACTTTGCTTTTTTCTACACGTTATTAGCGCATTAGCATTGTATTTGTAGTTGCATTCAGTTTTTATTTTTAATATCAGTCCCATAACGATGAGGAGACTCGAACCATCTGCATTATAGATAAGAACAGAAAGAGTCAATTAACCAACACTACTAAAGAGTTATCGGCTAAATTTACCATATCTTCTTAAGAGAGGACAAGATATATTTTACAAAATTAGCCCCTTTCTTCGATTTCATGTCTATGATTGTTTGTTTCTTTTAGTTCTCTGTTATCACATATATTTTAATGTCTATGATCATAACATAGAAATTTATCACTTATAATTATACAACCATTGCCCATTGAGATATAATTATTGCATAAAAATTAATGCTCAGGTGCAGCCCTAGAAAAGGGCAAAGAGATTTACAATCAAATCTCTAAGAGTGAGCTAGAAGCAATGAGATAGTCATGGGGTCTCTCCTCGGTATGTATGCAAAATGTGGTTGAAGCTCTTAAGGTTTTTAATGAATTACCTGAGCGGGATCTCATGTCATGGACTTGATGTAGGAGGTTGTATATTGCGTGTAAAGTTCCTTTTAAATGGTATAATTTTAACTACAGGTATTCGTTTTCAGATTATAATATACTGTTTCGAAGCTTACGATGAGACAAACAAAACTCAAAACTGCTATAGCTGTTCTAGTCTATTCTCACCCAAAAATTCTTTTTTTTCCTAGTCATTTTTAGATTTTAAGATTTTTTTCTTATTTTTCCTGATTCTTCTAGAATTTTTATCTTTTTGTCTACAACTCAAATTTGCTTTCAGTTTTCTTTGCCTTTCTTATTTTGAATAGGAGAATTTTATTATAAGATTATTTTTGGATTTGCTTATTTTGATAAATTTATGATATTTAGGTTTGTCATAAAAGGGTCTCAAAAATCTAGTTTTATTCATTCAGATTTCTTTCAATAAAATTAGTATTATTCAGAAGCTTTTAGTTTCAGTTTTAATAAATTTTAAGCTTTCGTTTCAGCAGTTGGTATCAAAGCAAGTTCGTTTGTCATCATGGTACGACCACACGAACAAAGGAGTAATCATTCTGATGACGCTGATCAAGGAATGCGGGTAATGTTTGTGGAGACTATCAGACAGATGGTCGCAGAAGCAGTCTTGCAAAACAGAGACAATGTGAATACCCCGAGGTTAGCAGTGATAGAGTAAGCAATCGAGGGTCTCACGCTTTTCATAAGTAACATAAAGAGAAGATTGCGGGAAAGAAACAACTGCGAGGTAGTTATTGAACTGCAAGAATAACCTCGGAATAACTACCATGCTGCAGTAATGCATCATGGTATTAATCATGAAGTAGCTCTTCAGAATTTAGAATCAGTGGTTATAGGATTAATATTGATATCGCAGATTTCCATGGTGAGATGCATGTTAAAGAATTTTTAGACTGGATAACGGATATAGAAAATTTCTTCCAGTATATGGATATTCCTCAGGATAAGCGGGTTAAGTTTGTGGCATTCAAATTAAAGGGTGTAGCATCTGCATGGTGGCAAAAATTACAAAATTGAAGAAAAGTTGCAGGAAAGCCATTAATCAAGTCATGGCCTAGAATGCAAAGATTGATGAAAGAGTGTTTCCTGCCAATAGATTACCAACAGTAGTTGCATGTGAAGTATTAGAATTATAGGCAAGGAAATCGCAGTGAGGATGAATATAAAAAAGAATTTTATCGCCTGCACACAAGAAATAACATGGATGAGCCAGAGTTTTGGACAGTTTCAAAATATCTTGAAGGATTAAAACAAGAATTGCACGATGAGATTGTAGATACAATTTGGGACATGGGTACAACGGTTGCTAGAGCAAAAAAATTAGAAGAATGAAAGCAGCGTACTGTTCCTAAGACGTAGCAACGGTAATTTACTAGGATGCAGAACAGATCAAGTAGTGTTGGATTTGAAAATAAGCATAAAGCATGGGCCAATAATAATCAGACACAACAACTAGTACAGCAGCAGCTAAGGCAGCAGTTCCAACCATAGATACAAAACAATCCATATGCAAAGCCAATGTTGAATAAGTGTTTGAAGTGTGGTGAACTAGGATATCAATTAAATGAATGTCGTCAAAAAAATTTAAATTTGGTGGATATTGAAGTTGGCGAGGCAAATGCGAACGATGATGTTGATGATGATGAAGCCTTGGAATTAGAGGTAGATGAGGGAGATTTATTGAATTGTATTGTGCAGAAAATTTTATTAGCGTCAAAGTTTGAAGAGGATAATCAGCGTAATAAAATTTTCAGAATAAGTGGCACTATTAATGACAAAGTGTGCAACGTGATAATTAATAATGGAAGTAATGAGAATATAGTGTCCAAGGCACTGGTTGATATAATGGAGCTTTCGACAGAAAAACATCTAGCACTTTATAGAATTGGGTGTATAAAGAAGGGTATAGAAACTCGAGTGATGGAGGCGTATCAAGTTATTTTCTCCATTGGGAAGGTGTATAAGAGTGATATGGTGTGTGATGTAGTGGATATAGATGCATGCCATGTATTATCGGGCAGACCCTGGCAGTTTGATGTAGATGCAGTCCATAAGGGAAGAAATAATGTTTATGAGTTTGGTGGAATAGCAAGAAGGTTTGTTAGTACTTTTGACAAACAAGAAGAAAAATTCTAAGGTCGAAGGAAAGAATTTTTCTGCTATTATCAATAATCATCTAGAGGAAGATTGCGATGGGTGTAAGAAACTGTAAAAAAATAATAAACTCAAAAAAAGGTTATTTCTGATAAAGTACAGCCATTGTTGGCTGAGTTTGTTGATATTAACCATTTGACATGTCGGATGGGCTGCCACCCTTGTGAGATATTCAGTATCATACAGACTTAGTCCCCGGTGTAAGTTTACCTAATTTACCCCATTATCGCATGAGTCTACATGAGCATGCGATTTTGCAAGGACAGGTTGACGAGTTATTACGCAAAAGATTCATTCGTCAGAGCATGAGTCCATATGCTGTACCAACATTTTTTATGCCTAGAAATGATGGAAGTTGGTGAATGTGTATGGATAGCAGACGAATCAACTAGATTACCATGAAGTATCGATTTTTCATTCTACCTTGTGAGATTTGTTAGACTAGTTGGACGGTGCTCAGGTTTTTTTAAAGATAGATTTGCGCATTGGGTATCATCGGATTCGAATTAGGCCAGGAGATAAGTGGAAGACAGCGTTTAAAATGAAGGAAGGGCTGTACGAGTGGTTCGTGATGCCCTTCAGATTATCCAGTGCACCAAGTACCTTCATGGGTTTAATTAATCAGGTTCTTAAACTATTTTCTTGGAAATTTATTATGGTATATTTTGATGATATTTTGGTGTATTCTATTGATATAGTGATGCAATTGGAGCATTTGAGGATAGTTCTAGAAGTGTTAAAAAAAAACAAGGTTTACATTAATATAAAGAAGTGTAGCTTCCTACAGAATAATATAGAGTTTTTTGGGTTTTATTGTTGTGCGGATGGAATTCAGGTTATTAAGTCGAGAATACAAGCCATTAGAGATTAGCCTACGCCTAAGACAGTGGGTGAAGTTATGAGTTTTCATGACCTGACAACGTTTTATAGGAGATTCATTCGTGATTTTAGTACGATAGCCACACCTATTACAGAGTGCTTGAAGAAAGGGAAGCTCAAATTGGAAAAAGAAGAAAAGACAAGTTTTGTTTTACTAAAGTAGAAGTTGTTCGCCGCTCCTGTATTGACTTTGCCGAATTTTAACAAATTATTTGAAGTCGAGTGTGATGTTTCTGGAAAAGGAATTAAGGCTGATCTTTCCCAAGAATGGTGACCAATTGAGTATATAAATGAGAAGTTGAATGAGGCATGGTAGAAGTGGTCTACTTATGACCAAGAGTTTTATGTTATCCTTAGAGTATTGAAAACTTAGGAACATTACTTGATTCGTAAAGAATTTGTGCTCTACAGTAATCACTAAGCACTAAAGTACTTTAATAGCTAGCAGAACCTGAGTAAGATGCATGCGAGATGGGTGAGTTATATACAAAAGTTCACTTTTGTCTTGAAACATAAATATGGGCGGAAAAATAAAGCAGCAGATGCATTAAATAGGCGAGTAACTTTACTAGTAACTCTGGTCAATGAAGTTACTGGTTTTGAGTGCTTGAAGGAGTTGTATACGAAAGATAATGACTTTGCACACATTTGGGATCGCTACATTAACCATCAAAATACAAAGAATTTCTTAATATAGGATGGATATTTATTCAAGTCCAACTAGTTATGTGTGTCTCAGAGTTCTTTGCGGAATCAAATAATCCGTGAATTGCATGGAGGGGGAATAGGCAGACACATGGGTCGAGACAAGATTAAAGTACTTGTAGATGAGCATTATTATTGGCCTCAACTAAATATAGAAATGCGCGAGATTGTGCAGAGTTGTCAGATTTGCCAAAAAGGCAAGGGACATGCGCAGAATGCTAGTTTGTACATGCCTTTACATGTTCCTGAAAATATTTGGTTAGATTTGTCCATGGCTTTTATGTTAGGGTTGCCGCGTACAAGGACTAGTCGAGATTCGATATTAGTAGTGGTAGACATGTTTTTCAAGATGACACATTTTATTGTATTTAAGAAGACTGAAGATGTTGCTTCAGTGGCACATTTATTCTTTTTGGAAGTAGTGCGTTTGTATGAAATTCTAAAGACTATCACTTCTGACAGGGATGTAAAATTTTGTCAGCAGGTTTTGGCGTCATCTCTGGGATAAACAGGGATGGCAAAAATACCCGTCTAGCCCGGACTCGGGGTGATGCTGGCTGGGTCTGGGTATCACTTGAAAAATTCGAAACCCGGCCTGGAACCTGGATTTTATAAAAAAAAATATTATAAAAAAATATTTCATTTTAAATAATTACATTTTTGTATACATTTATTCAATATATTTAAAAATTTAAATATCTAAAGTTCATATTTTATGTTTGATTTTATTAAAATAATTTTTAAAATTATAAAATAAATATAAAAATTTAAAATTTATCTATATAAAATCTGGGCTTAAAAAGCCCGGAAAAAACCCAGCCCGGAATAAATCTGGGCCGGGTATTAGAATACCCGGGCTTTTAAAAGTCTGAGCCGAGTCCGGGTATGGCAATACCGGACCCGATCCGGACTTTTGCCAACTCTAGGGATAAATTTGGCACGCAGTTGCAGTTTAGTAGTGCTTTTCATCCACAGTCAGATGGGCAAACAGAAGTGGTCAATTGCACTTTGGGTAATATGTTACGGTGTGTGTGTAGTGATAAGCAACGGAATTGGAAAGCTGTATTGCCTAAGGTTGAATTCGCTTATAATAACTTGATGAATAGATTAACTGGCAAGACACCTTTAGAGATTGTCTATACTAGTTCTCCAAAATAAGTTTGTAACTTGGCTGTCATACCACCAGCAGTTATAGTTAGGGAATAAAAGATAGTAGATAATACGACAGAAAAAGTTTTGAAGATTTAAGCAGAAATTCGAGCTCACTTGGGGGTTACCAATGCAAAGTACAAGGCTAAAGCGGACAAGTATCGACATAAGAAAGTATTTGCTGAGGATGATTTAGTGATGACATACTTGCGATGAAGTCAATTTCTTGGCATTTACGCCAAATTGGAGAAGCGCAAGTATGGACCGTTTCGCGTGGCTTGAAAAATTAATGATAACGTTTATGTACTTCAGTTACCTGACAATTGGAATATCTCTTACACTTTCAATGTGGCTAATTTATTTGAATATCATCCCGATGATGAAGAGTTGTACAAGCCCAACTAGAGGAGTTCTTTTCCAAGTGAGGGGGATTGATGTAGGATGTTATGTATTGCGAGCAGTGACTTTCTGGATGGCATAACTTTGGCTACAAGTGTCCATTTCGGCGTATAATATATCGTTTCGAAGCTTGCGATGAGACGGACAAAACCACTACTATAATATTTTTGGTCCATGCTCGACCCGAAAATTTCTTTTCTTTCTTGATCATTTTTAAATTTTAAGATTGTTTCCTATTTTTCTTGATTCTTCTAAGATTTTTATCTTTTTATCTGTAACTCGAATTTGGTTTTCGTTTTCTTTGTCTTTCTTATTTTGGATAGGAGAATTTTATTATATGATTATATTTCAGATTTACCTATTTTGATAAATTCATGATATTTAAATTTATTATAAAATAATTACATAGTTCTAATTTTATTCATTCAGTTTTTTTTCAATAAAATTAATATTATTCAGAAATCTTTTGTTTCTGTCTTAACAAATTTTAGGCTTCCGTTTCGTCAGGACATCAATGATCAATACTCATGGGACCCATGGTTTAGTTTTATCAGCTCTGAAGCTTTTTGGTGAAATGCAGCAATCCAATGCAAAACCCGATAGTGTTGCTTTCCTTGCACTTTCATCAACTTGTGGGCCTGCTGGATCGGTTGATGAGGGCTGTTACTATTTTAACCAAATGATTTCAGAGTATAATATTAGGCACATAAATGAACACTACTCATGCTTGATTGATCTTCTTGGACACGAAGCTTACGGGATTTTACAGAGCACCACAGAAATTGAGGAGGATGCTGGATTGCTAAGCGCGCTATTTTCTGCTTGCTGCCTGCAGAAAGATATAGAACTGGATGAAAAAATTATAAAATTACTCACTGAGAAGGATTCTGATGATTCATCAACTTATACTGTATTATTAAATATGTATGCATCTTGGATTGAGGAAAAGCCCTGGCTATAGCTGGATTGAGATTGAAGAGAGGATCCAGCCTTTGTTTGCAAAAGAATAGTTGCACCCACTAGCAGATATGGTGTACGAGTGTCTTATGATTCTTTGAAGTCACATGGAAAAAGATGAATTGCTACTATCTTAAGAGTCAACAATACTGACTCAAAGCATCATGTAGCTTCCAAATCAGAAAAGCAATCCTTGAGGAAAATAGTTGACATGAGTAGTATTGCATCCAATTTTTTTTTAAAAGATTAATGGTTCAACTTCATGATCCTCTAGAGTGCAAGCAAAGGCATTCAATTACTGTTGAAAGGCATTCAATCTGCCATCTTGAACGGCAAGGCTTATTTGTAGAAGAGACCTACAAGAACATTTGGAATCTTATATGGGAAAAGGAGACATAAGTCCCAAAGATTTTCATAAATGAACACATAAGTCCTAAACGTTTTGAAAAAAGTATTCAAGTCTCAAATTATTAACGGATTCCGGATTCTGCTAATTTTAACAGAAAATTTATTTTAACTTAAAATTATCATTATATCCTCTAACATATAAGTCAATATATTGATTTGCCCATTTTGCACAAAAATTATTAATAAAATTGTGAATATACCCTTTTTTTTAATAGTTGAAACTTTGCTATAAAATTTTAATTTAATTTCTTGTTTTTACCAATTTAATCATTGAGGATCACATTTATTTTATCATTTGGTTTTACAAGAAAATTAGGTCAAATGGGATTTGACAATGAAATTTAGTAATTTTAGGGGAAATTTTACCAAACAGTGGTTAAATTGAGAAAAACAATAAATTGAATTGAATTTTTATAGCAAAGTTTCAACCCTTATAAATAAGGGTATATTCATAATTTTATTAATAATTTGGTGCAAAATGGGCAAATGGATATATTGACTTATATGTTAGAGGATATAATGGTAATTTTAAGTTAAAAATAAATTTTCTGTTAAAATTAATGGAATCCGTTAATAATTTGGGACTTAAGTGTCTTTTTCAAAATATTTAGTACTTATGTGTCTTTTTCTTGTAAACCTTTAGAATTGATGTATCATTTTCTCATCTTATATACATAAAGGGACAGAATCCTCACTTAGTATTTATTATTAACAATAAAATTCAAAACTTAACATTTCATTAAACAAGAAGAGAAAAAATATTTGGAGAGGATCTTTGTCCTATAGGGAGAATGTTAAAATTCCAGACAACTTTACAGCAACAAGTACTTCAGGATAATAATAGAAGCCTTTATTTATTTATTTATTTTTTTTTGTGTGTTTTAAAATCCATTTCTCACCAAGTCATATGTTAAGCTTATAAAACTGTGTGACACTTATACTGCAAAACATTTGTAATAGCATCCTCTGCAATTTTAGCTACTAATTATGCGGCATATTTCATGCCAGATTCTTTGTTTAATGCTGTCAAAACCAATCCAATGAATTTTAGAATATATAAATTATGCTAATAACATCTACAAACTTCACTAAGAAAGACAAGTATATCGGATATTACATATTGCTAGTTATATATGATCTAAAGATAAAATTTTTTGCATTCACTACGCTTTGGACTTCTCTAAATCAAAGGAAGTTAAAAAGAAAATTCAAATTTTTGTTATAAGATTCAGCAAAAGTAAACAAAAACCAAATTCTACATATAAAATTAACTTATCGTATAGGGCTCCAACATAAATATATCTAATTTTTTTTTAAAAAAAATTAATCATAGGTCAGATCAATACTAATTCCAAATTCTAATTTAAAGTGTAGTTATTGCCAAGGTTTGATAATACATTCTACAACAGGAGTATTTAGGCTTGGGCACATATTTGGAAATAAATGCTTGAATTCCATAGTCGTATTTGCATTCTTAGTGCTGAAATAAATATGAGTTTCATGCCCATTGCAAATCCGTTCAACACGTCATGAGAGAGAAAAGCAAGATTTTACTTTGGTTGGCCATAAAAAAAACTTGCTGCTAAGCTTGTTTCTTGCCCACGGATTCAGCCTTTTGTTGTTCTAATTTGTGACAAATCTGAGCTCCAATCTTAGTTGCAAAATCAAGTTCCTCATACCCACAAACTTGGCAGAGTGTCTTATTTGGAAAATCAAGCTCCTCGTACACTGCACACACACAAAATCAGCAGAGTATTAGTATTGGTTCTGTGAACAATGAACTCTCAATAAATTGAAGTCACTTAAATACTGCATTTAAATGTAACAACTCTTTATGTGTTAATACAAAATTGTTCATCCTATTATGAATTAAAAGAATATAATTAAATGTTATAGTTAACTATAATATATTATTATATATGGATAAAATTAGAATCGTTAACATAATATTTGATCACTTAATTACTTAATTAATGAGTCTACTAAATTACTTTTTAATATTTAACATTAATTATGTATTAATATGTTAAAATATCAAATAATTAAAATGATTTATGCTTGATAAATAAATCCAACACTTGGTGCATGGAAGTCTTGCTATTAGTGATACTGATAAAATGGTTTAAATCCTGCGGTTGACAGAAGCTCTTGTCCATACGTATATCTATATCAAACTTCTCATAAGAGATTTTATAGTTACTGTGATGATTTCGTATAGACAAAATAATATCCCAGTTCGCAGTTATTTCTGACTGTGATGTTGCTGATACTGAAACAGTAATCGGATCGACAGAAACAGATATCACCTTAAATTATGGTAGATGATCCATGGGTTCAATGAAGTAAAGGTGAAGCAGTGACATGATAGCGAGAAACCACAAACCGGTATTTTTTTAGTTTTTGAATTAATCTTCGCCATTGATGTGAAGAGACAAACAAAGAGAAGGGAAAAAAAAAGGCGGAGGAAAAATTAAGCGAAACTATGTAACAAAGGAGAAATCACAAGAATTAATAGAAATGATCAAAAAATTAATTTAGCTTTTGGGTGTATTATCTAGGATTATATGTATACTACTGGGTATTTGGACTTTAATTTAGTCTATGTTTGATATTGAAGTATCGTAATTTTTAAGTTATAACTGCTATGAATAAAAAGTTATAATTATAAAATAAATATTAATAGTATATAATTATATACTTTTCAAATAATAATTTTAACAAAATTAGTAAAGATTAATAGATTTTTTATTATACAAATGTAAAATCAAACTAATATAACTTTTAAGATAACAATTACTAGTGGTTACCAAATGCTTTAATACTATAGTTTTTAAGATATAGTTGTCCAACCTCAATCTAAAAAATAATAGTAGTAGTTCAGATTTGTAAATATTGATATATTTAACTGAAAGGGGAACATTGCCCCACAAAAATAATAGTATACCAACATTTGTTGATTGATTACTTCTTAATTAACAAGGTCAACCATTACGAAACCCTAACAAAAACAATCAATAATTTTTTTAATTTTATACATTACAACATTAATATTGTAATTGTAGTTGTATTTAATTTTTAAGCTTTAATACTGTATTTTTAGTTTGTTTTTAGTTTTTTATTTTTAATATAACTCCCGAAACGATGAGAAGACTCGACCTTTGCCAGATTTTCTAAAGAGAGTACAAGATATATTTTAAAAATTAATTAGATTTACTCCTCTTATAATGAGACAGTAAATTAACTAATCAATTTCCCTATAAAACTTGCCTTGTTCTCAGTGTTGTACATCGAAGAAGACGTTTCTTCAATTCTGCATTTATTTATTTATTCTTTTAGTTCTCTGTTACTATTGTCCTATGATCACAACATTGAACTTTATTACATATAATTATACAACCATTAATTGGTGTGTGTGTGTGTGTGTATATATATTAGAAGTCAGCAATTGAAAACACAGGAACTGAAAAGTAATACCGAAAATTAATAAGTAAAAATGAAAAGTTTCAAAAACTAACTCAATTATCTAGTATACAGCTGTTACATACAAAATAAGTTGTAATAGCATAAACTATTTATAATAGAATATAATAGGCATGTATTGCATAAACATAAGAACTTGTAATTAAACACCCTGCAGAAAAATCTTTAGAACAACAGTAAAATAAGCAAAGGAAAAACCAAGAAATAGATGAAAACCGAGACCTATTAATAACAATCTCCTTAAAACAGATTAACCACCTACAGTGATACTATCAAGTTTGTTAGTATATGTTTCTCATGATACAAGGGAAGGAATTATTCAACCAAGAACAAATAAATAATTCTACGGAACTGCAACGGTGCAGAACTCGATCAAAATAAAACGTAAGAAGAGAGAAAATATATTTTAAGTGTTTTTTGTTTTGTGTTATGTATAAAACAGAGGAGGATTGCTTTTTTTATAGTTAGGAGGGTATGTAACAGTTGAAACAGTTAAACAATGAAATTGAATTCAAATATTCAATTCATAACAGTAAATTAACTATTCAATTACTTTTATAACAATCCATTGAATTCAAAAATTAAATTCTACAATAGCTCAAAATTTATTTTCAAAATAAAAACTTTTTTATTTTAAAAAAGGAAATAAAAAAATATGGCCAAGCGGGCCTAAGCGGTTTTAAACCGACATTCGTGTATGCAGGACACGTAAACGCACCCGAGTTCAACTAAATCGAGCTGTAATTTTCAGTTCCACCCTTTCTATGCATACGAGCGTAGAGAGAACCTTTATCTTTAAAATTGTTACTCATATATGGATGAGTATTTATATATAAACACAAATCCCTTAACTTATTTTTTTCATGTAAAATAAGCTTCATTTTCTTTCAAATTTCTAACTTCAATGGTGTAATTTGAGAGTCAATTTTTCATTCACCAAAACATCATTTTAAGTATATTAATATATCATCTCAAAGTATTCAAAGAGTAGAAACTGAATCTTTCAAGATTTTCTACTTTCACTAAGTAGGTTCTATTCAAAATATATCTTTAAAATAACATTATGCTACTTTTTCAACCATATATTCCACAACTACTTCATAGAGATTGTTTATTTTTATTAATATAATTATAATACAACAATTGTTATGTATATTATTGAATAAAAATTAGCTGAAAAGGTCCTTTACCGCAATGTGAAGAATAATGAGTACCCCACACTTTATAAAACGCAAAAGTTCACAGAAAATGACTCTATTTATGCATACCAGGTAGTTAATATTAACCTAAAGCTTGCATGATGGTTCCATTGTTTTGTTGAGTTGTTTTTTAAACTTCTTCATAGCTGACTTTGGCAAGCACATTGCTACAAGCAACCCATCTTGATACTTTGTGTGGAAACTGCTGAGAGAAAAAAGCTGGAGCCAAAATCAACATTTGCTACACTCAGGTTTCCCCCACCCAAAGTCAACATCTGCTAATCATGTTCGATTGTTGTCCGAAACTAAATTGTACCCTACAACTCGGAGTATTGACCGTCCTTTAACGACCACAAAATCTATTACATATCTTATATACTCTTCACTCACTCTGCTCTTCGCCTTCTTCCCTAATTCAACAGCATATCCCAATGAATGTGTACGCAAAACTTCAGCCTTCGAAGACACTGCAGGCGTTGCAAATGCATTGCCATAATACTCGGGAGGCAAGTGGATGCCATATTGCTTGCCTCGGAAGTTAATTGCACAAAAGACTTGGACAATCTCATTAGAGTATAGTTCAAGTGCAATTTTTTGGTATCTCCAAATACAAGCATCTAGTAACTCAAATGTTGAGCAGCTCTTGCGGTGTGGATCGAAGGGATCGGAGTTGGATTCTTAGTGCTTTAATCTTTTTGGGCTAAAGTAGAATTATTTTTGTTCAAGAATTTCACTAAAATTCAAGCATTCTATATTATTTTTTGTGGCCACTATTTCCTCGTATTCATGTGGATAATTGTAATTTGTGGTGGGTTTCTAGCATTTAACAACTCGTCTTGCTAAACAGGTAGCATAGATGGTGCACTTGCTCCTAGTGCCATCTTAAGGAAGCATATGTTGTGATTTGCCAAGAATACGAAGAAACAATAAAAACAAGAAAACAAAAACTTGAAAAAGATATTTGGAACCCCATGAGTCTGTGGCACCAACATATTGACCAGCAATGCAAGAAAATAGAGAATATTTGATGGCTTAAAAGTGTAAAGTACTCCTGTGTCAAATATCCTTATATACATTTATCAAAGCTGCTAATTACCTTTGTCAGTTAAAAACAATCAAAGGTTAATGACAGTAAAAAATTGTCAAGTATGTATGACAATTAATAATGGTCATCTAAATATGAGTTCCTCAAAGCTGTCAATTACATATGATTACTAAAATAATCAAACATTTCACTTTTTTTTTTTCAACTACAAAAATGATGCTCTGGCTTTTCTTGTACACAAGATATATTACATAAATTACAAATGACGACAAATAAAGAATTCAAAGAAAACAGGCTCCAGTTCAAATAATCCAAACTTGACTCCAATTCAAATTATTCAAAGAAAACATAGCAAAGACAAATAAAGAATAGCAAAGTTGACTCACATATGCTCTTTACACATATAGAACAACTTGTTGCGAGCCTCCAGATACCATAACAATATTCATTAATTTGATCTGGTTAAATGGCGGTTCTTTATAGCACCTTTCACCAACACATCATTATTAAGCAAACTACACTCTACATATAATATAATTAATTAATTAATTTAGCTCATCACCCTGCAAGATTAAATCAATATAATCAATGACATTTTATGTTTAAAATAAAATATCTTTAAAGTGGGGACTACATCAAAATTAAAGAACTAAGAGAAATTTATCAAAACAAATTAAAAATATAAAGACTATAGCTCAAGAATCTTGAAAGAATTATAAAGCAAAATAACACACTCTTATGATACAGTTAAGAGATGGTAAAGTACAGACAAATGATTAAAGTTCTATCAAATTCTCCAATTTTTATATTGTAGTTAAAGACGAAGATACAACAAATAAAAATTCTTGAGTTATAATGCTAATTTAAAAAATACTAAATTCTCAAAACGAAACTGAAAATACCTCTTCGAAATTTTTGAGGTCCTTAGGAGCACCACCATAGACACAAGTATTTATAACACTTGCTCACAACCAAAATTTAAAAGCCGCTTCCTGATTTTGATCAGCTAAGTCTCTAGTAGGTGCCAATACTAACACTATGGAGGAAAATATGAACAAGAAGTTTCATTTAGATATTTCATCAAACACTTGGAGGGCTTAACTCTTACCTCTTCTTTTAATCAAATGCCATCCACTTTTAAACAAACTTATTTGACATTTTTTTTAAGCAAAATAAATCAAACCAAGCAAAAAAATCTCTCAATCAAACAAAATCAAACTAATTTCCAAAATATATATGTTGAATAAAGATATTTACCGCAAGCTTAAAGCCATGCATCACATTTCATTGAATTTAATAAGCATTTGATTAGGTTGGCATATCTATCCAGACATGCACAAGAAAATAAACAAAAACAAGATATATCTCAACAAAATGAGGAACAAACAATTTCAAAATCTGATTTTTAATTTTCACCCAAAAGCAAACAAATCCTAAAAAATTCACAAAAAAGCAAGCCCAATTTCATAATCATATTGTCAAAATTTAAAATATTAGTTCTCAGTATCTTCAGGTAGCATGCGTAATGGATTAACATCATACCCAATTTCTTCACGACGTCAACAAAGAATAGCGATTGCGGCAAAGAGATTGGATGTTCATGCATGTCAGTGGTGGCTGGTGGCTGTTAGGGTTGGTTTAATGGCAAGGATTGTGGCAGCGTGCACAAAAAAAAAAGGCAATGAGCAAAAACACGAACTGAAAGGCCATGAAATCAGTTTAGAGTTAAGCAAAATTCCTAAAGACCAAATCCGTTGTTGATCGTTGTCGAAGTTGTGCTGCTGTTGATTGTTCTGGAAGAAGAAGAGGAAATGAATTAGTAATTAGGGATTTTGATTTTTTTGCCCATGAGCCCGCGTCAGGGGAGAAAGTGAGACCGAGTAAAGGGGACTGGGGGGTTCTGCATGTGCCACCGTTCACTGTTGTGGAAGTTGTGCCACCGTTCACTGTTGTGGAAGTTGTGCCACCGTTCACCGTGCTGTTCACTGTTATCGAAGAAGAAGAGGAGAGGAATTGGCTGCGACCGCCCGCGTGTGTTGAGGATTTTTTTTTTTTTTACTTTTTCACAAGTATATATGGCCGGGTTGGGTTGTGTGCTTGTTAGTTGTTACCATTTCTATAGGTTTCAGGTTTCGTGAAATTTTTTCAATTAAACTCATCTCAACCGTTGGATTGGTTATATTGAATCCAACGGTCATTGTTTATGCATGTATGTTATACGTGCAGGTATTGTAATTTGTATTTGGACCCTTCTTCAACTGGCCACGTAATGCAAGCACTCAACTGTTGTCTACAGCTCTCAGATCTTTCTGGCACGGAATCGTCTATCTAAAAAAGTAAAGAAGAAGAAAAAAAAAAAAAACCTGTCTAATTTGCTTTCTCAGTTTCTCTCGCCGAGATACGTCCCGCAGATTTGCTGAAGCATGTTTCGGTTTGCCTGTGGACTCGCATCCAAAGTCAGGCATGCACTTTCTGAATTTTACTATGGTTCCAAGAATACCATTTTTGTTATTTCAGGAAAAAGAAAAAACTCATCTTTTGTTTATTCTGTTTTAGAAATTATGATCATCTGCCGAATTATTTGCATTTTTTTTTTGTTTATGAATGTCAATCGTCGGTTGCCTAAGAGCAATTTCCAGCTGGTCGGTGGTAGGTTGAGTTGGAGCAGGAAGTATGCCTACAAAGATTTTAACTTGGGTGGCCAAGAAATCGCTGGCGCTGACAAACTTTGCCAGATGCCTATGGTGAGTGAACTCTTTGTACACTTTTTAGAAGAATATTAAATAATATTCAAACAGAATCTGATTAATTTGAGACAGCACTTGGGGAATTCCTTTTTTTTTTTTTTTTAAAGGGTGATGGTCTTAATTGTTGCATTTTCTGGAATAAAATTGAAAATTTTTAAGCCAATCTGAATTAATATTTTTGTAATTTGTGATGCGGTTGGATATTTGAAATTGATTCCTATGAATTTTTTATTCTTGTTCCAACATTCTCTGTGCTTATTTCTTTTATCTTTTATGTCACTACTGGTATGATAGACATTAACAATTGGAATGGCATTATTGATACGATAGATTTGCATATCCTTGTTATAATTTACTTCTCCCTTCATTTTTGGTACCTATTTTTTGTTAATTTCTTCAATTTCATCAATGACATTGAGTTGGTTTCAGAAGGTTTCTAAGATGTTTCCTATTAAAAAAAAATGGTTTTTCTAATTTGTTATTCATACTTTGTGGTAGGATCACAATGTTATTGAAGAAAGTTCTTTACCTAGTGCCAGTGCAAGCTTTTTGCAGCAGGTCAAGGACCTTTGTTGTCCAATTCAAGATGGTGAGTTGCTCCTTTTTTGTGTAGAAAACTTTAGGTCAATCTTGTTTCAACTCTCTTGATTAGTTTTGTCCTGTATGAAGTAACAGTTTTTAGATAGACATTAGTATTTTGGTAGAATCCTTACAGATGGCATGGTTACTTTTGTGATGTTTGATATATCTGTTTGCAGGTGACAAGTATGTGCCAGTCATGAGCCAAGTAATGAATTTAGGAGTTGGCAAGGCAGTGGAAACAGGATTGCATTTCAGAGATCTAGAGAGGGTAACTTGCTTGGCCGTTGATGTAGTTATCAAACACTTGTGTGGTAGAAAGCAAACAGTCAGCAAATTTGAAGAAATTTCTCAGGTTTATTTCATGTCCCTTTTTTTGGTTTAGGAGCTTGGAATATGATATGGACAATGGATAAAGAGATTTTCCTTTTTATGTAAAGATTGCAACAACGATTTGACTTCTTGATGATGTATTTTCCTTTTTATGTAAAGATTGCAACAATAGCGGCAAATGGGGACAGAAAGATTGGTGAGCTTGTTGCCTTGGCTTTTGAGAAAGTTGGTTTCAACGGTATATATATGATCTCTGTAAGTTGCTTGTTGAATTTCGGCAAATTTCTGCAATCCTTTCCACTTTATTTTTTTGTGAATTGTTTGCTTATTTGATTTGTTTTCCACTTTTATGTCTCTTTTTTAATAATTATTTGGCATGATGAGCTTGTATATTGCTTTATTTCAT
Source organism: Murraya koenigii (assembly GCA_025617385.1). NCBI lineage: Eukaryota > Viridiplantae > Streptophyta > Magnoliopsida > Sapindales > Rutaceae > Murraya > Murraya koenigii. The sequence continues at coordinate 6,799,435 of CM046815.1, read as the reverse complement.
TAATTTAATACTCTAAAATTTGTCACGCTCTTTGGTCTTTTTTGTTTCAAGTTTGATGGGATTGAATGAAGTTGGAGAAAAAGTGAAGAATAAGAAAACGAGAGGGATTGAAAAATGAGAAACAAAAAGGCATTTCTCCCTTTTAAAAAAATTATAGATTTTTTTGTAAGTTCATATAATTTTGTCGTTTAACTGTTCAATTTAACAATTCCAAAATTTGGGCATCCTTAGAGTCACCTTCGGGGCACCAAGGAAAACTTTCTTTCCGTACATACATATACATATATATATATATATATATATATAAGATTAGATGACATGAGACACATTTTTAAACACAATTTTTCAATTATTATATTAAATTGAAATGAATGGTTGAGATTAGATGACACGAGTTATTAATTTCATTAATGTTTTTCTCTCTCTTCTATTTAATGTTTAATTCTTTCTTCTTTTATTTAAGATTTTCTTTTTTCTCTCTCCTATGAATTTGTAAATAAAATAATTAAAACTATCAAAATAAATAGAATAAGTAAAAGTTTGTACACAAACACAATGCCGAAAAACAAAAACATTGATATGATGCCCCCAAAAAAAAAAATAAATAAAAACCATTGATATGAATCTGGTCATTTCATCGTGAAGCATACATAAATAAATAACGATGCAATGCTAGTGCAGTTGAAGAAGATTGAGAAAAAGGCAATCTTTGTCAGCTCAGCCACTGATTGAAGAAAGTACTGTATGTAGAAGAAGGCAACTAGGCAAGTGCTTCTGGGTAATTAAAATGGGCCATGCTGTAGATGCCAGTTTCTAATTACAAATTTACAGATTATGTAATTAAATTAATTTTGATGGTTTGAATTATTCCATTTACAAGTTTATAGGAGAGAGAAGAGAAAATTTTAAATAAAAGAAGAAAGAGAATTAAACATTAAAGAGAGGAGAGAGAAAAATATTAAGGAAATTAATAACTCATATCATCTAATTTTGACTCTTCATTTCAGTTTAATCTAATGTTTGAAAAATTATGTTTAAATTTGCGTTTAAAAATGTGTCTCTTGAACCTACCCCTACATATATATATATACTAGTAGCTAGAGGTGGATGGGTGAGGCTAATCTAGATTAAGTCCATTGTATTATAGGGATTCTACTCATACCCTCTCCCATATACTAACTTAGACATTATTTAACTTAGATAAATTATATTGTGTCACAAGCTATATTTCTATCTTTACTATTGTTGGGGCACTAAGAAGAACTTTCTTTCTTATATATATGCTAGTAGCTAGAGATGGATGGGTGAGGCTTGACAAATAATAAAGAATTTATGAATTTGTACTTTAAGTTTGCTTCTTGACTTCCCAGGGATCTTGTTCATTATTCAAATGGATATTTGTATCTCTCTTTTTCTTATAAATGTCATTAGAATATCGAACCATTGACACTTGTCTTTTATACTCAAGTTGTGCCCTTATTTGATAGCTTAAACTTTTGGGTTCCCCTAAAATGGTATCAAAATCGTGGCCTTATATTTGATTCCTCGCATTAAAACTCTTATCTCCTTTATTGTTATTTCAATTTCTTGGTCCATTTTTGGGCTCATCTTAGCCCATATTTCACATAATGAGGCTTTTTGACAGTTGTCCTTAATATTTATGTCCAGCTTCTGCTTGATGTTTAAGCTTTTAGGTCATTCTGTTTCTCTAACAGTAATAATTGGAGATTTTCTTTCCCCTCTTAACTGTTGCAGGATAAGGGAAAATCAAACGAGGAATTACAGGTTGTGAATTTAGTGGAGCTAAAATGGCGCCCTTTATCTACTTTATTCATCAACAATTTTAGGACAACATTATGTGTAAGCATCCCAATAAAAGTCCCTGGGCTCTTTTCTTTCTCTATATTAGTTTTAATTATTTATTTTTTGGTACAGTGTTAGTCAATTAATTGGAGCTGCATTTGATGTTGAATCATCCTTGGTGTTAATGTTTCTTATTTGCCAGGTTTTGGAAAATCCATTGGTTTTAATCTTCGAGAGTAAAATAAGGAACAAGAATGTTGTTGAGCAGGCTATTACAATGGCTGGTTATGTGAGGATTTACAGAAAAATGAAAATTTTAAGTCATTGACAATTTTGACTCTATTTAAATTATTTTTTCATCTGTATTTTTTCTTTCTCTTTAGAGACATTTATTAATTGTTGTTGAAGATGTTGAAGATACAGTAGCAGGATCTCTTTTTCTAGACAGTCGTTGTCTTCAAACCAAGGTAATCTGGGGTTTTTGGTTAAAAAAATAATTAAATCAGATGGGACACAAGAAATTTCCTGGTACAGCCTAAAATCTACATCCACAGGAGGCGACACTGAAAAATTACTAATATCAAATGAGATTACAAGCAAACACATGGGATTTTAACTGATAAATTAGTATATACTTAAAAAAGTATCATATGTCATTAAATTATTAATGTAGCTTTACTAAATGCTTTGTGTATTGTCTGAATTTGGTGAGTTTTTGAATTGGGTGAAGGTTTGTGTTGTCACACCTCCTAAAGATCACAAATATTGGAAGGAGATCATGCATGACCTTGCTATTCTTACAGGCAGCCAGGTAAGTTGATTTGGTAATTTTCTCATTCCATTTGCATTGTGTTGTAACACCGAGATCAATACTTTCTTGTCATTTCATTCTTAGGTTGTAACTGAATCATATGATTTTAGCGATATACAGCTAATGTTCGGTTCGTGCGGAAAGGTGAGACATTCAATGATGTGGTATTGATGTGCATTGTCATTGTTTGAGTCTTTGCCCTATATCACATTGAGGGTAGGATTTTTTTAATAGCCCCATCTCTCATTATAGGTTGCAGTATCACTTGATGAGATGACTATCACTGGTGGGTCTGGTTCCCAGGCGACTATTGAAAAAAGATGTGAACAGGTTTGAAGTGGCTAATTGACATGTTTTTCCAACAATTTATTTTGCTCTCCATTCTTTTTTATTTAATTATTATTTGGCAAGTTCCTGTGATTGTTGTTACAGTTGAGATCCTCAATTAAATTGAGCACTTCGAATGATGAAAGATGGTTATTAGAAGAGAGGCTTGCAATACTTTCTCGCTGTGCTGTTCTTTTTAAGGTTTGGTGGTTTGGGCAAATTTACTTTCACCATACAATTGTTCAGTCTGGCACCTTATTCATATAGATTACCCAATATTATTGTTTTAATATAAGGTTGGTGGAGCAAGTAATGTTTGTGGAAAAAAAAGTCAAGTTCTAAATGCCATAAAAACTGTCAAGATGGCAGTGAAACACGGAATTCTTCCCGGTAAGCCTTAGATAATAATAAAATAAGATAAATTCATATGTTCCAGCTTGTCAGATTGGGAGTCATTTTTTTTATGTTTCGATTTCGATGTATTTATAGGTGCTGGTGTTGCACTTGTACATGCCTCAAAAGAGCTTGACAAATTACAGACTACAAATGCTGATGAGAGGATTATTATTAAGCTCTTTCAAGATGCTCTTAAGGTTTTATCTTTTCCTTATTATATTTCTAGTTGTCTGTTTCTTCTGATCTTTCTTCGTATCTAAATTGTTGTTTATTTTTCTTAAACTTGATTGGAATTTATGATATGATATTAATAACATTTTAACTGTCTAGCCTTTGGCTTTGGGGACAACTTTATGGACATCTTATCAATGGAATGAAAAACATCATTACTAACTCTTTTATAAACTCTTTATTGGTTGGATTTGTTATTATTGTTTTTATTTAGGGAAAAAGACACTTGGAACCCCATGTTTAGAGCAAAAAGAACCCCTAATTTTCTAAAAAGACTTTTAGACCTCCAGCCATTAGTTTGAGTATCAAAAAGTTTAATCTGGTATATTAAACCCTACAATTACATATTGTTCAATCTGATAACTTTTAAATTATTTTATTTTATTTTTAATTAAAAGCCTTAAAATAAATTTTAAAAAATTGATTAATTAGAGAAAAAATTTTTAACAATTGAGGGTTACACGTGCCACCCATTGATTGGCTGATATTTTTATATTTTTGTCAATATTGAAATTTTAAAAATAAACAATTACCTTACGAAAATTTATCTTAAATATTTATTTTTGTTACTTTTAATAAACACTTTCATTGCTATGTTAAATATAAAATGAGTGATTATATTTGTAATTTTTTATTTAATATATATATTAAAGTCAAAAATTGATTTTTTTGTTTCTTATTGTCAGAAGGATAAAGAAGTCATCTGAACTATAAAAAGGAATATTACATCAAGACAATACTGAATTTCATAACAGAAGGATTTTTATTCTTTTATTTTTTAAATATTATGGTGTTTGTTGTCCCTTTTTCTAAATCTTGGGTTTTTGTGTCCTTTTCCCTTTTTATTATTTTTTATTTTTTGCACTCAAACCGTAATAAAAATAATGTGGATGTTATTCTGGTTTAGCTTCAAACCAGATCATAGCCACGAGTCGTGTGGCATGAACCATATTTGTGCTTCACTGCATCTCAGGGTAGATGCAGTTTTAAAAGAATAAAAATCTTTGCTGATACTGCTCCTATTAATATACTACAATTTTTATACTATCATTACTATTACTATCATGATTGCATTGTTTAATTGTTATTGCTAATAATTTTAACCAGTGTAATTGAATGGACTTTTTTAAATTCAAGTAAAATATTTATGCTCTTATTTTATGTTCTTACTAACAATGCTTGAACTAGATGCCTTTGTCCACATTTGCTTCCACCTTCGGATTTGATGGTGCGTTTGTTGTCCAAAAGCTACTTGACCAGGACAATCCTGACCTTGGATACGATCCAATTAAAGGTTTGCTTGTCAATAAAAGGAAAAATATAAATGAAAACTCTGTTTAGTTTTGAATTGAGCCAATGCTTTAATCTTTTTCTGTACCAGGTGAATATGTTGATGTAATGAAGGCAGGAATATTTGATGTTTTTGGATGCTTAGATAACGCGTTGACTGATGTCAGTGGGTAATTAGCTTAACCCCTTAGTACCTAATAAGTCCCGGTATTTCTAAATTGTTCTATCCTTGCTTAACATAAGTTTGTTGATCCTCCTTATTCAAGAGTATTTTCTATATGCTTTTGTTAATTTTCTAATTAATGAAACCCTAATAATTATGTCTCTTTTGTAGTCACTTTATTGATGAGTGTTATGACCTTATTAATACATCCATGACAAGGCAACAACAGCAACTAGAAGCAGGAGGGAACTGAGAGAGCAGGATACTTGCAAGCTTACATTATGTAAGATTATGGGGCACTCATTAGTCCTGTGTTTTTCATTAACTTATATATGTTCCTGCCACAGAGATTTATCATTCGCAATAATTCAGAACAAGAATAGTGACAATACTATGTAACATTACAGTCAGATCAATCTAGTAATGATTATATTATGAATGATGTGAGGTATTTAAATATTTAAGTCTTAAGTGACATTCATGTTTTATAAGTTATGAAATTTAGCATTTAATAGATAAGTGGCACATAATAATATGATTTTAGTTGATATTCAAATATTGAGAATTTTAGCATTATTGTTAGGTTTCTGTAAAATTTGTATTTTTAATTCATATTTTTTTATATTTTTCTTAAATTTAGTAATATGCTGGACTATTTGCACCCTTAATAATACAAATTATACAAAAAGATTATACAAAAATATTCATAATATAAATTATTAAAGATAATTTATTATAAGTGCATATAATATTATCTCTTAACACCCGTATATTGAACAATCATACATTGAACCATACGTACATATACAGATAAAGAAATAAATCAATAGATGTTGGCTGTAATTTTTTCGTGTTTTATAAACGTCTCAACCATTGTTTGTTTTAGGAAATCAATTCTTTTTATCAACAATTACTTACTCTTTTTAATTTACATTTTTATAATAAGTCACATACAAAATTTATATCCATTCATTTTGATAAGCATGATGTTGCCCCTACAAGGGTACAAAAGCTATGAGATAAAATAAAATAAAATAAAAAAAAAAGGAAAGGAATGAACGTGGAGGAAAATTTTAAATTAGAAATAAGTTTTGAGATGGAAAAAGTGAAGAAATGATTGTTCAAAAATAAAAATATATACGGAAACAAATCAAATGGTAGATGGAAATAAATAAATGATAATGTAGAAGTCAAATTTGTTTGGGTGTGATGAACATCTGTATTGTGGTTAGTAAATAACAATATTTAATAGAAGGGATTGAAGTGAGGGCTATTTTAATATTTGGATGGGATGTCAGCTAAAAATTAGTTATTAAAATTTAGTACATACACGTACAAGGTAATAGAATTTTTAGAGCATTTTTAAGGTGTAAATTGTTGGTTTTAATGCGGAAACGAACCATATACTAATCTTTACTTAAACATATTACTATAATAAATAGAATTCATATATTGAGAGTTAAATGTTCTTAACTTAATTTTCCTCCAAATGAATGTATAGAAAGGACTTTAAATACCTTTAATCTTCCTTCTAATCTCTACAAATCCAGGAAACACACGCGTGGGCGTGTGAGGGATTTAAACAATTTCCTTAATAATTTTATACTTAATTTAAAATAACTAAGATTAAAATCATAAGCAAAGTAACTAAAGGAAATTATTTAAATCATTCATACGCCCACTCGTGTGTTTCCTTGATTTGTGGAGATTAGAAGAAAGATAAAAGGTATTTGAAGTCGTTTCTATACATTCATTTGGAGGAAAATTGAGTTAAGAACATTTATTTGAATTCTATTTATTCTAGTAACATGTTTAAGTAAAAATTAGTATAAATGGTTCTGTTTCCACATTAGAACCAACAATTGATATTAGAGCAGAAATACATGTTATTAGATTAAAGAATAGTGATCATAACCATAGATATATGCTAGGACTGATTGTATACTCCTAGGATTGGCTTAAATCTTATGGTAAAATAAGATTGGTAATAATGCCTATAACAATATAATACTTTTCATATGCTAACCTTTGTTTTGCAACATATATATAAACTTTCCCCATGGCCATGAATATATGAATGAATGTTTAATTTTATTTTTATTCATGGTAGTATTGATTGGTTAGTGGATTATGTAACGAAGATAACCCCAATTTTAATTACAAAGCATGTAAGATTGTAATTGTAATATTATTTCTTTTGAGTTTAGATCTCTTGTACACTCCATGATGGAGTAGAGGATCTATTGTAATTACAAATTTGTAATCCAAGAAGAACTCATAAGGAAAAGAAGTCATTGAAGCAATTGATTGAACTTTGGAACAAAGAAATGCATTCTAAAGTCTTCTAGAGAAGTGAAACTACCTGAGCATATCTCAATCAATTTTTCAGAAGAAAATTCATGGACAATAATTCATAAAAATCATCTAGGCCATGGGGAAAGGACATATATTATTTAGAGCAATGCTATATGTCTCAAATTTTTTTATTCCAAATAACAATTTCAAATAATGTGGCATTTATCAATTGGTTAGTAAGATAATATAATTAATTCACTTTAATTTTTTTCAGCCAACTGATGAATGATACATCATTTGGGATAAAAAATTTGGGACATATAACATTACTCTATTATTTAATATTATTTCACTACTTGATTCATGCATGTTGGAATGTTGGATTATAACATGTTATGCATGATGCCATAAATTAGGAATAGTTTTCTATTTAGAATTCCTAGAGTTTATATATTTTTAATAAGAAAGCTAACTTTAATGATAATGTTTATTTTAAATCCCAATTCACCCCCTCGGGTTGCATAACATATATTTCAATGTTATTGTGGTTAATGACTCTATCATATTTGGATGATATGGATGACATCTTGATTTTATTTTGGATTGTTGTGCTTAATTGCTTATGTTGAGAATTTTTTACTTGAAAGGGGGAGCATGTTGATATTGGTCTTTTTTATGATTAAAGGGGAGATATATATGTACGAGGGTGTATTTTGAAGTGTTGATATATGTATAAAATGAAGTATTGAAACATTTTTTTTTATGGAGATAATACATATATGCAGGGGGAGCTCTTAAAATTTTTCAAAAACATTTTAGAGCACATATACAGATTTGCAAAGAACATTTCTAAATTCTTTTGAAAGTAATACTCTTTTTTAGCTTTTAGTTAGTTTTTAGAATCGATTTCTTAGTTCAAGATCCCTCTTACTAACTGGAATCAAAGAATTAGTAGATCTATCATATGCATACATTAAGGGTAAGTTTTTTATTATAATTTCAAAATACATAGCGTGATTTGTCATTATAAAAAAACATAGAGAGATTGTTAACTTATATGGCTATATAGCATTTTGATTTTGATGATAACAAACCACGAATTAAGAAAATCGATCATGATTTTGAAGTAAAGAAATGAATGATGATTTCTCAAGGCTCTTCAAAATTTTTCTTTACAAAAAAAATACGATTTCACATTCTTAGTAAATGCGAGTTTTTCATAAAAAGTTAAATTTTTTTTTATAAACAACATCCTACTTAAGACAGCCGGCAATCCAAATTGAGAAATGTGCTTACTACAGTCAAATGGCATCATGTTTAAAGCAACCAGCAAGTCAGATTCAGAAAATATACTTACTGGAGCTAACTGGCATCTTGTTTAAACAAACAACAAAGTGATTACATGAAATGTGCTTTTTGGAATCATACAACAAACTAGATAATGTTGAACAGTAAATCGATTACTTGAAGTGAACTCTTTGGAATCAAACGGTATATTGGTTATCGATAAACGACAAACCGATTATTTAAAAATTCAAATGTCTGCTACCTCGTTATGACAAATGGTAAGCCAATTATGAGCAAAAAGTCAATAACGACTAGTTTTCAGCTCCAATTATAAATTAAAAAAAAAAAACTCAATGAAATCCAAACAACAATAGATCCTACAGTCATCATTAAGCTTGTCATTATGTATTCAATTTATTTTAAGAATTAAACTGGTCATTGTTTCATTAAATCACACTTTGAGCTTTCATTTATAAACATATACATTGTGTAAGGAAAGCTCTTTGTAATCTCTATTTAAAATCAAAATTAAGTGATTATAAGTGTGAGAGACACTTGGATTAAGAGATTTAGTATAATCTCATGTTGTAAAGGTTATTTGACAACTTGAAAGTCAATTGTATGCATCTTTGAAGCCTTTGAGGCTTGCTTAGTAGAGCCCTCAAGCCTAATAAACTTAGAGGCGTGGAAGCAGATACAATTGGCTGAACCATGTAAAAACCCTTTTATTTAATTCTCTTGACTCTTCACTCTTATATTTTAAATTAATTTATTTATTAGTTATGTTTTGAATTTATTTTATATTTGCCTTAATTTGCATTCAAAAACTGCATAACTTTTAGAAACTCAATTCACCCCCTTTTGGGTTGCATAGGTATTATTTCAATAACATAACATAATCGTACCCCAAATAAAAGTAAGATAAAATACCTTTGATTAGGTAAATGCTCGTTTAGTCTTTGTATTCAATGATTCGATTATGCCCAGAAAGTCACCAACAACTAGTTTTATCTCCAACTATAAAAAGCCAAATCAAATTCATTTTAAAACGAGTTCTCCATTCTCTATCAAACTCAAACTTGTTTATACAAATCATCTTGAGTTTTCATTTGCTTATTTATATACGTTGATTCATATTTAGGCTATCATTTGCTTATATACTCTTGTGAGAAATGTGATATTTATAATTTTTATTTAAATATAAAAAATTGAGTGTTTGTAAGTGTAGAAAATACTTGAGAAAAGAGGTGTAAGTGGTACACAACTTGTAAAGATTGATTGACACTTTAGAAGTTAATTGTAAAATCTTGAAGTTTTAGTTTGTAAGGTTTGCATAATGGAATCATCAAACTTGGTTGGCTTGGAGGCGTGAACGTAGGCAGGTTGCTGAACTATGTAAAAATATCGTGTTTATTTTCTCTTCTCCCTTATCTCCTTATATTTATTAATTACTTAAATTTATTTATATTGAAATTGCTTTAAACATTGGTTTAAATTGTATAGTACTTTTAAGTATAAGTGTTAATTACCCAATTCACCCCCTCTCTTGGATTGTACAATTAGAATTTCAAACAATATTCTTGACATTAATTAATTTATCCATTAAAAAGTTAATTAAAAAATTAACCAATAAATATCAGCATAAAAGAATTAGAATTTTTTATACTTTTTATAATAATCCAGCTAATAATTACTTATAAATAAATTAATATCCACTAACTTAAAGTAATGTTTAATATCCTTGCAATAATTTTACTAATAACTATATATAAAATTTAATTTACCTAATTAATCCTAAAAGAAAAATAATAACATAAAATTTACATTAATTTTTATTTTGTTTATAAGGCTATACCTCTATCGCATAAAATAGAGGGTTGAAAATGGCTTTTTCTTTACTACGCCCTATAGTCCCAAAACTTTACTAGCTAAAGCCATACCAAGAGAAAAAACAAGGATTTCTCTCTGCTATTAGATAGAGTGCTGGCTAAATTTCAATTTGATACAAGATATGGTTCAGGCCTGTGAGAGTGAGAAGAAAGATGTGATAGTGTACTCATGGGGCTTGTAGGTCTTCTAAGCAATGAATTTTGTGTCTTAAAATAATATAATATAAATAATATGTATCTACTCTGACGAATAAAATTAATTATTTAAAGCATTTGATGAATTAAAATTTTTTCATTAATACTCATAAAATATTATTGCAACAGAATTATTGTAAAAAGAAAGAAAAATTAAGGGTAAGAATATAATATATTTAACAGTAGAAGTATATTAAAATATTTTTTAAAATATAAAGACTAAATGGACTCTTGAATAAAAATATAGATACTAAACCAGTATTTTCCTATTTTTTACTCCCTTTTATTTTAACAAAGCTAAGGTTATTTGTACCCTATGAAATACTTTGAATTGTAAACGCCATTTAGAAAATAAATTTTTACTCTATACACTTGATGGGCATTATTTGTATCATATTTATAACACTTAACCTATTCTTGTTAATTAATTATGTTTAATAATTAATATAATTAATAGTTATTTTGTAATAATGCATAATTAAATAAGTGTAATGAAATAATATGGAATTTAAGCTGTAGAACAAAGTTTATAAAATACATTTTGCCTGGAAGTTAGTTATGGTGCAGTGTCAAGAGTCTTTATTGTCAAGGTAAAGGTCTTGGTTTAATTTTTAGCGAGGACAACATTTAATTTAATTTTTAAAGTTATTGATATCATCAGTCACATCATTTTTTGAATCCACCTCATCCACATTAGTACCATATCATCACCACCGACATCACCACAGCAAGTTCCAACCCATTTCAGCCAGCCCAAACCTACTTGGTTTGGGAATTCACACGCCAGCACTTCCCAAACAAGCTGCTAAGTAACTGAGCACATAAAGCAAAGTTGCCAATTTGAATACATACGCTATGAAGTTATCAATTTGAAGACATATTCTTTCAAGTTTTTATACTATATATTTATTTTGTATTTTTTCTTCTTTCAAAACTCTATAAATAGATGAGTTTGTTATTTTTTAAAAAATATATGAAATATAGTGTGTCAAGTATAGAGAATTGAGAGTGACAAATTAAAGAAAGAAGTTATAATAATGAGAAAATTTTGTAAGTTTTTTATTGTTTTTATTTATATAATTATGAACTAATATTCTTTTAATAAAGTTATGATAAAGTTCTTTTAATAAAATAAATTTTAATTTTTATTTATTTATGCTTTTAATGTATATAATTCTTACTTCACATGATTTATAAAAAAAAAATGAAACTTTTTTCACCATTAATATAATGTATTCTTGGTAGTTAGGAATAATTTTTAATAAATCTAAGCTTGGTTAAGTAATTTTTAATTATTAACTCTTTGATTTTGTGTTTTTCAAAATGAATACATATAATACTTAGTGTTAATACTTATGAAATGAAGAAGAATTTACTTTAGAAATTTCACATGTGCATTGATGATAAAATCTTGAGTAAATAACGGATTGATTTCTAAATTGCACTCTAATTTAAGGATTTACTAGATAAATAATTGGGATTTACGAAGTTAAAAATGATGGATTCCAAATTCTTAGTATTTTATCACTCCTAATTTTCATCTCATTTTTATTTACTTTCATGCTAAGTCTAATATAATTTTTATTCTTAAACAATCTTGGTTAACTATGTTAGAATTAAATTAGCATAGATTTAATTTAGCTTTTCTCATTCTAATTGGCAATCTATATGGGTTCAACATTGTTCTCTACAAATCTGTATTTTAATAGATTCGTACGCTTGCGAGTAATTCTTAAAACTAAATTTAAGCACAACAAAACTATTTAAAATATCAAAACAATCTTCAATTCATTTTTTTTTCTGTTTTGTTTTATGTGCCTCTATTTCTGGCTACATCCATGAAAATAAATAATAATTATTATTATGATTTGATCGTACGATAACTTTACGGTGAATGAGTTTAGGGTGTGTGTGGCACCCCGCAACTTAGCAACGGCAGCACTCAACAGCAGCGGTGTCAATTCACGCGGCAGGATTCTTTAGAGCGTTTTGGAGTTATTTTTATAAATAATAATAATAATAATAACAATAGAACTTTATACAAATTAAAAAACGAAACATGCCATGAGCTGTTATTCCATAGGGATTAAAATCTTCCATGAGTTCCATAGATTAACATCCTGTAAACGACAATTATTGATAGCCTATAAGAAAAGTACCACTTCTGGCGAAAGTATCTTATTCTATTTTGCAGCATGAGAAGCAATGTTTTCTTGCACAAATTGCCCCACACTTTCTCTAAATAGTATATAGGTATGTTATTATTCGAGTAAAAATAAATAAATAAATATGTGGAATGAATAAATAAGTGAGAAAAAGGTACGTGAGGTAGTGAGAGAGAGACATGTAAATGTAATTGTGAGTCATCAAAGAGTAGAGGTGTGGAGAAAGCAACTAAATGTTTCCGCCGTGCACCGAAGAGCCCTTGCATTTGTTCTGCAGACACTGAGTTTGCCGCCGGACATCATCGTCTGCTTGCTCTAGCAGTAGCAGGATGAGTAAAATTGCTGATGTGAATGTTGTGAATTAAATTGCTGTCTGCTCGTTAACGATGTTTTTGTTGCTTTGAAAGAAGCTGACCCTTTGTGTTGCTCCAAAATAACAACAAAAATCGTACAGCATTGTATCCAATTTATTTTATCTTAACCGGATACAAAACTTATCATATCTGTTTGGGTAATATCGGACAGGCCCCTCGAAGCCCTTCCAGCTCGAGTAAGACACCCCGAGGACAGCCTAGCTCGAGCAGCCCTTCTGATCAAAGCTGGTCAAGGTCGAGAGCTAAGCACTCATTCGCCTGCTCGAGGTCGTCCCTCAGGTCAAAGCTGGTCAAGGTCGAGAGCTAAGCACTCCTTCGCTCGCTCGAGGTCGTCCCTCGTGTCAAAGCCGGTCAGGGTCGAGAGCTAGGCACTCCTTCGCCGCTCGAGGTCGTCCCTCGTGTCAAAGCCGGTCAAGGTCGAGAGCTAGCACTCCTTCGCCGCTCGAGGTCGTCCCTCGTGTCAAAGCCGGTCAAGGTCGGAACCGAGCACATCTTTCTTGCTCGCAGAGATCCACGAGCACGACTGGGCAAGACCCGACCCGTGGCAACCCGACCGCTTTCTCGTAATCCCAGACACCTTTTAATGTATGACCGGGCCCCACATGGTACGGTGGTGATATCATTGCCGATGGCCAGCACATGCCTCCAAGCGTATCATCATTTCTAGCGCACACGCCCGACATGGTGATCCGCCACGTGAATCGGGTTAAGGGATAACCGCTCATCCCTGTGGAATATTCCGCTAATCCCTACCGTCGAGGGACTCGGATACTACTAACGTGGAGTGGACGACTGAAATGGAAAGAGTGGGAAAATGGAGTATAAAAGGAAACGAAGGGAACGTTATAGGGTTGGATTTTCCGATTCACAAAAGGTTGGCAATTTTCATTCTCAAAGGATCTCAGAACTCAAACAGTGTTCTCCTTTTCTAATTTCTCTTATCCGAATTTTCCGAAAACACCATACTTATCCAAAAAGGGGGCGAATAATACCCTTTCATCTTTCCGGCCTCCTCACTAAGGGAGATACCAAAAGACAAACTCGACATCGACTTGAAGCGTCGGAGAATTTCACGGAACACGCCGGCGACCCCTAACCCGGTTTACGTGAGTACGAGTTCGGAGATCTCCGCTCGAAGACAGCATGAACAGACGAAGCGAGGCAATCCCGCCGAGATCGAACTTATCGCGAGCGTAATGATCGAGGCATCGCTTGAGCCGCGAGCGTAAGGTTCGCATGACCCCGCCGAGCCGCTCGGAGGCACTCGCTTGAGGTTCGAGCACCGCTGAGGCACGCGGAAAACCGCATCAACATCTTTGGCGCCGTCTGCGGGATCGAGACAAAAGCCCGATTTCCTAATACATTCAAGACGCACAACGCAACGACGAGGGAAACAATCAAGATGAGTAAGTTCGTAAGAATCAGAATTTTGAGAGAAGTGGCCAATGAGGCCTGTAACAGGAGATCCAGTGAAAGAATGGATCTGATGGAAAACAAATCGAAACTCCGACCTCTCGTTACAAGAATTTAGGGAGGACGAGAAAAGCATGTAATGATGTCCCGAGTCCAGCCGAGGAATGCTCATGTTCGGGAAATGCGGAGACGAAGCCCAAAGACCTAGGGCACCAAATGTCGCTGTGAGAGAAGAAACAAACATGGAGGAAAGGGGTCCCGCCAACATTTGCAGGATATGCACCTCAACCTCTCGTAGTGAGGAGTTAGAGGAGAGGTGCGCAGTTGGCACAAGTCATGGAAGATCTTCGGGAACGGAAAGAGTCCAAGTCGGCGAATAACGCCGACAACGAATCTCCACTCTCCACAGAGATCACGGGTGTCACGATCCCACGTGACTTCCGCTTCCTGGATCTGAAATTTTCGGAAAGAGTGATCCATTAGTACATATAGAGCGGTTCAACGACATGACAGGGTGCAGTGGTCTGCCACAGAGACAGAGGTGCAGGCCTTCCCACTCACTCTCGAGGGAGGGCGAGAGAATGGTATCGCAGACTCCCACCGGGAAGCATCTCGAGCTTTGAACAGATGTGCAGGGAGTTCGCAGAACAAGTCTTGGGCGCAGTGACCCCCGAGGATGACATGATGGAGCTATCGAGTGAGGCGTAGAAGAAGGAGAGTCCTCCGGAGTTTATCAAAAGATACCATAGATCGGCCCTAGATCTCGGTGCGCTCAACCATCCCCAAGCTCCGAGAGGATTAAAGGATGGTATCCTGACTGGGAGACCATGGTATAACTCGCGGAGTCCTTCGATCCGCTCAGTATTCTGACGCTGCATCGAACAAGTAAAGCCGGATATGGTAATCGAAGAAGAAAAGCCGCCAAACCGAGAAGTGAGCAGGTCAGCGGAGCAAGAAGGAAGGAGAAGTGGAGCCCCGCCTGAGGACACAGGCTCCAAAGGCACGAGAGACCGGGCTGCCCTGCATAACCCATATCGTAGAGTTCCCCGCCATGGATGGTCCCCAGCCCACCTCGCAGTCTCCGTGCCGGATCACAGAGAATACAAAGGCCACGATGGCCACATACCCCGCAACCACCCACCGAGCAGACTCGAGTGAGCCACAACAGGGTGATCGCTCATTGCCACCCCCACCGAAGCTTCCCGAGGATAGGCGATACAAGTAGTGGAACAGAGCCTCGCTACTTGACAAGATACTAGGTCGAAGGTATCTCTCAAGAGATACTTCAGTGGTCGAGGAGCGAGGATCGCTAAGTCCTCCAACGCCGATGACCACGCCACTAACAGAGTGAGCAGGGGCGCTTCCGCTGCTTCCATGGAGACCATGGCCACACCACATCACAAAGGCCGTGATTTGAAAAACCAGTGGAAGATTTAGTTAGAATCGACACCGGATGAGTTCAGTAGGCGAGGGCACCCTAGAGTCGAACAATGACCGAGGAAGGTGACCGAGCTTACGAAATAGATACTGAGCCACCATCCACGAGAGTAATTTCAGTGGGCCAACGATGGCCTAAGTTCCAACAGGCCCGAAAAACTATCGCAGATATGCCACCGCCGACCGAGAAGTCCTGCTCATCGCCTCCCGCGCCAAGAAGGCTAAGTGTTCTAGCAGTGCCAATCATGTGGATGTATGAAGATGAGGAGGGGTGTCAGTACCTCACGAAGATGCCCCGTGGTAAAAGCTAATGTAGCGAATAAGTGAACTCGACCGAATCATCGGTTGACTCTGGGAGCTCTGTAGATATTCTTTTCAAATCCACACTCGAGGATTTAGAATAAGCAGCGCGAGCCTCGAGCATACGAGCACTTCCTCGAAGGGTTCTGGGAGGAAAGCTAATACCTCTAGGAATCATCAAGTTGGCATGAACCATGGGCTCAAAGCCTTCGAGAAGAACACGATGTCGGATTTCGTGGTGGTAGATGAAACCACACCCATACCAGACGATTCTAGTGGAGGCCGCTTATGAGGATCACCAACGCGTGTTGTCCACCCATTACTTAGCCCCAAAGCATCGAGTAAACGGGGCTATAGTGGTCGCGAAAGGCAGCCAAAGTGGTGGCGAGGAGTCGCTACACCGTAGCCACCAAAGAAACTATGCAGACACCTCGCTAGACACGACGGGGAATCGAGGAACCAAGGCAAGAGCCAGCTGAGAAGTCGGAGGAGCTCGAGGTAGAGCAGTAAGACCCCGAGAAGAAAGTCCGAATCGGCCGGCCTTAGTGAGCCGCTGAAGGAAAAGTCGTGGAATGTCCGCGAGCACACGCAGATGTGTTCGCATGGACGCATCGATGATATGCCCGGATCGACCTGTAGTGGCGTGGTCACAGCCGGGCAAGACGGAGAGATGCTAAGCCAGTGAAGCGTAAGAGGAGGTGCGCTAACCGTGAGAGATACGAAGCCATCAATCGCGAGGTTGAAAAGTCGCCGAAAGCTGGATTCATACGGAGGTATCCTACCCCGAACGGATCTCGAATGCGTGCCAGCGAAGAAAGCAAACGGAAATGGAGAACGTGTGTTGACTTCACAGATGTGAACAAGGCCCGCCTGAAAGATAGCTTTCCACCACCAAGATAGACTCAACCGGTGGATTCTACTAGCAGGCACGGGTTGCTTAGTTTCATGGATGCATTCTCGTGATATAAACCAAATTCCTACGCACCAATCGGACGAGGAGTGTACAGCCTTCATCACCAATCATGGGTCAGATCACATAAGGTCATGCCTTTCTACCTAAAGAATGCAGGGCGACGATCGTAGGCTAGTGAACAAGGTTTTCAAGCCATCGATCGGCCTGACTACGGAGGTATATGTAGATGACATGATCACCAAGTCTAAAGACGCGAGGAGCATGTAAAGCATCTAGAGGAGACCTTCGTGACTCCCAAGAAAGTACCGAACGAAGCTAAACCCCAGAAATGTGCTTGGAGTGGGTTCGGAAAATTCTTAAGCTTCATGGCGAGTCACAGTGGGATCGAGGCCAATCCAGAGAAGATCGTAGCAGCTGATAGAAATGAGGTCCCTCAGAGCCTCAAGCGAGATACAGTAGTCCGACCGCAAACTAGGCCCTCAACAGTTCGGATCTCGAGCCACTGACAATGCCGAGTCTTCCGTGAAACGAAGCGCGAAGACAAATGACGAATGCGAGGCGCTCCAAAGAATCGAAAAGTATTTGCTGAAAGTCTCACATCGCCAACACCTCGAGCAGCGAGAGGTAATCGCTTTATACTTGGTCAGATCCCAACGGGCAACGAGCCCGGCCTGTAAGGAGGAATCGGGGTACAAGACTCGCTTATTACACGAGCAGTAACGCTGCTGTAGGTAAACCCGATATCCAACCATGGAGGTGGGCACTAGCCTCGGTCACGCGTCCGAAAGCTGAGGCCTTATTTTCGTGCACATTCAATGGTGGTATCGACTAACCAACCTCTCGTGCAAACTCTACACAAACCCGAGACCTCCGAAGGTCAAGTTAAATGGTCAATGGAGTTAAGCTGAGTTTGACCTTAATTACCAACCCCGAGCAGCCATAAAAGCACGCCTTTAGCCGACTTCGTGGTCGAGTGCACTGCAGTGGGTAAAGAGATGGAGAGCGAGCCCTCATCAAGCTCCCGTGCCTCAACCAACGCATGGATAGTCACAGAGATGGATCCCGTGGAAGTCGTGAGCAGGAGCAGGGCGGTGCTCAAAAGTCCGTAGGGGCGAGATGCAATACCGCGAGATTAGAGTTCAAGTCACCAACAATCGTGCCGAGTATGAGTCAGAATAGCGAGGTCAAGCTCGCCTCAGTAGTAAAAGCAGAGGAAATAAAGCTTCGAACGGACTCACAGCTGGTAACGAATCACCTCGACGAGAGCTTTCGTGCAGCGGAGAAGATGGACGCCTACCTTCGTAGCGTAGGCAACTAACTGGGAATTTCCGAGTCGTCGAGGTGGAACAGATCCCAAGGGGAAGAATTTTCGAGCAGATATGATAGCTCGCATGGCAGCCACCTCTGACCCCAAGTTTCCAAAGTCTATCCATCCGAATGAAAACCCGCTCGAGTATCGAAAGCGAGGACGAGTGCGACGAGCCTATCAACGAAGCAACACTGGACTGGAGCCGATCACTTCTTACCTCACGGAAGGGACAAGGTCTACCGACAAGAAACAGTAAGGAAATCGAGGTAAAGCAGCCGTGTACACCTCATCGACTGGGTCTTATACAGACGGGTACACTCTCCCTCGTCGCGGTGCTTAGACCAAGAGGAGGCCGATTACGCCCTCCGAGAGATACACGAGGGAGTCTCGTGGAAATCATTCTCGCGCGAGGTCCTTGGCTTTCAAGGCCTCGAGGCAAGGGTATTTTTGGCCTCGCATGCACCAAGATGCTCGTGAGAAGACGAGAAGTTCGCAAGAGTTGCCGAGCTTTGCTAACCACCGACTCACCTCCGGAGAACCTTACGCTGATGAATTCACCATGGCCGTCATTGCTCAACGGGAATAGATTTGATCGGGCCACCGAGCGGGAAAGCATCCGCCACCCATGCCATAGTCGCGATTGATTATTTCACCAAACGGGTCAAGTGGAGCCTCGAAGCAAGATCACGTAAGGTAAAACCACCGATTTCATTCTGAAGAACGTGATTTGCAGTGTACTGGATTCCTCATGCTAGTCACCGATAACGGGAGGCACTTGATAATGGCAAGTTCGTAGACTTCGCC
Organism: Murraya koenigii; assembly: GCA_025617385.1. Lineage (NCBI taxonomy): Eukaryota > Viridiplantae > Streptophyta > Magnoliopsida > Sapindales > Rutaceae > Murraya > Murraya koenigii. Next base: position 6,780,033 of record CM046815.1, on the reverse strand, counting down.
GTAATCTGGGATAGAGTCAAGTTTTGCTCTCCTCACACCCACAAAGCCAACGGGCAAGCAGAGGCCGCGAATAAAACTATAAAACGCCTCAAGACAAGATCAGGCGAGCAAAAGGGCCCGGTGGACGAGCCGCTCGGTGTCTTGCGGGCCTACGTAACCACACACAAAACGGCCACCGGAGAGACCCCATTCTCCTTGGCATTTGGGCACGAAGCATCGGTTCCCACCGAAATAGGAACTGGGACACACCGACATGAGCACTTCAACGAGGAGCAAAACAACGAGCAGATGTGCGCAGCTCGACTCACTGGAAGAAAAAGAGAAAGGATAGCCGCTAAGATCTCGTAATATCAACAGAGAGTGGCTCGTTATTACAACCAAAAGTGTACACATTCACCGGCTCCAGCGTGGTGATCGGTGTCGAGGAAAGTCAACCAGAGCACGAGCGACCCAAGGCAAGGTGTACTAGACCAAACTGGAAGGTCCTTATCGAGTCACTCAATTAGCAGGACCAGTGAGCATACCTACCGGCTCATCCAGATGGACGAGAGGTCAAGAGGCCGTGGAACGCACAACTCCCGAGGAAGTATTTTCAGTAGGTCTTCTCGTATTGTAAAATGCTAATGTAATATCTCTCCCACGATGGGATATGTAAGAGTATAAACGTATGTAAGAATAAGAAAAGCATTTATAATGTAAGTTCAAAACGAAGACCGTAGGTAAGAACTCCTCGGCCGAAGTCCCAAAGCCTAAGTCATTAGACGTGACTGCGCCAAGCTCTAGGTCAATCAAGACCGTAGCAGGAGTAATATCGTAAGGCTTCGGTCAATTAAAAGGCTCGAGTCGAAGTTTCGTAAGAACTCCTCGCCGAAGTCCCAAAGCCTAAGTTATTAGGCAGATCGGCGCAAGCTCCGGTCAATCAAGCACTGCAGCGTGAATAATAACGTAAGGCTCGAGTCAATTAAAGTGCTCGAGCGAAGTTCAGAAGAACCCCAGCCGTAAGTCCCAAAGCCTAAGTTATTAGTGGGACGTGCCAAGCTCCGAGTCAATCAAGACCGCGAGCGGAGTAATATCGTAAGCTCCGGTCAATTAAAAGGCTCAAGCGAAGTTCGAAGAACTCTCGCCGAAGTCCCAAAGCCTAAGTCATTAGACGTGACTGCCAAGCTTCGGTCAATCAAGACCGCAGGCAGAGTAATATCGTAAGGCTCGAGTCAATTAAAAGGCTCGAGCGAAGTTTCGTAAGAATTCCTCGCCGAAGTCCCAAAGCCTAAATCATTAGGCTGGACGTGCCAAGCTCGAGTCAATTAAAAGGCTCGAGCGTAGTTCGAAGAACTCTCGTCTAGAAGTCCCAAAGCCTAAGTCATTAGTGCGGACGTGCCAAGCTCCGGACAATCAAGACCGCAGCAAGAGTAATATCGTAGAAGCTCCGGTCAATTAAAAGGCTCGAGCGTAAGTTTCGAAGAATTCTCGCCGAAGTCCCAAAGCCTAAATCATTAGGCGGATCTGCCAAGCTTCGGTCAATCAAGACCAAAGCAGGAGTAATATCGTGAAGCTCGTGTCAATTAAAAGGCTCGAGCGTAAGTTCAGAAGAACTCCTGGCGAAGTCCCAAAGCCTAAGTTATTAGACGTGACGTGCCAAGCTCCGGTCAATCAAGCACTGCACCAAGAGTAATATCGTGAAGCTCCGGCCAATTAAAAGGCCCGAGCGTAAGATCGAAGAGCTCCTGGCCAAAGTCCCAAAGCCTAAGTCTTAAAGTGGACGTGCCATGCTGGGTCAATTACAGCCCGGAGGCAGAGTATCGCAAGCTCGGGTCAATTGCACGCCCGCGTAAGATCGAAGAACGCTACTGCCGAAGTCCCAAAGCCTAAGTCTTGGTAGGACGATGCCTAGCGAGGTCAATTAAAAGGCCCGAGCAAGCAGCTACAGAGAACGCCACGGCCGAAGTCCCAAAGCCTAAGTCTTAGCGTGACTGTGCCTAGCGAGGTCAATTAAAGGCCCGAGCAGGTAAGCACCGCGAGAACGCCACTGCCGAAGTCCCAAAGCCTAACTCTTAGGCGGGACTGCGCCTAACAAGGGTCAATTGCAGGCCCGAGCAGGAGTTCAAGAGGAACCCCTTGTCCAAAAGTCCCTAGGTCTAAGCTCTAGGCGGGACGTTGTCTAGCAAGAGCCAAATGCAGGCTCGAGCAAGTCAAATGAGCTCGTAAAATAGACATAAGGCTTTTTAGCCTAAGTCGAGCAAAACTCTACCATGCATGGTTAAGCAAAGATTACACTTGGGCATAAATAAAAATAGAAGTCCAACACTTAGAAAATTTTTACTCAAAGAAGCATATTCAAGGGTAATTCGACATAGAAGACAAGAATGTGTGCACACGAGCAGTCAATAGAGTTGTTCAACATGTATCTTTTTTACTTCATTAAAATGATTACATATGTAAAAAAAAAAAATCCAAGTTATTCAGCCAGGAGGGCGCCTTCAGAGCAGAAGCAGTGGATGGCCAAGATCCGCAGGAGGAGCAAAGCAGGAGGGACGCCGCAGAGAGCTTCAAGCAGGAAGAGCATCGGAAGGAGAAAGAGCGAGCCTCCGACAACACCTTCGGGCTCTGGATCGAGTAGCCTGTGATTGCTCATGTATTCGGCCACATACCCTTCGACCTCGACATGCTCGGCCTCGGGTATGCCTTCCTAAAAGCATACATGAGGCAGCTCATACCGAGTCCGCCTCAAGTGTTATACTCGAGAATGAGCCGGACCTTCAAAGTATCAATTTGCCTCAAGACGAGCAGCTTCTCCCTCCACGAGCTGCTCGTAGCTAGACTTCCGAGTGTCCGGATCCTTCCGAGCATGCTTCAGCTCATTCTCGGTGTCGCCAACTCCTCTCAAGCCCGGAGGCCTTGAGCTCGGCCACCGCCTGTCTCTCTGCAAGATTTATATTCTCGCCCAGCCAGCCTTCGGTTTTCTTCCTTCAACTCGCTCACACCGCCCAAGCTCCAACCTTTGCTCAAGTTCTTCCTGGAACTTAGAGTTATCTCATTAAGCCTCGATCGCAGATGCCAAAGCTCTGGAGGAGAGCCACTGAAAGATATCGAACAGCGCTCACGTGAGTGCAGGACTCTATCTCATCCAGAACCCGCCGGTCACTCTTCATCGAAAGCCCTCCGTAGTGCTCCTGAACGGCCAGCCGACGCTGTTCCTCGCACACGGCCAGCTGGAGGACGAGCCGGGTCACGGTCCTTTGTCTCCTCGCGAGGACCTTCCTCCGCCTCTCGCCTGGTCGAGCGCAGGAAGCGGCTCGAGCAGACGGGGCGGAGCACTCGACCGCCGAGATCTTTTGAGGTGCTCGCACCTTCAACCGTCCCCACGGCCTATGCAACATTTCACGCATCCCGCCGCTCATCTCTTCACTTGATACTAAATCGACTCCAAAAGCTCCGAGGTGTCACAGCCTCCCGCACGAGCTCGCTTGAAAGAACAACCGCACACGTGCTCAGGTCGACCCCAATCGAATAAGTAAGCACCCTGTGAGACCGCAAAAACGACCAAAGCAAAACAATGAGAACAGACGCGAAGCAGTGAAAACTAAAAGTAAAATCCATAGGCGTATAAATGACCTGAGTGCAAAAGTGCCATGGACCTGAGGGACCCCTCGCCACGGTGCAGCAGGCTCCCACTCTCCCCAACGAAGAAGAATTTGCTCTTCCAGCTGCCACCGGAGGCTCTGGAGATCGATGATGGGCTTTTTACCCTTCAGTACTGGAGGTAGCGTAATACCAACCAAAGATCCTTCGGCTACACTTCACTGGTAGAGGTGTCCGATTTCCCTACCGAGGCCTCACCCAGTCACAACTAGCTTCCACAAAACGAAGAGTCCTGAAAGGACCCTCCACCCATTCGGGTTCAATCGCCCGGGCCGACTTGAACCCGCATAAAACCCTGCCAAAATAAGGTCGAGAGGCACTCAACCCCCATTCAAGCACTCCAAGTAGAAGTCAGATATCCTCGGGACTACTGGGATTTCACTCGCCCAAGAACCTTAAAACTACACCATCGTGATATCGTAAGTCCGCCTAAGTCTATCTAAGTCCGAGGGGTGGTTTCACACCTCGTGAGGTCAACGGGTATTCCCCACGCTCGCACCTTCGACCGGCCCTCGTCCTTCGCCGCTACCGGGTCTCACCCACCTGCAACTCTCTCTCTGACTGGAATCCCTCACTGGGATTACGCTAATGGGTCAGGCCTCACTAGAGGAGGAAGAGTCCTCCCAAGAACATCCTACTGGGCTCTGAGGGATTTGACATTTTCCTAGGTGCGAACTAACCAAGCAGTGAGAAGTAAATGCAGTAGTAGGCAGTGAAACTAAGAATGGCTCAGTACCGAACACGAAAGGAAGCGTGGTTGGTCGAAATCACCTCGACAGAAGTAAGAAGAACAAGAAGCTATGGAGAGCGATTAATCGTAGTGAGAAAAGTAAGCAAACAGAGGAACAAGCAAGTTAGTCGGATTTTAAAGAGGTGAACGCGTCCCTTCAATCAGGCGGAGTGCTTCGAGGACACGACCTTTAGTGTCACGTCCCTTCGAATTTCAAATGCACGGCTAGGATCAACCCAAGTGTCCCGCCTTAAAGGTGAAGTGATCGAGTGGAGACAACTGGAAACGCTGGAAGAGTAAAAGGCCGCGACTCGCCCATCATTATCGAAGCTTCAGCCTTATCTCGCTTACTCAAAAGACTGAAACCGGGAACCTGGTGTTTGGTAATATCGAGAGGCCCTCAAGCCCTTCCAACTCGAGTAAGACACCCGAGGATGACCTAGCTCAAGCAGTCCTTCCGATCAAAGCTCGGTCAAGCGTCGAGAGCTAAGACTCCTTCGCCGCCGAGGTCGCCTCTCGTGTCAAAGCCGGTCAAGCGTCGAGAGCTAAGCACTCCTTCGCCTGCCGAGGTCGTCCCTCGTGTCAAAGTCGGTCAAGCGTCGAGAGCTAAACACTCTTCGCCGCCGAGGTCGCCCTCGTGTCAAAGCCGGTCAGGTCGTGAACCGAAGCACATCTTTCCCGCCGTGAGATCCACGAGCACACCTGGCAAGACCACCCGTGGCAACCCGACCTGCTTTCTCGTAATCCCAAGACACCTTTTATTGTCTCGACCGGGCCCCACATGGTACGGTGGTGATATTATTGCCGACGGCCAGACATGCCTCCAGGTATCATCATTTCTAGCGCACATGCCCGACATGGTGATCCGCCACGTGAATCGGGTTAAGGGACAGCCGCCATCCCTGTGGAATATTCCGCCAATCCCTACCGCCGAGGACTCCGGATACTACTAACGTGGAAGTGGACGACCTGAAATGGTAAGAGCGGGAAAATGGAGTATAAAAGGAAACGAAGGGAACGTTATAAGGGTTGGATTTTCTGATTCACAAAAGGTTGGCAATTTTCATTCACAAATGATCTGTAAACTCAAACAGGTTCTCCCTTTTCTAATTTCTCTTATCTGAATTTTCTGAAAACATCATACTTATCCAAAAAGTGGGCGAAATAATACCCTTTCATCTTTCCTGGCCTCCTCACTAAGCGGAGATACCAAAAGACAAACCCGACATCGACTCGAGCGCCGGAGGGTTTTCCGGAGATCTCCGCTCAAGAAGACAGTGAACAGGACGAATGAGGCAATCCTTCTCGAGATCGAGCTTATCGCGAGCGTAAGGATCGAGGCACTCGCTCAGTCCGCGAAGGTAGGTTCAAACAGTCCTGCTCGAGCTGTTTGGAGGCACTGTTTGAATGTTCGAAGCACTGTTAAGGCACGCGGGAAAAACTGCATCAACAATATCCACCAAGTAATTATACAGCAGCGACATGTCCAATTTTAAATGATTCATTCTTTACCGTCCACTTGCATTTTAGCATTAATTGTCGAATCCTACCGTTCAAATTTCTTGCCGTTAATCCTGTGGCTCAAATTTATTAGCTCCATAGTGGAGTTAATCCACCGAAGCAATAGCCTTACTTAAACTAATTAAAATTGTATTAACAAGTGTTCCCCAACAGCAACTGATCACTGCCGCCAGCCATCAGGCATCAGGTACCGTTCCGTTAAATTTAACACAGTTAAAATAACTATTGTCATGTCTCGACGCTCTACTCTACAGGACCAATATCACCAACAATTAAGCTTTCTTTCCCCGTAAATGCACAATTAAAGTGTTGGAATTCTATAATACTAATTACGAAATATGACTGACTTAAAACGAATATCTATTGAGCCGACTATGGTTATTGACTGGTCATTGTATTTATTTCAATAAATCAAATTAAATTCAATACAATCCAATATAATATAATATAATATAATACAGATTGCAATGTACTAAACGCAACATTAACGGCTTCATATTTCCCTGTGAAAGTTGATTACAAGCTCTCACATTTGGCCTGTCTTAAATTGCTTTTCCTTGTATTGTTCCAGCATCCTTGGCATACAAGTTATCATAGACCTGATGTGTGTACTTGTCGAGGTCACTCGCATCTTTGTTCAGCTTACCTTTGCGTAACTTTTTTAAAGACATGCTACTCAAGGAAATAATAAATTTACACTTAATCAAAGAATTCACATAAGCTAGTAAAAAGCTCGTAAAGGAAACACTTCCAAAAGATTCAACAACCTACCTAGTTGCCCCTACAAAATACAAATGTTGTTCTGACAACTTTTAATGGATCCACAATTCCATGCTCAATCATATCTATGTATATAGCAGTGTCATCAATTCTAATGCATAATAGAAAATTATGCAAGCAGACGAAGCAATTGTGAGCACGGGCATCTGCAGAGACAAACTGAAATTAGTGGTTGAAACATATTGAAAGAAGAATAATACATATATCCTACTAGCAACAACTCATTTCATTTATCACTCTCGAAGGCATAGATAGGATTCATGCTCAAAATTCGGTGGGTCATGTATCTAAGTCTAGAACTAAGCTGGAAATAAAAACTCATGATTTTCAAATTCAACAGGGTATCTGCCGATGCAAACTGAAATTAATGGTTCAAACACACAAGGAGTATAATGCATACAACCAACTGCCAAAAACTCATTTCACCTATCATTTTGGAAACCATAGATAATGCTCATGGTCAAAACTTGGTGGGTCATGCATCCAAGTATATGTGATTAGAGATAAACCCTGCTTTCAGTAGGCATCCAATCCATTATTGCTAAGGGGGTTTCCGTAACAGGCTGCTCCCACAATATGTTATTATATGCTTGGGCCAAATCAGCACAGTTTTCCTTTTGGATCTGCCAAAAAGGCCTCATACTGTTTGCCCAAGGGGACGCTCCAGTTGGCTTGGTTGGAAGCAAGAGGTCAAGGATTCAATTCCCTTCATATCAACTTTAGAGGGAGATAAGTGTAATTTGGATTAGGACAGAGTGACATGCATGGTACCATATATAATTTTTAAAAAATTATTAAAAAAATTAAAACAAAAGCAAGATGAATTGAAAAAAACACATTTTGATTGTTTAATCTAACAGATTCCCACAAATTCTAGAAGGATTAGTATGGCTTCTGAATCATTTAGATACATATGTTGAACCCCCACAGTTACTGCTTAAAGAATATTTCCTTTGAATGTTTAAAGAACAATTCCTTTTAAAAAAGCTCCAGCTCCAGGAAAATTTAATTTGAAAAAGGTTTGTGAAGTTTACAACTCAATGGATACAGCCAAAACAAACAAAACAATGAAAGAATAAAAAAATAGAAAAACCTTGAGAGCATCCTGGATAATCTGAACTCCAATCTTTTGACCATAGTTTGTAATTTGCAGCTTTTCCAATTCTTTTGAGGCATTTAGAAACGCAATACCGCCACCTAAAAGAATCATATATAAAAATGTTATTCATATATCAAATAAGATGGACAAAGTAATTTCTAACAATAGAAGGCTCACCAGGTACAATTCCTTGTTGCACTGCAGCCTCGGCTGCTTTAAGCGCTCGAGTAACTATACTCTTCATTGCACCCACATCTGCTCTACTAGCTCCCCCACCGTTTGAACAGAACAACATCCATCAATATATGGATTCTAAAAGAGGTTAAGCTCCATATGGCTAGGATACCCAAATAACCAAACCTTTAAAACAGCATATAACCAATCTCCCATATCACCCTCAAGACAATCTTCATCTGTAATCCTTGGAGATGACGACGTCAACCGTAACTGCAATCATGTACATGCCCGTTTTATTTTATTTATTCATTTTTCAAGAAGAAAACTACACATAGGAACAAGCCCAAAAAGGATGTAACTTAGAAAATGAACATCACAGGCACATTGATTAACTAATAAACACATTCGCAAGCCTGACAACTCGTTGAAAAAACATGTGAAACAGCCACAATACAAACCTCTTCAGATCTTAGTTCTTCAGTTTCTTTAATATCTTCAGCTCTTAGTTCTTCAACGTCATCCATGCTAAGATGACATGTGAGGATAACAGTGTCATTCGCTCCTACAATAGCCTGTACTGAAAGAGGGCTAAAATATTCATGTTTAATTAAAACCTGATATTTACAATGTATATCTATATTCTATCTATACCACAATCATAGGTATGTCTCATCCCACGGCAAGAGCCGAGCATAGATTCAGTTGCAGGTTTGCTTTCCATCCACGATGGATAACGAAAGTTCATACAATCCTCCTCACGGAAGGAAAACCTAAGAAATGGAAAGGCAGGAAAATATTGGTTTTGGATCTCATTGTAATGCAAAGTGAGGTTGGGAATTTACCAAATGAACCTACTTTGGCATCTGTTAAAGTGGCTAGTAGCTCCTTAGGATCATTCCATGATTCCCCAAATTGACGACTAGGAGATAAGTCAACGGCACAAACCTTCCATAAAGTCAGAAAATCACCAAGGACAAAGTATATGTGAAAAAGAAAATTGATAATAAATTAATGGCATGGGATGCATTAAATATGCAGTTGCTTGTAGCTAAAAACCATCCAAGTGTTTTTCATTCCACGTATTGAATGCGAACTTTCAACTTAATGATTAATAGTGATGTAATGTAATAAAACACAAAAAATAAAATGTTAACCGAATCTTTTTAATGGTGGAGAGGTTCTGCATTTTCTCTTTTAAGGATAAAAGTCTGTTTAGTCACTATATTTAAAGATTAGTATTTATCAAATTTTTTTTTAAAAAAATACTTCAAAATATTTATGTTGTTATATTGTTGACACTTCTATCGTTACTTTTTGTTCATTTTGATTTGATTTTTCAATGATAAAAGGCCTACCAACTATCTATCATTTAAGAACAACTCTCAAAGTCCAATCAGGGTTGCTGCTAAGCAGTTCGTCTGCACACACTTATGAAGAGTAAGAGTAGCGGGATGTAACGCTTTTAAGCAAACTTTTTAGTACAAGAAATTTTAGAACACATCAAAGATAATATAACGAATGAATACATGTATAATATATGTAATTAAATTAAATATAACTAGTACTTGCATGTGGTTTTCAAAGTAAATGCATATATGTCACAATATTATTTGTTTGTTGTACGACTGTCATAATGCCTCTAATGTAATTTAGAATTTCTCATCTAATAAATATATTTGAACTACTTATTTATGTTTTTAACCTTTGGTTATAAAATAATATTGTACTTGGGATAATAGTTTCGATCCTAATTAATTGTCACGCCTATCTATAAATTAAAATGAATTCATTTGAAAACTAGTAAAATTAATATTTTTACATGGATTAGGGTATGTTTGGATTGCCTTATATTCCTAAATAATCACCTTAAGATTAGACAAAGAGATGGCCATTGGGCCATGCCAACATTAAGAAATAGCCCAACTGTAAAACCATGAAAAGCTAAATGTGCGACCCGGCACGATACATGTGGGCTGTGTCAGCCCATCGTGACACTTGGCCACTGGCCTCAATTTTAATTAAAATTTTATAAATTTTTTTAGGCTTTTGTTAAGTAATGATATTCTCTTGAACTGTATCAAGTTATCAATTAAGTTCAACAACAATAATAAATATTGCTATTTTAATTTAATAATTATATTTATTCTTTAAAAAATAAATTATTAATAACGATTCATATCAGTCAATTAAATTTAAATAACTCACTCAATTTATTTTTTAAAGTGAAATTAGAAATTTAAAAATACTATGTAAAATTTCAAATTTAACTATTAAAGTTTGAACTTTAAAATTTAAAATTTGTGTTTTAATTTTCTAAAATAAAGCAACGTAAGAAATTAACAAAACAAATATGTTTAAAAAGTTTGAGTGGGCCGTCAATACATGGGCCCTTAAGGTGCTCGTGCCCCGTGTTGTTCCTCAACCCATTTCGTGCCTAAGCATGGCATGACCCATGAGCCAAAATGATTGGGCCAGGGTCGTAATGTGCCTATATGAGCTTGTGGACTGGCACGGTCCAGTGGTCATCTTTAATTACACGCGTGTGTAAATAAGCAATGTAAGATTCCATTTAGGACATCCTTTGAATGTTAAATTAGACAATATGAGATTGGATATAATGAGAGTGAAATTAGTTAATTAAAATTTTGTCTCATTTTTTGTTATTAAAGGAATAATTTAGACTAATTGATAATTGTTTTGAGAAAAAAAAACAAATAATTAAGTACACTAGTATAAAATTAAAATTATAATCTCAAAATTTAAGCATTTTAATATCTAATTACTTAACTTTTAATTGTTATTAGAGAAATGCCTAACACATCAACGCATCCGTTGTAGTCCAACGGTTAGGATACCTGGCTTTCACCCAGGAGATCCGGGTTCGATTCCCGGCAACGGAATAGGAATTTTTAATTTATTTGCTTTGAAGAATTCTTTGGTGGTGAATCACCAACACACAAGGTTTTAATTCATAGTGTAAAATCATAAAAAATACAAACAAAAACGCTTGATTGAATGATTTAACCCCAACATTTTTTCAATCTAAATCTCAATCAAAACAAATTCTAATAAGGCCAAGATGTGAAAGAGAATATTCAAACATTATAATTTTATTTTTTTGTTATTAGTTGAAATGCATACTATTAATTCCAATATTATCATTTGTAGTTAAAAACTAAGAAAATGGAAAAATAAACATAAAAATATTGAATTAAATTAGTAATACTTTTAAACCTTAGTGATGAACAAAACAATTTATTTATAACTATTTTCTAGACAGAGAGAAACTTATCCTAATTTCCAATGTAATGTATATATTTATATAAAGTTAAAGCTAGAAAAATTGATGTGACATCACTATTTCTCTTCTTTTTATATTTTATTAATTGTGAATTAACAAGAGAAAATAATGAATTAATGAAGAAATTAAATAATTAATTTATTATTCCTCATCTTTTTATATTTTTTGTTTTATGAGCAAGAGAATTGATGAGAAAATTATTTAATTAATTCACTACTTCTGATCTTTTTATATTCTTAGTATTATTAAATATAAGAGATAAGGTTATAAGAGTTGATGTGGCATCACTATTTCTCTTCTTTTTATATTTTCTTAATTGTGAATTAATAAGAAAAAATAATGGATTGATGAGGAAAATAAATAATTAATTTATTATTGCTCAACCTTTTATATTCTCTATATATTTTAATAGAAATAATAAATTAAAGAGTTCCATTGCGCCTAATAACTTATGTCTAAGGATTCATAAAATAGAAAAATGAATTGAATATATATTATCTCTTGAAATTTTGCTCAATAAACTTGTAGTAGTATAATAGTGGTTTACAGCAGTGATATCGATATAATGATATAATCTCAAATAATATAATAAATAATTTGTCATTTATTTATTATTATTATTAAATTATTTTATTATTGATGATATAAAAAATTAACTTAACATTATATACATGCGGGTTATTTATTTTTTACTTGTAAATCATAATCTTACCTAATGTTATAGATCCCTTCACTAGATTGAGATGGTTGTGGTTTGCTTGATAATTCAAAAGTTTCAACAATATCTCAATATTGTATATTTTTAGGATTTTTATCTCGAAATTCACCATTATACATCATTGCAATAGCTTGTCTACTTTAGGGTATTAAGTGCTTGTAAAAATAAGTGACCAATCGTCAAGTTTCAAAACCATGGTGTGGACATATATTAAGTAATTCTTTAAACTCATCCAAACATTGGTATAATATTTCTCTATTTTTTTGAGTAAAAGAAATAATTTATTTTTTTAATGAATTAGTTCTATGAAGTGGAAAGAATGTTTTCAAAAATTATTCTTGCATGTTATTCCAAATTCTTATTGATTCATATCTAAGACTTTTGTAACTAATTTTTAGCTCTACTTTTCAATAAAAAAGAAAAATATTTAATCTAATTATATTCATACTATAACTTTTATTAGTGTATGTATTACAAAGTTTTTCAAAATCTCCTAAGCGTAAGCATGAATTCTCATATTCAAAATGATGAAAGGTAAAAGTTGGATTACCTAGTTTAGTAATAAAGGGTAAATTTAGCACTCATTCATAAAACTCCGTTGTAGTCCAACGGTTAGGATACCTGGCTTTCACCCAGGAGATCCGGGTTCGATTCCCGGCAACGGAATTGAAAGGCTTTCAAAGTTCTTGAATAAGATTTCAAAAATATTTTAATACTTACTCTAAAGAAAATTGTATGTACATTGGTCGTAGTCTGTGATGGACTATTTTGTAATATGCAATTCTGATGAAACAAAATTTATTTTTACAAAACATGAAAATAATTCCGGTTATTTTAACAGTAAATATTCAAAGTCAAAAATAAAATTAATAAAAATTATTTTTATTTTTTTAGAGGCTTTTTTTTTTTAGTTATCCAAATCAAATTTTAGAATTGTAGGATAATGCCTATTTAGATTTGGATTAAAGAGCTTTTTAACCCGAAGGCCCATTCAATACATCAATCAACAGACAAAACACACAACAGGCCGAAAATGATTCAAGCCATTTTGATTTAACCGGCGCAAAGTGTAAATACAAACATAACAAATAAACAAGGGAACAAGAAGCAGCTTGATGGCGAGAGAAAACAGCTGTCTGGCTCGTGTAACCACCGGCGTTGCTGTCGGCGGCGCTGTTGGTGGTGCTGTTGGTAATTTTTTCATTTTTAACTTCATAAAACCTAATTTTCTTTGCTTCTCTTGCACTACTATTTATTTAGGAGTTAATAACTTTTCCTTTTCTGGGCATTAATCGATTAACTGTTTTAGTTAGTCTAAACACTAAAAGTTACAATTTTTATTTTCCCCTTTTGAGTCTGCTGTTACATGGGTTTAGGGTTTTAATTAATATGCATCCCCAATGAAATTGTGAAACTATTATGCCATTCACTGTTGGTTAAAAAAGAATCGTTAAAACATGTGATTCTATGATAAGTTATGTTATCTTATAACTTTGTTCATTGTGAGACTTGCATAATTTTGTTGTATGAAGTATCGGTAATTTTGGGCACCCAATGAAATTTCTTGGGAAGTTGTGGGATTGATACTGATTATCTCTATTCATAAAGTTGTGCATATTCATTATTTCTATACTTGATTTTGTGTTCTTTTATCTAGGTGCTGTGTACGGAACATACGAGGCAATTAGGTATAAGGTATGTATCTGAACCGATTCTGAACTTCGGGTATGTTAAGGACTGCGTGTGCTTCTGCTTGACTTCAAAAGCATAACAATTAAAGTATTTAGTAAGCATATACTTGGCGACTAATATTTACCAATTACAGTAAAGCCTCTATATAGTGATACTCTATATAAGAATAACCTGTATGTAGTTATAAAAGAAAGTTGGTCCCAATTTCGGCTAGTTATAAATTAGAATAAATTCCGCATTATAATAAGTTATAATATTTTTAGATCACATCTTAAGGATTTGCCGCCACATTGTAATAATTATCTATATATTACAAAAAATATATGCTATATTATATTAAAGGTTAGGATGAAATAAAAGATTTTTCTAAAGTTGTTTGGGCCATACAGTATCTATAGAATTTTCATTGAGAGGAAAACATTAAAAGAGAATGCAAATGTTTAGTCTTTTAAGAAAACTTTTCATATTCCCAACACCACATGATACATGTACTAATTTTTTAAACTATGTTTATCTTTTATCAATGATTATACATTGGATTTGACATGCTCTATTAATTAATTAATTATTAATGTACTGCATATTTTACCTCTATATCAGTAATGAAGTCTAAACAATAATTTTTGTAACTACACCTCTATAAAGTTATAACCTCATCATACTAATTAAATTTGTTTGATCTTAACATTATAACTATAAAGAAGCTTTGCAGTATTCGTCTACTTATATTTGACAGCCAATGATTCCATTCCACTAGACTCCAATTCCAAATATACATTTCCAACTTGCAACTTTCAATGCACATCTAATTTTGGATTCCTTCTTCATTATTGTTGTTATTTAATGAAATGATTACATCTTTTATCTTTTAATTTTGGATTCCTTCTTCATTATTGTTGTTTTTTTAATGAAATGATTACATCTTTTATCTTTATATGCATTTTTTCCCGTGGATTTTAATGATTCTGAATAAGGCTTTAAATTTAGGGTGACTAGTTTATGGACACCGATTGCAAACATGACGAGAACCGGGAAAATTAGTTTTCAGTGTAATGATCAACAGCTGAAGCATGATACAGCAATGTAGAACCATGGTCATACTTTTTCAGAGAGTCAGGTTCCTACCAATTTGTTTCCACAAGCTGATGCTGTAGTCGATTTTTTTTTTTTTATCAAATGTGAATGGATATTTCTTGAGGACATTAAAAATAAAAGTACACTGAAAAACCTCCAGCTTGATGATGGATTTGCCCTGGATGGCATCACCAAATGAATTGTGCTTGGTGAACCTAGATGCGAATTTGTTAATATTTAAGTTCATCTAGGGCGTCTTGCTAGTTTGATGGTGCATGCAAAATGAAGATCTTACCGGAATTGACATCTTCGAATGTAGGTAGAAAAATAATCAAATTGCAATTGTTAGGAATGACTGTCAATGTGCAACATTGTTGGGAATGACAATCTGTGTGAAATATATGTTCTTTTATCTTTGGTAAACATCCTAGTTAATTTGCATAGAAAACTGAAGGTGATCTTTTGACTTCTAAACGAGTTGAAATGCCCGAATATCCGACAATAATTTTTTAATAGCAATTTTCACTATTTTCAATGACAGGTTAGTTCATTATTAATCATTTAACTTTTTGTCTGGGGAAATGCAGGTTCCGGGACTTCTGAAGATTAGATATATTGGACAAACCACACTTGGTAGTGCTGCTATTTTTGGTCTCTTCTTGGGTGCTGGGAGCTTAATACACTGTGGGAAGTCATATTGAGCAGCTTGGTGTATCAAGTAAATTTTTTCTCCCCAGCTTAAAATTATTTGCCTTTGACTCAGAAGTCTTGCTTGTATGAGTAGAATATCATGTATTGGTCTTTTATGGTCATCTTGGCTTTCTGGATCCTTTATACAATTTCATAACAATTAATCTTCTCATTTGGTGAAATTCTATGTTGTGACATTTAACTGTGACGGTTATAATTACAGGTTATATTCAGTTGTCAACTTGATATGAAATGTAACTGATGTTCTGACTGAGGATTTTAAAAGAGAATGGTTAGAACTAGTAAGAAATTTTGTCAATTCTGAAAAAAAATGTAATACATTTTCATGCTTGACATGGGAAAATTTTATCATTTAAAACAACATTAGTTCTTTTTTCTGTTTAAACCCAGATAATTTATTTATCATTAAGTTTTCAAGAATATCAGTATAAGCATCTTCCAGTTTTCAACATATTAAAGAATGGTGAGTAGTCTAAAACAAGATTAAACAAGGAATCTTCTTCAGTAATCCAGTGATCTAGAGTAGATATTTTAGGGATTCATTTGTAAATTTTGCTCTGTTCTTCTCAATATTTGGGGGAGATTCAGTACTTGAAATTTGAACCTGTACAGTTCTCATTTATTAAGTCATAAACTAATATATACTAGGATGAGGCGATATGAGCCTTTGATGTTTGATATCATCACTGGATCTTTACGACAATATTTCAGATTACAGAACTGAGGAGCTAATCCTTTATTGCATTATTCAATACTTCACTCTGTATATGAAATTTAGATACAAACTTGGTAGGTCGCATGTTACTCTTTGCTACAATTTGCCCTTTGCTTGATGGTTCTACCAAGTTCACCAAGGAAATTTTCTGAAGACTATTATTTAATAGTATGCAATGATGTATGTAAGATATAATACAACATATACAGGAAAATGTGAACAAAATAATGCTGTGTAATTATTTTCATTCATCTCTTGATGTATGATTACTTCAAACTACTTATTTGCTTCTTCATTTCATAGTCAAACAGAAGAAACAATTGTTTCACCTGCGTCAAACCCGACAAAACTTCAATTATCTTGGGATGATTTTCATTCCCTTCAACATTGCTGCAGCAACTGATGCACCATTTTGCAATTTCAGCAAGCTTTGCCAAACCCGTGATCTTGAATTTTTCGTTTGGAATATCCAGCCACTGATCCAGGCACTCCTAGCCACCAGCGAATTCTTTTATCTGGTCCTGACTTGAAAAACTTTTGTAGTTATGCCTGCTTTCTAGAGGTTTCCCTCGTAATATCTCAACTAATAGTATGCCAAAACTCCATTTCTAATGTTTGCACACGATTTGGCCTGTTGTTGCCTCTGCAGCAATAATTTGCATCCAAAACCTGCTAACTTGGCATTGCAGAATTCATCTAGAAGAATGTCATCGGATGTTATGTTGCCATGATGTATGGGTGGTTTAGAGTACACGTGCAGCTTTTGAGCTGCAGAGCATATTTGTAATGCTATTGCCAACCTATTTCCCAGTCCAGCGTACCTCCTCTCTCTCTCAGGTTCCATCTCAAACTTCCTCTTTGCATGAACTCAAAACAAATATTTTCTTTGGAGTCCATCTTGAGCATAGCATATCCCAGTAAGGAAACAATGTTTGGGTGAGAACTGAGAAGAGGATTTGAGCAAGATTTCTTCTTCTAATTTTGTTTGAGGAGCCATATCTCTCCTAGCTTTAACTACTGTGACAGTACCATTTCTTGAAACTGCTCTATAAACAATTGCAGAAGGCTCTTCACCAATTTGATTGTCTTCCCTGTCAATATCTGTTTTTATTAGCGTTAGGCCCTCAACTAAGTCCCCAAAACTTTTAAGCATCCTTTTCCTTTCAAGTATAGCTAATGTAACCAAAGCAAGTGAAACACTTGCTGCAACAACAGCTGAAACAACAATAGTGATGTCAACCTTAATTTTTTTCACCTCGATTAATAGGAGAAGTGATGTAAAAGCTAGCAGACCATCCTTCTCCTTTATCCGTCTGAGTAGCAAACGCAATCATAACCACGCCGGTCAGATTCATTTGCCGGAGATCAGACCTGGAATAAAGTCCAGAGAAGTTGGCTATCTGCTGCCTTTTGCTATCATATATAGCAAGATAATCCAAGCCTTTTGAGATGTTTATGTGACTGAAATTTAAGGATACAAGAGTACCAGGTTTCCCATGGAGAATCCTTTGGCTACTAAGACCTTTCTACATAGGAGAAGCTGATGGATGAACTGTATCCGATTACTCCATTATGATCACGAACATCTTCTTTTCCATCGCAAAGTCCTATAAATTTTGTTGTAATTTTAGTAGCTTCAGTTTTGTCTAATTGGTTGAATTAGAGAAAGCATTTGGTTACCTGCAGTATAGCTAAGCTCCCAACATGATCGCCACTTTTTAGCCCTTCATCCTGTAGTTCTTAAGAAAATATCTATCATTTGCTTCAATAATACAGCTTTGTTAGTGGCAAACTAGGAGGTGGTCATCACTGCCCGCTGCAACTGCGAGGTAGTTAATGATAAAGCTTGTGAACTTCACATCTGGGAAATTGATTTTCCACTGACATTTTTGGTTTGGAGCATATGGCTGCAAACCATCAGTGCGATTCACAACAATTCCTCCCTCAAGAACTCCTCTGGGCTGCTTGAGAACAACTGCATCGCTGGTGCAGGCTTCTGTAGGTGTCAAAGCATGGTTCTTGATTTTCTGGTTCCAAATGTATGGGACAATATACCAATAGCCATTCAAACCAACTGCATTAAAACTCATATTCCTCTCTTCATTCACATATAGAGGAGGACCATCCTTAGCTTTTAAAAATGGAGGAAAACAAGAACTACTAATTGTCAATCCATTTCCATCATTACTAATCCATCCTCTTCCATCTCTATCTGTTACCTCCTCCGCAATTTGTGCCAACATATTTCCAATCAAGGTATCAATCTTCTCATCACCATTAGGAGAGGCAGCATAATAGCTGCTACTAAAAGATATTGAACAATGATCATCATGATCCTGTGGTTCTCTCACCCAAGTCATGTTCACAATCATCCCTGCTCAGAATCCAGCTGAAATTTGCTGCTGCACAAGTCCATCAGCTGCCGCTGCTTCTGCCCACCTATGAACTTCACGGTATGAGAAACCAAAATATGATTAGTTCTCGTTCACTTCAAAAACTCGAGCACAACTGAAGTTCCCTCCAAAATTTTCATTTGCAGTCTTGTTAAAAACTGACTGAAATCTGAACCACTTGGTCTAGAGCCATGTTGAATTCAGGTCCCATGAAGAAACACTCAGCGCCAACATCTACTTTATCAGAAACTTGAGCATTTGAATTGTCTCTGTACTGTCTTACAACATCCCACCAATCCACCAAGGTAGGCACTTTGGAATGCTTACTGCTGTATCGAGATGGAGTTTAAGAAGTTATGGCATTTCGTACAGCTTCTCTACCCGGTTCTTTGCATCCAGTACTGAACCAGATGAGAGAAACTGCCACTGGTTCTGTCATGATTTTCCCACCATTGCAATAGATCGAGGCCAAAGGTGCTTCCATCTGAAAATACACAAGAAAGTTGAGGAAGAAAATGAAGTAAAAAAGTTGTTAAAAGAAAACCAACCATCTATAATGATATGAAATTATGTTTGTGAAGAAGAATTGCTGTCTCAAGGCTCATAGTAGATATAAAGTATGATGAAGAATGAGAGGAAATTAACCAATGGCCGGCCGTAGAAAAAACAGAAAGGCATGTTCAATGAAGTTGCCAGAAGTTGACAAAAAGCAAAAGACATGGCAAAAGATTTCAGAACAAGTTAGCTAAAGTAGGAAAGAAGCCTCCAGAAAATTTATTTTCTTATTCAAATTATTTCTGTTTATTCCTTTGAAGCTGTCTCTCCCAATTACGCATATTTAGTGCATACACCAATACAGTATATACTGCCCCAGATTATATCGGCTGGTCGTGAATGTGTTTTCTGTTTCTGATCACTCGAATTCCAGACAATAGAAGTATAAATCATTATTTAGGGGTTGAGGCTTCTCATCTCTATATAAATCTTTTTAATTCTAAAAAAAGTTGTTGTATATATAATCAAACATTATCTGTACGATTATAAAGTATAGGGAAATTTAAACTGCGAATTATATCACGTAGCTTCTGTTTGGTTCAAATGCAGACTCTGTGTTGCTTGTCATCAAAAGCTAGTTACCGACACAACTCTTTGAACGCAAGTTCAACGCCCAAAGGCCAAAAGCCAAGTGTGTTGGGTCGTCCTTGACTGTTGTTACTTTTATTAGGAAACAATAATGGAATAATTAATTTCTTCGTATTCATTGAGATAGGAACAAATTTTGCATGGATATTGTAAGCCTCACTTGGATTATTTTAATGGTAGTCTTAAAAATTTTTGTTTCACTTGTAACATGGAGTAAGAGTGGACTTTAGAGATGCTGCTAATTGAGTTACGCACAAATCGGTTTATAAAATGAGAATACTGCTGGGGATGCCATTATGCGTTGCAAGTCCATGCCTTAATTAATGATTCAATAGGATGAAAAATTAAAAAACAATCATATTAATCTTACTCACAAAATTATCTATTAAAAATAATTTTTTACCGATGGTCGCATCCACTTCTTCATAGATTACCTATTAGAAATAAATTTTATCAAAGAATTTAATCACACACTATAAAGATAATAAAAAGTTGATATGAGTGTTGACTTAAGTGAGGAAATCTCAATCATCTAAGGCATTATTTGTTAAATATATGAAATTTAAAATTTTATTAATTTCATACATTTCTTAAAAATCTTGTTTATTTATTTTTTATAATTTATGTCTAATTTTTAAATAATTTATTTAAATAAAAATAAATAATATTTTTTATTTTATCTGAATATAAAAAAGATTTAAATGAAAAACAAATATTATATTAAATTGTTTTATAAAATGTATTTATTTCTTAAATTATAAATTTTATTTTTTTAATTTAAAAAGACATAAATATTAAATACACATATGTTAAATATAATATGTTACTTATATTGAGACATTAAAAAATTATATTTTATTTAAACATTCGTATTTTATAATTTATGTCTAATTTTCATATAATTTATTTTATTTTTATTTGAATATAAAAAATTTAAATGAAAAATAAATATTATATTTAAAAAAATATTTATAAAATATATTTATTTCTTAAATTATAATTTTTTTAATTTAAAAAGACATAAATATTAAATACACATATATTAAATATGATATGCTACTTATATTGAGACATTAAAAAAATTAATATTTTATTTAAATATTTGTATTCATTCAGATTTAAAAAAAAAATTTAAAATCATTCAAATTAAAGAAAAAAGAAATACGTGGAAATTAATTAAGATTCAAAACAAAGTTGACATCCAAAATGTTCGTTATATAGATCTCACTTGACAGAACAGAACGGCAGCATGAGCAAATCCTAATGTTGGACCTAAACCTAAACGGCACCGTAGTGCCATTTCTTACGTTTCTCACCCTCATCCTCTTCAGTTTCTCCTTCTTCTCTTCGAAATCCAAATCTAAAACCCAAACCCCATCTCCAGAATCTCATCCCATAATCGGAAACCTTCCCGGATTCCTCCGCAACCGCCACCGCTTCCACGACTGGGTTGCCGAGCAGCTCTCCCGAACCCCATCTTCCACTCTCCAAGTCAACTCCTTCTTCAACCTCTCCAATGGCGTCGCCACCGCCGACCCCGCCAATGTTCGCCACTTACTCCACACCAACTTCCCCAACTACGTCAAAGGCTCCCGCTTCTCCGCCGTCCTGCGCGAGCTCCTCGGCGACGGCATCTTCAACGCCGACGGACCCACCTGGACTCTCCAGCGCAAGATCGCCAGCCACGAGTTCAACACCAAGTCCCTCAAGAACTTCATATCGAACGTGGTCGAATCCGAGATCACGGAGCGGCTCTTGCCGTCCCTGTGCATCGCCTGCGACGAGGGCTTGGTGATTGATTTGCAAAAAGTGTTGGAAGATTTCACTTTTAATAATATATGCAACGTTGCATTTGGTGTTGATCCTTCTACTATGGAGGAAAACTCTTATTTTGTTGAAGCATTTAACGACGCCACCGAGATTTGCTGGAAAAGATTCATGTCCCCAGTTGCTGCCTTTTGGAAAGTGAAAAGATTGCTCAATATTGAACCGGAGAAGCTCTTTAAAGAAGCAATTTATGTGATCAATGAGTACGCTATGGATATTATTGCATCAAAGGAACGGAGCTTAAAGATTAGTAGTGGCGATGATGATGATAAAAAACACCAAGATTTGTTATCGAGATTCATTGTAGCGAGCTCGGATATGGAGTTTGAAGATGGAGAACGAAGGAGGAAGTTTCTGAGAGATATTGTTATAAGCTTCATTCTTGCAGGTAAAGATTCGACGTCAACGGCACTGATTTGGTTCTTCTGGTTGATCGCCGGTCACCCCAGGTGCGCGGGTGCAATACATGAGGAGTTGGATTCGTTGAATGAGTCTCCAGATAATGAGCTGTTGTTGGGTAATGAGCCGAGGATTTTCAGCTATGACGAGCTGAAGAAGTTGCATTATTTACATGCTGCTTTGTCGGAGTCAATGCGGCTGTTTCCACCGGTGCCTATTGATTCGAGATTGACGGTGAATGATGATGTGTGGCCGGATGGGACGCGGGTGAGGAAAGGGTGGTTTGCTGATTATTCGGCTTATGCAATGGGGAGGATGGAGAAAGTGTGGGGACAGGATTGCAGGGAGTTCAGGCCTGAGAGGTGGTTGGATCATGATGGGGTGTTTCAGCCATGTGATCAGTTTAAGTTTCCGGTGTTTCACGGTGGGCCCAGGCTGTGTTTGGGGAAGGATATGGCTTATCTGCAGATGAAGTTGATTGCCGCCGTGGTGTTGCATCAGTTTGAGATGGTGGCGGTTAATGGAGGTTCTACTCCAGAGAAGATGATGAACCCTCCTTACAAGCTATCTTTGCTGCTTAAGATGAGAGGTGGGTTTCCAGTTCAGCTAAAGAGAAGATGTCAATGAATTTGAATTTGATGCATGCATCCCTAGGCTTTATTGCTGTTGTATTATACTTTTTCTCTAAACACAAATGTTATGATATTATTTATATTGAATTATTGCCCTTAATGACATGCAATGTCCGCGTCCATTTCTGAGCATAAAGAGTAGATTAATTTCATTGAAATAAGTAATAGATTATAAGAAATTTGAAAAATCATCCACTGGCAGGTTTGAGGTAGAGAAAAACCAAAAAAAAAGGCATTCACAATCTTGCATTCACTAGGAGTGAGAACGGCCAATGAAATAGTAATCTGTAAGCCAACAGTGGCAGCATCAAAGGAAGACAGAGAATGAGAGACTAATGAAATATGAGATCATCCACACATAGAGTCTGCTGGGCGGAGATAAACCCAGCACGCCAAATAACAATGCCCAGACTGTCAAAGATAAAGCAGATTGTGGAAAGAAATCCCAAGTCTATAGTCGGTTTTCTGATGCTGAACAAAAAATTCTGCAGTGCAGTTCCTCCCTCTGCGGTATCCAGAAGCTAAACAGCTGTGTTCCTTCAATGTTAAACGCTGATCCCAGTACCTTGAACCTGCAAGCAACGGTAGTATTTATATCATTCGTGGGTGCGGCTAACTCCCCCGAGGTAACCCTATGATTTTCCGAGGTAAAAGAGCACCTGATCAATTAGAAACAAAAATAGAAAGAAACAGAGCTTCAATAAAAGGAACCCATGGGCCATATTCTTCTCCAATCTGAGTTTTGCTCATGTCTATAATGAATTCGAGACATATTCAAAGAAATTTTGAGTGGCAGTGGGAACGGTTTGTGGATAAAACTTTTAACACAGACCAAAAGCCATCAGCTCCCAAAAATCCTTCTAAAGCTAATATTAGCATCAAGATCTTCCATAGACTGAGTCGAATAAAGCAAATGTGAGACAAGCCCTATCAATCCGAGTCATACATCCTGTGAGTCTCCTCTGGTGAGGAATCCTACCAGTTCAAAATAAGGACAGATGGTAATGTTGCGAACATGTCAGCAACCGCATTTGCTCCCCAAAGACGCAAGTGCATTGCAAATGGCAAAGGGTATTTCTTGTTAGCTCTCAGCATGTGCATGGCTATGCTAAGTTGCCAACTCTATTTACAAGCGCAAGCTATTCTTCACAAGTTTGAAGATAATAACAATGGGATTTGATGACAATAGATGTCCCAATTTCTAGATGCCTAATTTGAACCTCGGAGGCAAAAAAAGGAAAAAAAAAAAATCATATGCGCCAAAGAGACATTTATGTCAGCCATTAGCTACATAGATATGTATGGTTCTTTATTTCATTTTTCCTTTTTGAGCATGAAAAATGCTAGATGGAAATGAATATTTTGCTAATTCATGCATGTATCAGATCCCACATAAAAGCTAAAAAAAAAAAAAATTTAACTTTAGAAACATAATACCACAGTACCTAACAAATTGTTCAGCCAGCAACAAAATGACTGAAAATTTTACACTGTACAAATGGAAATTATTGAGCTATAAAGTAACTGAAAAATGCATAAGCTGATGCTGTTCTCTGATTTTCATAATCTCAGCTAATATTTCACAAAAAAAAAAAAAAAAACCTATTGTTGCTAGTTATCATCATTGCCGACAATGTCCTTTCTAGATAGGCAGGGAGGGGTTTACAGGCTTCCAGCATAACTTGTTGGCTCTCAATTTCCTTTCTTAATACCCTTTCTGGTCTTCTTCACTCTTCACTCAAATTTCAGTGTTTAAACTGCAGAAATGAGTCATAGACTCTGCTAACCATAATAATATTAACAAGCCATCTCATCTTGTGTGGCTCAAGCTCAAAGTTTCCTTCACTTTCAAGTAATTTCTCTACACCTCTTCAAAAATCTGCTTGCATATTCAACAAATTAATCTCCATATCTCATATAGCTAACAAGCCATCTGGTGTTGTGAAGCATACACTTACTCCACTTGGGGTTGTTCCATTCATAACCTCGCCAACTCAACAATTCTCAAGATTTCAAACAGATGACATGGAGGGGAAGGTACCAATTTGACTTCGATTCCAAAGTGTTATGATGGGAAGTCCCTAGTAGCTCTAGAGACATCCTCAATGAGTCCGAACCAGCATCTCTGAGATTAAGAAAGAGGCATAAATAGATGATTTACTATGATGTGAATTATTTTCTAGGATAAGCAAAGCACTATTTTCTGACCTCTTAAAGCCATAGTGCTGGAAATGTTAAATATAAGTCTAAGAAGATGAAAATTCCCAGACCATAAACTGCAAAATACAAACTTAAGTTAGAAATCTAAGGGAATTTACGTAGATGATATACGCCAGAAACTAAAAGATAAAAAGGGTAAAAGATTACGATATCATGAAATGTCAAGACTAGACTAGGAAGGGAGGAAACAAACTTCTATTGAAAATTGGAAATTACAAACAACAGCAATGCTTCTAAAGCATTTTATCCCTCTTTCAGAATACATCATCTTAATAGAATTGTTCCATTCTAATGTCAATCATTATATATCCCTAAACAATTACAAGCATTGGAATAATGAAGCAAGAGTACCTTATTATAATGCAGTGCCTTGTTGAAAAAACATGTGATTTCTCTTTATTTTGAGATGCTTTAGCATTGAGATAGCATGTAATTAAATGTTTTGCGTGGGAAAACAAGCAAATGGGCCACAAAATTTTATTATCAGAACCAAAACTGTTAGCTTCAGAATTTTAAAATCTTTCACTATCTTTTGGTTGAGAATGCCTCAAGCTCTCCAGGTATATATCCCACCAATAAATTGTTGGGGTGTAATGCACCAGCACTTCTGAAGATTTTGAACTACTGGTTTTACAATCTTCAGCTTACCAAAAAAAAAAAAAATAATAATAATAATAATAATTTTTCTGTACTTGTCTTGCAGAAACCAAGTCCAAAATCATACTAAAATGGGAACCTAAGGTGAAACTGGTGCTCGTGGCAATGAAACCAGGAAGAAAATACTCCCTTAAAAAAAGCAGTAATATATAAGACAGATTTAATCGAAGTATATCGAATAGACAATCCATACAAACTATGACAGAGTTATTTTAACTGTTACAGATGATTGAAATAACTACAAGGTGTGGGTATAATACAAAATGAAACCAATTTTGGCTTGCTTTTACCTAGCCAAAAATTTACTCAGTATTTTCCTTTACTTAGCAATAGATTGTTAATTTGTTTACTTATTCAGAAAATACTTAATGGGTTAAAAAAAATAAATAAATATGTAAAACCCAACCTGCAAAAATTCTGATAAAATAAAATTTACCGCTCAACTCTCAGAGGCAACATTTTTACGCTTGTCTGTATACTGAAGCAAAACTGAGTCCTTAAGTTGATGCTCAACTGTCAAGCACCCACTTTTCTGAACTGTAAAGAAACTTAGAACTGAGTCATTTTGCTACAGCATTTGGGTACATCCATTTTTGAAAGGCGTGGTAACAACGAGCTCTTGGAAGAGCCAATTTATTAGAATTCTAAGATCTCCAAGATTTTGAACTGAGCTCTCAATGGTTACACCATTATTGGGCGATAAACAGCAAGGAATAACTAAGTATCCGAAACTGGAATAGGAGCATCAGCAGATTTAATTTGCAATCTGTATTCCCCAGTTCTTGATGGTTGCCTCTCTGTCTCTGAGCATGGTGTTGGGGATGGCAAATTGGAAGTTTCCATTGAGTGATGAGAAACATGCAATAGATGCAACTCATTAGGAACTCTAACTTCCAAAACCTGAATCCTCTGTAGCCTCTCTTTCAGATAAGGAGAAAGTGTTTTACATGAGACCAAGACATCCAATGACTGAACTACTCCTTTATGAACTAGCGCAGCAAGAGCTGATTTTACTCCTCTAGCTATAATATCCTTTCGGTCAACATCATAGTTGTCCACAAGAAGGAATAAAAAATCGAGAAGAGAGTGAGTCATGTCAATGTATCTTGGTATTGAGCATACCATCAACAACATTGCAGGCTCAATATTCATGATATTGTCCATACTTTCATCAAAGAAAAGCCAATCATATAACAGTGCAAGCTTCACATTGTTTTCAACATAATTCTTTTGACAGCTCTTAAGAAGCCAACCTATAACAGCCCATCTAGGAATAATATCTGATTGAATGATTTCATTAGATGGGTGATGTCCACAACATATAAACCGTACAATGTCAACTATCAGAGTCTCTCTTTCTGGTCCAAAAAGAAACTTCTTAGCAAACCATGCCTGATACCTCTTTTGGCTACCCAATTTCACATGTGTAAGTAAAAACCGCAACTGAGCTTCCATTTCTGGAGTTATCCTTGTTAAGAAATACCGGGACGAAGTCCTCAGATGATACAATTGAGATAAATCTGAAAACCCCTGGGTCTTAAACTCATTCGGGTTCAATACTAAATCTTTCCATATAGCACGAAATACAGGTACATGAACCAAGTCTTGCAGTAGCCGAATAAGATCTCTACCGATCTTCAAACATAAATGAAACTGCTCTCTCAACATTTTGACACAAAAATCAAACTCTAGACGCCTCAACAAATCTAACCTTGAATTAGTCAATAATCTACAATGATCAGATAATAAACGAAGAAAAGTATACAAAGCACTACTCAAAACCAAAGGTTCCTCCTCTAACAAACAATCCCATTTACCCAAAAACAGGCTCACCAACTCAAAACACAACCACAAATTCCCATCATTAAAATCTCCACCAACAATTTGCCTCAACAAACTCACCAACAAATCATCAAACCCTACAGCCGAAACATTAATCATCTCCTTAGTGACCCAAATCAACTGATTCTTCACAGAATCAAACAGTTTAACATACAACTCCTTAACAACTTTAACAAGTAAACTCACAAATAAAGCATACCCATCAGTGACTATAGCATGTAAATGCTTAATATGAACTTTGGCAAAATGGGGTTCGCATAAAACCCCATAAAGAATAGCCCTATTGAGCTGAATGTATTCTTGTGGATTCGGGACTGTTAAAGCAAAAGGAGGTCGTAATTTTGATTCAAGAGCCTCAAAGGCCTGCCTTATAGTGAGTTCATAAGGAATTTCAGCTTCATGTGGTGCTGTTCCAATTAGTTTTGAAGCCATGCTGAGGAAAAATGCAAATAAAACTGATACCGATACTTTACACCAGCCAGAGTTTCAATTCAGTGAGGGAATTTTCTCACCTTGTCAAAATGAAAATCGGCAGTACCCTTCCTTAGAGTTCAACGACATTGTTCTTCACCATTTTTACTGTAATTGACAATCAGTTCACAAATTGAGATGGAGAATTATATAACTCCAAACAATTGTTAGTTGGGTCAAACTAAAAAATTCAATCGGGTTATGTTCAATGAGGTAATAATTCGTTTAGGGTTCTGTTGATTGTGGCGAGAGAGTCACCAAGCATTTAGGCTTCAGGTGGATTTGGGTGAATCACTCGCCATTCACAGGGATGTGAGACTACAAAACGAGGCAAACAGATACATTTATATTTTCTGAATATATCATTAGGAAGTTACAAAAATTACAAATGAAAGAAATTTAATTCTCCCTGGCCCCTGCTAACAAGGTTTATGATCTCTAATTCAGTGCAAGTAATCCTCCACTAATTGAATGATTCAACTCACTCCTCATATTAAGCATATTAGCCCTACAATAATGCAAGCAAAGATAATTGATTGCAAGGAAATTCAATAAAAAATCCCAAACATCCCAAAATAAGCTAAAAAAATTCTCATTTTTTCAAAAAGTCCTACCCTAACTATCCGTTCTTTCTCAGAAATTACGAATTCAACATCCATGGAAGCCTAGTTTAACATCAAATATCAACAATTCAAAAATTTACCTTGGAATAGCCGAAGTGGTAGCAAGGCAGACGGACTAAGCGGCGCCGGCGAATGGCAAAAGGAAGTCGAGTTACGGATTGTAGCGACGGACGGACTCTTTGCTGTTTGAGTGTTTCTTCTTCCAATTTGGAATTAGGGTTTGTTTTAGGTTTTTCCCCTCCGGTTCGGGGACCCGAACTAATTTTGCCCATAAGGAAAAAAACCACCCAATGAACCAAAGAAAACGACTCCACTGGGGATCGAACCCAGAATCTCTGGTTCCGTAGACCAGCGCCTTATCCATTGGGCCATGGAGTCCTTGTTTGCACGTTAATTCTATTTCTTAAATAATATATTGTCTCTTACAGGTTCAAACTAACTTGAACCAATAATATAATTAAAAAAATAGTGTAACAAATATCAAAATAAAAAATCATTAATATATTCAATGCAACACATTTATAATTGAATTCAGCACATTTTCATATTTTAAAAATATTGAGGAATAACTTTATAATCAAAAATACAAAATAAATCTTTGTTAATATATACAACAATAATATAACTTAATAATTGATCTCTTATCCGATTTCACTAACGAGCTTTCACAAAATTCAAAATTCAAAGATAAAATTGTCATTTCTACTGTATTTGTGACAACTAATAAAATCAATACTAATGTCATCAATAAACTAATTAATAAATATAATTTATTATTTTTAGTATAAACTATTTTTCTTATAAGCTTACCAATCCCTTTTAATTTTAAAATTTTGTTATCATAACTCACATCTATAATGCAAACATCAAGTTAAATTTTAAGTGTCATAAAATTCATTGAAGAAAAATAATTTGAATAAAATTAGTAAGATGATGTAGTTTTTGTGTTTTTGTGCTATGAGAGTTGGGGCCGAGAAATTTTAAAATAACAATGTTTTTTTGTGGCTTGGAGCTTGGAAGTGTGAAAAAAAAACACTTGATATTTTAGTTATTTTTAAATTTTAAAAGGAACTTTTATGATAAATTAAATAAAAAAATGAGACAAATGTCAAATTAAATTTGTAATTTTGAAAAGCCGTCCTATTGTGGTGTAGCCACTGGTCCCTTACACATAACCGGACCTATATGGATGGGTCATAAATTTTTGCATGATAAATTATTTAATTAAAATGCAAAAGTATATAATGTAGAGGGAAAAAACTCGTATTTACACTATAGTAAAATATTTCGATAATAAGCCAACATTTTTATCAACATATGAAATGATTGGGAATTTTTTTTCCTCTCTCCCAATTCAATCATATATTTTACACAGTAAAGCTTATCTCCCTTTCCCTTAGCCTCTCTTTGGCCCTAGCTGCCTGCAAGGAGAGTCGAAAGTGACAACGAAAACAAATCAATAATGGGGCTTAATGAAATCCTCGAGATAATTGTAGAATGTTACTGAACATGTAATTAATAAATTAACCTGTTTGTTCCAATTTGTGAAGCATGTAATGAGGCAAAGAAGTGTTGACTGCACAGCCGAACCAACAACAATGCCAGTCCAAAGCCCTTTCCCTCTCAAATGAACTACAAATCCAAGCACCCCACCAAGAGGGAGTCCAACCAAATAAAATGCTACAAAATTGATACATGCACCAATATGCTGCCATCCACAACCTCTAGAAACTCCTATATTGAAATTGCATGAACCAACATCAATTGCATGAAATTGCATAATTAGCCTTACAACTGTTGTGTGTTAAAAAATTCGTAATTAAGTTTTCTGTGCACTTCTTGATCGAGTTTTTTTTCTTTTTTGGTTATGCTTTCCAAATTTTATGATGCACATCCCAAGTTAAGGAATAAGTTTGCAAAGCGTCTCGAAGTTGTTAAGGAATAAGTAACAAAAAAATTTTATTCTCATTATAACAAATAACCATAGCAACAGATATCATTCATAAAAGACACATTAATTTAGAAACAAACCTTGAAAGACTGCATGTAAGGTGTCTAGAATAATTGACAAACATATAAGTGGAGTCATGGCGGCAATGAAATCTACCACTTGTTTGTCATTGCTGTAAGCATATCCCACAATGAAGCGGCAACTGAAGAGAATCGTGCTGGCTATGACTGCCTCTAATGTAGCAACAAACACAGCACTCCAAGCAGCCCGCCGAGCTGCTTCTGGATTTCCAGCTCCTAGCTCATTTGAAACCCTAGTACTGTATGTCAGAAAATAATTGATATATTATTTTTAGTATAAAATTAAACATGAATATCATAAGCAATTGATATATACCTTGCTCTTAGTACATATATAGTTACAGATGTGAAATATTCTCAAATTTAGAAAATGTTGATAATTGGATATAGGAAATACCTTGCAGCTGCTCCAATCCCATATGGTACTATGAAGTGCAGCGTAGTGATTGCAAGGCTGATCGATCACAAATATATATAGCAACAAATTAGAGGAATAATCAATAGTAGAAGTTGAACCGGGAATTTGTTTTTATAGTTGTTTTTGTCGGAACTCAGTCAGAATTTTCTGTCTAAATATCATTGCTCTTTTTCTTTGTAGACGTGTATCAATTAACACGCTAAAATAAACCTATTTTGCAGTTGTTTTTATTTGCGTTTGGTAAACCTTTAGTTTCTTTATCATTTTTCAATGACAAAAAAAAAAATAAAAAAAAATAGTCAAACACATGTCGAACTAGGAGCTTACCATATAGAAAGTCCTGAAATTTCTAGCCTAGGATTTGGAAGAAACCCAGATGATAATATCAACATCTCCATGGACCACCATCGGAGACTGCAACCACAACATAAATACAAATATTAAAGTTAAATAAATGTCAATGTCTTTCAAGAGTAATTATAAGAAAAGATAAAATAATTAAAGAATTACCAAAGCATTAGAGCAGAAGGTAGACCGAAGACAAAAAGTTGTTTAATAGCAAGAAAAGCCTCTTTGGATAATTTTGCACGTGTATCTTTGCAAGAAGAAGAGTACATCACATACGGTGAAACCAATACCACATTGAGCCAAGTAGATAAGCTAAATGAAACAGCTGCTCCAAGAATCCCTAGATTTAGTTTAAACAGTAGAATCCAACATACAGGAATGTGAAAACAAAGAATGCAAAAGTAGGTTATTAGCATGGGACGAATCAAGCTCTGGGTTTGCATGAATCGGGTTATGGGTTGAAGGATTGCATTTGCAAATAATGCAGGGATTAGGCACAATGAGTAATTTTGTGCATTGTGGGAGACTAATGGATCTTGGCCTAATGCAAGTAACAATTTTTTCATGAAGATCCAAGGAAAACATATTATGGGGCAAATGGCTATGAGGCTTATTATGCCACTGTTTGTATAGATCCCAAGCTTTTGATATTGCCGTGCTCCAAATGCTTGCCCACACAATGTCTCTAATCCACCGGCCAATCCTGACTGATTCCCACGTACAAAATGTAACCAAGTTATTAACATCATCAGAGCATTGCAGAAGACTAAAAGTACATTAGAGGTATCATGTTGTGTTACAGGCAATTTTATAAAATAGTTAAAAAATGAATAAGGATCATCTGTTAGTGTCCTTTTTATCTTAGTCTCTTCTAATGAAATAAAGTGACTATGAATAAATTTTAGATTTTAATATTAGTAATCAAGTATTTTTTTTTGTTTTATTTATAATTAAGTCATTTTTCCATTAGATTTTAAAAAAAAATATTTTACTAAGTTACAATTAATGTAACTCATATCCAACCTAAAACATGCAAAAAGTAGTCACACAATAGTACATCCCACTTAATTTTTACATTGCTTTAGGTGGTTGTAAGTTACATTGATTGTACTTTAGCATAACTCTTTAAAAAATTAGGAAAAAAAATACTAAGAAAGAATCCTAATAAGCAAAAAAATATATCTTCTTACAAATTGGACTTTCACATTAGATAATTAATTTAGTTCCTTTGTAACTTTCATGCTACATTGACATAAAATCAATGTGACATAAAAAGGTAAAATAATTTTTTTTTTTATAAAAAAGAATGACAATAAAGTACAATCTTATTTCATTTTTTCTTGTCAAATAAAATTAAAACACATACATAAAATGCTTACAAATATAAATACCATGAGTCCGTCTAATATTGAGGTGCTGTGAAAAAAATTATAATTATGAAATAAAAATTAATAGTATATAATAAACACAATTTTTAAATAATAATTTTGACAATGTTATTAAAGATATAATAAATTTTTTATCATTTAAGTAAAAAATTATATTAATATGACTTTTAAATTATAACAACTAATATTTATCAAATATTTTTAATACTCTATCTCTTAAGTTACAACAGTCAATCTCAATTCCTAATAAATTATTAGACAAATAAAACAATAGATTTTTAAATCATTTTAAAAGTTTGTCATTTCAAAACTGTTATTTTGTCTTAAGTAAAAAGCAGTAGTATATTGTTCTCAATCCAAAATGATGCTATATTTTCAGAAACTAAACCTTCAAAATTGTGATTGTGTACTATAACCCCATTTACTTGTTGTTTATGACAGAATGACCCCTAGATTGATGATTCTTGCTCCGCTCCTAATGTCATTTTACAAGAACAACGTCTAAGAAAATACCACAAAATACAATACGTAGGTCATATATAGTTTCACTAAGTAGTAGTAATGCTAACTCTCTCATGAATTCAAAACTCTTAACATATTGGGAGAAAAAGAAAAAGAAGAAGAAGGAATTAGAGAAGTGAAAATAAAGGCTTACGAGAAAACTAAAGCCGACGACGTTGGTGAGAGAGGTGGCAATGGCGACACTGGCAAGCTGAAGCTGACCAAGGTGACCAACCATCATTGTTGACGCAACTTGTAACAGATAATCAAAAAGAAAAATGCCCACCATTGGAGCAGCTATGTGACTTAATTTCTTAAACTCCTTCACAAACTCACTCAGCGACATGAATCTTGTACTAGCAGTTCTTGCACTAGTGCTTAGACTCCGTTGGATTTCTGCCATGAGCACCTACTGCATAAATTAAGAGGATTGATCGAGAGTTGATGAAATAGCTGAAAGTTTTTATATATCCTCTTAGGATATGTTTAGAATTGAGGTTGGGTAGCTGTACCTTTTAAGTTGCTGTAGTTTTTCAGCTATATTAGCTATGTTAATATGATTTTTTACTTGTATGATGTAAAATCTATTATGTTTTTAATAATTTTGTTAAAATTATTATTTAAAAATTATATTTATTATATAATATTAATTTTTATTTTATAATTACAACTTTTTTTCTATAGCAGCTGTAGTTTAAAAAGTACAGCACCTCAATCCCAAGCATACCCTTAGTTGGGTTCAACTATTGCTTGCCAGCTCAATTATTAATTGGGAGATTGTAAATTTTTTCTTATTATATTTAATATATATTATTTATTTTTTTTATTATTTTTTAATAGTCAATAACCTCCTAACCGTATAAATTTATAATATTATTAAATATATTTTTATTCATATTTATTATAAATTATATAAATCACATAAATAAAAAAAATTAAGATTAAAAACAAAAAATATATATTTTGATGTAAAACAAATTAATAATAAAATATTTTCTTATGATAACTATATAAGAAAATTATTATAAAATGATAAAAATATAAAAAATTATTATAAGAAACTTGAATGATAAATAAAAAAATATTATAAAATAAAAAATAATTTTTTTTGTGTTTTTTACATTTAATTTTAAAATATTTATTATAAGAAAATGTTTATAAAATAAAAAAATATTTTATTTTAATTGTTTGTTTACAATAAAACATATATTTCTTATTTTTAATACTTAATTTTTTATTTTAATTTTTATTTATGTGATTTATTTAATTTATAATAAATAGAATAAAAGTGTATTTGAAAATAAGGTTAATATTATAAACTTATGCTGTCGGAAAGTTATTAGTTATTAAAAAAATAATATACACGTAAATAGTATATATTAAGTATAATAAGAGGAAAATTGACATTCTCCCTTATTAATTAATGAGATAGGCTTCCAAAATTAGCAACTGATAACTTTTAAGAGCATTTTTATGTCTATGTCAAGCATATTCTTCACAATTTTTTTTTTTTTTTTGCGGTTATTGCAATGATTAAGTGATATCATTTTGCTGAAAATAGTAAAGTGCTTTTTCTATAATCAATGACATTAATTATTTGTTCCCGGAAGTAATTAGTTTACAAAATATAGAAAATGAAAATAAATTTCATTTGAAAATTTTAATTATTAATTGCTAGCTAATTAAACTTTGCTTCTGGTTCGGAGTATGTATGTACTTATCTTAATCATTCAGATATGTACTCACTTTAATCTGTGGTTCAAAACAGACCGCGAAGAAGAACTCAATCAATTATGAGTTGAGTGGCTACATGACTAAGGATTTTTATAAAGAATTGCTTTTACATTATATTTACAACCTAAATTTCTTGGTGTCAAGTCAAAAACAAGCTTTCTTTAAAAAAAAAAATTGAATGAAAGGTAAAAAGTATTAATTAAATAAGTTTCAAGAAAAACGACATCACTTTGATCGTGCATGAATTAACTTCATTTCACTCTCTTTCTCTTCCCCTGGCTGGCTATTGATCTATCAATCTTTTTTTTTTTTTTTCTCAATATTGAACGGACTTTCCAAGTCGGTTTTGGTTCAAAGAAAACAAAGAAATTAATTGATTATTTCATTGATCGTAACAATAATTTATTTATTATTTTAATTATTTGATTATTAAACAGCATTTTGTTGTTGAGCAACTTCAGCGTAACCACTGATTAACATTATTAAGTTTCATATGTTGTTTGGTTTGCTGTTTCATTTGCATTGGAATCGAAAGTCCCCACAATTACCAAATAACCCTTGCATGGAACATTGTCGATCTTTGCGACGTGTAATGAACCCAAATCACTCGTCAGGGATTCTGGACAAGTTGCAGTGAAGATGAGGGCTTTGATCATTTTAATGGAGAGCATGTGAATATGTGATGCTGTGTGGTTTGGTTTGGGCACGTGACCCTCACCTGACCTCACCTCATTTGCATGCCTGCCATTTTGCTTCGATTTTCATGGCCGACTCAGCTTTTCAAAACGGAATATGTACTTTATTACCTAAAGCATCTTCCCTCGTTCTCCACGGCTACAGATGGCCAACGGGAATGTCGTGTCGATCCAGCCTGTCAGAAAAAGGATCATGATGAGGAATGGATCGGCACGGCACAATCTATTATGTATTTCGGGTCGTACCGTAATCGGTTTTTTTTTCCCACTTAGACCCGGTCCGACATATGTGTCGAGCCCGTGCATGACATATGTGCAGTCATGTGCTTAAGAAAAAAAACATGATAACTTTTTTTTTTTTTTATTTTTTAAGGGAGGATGTTAAGTTGTTATGTATATATATATATATATTTTTAATTTATGTATTTTATGTGGTTCCCGTGTCTTTAGTTAACGAAAAGTTCAAAATTCAAATTTTTATTCAATAATAATAAATTAATAATAGTAAAAGAATATAAGACTAAATATGAAGTTAGATCATATGGTATTAAATTTTTTTTATACTACTATAAAAATAATTTTTGCTGACACTTAATTTTCTGATACTTTGTAAAAAATTTAATGACTTTTATTGACACTTAGCAACAATAACAACAACAACAATAATTTTTTTTAAGAATTAACTTAATTATTAACTTGAACGTATAAATTCATAGATCACGATTCATAATAATATTAATACACATATTTTATAAAATCATAATATTTATAATTTTATTTATTAAAATCGTAATTTCATTTATTCATATAATAAATTATAAATACACAATAAATAGAGTTTTTTTTAAAACTAAGAATTAAATAAATTTAAAAAACTTACACTATTAAAATTCATGCCACACAAGACCTGACCGTTTATAGGGGTTATTCTAGAGGTATGGTAACATACGTTTACAATTTCCCATTAGTCTTCCACCATTCATGTTATTTATTTCGATTATTATTTGAACATGCAGCATTCGTAAAATTATTATTTTTTTTCAAAAAAAAAGACGAAAATTGAAAGATTTCTCAATATATATATATTTTTTGTTTTATTTTAAAGGGGGTGGCAAAGAGTTTACCTCCTCGACTGAGCTACAGGATATATTTACTTTTTACTTACAATCTCAAAAAGCTGCAAAGGATTTTCTCAATATATTTACTTTTTAACTAACTCTAAAAACAAATTTTACAAATTTCAAAGCAACCCTAAAATTGTGCATGGTATGTAATATTACTCTTAATTATATTATCTTACCAACTAATTGATCAATGTTATATTATTTGGGATAGTTATTTGGGATAAAAAAATTAAGATGTATAGCATTACTCTTTCTTTTATTATTATTATTTTTTTTTGTATGCAACAAGGTTACAAGCTAAGAAGTTAAAACGGCCATTGTCTTATCTTTTAGTACATGATTGCTCTTATCATTGAGAAAGCAATTAAAGTGTGTCATGAATATTTGCCCTTATACTTTATTAGATGAAAGTCTCTTAAGATATCATAAAATATATAATTATTATTTAAAGAATTCGTATCAATTTGTCGGGTTTCAATATGCAATTGGTGAAATCTCTAGGTTGATATAAGAGATTTGGGATTTAAATTTCACTCACGCTTTGGTGGCTAGGAAATTTAATTACCAATCACATTGTGCCGAAAAACAAATTCACATCAACTTACTAATTAATATATATAGTTATTTTTTAGTGGGGCATCCTCACTTTGTTAAAATGAGAATATTCTCGTTAGAGAATTATTATATATATATAAACATAATTTTTTCACAATTGTTTACTAATATATATATATATATATATATATATAGTCACATTGTCACAACCATTTCCTTTTTTCATAACACTAAAGACTCATAACAGTGGCAGATCCAACAATTTTATATGGAAGGGGTTTAATATAATATATTTGAAAAAAATTAAATATAAATGATAAGTACCAAATAATTGAATTTTATTTAATTAATTATTTTCAACACATTTTTTACTGTCTTCAACTTATATTCAGTTTTAAAAAAATTTCATACCATAATAATTTCACTATCAACTTAATCAACAATTAAAGTTTGAATGATATATTTTTCTTTGTTGTTGACTTAATTTAATATAATTATTTGAGGCAAACATTAAAAACTTATCACAAATAATGAAGAAATCTAGTTGATCAAGTAACTCTAACTCAACTAAATATGTTTAACTCATTTGAAAAAAAAACTTAATAGTTTCTTTTGTTTTTTATCTAATGTGACAAGATAGCATGTTAATTTATTTTGAAAGACTTCTAAAATCAATTGGCTAATGAAAAAGCTAAAAATCGATGATTTTATCTTATTATTTTTTAATATTTAAGACTACGAATATATGGACAATTGTCAATTAATTAAATCATGACTTGGACACCACTTCTAATTCAAGAATATATACAATAAAGTAATAAATAAAGAAATGAACGAAACATACAATATATTTAAAAGGAAAATTTGTAAGTCTAGATTAAATTTTAAAATTTTAAATGGAACAAATATAATATATTCAAATAAAATTTAACCAAGTCATCTAACCTAGCAGAAGAAGAAGAAAGAGTGATGAATCAAGAATCACAAGTGAGGACCTGGTGAGGAGTGGTGAAGCCCCTCCTAGGACTATGGTAGGTCCGCCAGTCATATAAGAACTCACATAGGTCTTTTCTTTCCATTAGTTTCTCAATCAAAATCCTCATAAATCTTAATTAATAGAAGAGTACACTTTAACACTAAGAAAAAAAAAAAACATGAAGGTTTTCTATGCTTTGGCTGTTTTGCTGCTTGTTCTTTTCATTGCAGGTAACAGCTCTCTTCCATTTTTCTTTAATTATTGGGTTCGTCTTTCTTCATTCATTTACAATTTTAGATCAAATAAAAAACAAAGAAAAATCTTACAGAATAATGAATTAAGTCCAAGAGTATTGATTGAAAATCACTTATGATAAAGAGTGAATAAAAAGAAAACAATACTTCCTTGGACTAGGAAAAGTTTGAATATCACTATACTCTTAGCACAGTAATGACTATATTTGTATCAAGATTAAATATGAATATATCAATACAACAATAACCTAATTAGCATAATAATAGCAATAACTATATTATTGTTATTAGTTATACAAATGAGATTAACATTTTTTCAGTTTTACTGCTTGCTCTTCCATAGTTTTTATTATAACACTTTGTTAAGTTCATGCATGCACGTATATATGTATACGTATGTATATATGTGTATATATGTGCTATATGATTTGCGTGCATATGTTTTGTGATGATTGTAGGGAATAAGGAGGAGACAGCAGCATATACATTATACAGGAAAACTTTATGGGCTTGCGTATAGTTTCCCCAATTGCAAAGAGGCTGCATGTAAGTAATTTCTTTTGTGTTAATAAATGCATTAACATTCATGGAGTTGCGAGAGGACTTTGTGAAAAGCAAGCCTGCCTCTGCGCAATATTGTTTCCAGAGGAATTTCTTTCCAAACATGAGCTAGTTTAGAAGACTTATCTTTTTTCTAAGGTATTTTCTTTTGTTTGCGAAAATAATATTAGAAGCATTATAGTGTTCTCACTTTCTCTGCATCACTGGCTCCTCTTGTGAAACAAATTATGAAATTCTTCGAGTTTCATGCCAGTCAGAGAGTTACCTCGTAGTTAGTGTTTTGTGAGTCCTTTTGACTTGCTTTCACAATTTTTATATTTGTTGTGCAAGCTATTGTTGCTGAGTAAGTATTTCATCCAATGTTTTATTTTGTTCTAAAACATTAATATTACTCCAGTTGATTGCTTTTTCAATCGGCCCAAATTCTGCTGGATCTATCTTTTGGATTATCCATTTAATAGCTACATATTCTCCAGAGGCTTGTCTGACCGATTCTTCACTAATAAGAGCATTGATAACTCTAATTGGACCTATATATTTGATTGGGCAAGATCTTCTTGATATATGAGAACAGGATTCTGGATGTTTGCCAAACAATTGACATTTTTCACAGGAATACAAAGATTTTGTTTCTTTGGGAAAAGAAATTGATACTCTTCCTTCTGACATTTTTTCTTGGATAACATCAATCTATGCTTTAAGAAGTATAGTCTTGAGATTAAATTATTTTGGGTAAGAAATATATAGCAATCTGAAGGATGAGATGTCTTTTATTTGCGCTTCTACAATGTTGTACAAATATTCCAAACAAGTTTTGGTCAGCAATCTACATATGAGATTGGATAAGCATCAAGAACGGCATTAACAGTCACAGCTGAGTCATATCAACAGCAACAACCATCTCCAAGATTTTGACAGATTGGCACAAAAGATGATGATAGACACTAGACAACATTTATAGTGCCATATGGACACTATGAATGGAATGTCATACCATTTGAGTTAAAGAATGTACTATCATACTTTTAGCACAAGATGGATGAGATATACAGACCAATATCAGAATTTTGTCTGGTATACATTGATGATGCTCTTATATTCAGCCAAGATGAAGAACAACATGTTAAACATCTCCAACAGTTCAAAGAATTGACGTTTAAGTATGGATTGACGTTATTCGAGATAAAGATGAAAATTTGGTGATGACTTTTACATATGATTGGAACGGAGGTCCTAATTACTGTTTGCACAGTTTTTCATCATAAGACATTCTGCTCAGCTGGAGTTGTCAAAAAAGTTTTTCAAATAAGATTTTACTACTTGTTTGAAAAGTCATATCAATATTTAAGATTTCAAAAAATACTCTAATTAAGATTCTTTAAATAATAAATATTTTTCTCTCTTTAATTTTATAAAGTAGTTTTCTCCCTCTTCAATTTATATTTTATAGAGAATGAAGAGCTTAATTACTATTCATTTTTTCTTTAGAAAATAGTTAGTTTATTAAAATAATATTAACTTATTTATATTTGAAGAGCTTTTTGGAGGATAATATATTTTTTCACTCTTCTGTTTGCCACATAGATAAGTAAATAAATATTTGAAGAGTAAAATTTAATAGAACTTTTTAGAAATGCTCTAATGACATTTCTCTATAGCTACAGCTCATATAAGATATGATACTAAATAAATCCAGTACTTAATATCTAATTTCTATTTCTATGTGTGTGTATATATATATATAGATTAAGAGATAAAAATACTATTGTTGATGCAGTTTTTCCCGCGTGCCTTCAAACAATGCCTCGAACCTTCTGCTCGCGACCAGCTCAAGCTCGAGCAGGATTGTCTCCTTCGTCCTGTTCCACTGTCTTTTCCAGAACGAAGATCTCCCGGACCTGTACTCATAGAAAATAGGGTCAGGGGTAGTCGGGCGTGTTCCGACGAAAATCCTCCGACGCTCAAGTCAGTAATCGGGTTGTTCTTTTTGGTATCTCCCTTAGTGAGAGAGACCGGAAAGATGAAATGGATATTTTTCGTCCTCCCTTTTTGAATGAATATGTAGTTATTCAGAGGATCAATGTAAGGAAAGTTCGAATAAGAAGAACCTGTATAAACTTTCGGAACCCTTGTGAATGAATTTTTCCAACTCCTGTAACGTACCCGCTCATTTCCTTTTATACTCCATTTTTCCCGCTCTTTCTCTCCAAGAGCATCCATTCCGCGTCGATGGTGTCGGGTCCCTCGGCGATCGGGATTGGCGTAATATTCCCCGGGGATATGCGGCTGTCCCCTTAACCCGGTTCACGTGGCCATATCACCATGTCGGGCATGTGCGCTAGAAATGATGATTCCGTGGGGGCATGTGCCTGCCATCGGCAATAGTATCACCGCCATACCATGTGGGGCCCTAATCAAACATTAAAAGGTGTGTCGAGATTACGAGAAAGCGGGTTGGGCGCCTAGGCGGGTCTTACATTCCATTCGTCCCATGGTCGGCTCAACCCGGTTGTGCTCGGGGACTTACCTTCTGCGAGCGAGAAAGGAGTGCTTCGGTTCTCAACCTTGACCGGCTTTGGCCGAGAGAGGCGATCTCGGCGGGCAAGAAGCTCGGAGCTCGGATGGCTCCGAATTCCTCGACCTTGACCGACTTTGGCGTCTAGTGAGATCGTCTTCGTGCCGATGGTCGGGACTTCACTCGAGTGGGTTGATCTCGAGGTATTTTATTCGAGCTGAAAGGGCCTCGAGAAGACCTGGCCGATATTGCCCAAACAACTATCATGCTTAGGTTAAAAATAGGTGAATATAAGACACAATCTTAAGGAAAGGGCTACATACACCTCAAAATCATTGACCTGCTGTTATTGAATTTTAAAATTCAATTCTTAAAAACGAAAAGTTTTATTTAATTTATTGAGAATATGTTCAATTCAATGGAATTGAAAGTGATGAATCAATATCTTGTGGTGTGGTTGTGGAGTTAGCGATACTAATTTTTAATGGTGCAAGTTTCACTCATTGGCAGGAGAAGCCAATGTCATACTTTCTAGTTTCTACCCACTTCATTGAAAAATCTTTTGTGTTGGATCCAAATCTTGAACCATTGCCACCAACAAGTGAAGCACGGCCAATATCATTAACGTTTGCAGTTAATTACTATCTATCAGTTACAATTTCAAATAAACGAAAAAAAAATGAAAAACGATAAATTTGAGTTTATTTACTATATTGTTAATTAACAAATGTACATGTATACACTACACAGATCATTAGCATGTTTAAACAAGTTGCAAAATGAATGCGTGCCAAGTTTATGGAACTATTATCGAATAATTAATATTTTCTAGGAAATATTTATTTATTTTTAATGATTATACGAAATAATGAGGTGACAGCAAAGTGTATACAGGAAGACTTATGTGGATTTGAAATACTAATACCTTTTGCGTTATTAAAGTTAGTTGAATTTGTGAAAAGCCTGGTTGCCCTTGCATTTGGGGCTGCTAATAATGCTAGTTGCCTATTTATATCAATAACATCTCTCTCTCTCAACCCACAGCTTATTTAACCACTATGCTAAATAAAGTCCGAAAATTTAATATCTGAATTCTATGTCCAATATGTATTTGATGGTGTTACATTGTTTATATTACTAAAATTGTCATGTTTAGCTAAAGCAGGAATAACAAGAAATAACATCAGAATTTACATTATGAGGATGTCCGAATCATAAAATGAAAAAGACAGAGCTTCATATATATTTTTTTGTCTTTCAATGCATTAGAATTTGATTTTTGTGCAGGCATCCAAGGCCGGCCTTAGAATACTTGGGGTTTTAGACGAAATTTTTTCGTGAGATTTTCTTACATTCAACAACTTCAACACTTAAAAGAAATATTAAAAAATAAATTTAAAATTCTATCAATCTCTAACTATATCTTAATTTTCAGCATTAATTAACAAGATCCGAAGAAATTTCAAAAGAGAAAAATAATCAAGAGGTTACTTTTTTTTTTTCCTTTAGAACTATTATTTCAAGAAACTATTTTTTTTTCACTTCAAAAATGAGTCGATAAATATAATAATTTTCTTTGTAGTAAAAAATGCGAGAAATTTTTTAATGTAAAATAATTAATTAATTAATTAATCATTGTCTTGGAAAAATAATAACAAATGAATTATATAATTCCTCAACATTAATGTTATAAGTTATAGAATTTATATTAAAAAAAATTAATTCTAGAATAATTATTAATTTGAGAGAAGTCTAAAAAATAAGTTTTCCTATTGTACCTAACTTAAAAAATTTATTAATTCAAATATTATTAGATAAATACCAAAAAAAAAATATGATCTTCCTAAAATACACGACCTTAGGCAACCGCTTACTTTACCTATACTTAAAACCACCTTCTTAGTAAGTAAGATAAGAATCTAATATAACAGTTGCTTTCTCATGATAATTCTGCTCTATTAAATTACTCTTACAATGCTATGCAAATATTGCACATGCATTTGTTTCTTGGTGAAACATGGAAATAAAAAACAAAAAACAAAAAAAACAAAATTGTCAAAGAATGTATCCTTATATGATGAAGCGTCTATCTAAAAAGCCCATCCCACATTCAACAATTTCATGGTGCAAATACTTCTGAAGAAGCAGACTTTCAGCTGTCCTCACCAAAACTCGAGGCTTCAGCATATTCCGAGAAAGGTAAATTGACATCACAACCTTCTCATCTTATTTGATGAGTCAAACCAACCAACCAACCAACCAATTAAAAAAGCCAGCAATACATCACACACTGTACAAAGAATGATTCTGTAAGGATGCTTCTATATCTTAAGCCAAAACTCCGCTATAAATCTCAATGTTGAAATTCTGTTGGCGCGCAAGCATGAGCCAAAGGGGTAACAACCGATCTCAATTTTGATTTTGAAAGTCATGTCAAGCATTTTTGGATCTGATCCATAATTCACGTTAAAATCCTTTTGACATCTCCTTGTCAACATTTCCCAAAACTCAAACCTTTGAACTGCCTTGTATTTAGACAAGTTGGGAGAACTTCTTCTCAGGAGGTAGACTTTCTCTACTGAAGTCCTCAGAAGGCACATCTTGATCGTGCTTCAACAATTCGCCATTTCCACTGCAGAGTCGGGTAGATAGTGTTGGAGATAGGGGTGATAATCCCGGGGATAAAGATGAGTAGCCACCTAAAGCCCATATAAAATGGTTAATTAAATGTATTTCATGGTCTGCTAAAATAAGATTAATGTAACAAAATGCTACGCACCTCTGAAAGAAGGACTTCTCTCGAAGTCTTTCGTTGTGTGTAACAAAATGGTCCCAGAAAGCACGACTACAAAGCCACATATTTCTGATATGATGCTTGCCGCACTTTGGCCATCCCAATCCTAAAATGACATATGTCACCACATAATTTATTTCATCACATTAGACACATGAAAAAATCAACTAGGATGAACTGGCGATAAAATGAAATCCATCATGGGGTAGAAACTTTGGACATTTGATTGACAGACGTGATTCAGCCCAGACAACACATTTTCTGAAAAAGTTCCAGAGTATGGACTGCAGCTCTATTTATCAATGTGTTGCAGCCACGTCAAGAAATCATTGGTAAATTTAGCACTTAATTTGCATTTTTGGCTCCTACTTAACTTGCTTACTAAAGAAAAATATAGTTAATCTCCAAAAAAAGGCGTAAAATAACAATACCTTGAACATTATGACACTGGCCAGGATTGTCAGTGATGTGAACATGACGTAATATATGGGGGACACAACTGCAGTGTTGAATGTGTCAAGTGCCTGCAACATCACTTGAGATTTCTTAGAGAAGACATGTTGACAAGATTACAAATCACCATGTCAATGTATGAAAAATGTGGGCACTGTCCAAACTAAATGGTCAATACTTCACATTACTAACCTTGTTCAGATAATTCATTTGCATGATGACACATATAGCTACAACCAGCAAAAAAAACCATGTCTCAGGGTATAGTAACTGGTTCTTTCCTT
The DNA here is from genome assembly GCA_025617385.1 of Murraya koenigii. Classification (NCBI taxonomy): domain Eukaryota; kingdom Viridiplantae; phylum Streptophyta; class Magnoliopsida; order Sapindales; family Rutaceae; genus Murraya; species Murraya koenigii. The sequence continues at coordinate 6,735,038 of CM046815.1, read as the reverse complement.
CAAAGGTTAATTTCAGCGAAGTTCCAAGTGCTTTAACGCTCATCACCTGCACATTAATTGCAAAAAATAAATAAGAAAATAAGAATTTACAATTATATATTAACTTTATTTTTATTATCATGTGACGCTCTTCTTCAGTTTGAAGAGGTATTCAAGATCCTTGATCTGCCTCCAGTTAAAGGAGATTTCTATCCAGTTTATTCTGAACAAACAACAGGTAGACTCCCTTCAAACAACACAACATTTCTTACTGCCTATTTTTCAATGCCCAGAAATGTTCGCTACCTCCAAAATTTGAAGTAAAAGAAAATGCAAATTTCCGTAACCATCATAGCCAAAACTTTCAGCACCGCGATGATAAATTTGAAGTTTAATTTGATGGTTTTCAATAACGATCAAAATGTACTCCATCAATATTGGATAAATTAATCAAAACTCTGAAAAATGAAACAAGTTTGAAATCTTTACCGAGAGAGAACCCATCAATGAACAAATGCCAATGAAAACTAAGGCATTTGTATTTCCGCACTGTGGTGCAAAATGGAAGATCAAAATGAAAACCAACACAATTACGGATGCCACATAAAGTAGAAAATCTGAAAAATTGGAAGACAGGTAGTTAGTCATCAATAAAATAAAGTAGAAAATCTGAAAAATTGGAAGACAGGTAGTTAGTCATCAATAAAATAAAGTAGAAAAGCTGAAAAATTGGAAGACATGTAGTTAGTCATCAATAAAAGGCAGCATGAATATTAGGAACAACTGGATGGAAGTGCAACACTAACCTGGTTGGGTTGCCAAGCTCCAAATTTCTTGAACAGAAGTTATAGGAATCTCTTGTGGTGAATGGATAACGATTATGATAGAACCGGCTATGCACATCACGCATCCCAGAATGCCCAGCTGGTGTAACCTCTCATGCAAGATAAAGTGTGCCAATACAGCACTACACAGTCCAAAAACAGTAAAAAAAAATACAGAAATCATATATGTGCATACATAATTTCAAGAAGATTCTGGAATAAGCGAAACAGTATAAAAGCTGTTACCTCACAATAATACTTAATGCACCAAGGGGTGTAACGAGAACAGCAGGGGCAAATGCATATGCCACAAAATTTGCAAACTCTCCAACAATCACTGCATAAAAAATCATGCAACAAGAATGATTCTGCCAAAAATCATTGATAGGCCAAATGTAAATGGTAAATCAAAATTAGCATACTCTATTAAGTAATAAAATATGTAACAGAACAAAAACCTGAAGATCTCCACTTGCTAACTTTTAAAAGAAATATACACACACACAGAAATGATCCAGTAAGCAACTAACACGGGGCTCAAATTTTTCGATAAGCTATGGACCTAAATTCGAAGATGACATGAAACACGAAAATCAAAATCAAATTCACACAACTGCCGGCCTATGGGATAGACAGATAATTTATCTAGCAGATAATGGATGCATTACATAACATTTGCAGATTCTAAAATAACGGTAATAAATTTCTTATAACACAAAGGTTTAATCAGTACTTGGAAAAGAAAAAAAAAAAAAACTTACTTATTACCATGCCAGCCCACCAAAGAGGCTCAAAGAGATAAGTAAAACCACCAAGACCTACAAAAAAGATCAAGAGAAAAAAAAACAAACCCAATTGAGATAAGAAAAGTCCCAATAAAAAAATCCCAAACATGAGAGCAGAATGTAAAATAAAATACAAATATAAATACCAGCTCGAACGCCAGAAGCAGCAGCAGCTCTTCTGAGGCCTTTTTTCTTGATGATGAAACTTGAGCCTATAAACAAACTTGACAGCAATGCCAAAACAAATCCTTTTAAATTGTCTTCAGAGAAAGCCATGTTCTTGAATTGGTCTCTGTTTTTCCGATTTTGATCTTCATCGAAATCTATCAATCATTGGCTTTTGTTTGCTCATCATATTCGTCTGTCTTTTGTGAATATGCTCATATTTTGCAGTGGAATAAGAGAATACTATGGTGTGATCATGTGTACAGCTTCCTTTTGTGTGCACGCTTGGAACACGGGCCCCACTAACAATTAATCTAATTAGTGATTATACTTGTTGGAATTATTTGGAAATATGATAGTAACTTTTATGCACATAATGCTAACATATTATTCTATTTTTATCAAGCCTTTGAAATAACATATCTTTAGTGTAATACAAAATTATATCAACATGGCATTAGTTTTGTTGTTCAATCGAGGCGGGGGCATATTTTTAAGATAATACTTGATAAATTTTTTAATTATATAGTAAAATATGTCATTGAGAATCTTACTAAATTTCAAATTTGTAATATATCTACGGATGGTAATAATTTCCAAAAAAAAAATCAAATTTACATTTAAAGTTTTGTTAATTTTTCTTTGATCTAGTAAATTGAAAACGTGTGGGGGTGAAGATGGTCATGTTGTTTGTTGATTGTTTGTTGGTATATAGATAAAGACAACATTTACAACCTGTTTAGATAACATCACACTTCATTCATTGTATTACACGTTTCTGTGTTTTTTTTTTTGGCCCTTTTACAATAATAATTTATGTGGTCTCCTTTATTGACCAATATAGGAAAGACAAGAATTACACTCTTCTCCACTTGGCAGCTCTTCATTTGTAGATTTCGATTTTGCCTTTTTCTTCTTTTCTTCTTTTGTTTCTCTCACTTTAATCCCAATTACGTGCCTTGAATTGGGTTAACCAATGAATTAGGTGGAGGGATTAGCGAGTAACGTTTAAGTAATTTTATTTAGTCAATCATCCTTATTAAATTCAAGGAATTTATATCAATAAATTAAATAATGTTTACTAAAAAAAAATAATTACTTTCACTGTTTGTACTTTTTATCACTAAATTTTTAAAACGCCGATGGAATGGAAAGAAAAAGCGTGCTATTCAATTGCCCACTACACTGTAGATTATGGGTATTGAAATTTTTCATTGACATTTGACCCAGACGAGTTGAAAGCAACTTGATGGATTATATATACAATAAATGAAGAAAATTGTTTGATTTTTCTTCTTTTTTTTTTTGGTTTCTTTCGTATTTTTATTTTCTCTTTCTTTATTTCTGTCATGAAATGGCAATATCTAATTTAATTAATACAATGGGCCACACTAGAGAGCAACTTGATTCCAGAAGAGCTCCAACTGACAACTGTATATCCATTCACTTTGCCAAGAGCTGCATTAAAAGTTTTGAATATTCTAAGAAAGGTATATTACATTTAAGTTCACATGATTTTTCTTTATTCGATTGAAGGTCGTGAATATTCTAAAAGTATAACTTGGAAGCCTGTATGGTGGCAATTGACTTAAGCTAAATAGATTTCTAAATGATCAACTACCATTTAAAGACCATGCAAATTAATATTATTTGAATAGACTAAAAATATTAATTTTAAATCATGATATATTAAATTTTAGTATTTTATTTTTAATAAAACGCATGATATTTTATACACTAAATTTTAGATATACACAATAGACTTTTATATATTAAGATCTAAAAACATGTCTTTTTTCCTACGTTGTCATGATATATAATTTATATAACATTATTCATAATATTTTTCTCTCACACAACTTCTAATGCAGTGCAGAAGTAATATTAGATATCGTTTTAGCGTACGTTCTTAAAAATTCAAGAAGGAGAGCTCTTACAAAAAAAAATATATAAATATATATAAATAATTTATCTTATTTGAGAAGAATTAAGATTAAATTAGCTACTATATATATATATATATTAGTAGCTAATTTAATCTTAATTCTTCTCAAATAAGATAAATTATTTAAAATTTTATTTAGAATATAATTATAAATACGCCTCAAATAAACGTAATAAAATAATATGAATTCTCGATACTAAATTAACTCAAATATTATAATTCTAATATATTCTATGACTTAGCTTCTTAGCTTCTCATACTGTAGACCCAAAACCTAAAAACTCACTGATCTTGGCATAATAAAACCGAAGATATAGAACTTTCTTGTAATTTTTCCATATGACCAAAGACGAAAGCTGGCTTGCTTCCTTTCTTTCTTTCTTCCTTTATTTCTTCGAAGTTCTAAGCGACCACAAGAAAGACACGTTTCCCGTCCTTGGAAACTTCTCTCCAAAACTATGGTCAAAACCGTGTATCAATCAAATCCCATTTGCCATTTTTCATTTTTTGCTTTCTCTTCTTTATATATAATCTCCGTTCACCCAGCCAAGCAACCCATAAATTAAAAGAACAAGCAAATGGAAAGAATTGTTCAACAAGAAGAAGCTGATGATCACTTTGATAGCTTACCCGACGCCATTCTTCTCGACATCTTCAACAAATTACTCGACGCCAAGTCTTTAACTCGCTGCCTTGTCGTCTGCAAACGCTTCTCTGCACTCATTCCCCAAATCAACAATCTTTTCCTCTCCATCATTCCTCGTCCTCGCGGGGAAGCACTCATCGGCACCTCATCAAAGCGCAGCTTTTTCAGAATCTTTTTCAGAAAACTCAAATGCTTTCGCCGTCTCTTCGTCATCACTCCAAATTCGTCAACAGCTAATAAAGATTCAATTGCTACTACCATTTGGTGTCCGGCTTTGAACAACGGCAAGTTCAGAGAAATCAAATTTATGAACCTTCAGTTTCCGGTTTACGGAGATGGGAATGACGACGACGATTGTTTCATCAAGTGGAAGGCCGAGTTTGGGAGCGGGCTCAAGTCTTGCATTATACTCGGTGCTACGTCGTTTTATGAAAAGAATCCTGCATGGGAAAGATTTGATCGTGTTCAAGAAGAAGGGCATTTTTTAACTGATGATCAGCTTAAACTGCGAATCGTTTGGACGATTTCGTGCTTGATTTCTTCATCGGCAAGGCACCATTTCTTAAAACAGATTGTGTCAGAACATTCCCAGCTTCAAAGGGTTGTAGTGAGTGATTGCAAGAATCAAGGGGAGCTCTGCATGGATGAAGAGCATATTATTGAGATGAGAAAGTCTCTGGATGATTCATCATTAAAGGAGAGGTCTGCTTTCCCGGATTTGAGCATTAAGATGTTGTATTTGCCGGTACTCGAGTTGCCGGCTTCAGGGTACACAATGAGGGGAGCTACACTTGTCGTGATCAGACCCGTTGATGATGATGATGATGATGATGATGATGTTGATACTGGCGGTGATTTTTTGGGAGGATGGTTTAATGGAGACGGAGAAGAGAAGAAGGCTTTTGGTGAAGCTGTGAGGGAGCTGATGAAAGTGAAGAAAAGTTATGTGATGACTATGAATTCTTTTTGATATGCTACACGTTAGAAAGTAGAAACTAACAAATTTTGCGTAAGTTTGTATGCAAATGTACTAATTGATTCAGCGGATAAGAAATTTATTTTTCCAGAATATTTTGCCCCTGCATTTGGTTTCCAATTAAAACAGAGCAAAAGAGCATAAAAATGATGCTCAGAATGTGCTAAGAAAAAATAAAATACTTGGCTGGATTAACAATAAGTGTGAAGTACATGACAATAGAGCAAGCAATGATTAAAGGAGAGTTTTTTTGGTGAGCCTCTAAGAAGAGCAATCATAGGAAATTATACATTCTTTTTACACGGTGACCTGAAACGCTTTGATAGAAGCGAAGTAATTACGTTGATGAACGATGACTCAGATCCTGGATGGGATCATAGGAATATTGTTCTGTAGGTATGCAGAAGCAGCTGCAACTCCGCTTCCCAGCTTAACAGGGTAGCCCACGTCTTTTAGTATCATCTCCACGCCAGCGAGACAGCCCAACAATTGCAACTGAAATTGATGATATATACCGATTAAGCAACACTTTATAGATTATGTTTTAGCTTCTAATAATGTTAGGTTGTTCCATGGTAGATTATATTGCTGAATCACTACAAACCATGTCATAGCAGTTAAACTGGAAAGGCCTGGATAGTTCAGTTATTATTATTATTTTTTTCCCTGAGAAACTAATTAGAGCTCTGTATAAATGATCGTGAAATAAACCAATTTGTAATATGATTGAAATATGCTAGTAGTGTTAACATAACACTTCTCCAGTTATAATAGAAATGGGAACTGAAAATTGAACATTACCTCATTCAGGTGGCCGAGATGCCCGATTCTAAATACTTTACCAGCTACTTTGTTAAGGCCCAGACCTAAGCATAGATTGTATCTGCTCCATGCCCTTCTAACAATTTCTGAACTATCGATATGTGGAGGAACGACCACAGCAGTCACGGTGTCACTGAACCATTCTTCTTTCTGGGTGCAGTTCTTCAATCCCCATGCCTCCACAGCAAGCCTACATTTCAAATCTTAAAACTTTTTAATCAACAAGTATATTCATTCTTTCAACAAAAGGGCGAAATGAGATATGCGGATTATCAAGGGTTTCAAAACATCAATTATCAATTTCTTTTGGGATGGTTTTACTACAGACTCCAATTACCAAATAAGATGTTGTATTTTAGCCATATTCATACATTTGGAGGAGGATTAAGAAACTTCTAATATCAGAAAAAAAAAAAAAAAATTCAAGAAAGCCGAAATGGCCTCACCTGGTTGCTTTGCCCAATCGATGGTGCCTTTCAATCACATTGTCAAGTCCTTCCTCAAAAATCAGATCCAAAGCTGCTCGTAGCCCATACAGCAGTTGGATGGAAGGGGTATATGGCCAAAATGTTCCCAAATTGTAAAACTTTATATAGTCTTTCCAGTCAAAGAAAACTCTGACAGATCTTGCAGTTTTGGATGCCTCTAGGGCTTTGGGGCTTGCACAAACAATTCCCATTCCAGTAGGAAGAGAAAGAGCTTTCTGAGAGCCAGTTAAAGCCACATCTACGCCCCATTCATCCATACGGAAATCGATAGCACAAATGGAGGAAACCCCGTCAACAAGAAAAAGAGCTGGATGCCTGTATTCATCTGAGAATAGATACAAAACATATTAAACATCTTACAAGTGGATTCAATGCGCAATCAAAAGTAAAGAAGCAGAAGAACTTATTTTTATAATGAGTGAAATAGACATTAAAATATCAGATACTTGTTTTACATAGTATGCATTGCAAAATTGATTAATCTACAAACATTGAGGCATGCTATGTGCATCTCAGTTTAGCTAAGGTACAAAGGGGAAGTGATGTGTAAAAGAAATCATGTAATCCTTACCATCATAGCTTAATTCTAAAGGGTATAATATACACTTACCAAGAATTTTTCTCACTTTAGACAAGTTGTTGGTAACTCCTGTGGCTGTCTCATTATGAACAATGCAAATGGCCTTGATAGTGTGTGCACTATCTGCTGCAAGTTTCGATGCCAAAACATCAAGCTTTGCACCTTCGCCCCAGTCACTTTCAACGACGTCAACGTTGAAGTTGAGGCGCTGCTGCTGATCAATCCAAAGCAAACTGAATTGACCAATCAGAAAAGAGACAATGCGATCCCCAGGAGACAGTGTGTTTGTAAGTGCACTCTCCCATGCACCAGTTCCTAAAACAAAACAGCCATATCAACAAAGAGAAAACCATAACTAAAACACACGACAACAATTAGCTCATTTCAATTTTAGTTGCAGGATTTCAATTGCACACATACATGTGTGTTTGTTTTTATGGTTGATCTCACGCCAAAATTCATACATCTTTACAAGCAATTAAGAATCGAATTTGAAGCAAGGATGCAATAAAAATACCTGTGGTTGGGATCAGAAATGGAGTTCCAGAGGTGGTCTTGAAAATTTTCTTGACATCCTCGAGAAGAGTTTTTGTCAATGCTGGAACTGCTGGAGAACGGTAGTCCTCATTGTTCCTATTCATTGCTCGAATGACTTGATCGGGGATGTTAACAGGTCCCGGAACAAAGAGATGGTTCTTTCCTGGTGCATACATATAGTCCATCTTTCCCTACTTGGAATGTCACCGATTTCTTAAAGTTTGGCAAGTCCTTGATGCTTCACAGCGCTAAAACACCTGACCCACAGGATTCCAAAGAAATAAATAAATGAAACCAAATTTACAACATCCTTTTGGTTTCAAATTTAAATCAAATTAAAACAACTAAGCAGGCATAAGATCATTTTGATTCACATTTATAGTCTTCTCTTTTAGTCAATCCATGTTTCGTTATTAAATTTTCAAAACAAATAAATCCAAGTTAAGATGCCGCATGTAAAAGTGGAAACTTAAGATGAGACATTGAAAGAAAAAAAAAAAAAAGAAAAGCAGCCTACAGAAACAAGTACCAACTAACAAAATGTACTTTGATTGGTAGTAACCCAAATCACCAGTTTTCACAACAATCGGTTTAGATTTTAAAACGAAAGCACTTTCCAACAGAATATAACACAAGGAGTCCTTCTGTATCTTTACGCATTTATTCTGAACATTTAACAAATGAAGAGATGTCCGTTACTTCAATTTTATGTTCGAGATTTTTCCTTCAGTGATAATGAAAATAATTTCTTGGCCACTTATGTAAGATTATTAGTAAGAGTATATTGCAGTTAGTTTATTGCCTCTTGTAAAATTTTGTTACAATTAGACAATATTTCCCACTATATATATATATATATATATATATATATATATATATATATTATAGGTCATTTTTCAAAATTTACAGCTAGCCTAATAGACTAAAGAATTCAACCTCTACTAACTGAACTAATATGCCTAACAATCTTAATTCAATAAACATGAATTCATAATTCTTAATATCAACGGATCTAGAAACCTTATTTTACACCTTTGTATGAATGATGTGCTAGAAAACGTCAAGTCTATTTCCTAAGATGAAAATTTTTTAGCCCAATTCTATTCCCACATATGTGCAGATTTCAGACTTTATGTTTTGATTCAAGAGATTTTACTAACAGAACTAACTGGTACACAAACTTTCCTAAATCCACAGCAAAATCATTATGCGTCCCAAGATTGTTTAGCAGATTCCTCAAATTATTCGTTATGTTTTATTTTATTTTATACTTATATGTACTTTAAAATAATTTGTAAAAAAACAAAAACGGAGAGCAGGCAGAGAATCATACTGCATCCAATATGTAAGCACAGAATAATATGCATACAATATATGCACATACATGCATGATGCATGCAACAACAAGAGAAAGAGCATAAGCACTTACAATAAATTTCTAAAACATACAGTAACAAAAAATAAAAGACGACAACAAAAACAAAGACAAAATTAGAAAACAAGTAATTAATAGTTCAGAAGATTACCTGAAGAGAAAGATATGTTCCAGCTCAAGTGTAAACTGCAAAGCCAAAGGGCGAATTCATTTTTTATAAGAGCGCGGGAGAGCCAATCAACAATTAAATGGGACCCACCAATTCATCAGACGTGGCAGATAAGAGTGGAACTGCTGGAATCCTGCGGCTCACAATTTATTTATATCAATGAGATGGCAAGATTTTGGCCCCACGTAAGGCTGAGTTTGAGGCCGCTCCCACTAAATTTTTTATTTTATTTTATATTATTTTGGGTTATCTCGCGTTTTCACCAGCGCCCTTATTGTTTTAGTTTATTCCATTATAGCCCTTATGATTTGGTAAAATTTTACTTTTGTACAGAGTTTCATAAAAGATCCAACCTTTTAAGTTTAGCTTTTCAGTATACTTTGCTCCAAAAGTCACTCGAATTCGAATAATAATAGGGTGTAAAATTGTGTATAGCATGTGAAATTTACCATCCAAATCTTTTTTAAAAAAATATAAATAAAAGGAATCAATAATCAATTTGTGCCCATTATTTAGAAGGTAAAATATAGTGGCAAAATTATATAAAAACCCAAATGAAAGGGCCCAAAATGGAAAACTTGTGTTGTGCACAAATGATTTGAAAGTTATATTTTGAAGTATGAGGTTGAGAAAGCAATGTCAAAGATAAAGTGATAATGGCCCTGTGAACCACACCATCTTGTGGGAAGCAACACCACACATCGCTTCTCGTCTTGTATTTTTATGGACTTTGCTGTCTTGATCTTGTTCTTGTTCCCCATTTTAGTCTTTGTCCCGATAATTTAATACATCTTTATCTATTATTTCAATTTCGTTTATCTTATTTTCTTGATACTCCTTTTAGGAAAACCACTGAATTTTCATTAACATTCCATATGCTTGTAACCAAATGCACTTTATCATCCACATTAAGCAAGCATCCATGAGACAGATTAGGGTTGTTGCTTTCACAGAAATTCAGATTATCTCTAAGAAGTTCTCAGCGGCCTCTCTCTGTTGTCAGAGACTATGGAGTCATCATTCAATCCCAATCATGGATGATGCATGAAAATATTATTTAGTAAGCAGAAAGGCCTTTCATTGGATAAGATGACCTTACAAAAGAAATACAATACCTACAATACATGCACTCATTTTTGGCAACAATTAGATTTCAAACACCTTTATTGATTGGCTACCCGAGTTCAAATCGGTTAAAAAATTAATTTGAACTTGGCCTATTATATCGATCATAATTAAAAAAGAGCGAGAGAGAGATTATGCACTCATCATACTGACAGCTATTATATTCACATTGACCACATAATTTCCAGATCATATCCATAGGCAAAATTTATACACACTACTTTTTCAATCGAGTATTATCAGGCATGATATTGAAAATTAGTCTATAGACACACACACACACACACATGTTACATAATTGTAACAAAACTGCATATGGTGAATGGCGATCAAACTTCAAGATATAACAACCCAATGTGCATTTTGTTCACGTTGCCTACTTAGTACCTATTTTCTTTTAGAATTATTAAGATGAAACTAAAATGAGAAATACATACATCAACAAATTGCTGGATAAATGTCCAAGCAAGTGTTATAAAGGAAGGAAACGACCTACAAAATTATGCAAAATTGATAATGTACACTTTCTCAATTGCTTAATACACATATATATTGTCTCGCTCATGCCTAAACATTTTCCAACTGAATGAGGCTCTTTTTTTCCATTTTCCTCCTAATACTTTTGACTATATACGTAAAGAAAAAAAAAATACTCTACTCATTTTTCTGAAAGGAGAAAAAAAAAAAAGTTATGGCAAAACCTGCATGTGTCTTGCTATGTTAATCGACCCTTGGCTTTCTTCCTCAGACGTTTACACATACCTGATCCCCAAATGATGGTGGATAAACTCTTCAGACCAGCTGTTTAATACCAGACTGGAATCTGCCTTTTATTCACATGGTAAAAAAGAATTCCAAGAGAGTATCCAGGTGACTTAATTGGTAAATGCCACCAAGTGAAAGCCAATGGGTGTCAGTCTTTCAATCAGAGCGGCACTTGTACATCTGAAAGACTAATTGATGCCAGATGGGAAACCCTGTCTAGGAGGAAAGCCGGTTTGACGCATTGGATAGCGCCTCTCAGTACCAAAACGCCTGTTGTCAGTTGGTGCAGCACCAAGAATTCCTAATGAGTTCGGATCTGGTAGACGAGTGCCATTATTCATAGGTCTTTGCAACATGGGCTGAGATTGGGAATACGTATCCGTTTCTGCCCTTCTCCTCCGTTTCCATGCTTCAAACTTTTTCGGATCAATGCCTTTATGGATTGGTTCTGTCATTTGATATGCAGACAAATTTTTAAATCCCTTTTGCCTCTCAGCATGGCGGTTGAATGTAGCAAAATTTAGATCATTATCAATAGAACCAGAAGCAGAGCCATTGATGTGGGAAGGTCCAACCCCTGTTTCCTCTTGCCGCTCCTGCTTGAGTTTGGAATAAATCTGATGCAGTTTCTCCCCAGAAAGATTTGAAAAAGTAGAGACGTAGTTCCATAATCGCATCGTCATCCCTGTAATGAAGCTTCTTTTAAACTTTCATATGGTAAACAAATCCAAAGAATCACATGTATATGACATACAAGGCAATAAAAAATAATTTTCCCCAACATACTTCCAGGAGATAAAGAGGGCGGCACAAATAGTAGATTGAAAAGCAATGTACATTAATCTTTAATCATGTCAAATGATGAACAAATGACTAGGACGAAAAAACACATACTATCTTGCTTATAAAGTTCCTCTTCATGTTCTAAGACAATTTGATCTATCCTTCGCCCTATAAGCTGCAAGTAATTCCTAATTTTTGAAAGCACCTGGATAAAATGAAAGAAAAGCAATGAAGAAAGTTAGATATATAATCCTAGAAAACAAATGTATACACCAACAGAAAGATGGAAAAACAGAAGCAACCTTTTCCTTTGGAAGATTGTCACTGGTAGCTTGCAATCGTTGAAGACGCTGCAGGGTTTTAATTTCATCAGCCATGACATCCTCACACCATTCCATCCATTTCACTTCCTTAAATTGCTCATATACTTCCTCGTTGTCCGACATCTCACCCTCCTCTTTTATTAAAGGTTGTTCAACTCTCTGAGGTTTATGAAATCTATCTTTGCTGCTTTGGAATTTGACCTTAGCAGAACCAGGTTTTCCTTTCTTGTCCCTCAAGCGTGATATTGGCATGTTCAAAATATTCTCTGATTTATCTCTGCCCTTCTTGGAAGCTTTACGTCCCACTTTAGCATTTGCACTCTTTCCACCAACTGCTGCAAGTTCCTGAAGGAAAGGTCCCAATCATCAGAATAGGCAATTGGTGACAAGTCCAAATCACTGGCATAAGTCAGAGCCATAACGACCTAAAAATCAGAGCATGGCAGTGCTTGCAAACAACATGAAAGAAATGTAAGAATAAAATGTGCTTGTCACCCCATTTATTGTTAGATCCACTCAAGATCGTTTTACAATTAAGACAGGTAGCATCCAGAGTTCCCCCAGTTAGAAGAATTGCAAGATCAAACAATTTTAAAAATTAAGTGGTTTATCATGAAAATTTAATTTCCTGTCAGCAATCATTCACACCAACCATCCATCTTATACACACTTATTTATCTAGACTTAAAATATGTCAATCCACCACTTCCTTCTCACCCAAACCACACCTTTGCATCACCATAATACTTGATCATAAAGACCTAAAAGTAGAATGAGAAAAAAACAAGGGAAGAAAAATTGACAGCAAAATATAAATAGTAGAGATATCCACAGAGACTGAAAATATTTACATGGCTTCATCTTGGAATATTGAGGCAGGGAAGGAAAGGGAGTAACATAGGTTCAAAAAAAAAAAAAAAAAAACCAACAAGCTAGTATGAAAAAATGATCAGATGTTGACAAATACTGTTTAAAAAAAAAATTAAGAATCCAAAATGAAAGGATGAGCAAATCTGGGTAGAGGAAAGCCGTCTCACAGGATTCATAACACAAGTCCAAGCGATTGCCTACCATTTCCAAAAGTGCATTAGCACGCTCCTTCAAATTTGGTGCACGTGGTAGGAAGGTCTCATGATGTTGAAGTTCAACAGGAGCAATCTTCTTCATAAGGCCAAGCCTCTCATCTAACCTTATGTTTTCCCAATTGCCAAACCCATGGTAGTGTATTCCCAGAAGCAATCTTGCATCATCAACTAAAAACAACATCCAGAGAGTAAGATATAATAAAACACCAAACACATTTAACTTTGGGTTTCCCATCTCTTGAATAATAATAATAATAAAAGAACAAATCTTGTATGTATAGATATAAAATCACGGAATAGCTAACAAATATTGTATGTATAGATATAAAATCATGGAATAGCTGTATAAGAGCAGGAAATACATACTCTGATTCCAGCCGCAACCTTTGGACCAATTTGACGGTTTAAGATACGACAACACTCGGAATTGCTTAATAGGATCTTCATAGCGACTAATACGCTTTGCTAGAAGTTGAAGTTCTTGAACACGGTTAAATAGATCATTTGCCTTCACAGAGACACCAAAAAAATCCAGCAAAGGAGGACCCTGCATGTAATTAGACAATTCATTTGATAAGAACAAACTTTGACAATGCCAATAGAATGAAAATTACCATTAGACAAAAATCAATTTGAATCAAGTAGAATAACTTTCAAAACTAACCTTTGGATCCAGACTTCCCAATTCAACTGCTTCTCTACATCCATCAATTAAAATATCAAAAAGTTCAACCAGTGCTTCTTGTGGAGCAGTTGCAACTGCACCACCAGCATCTCCAGCTATTAAGTTGATTTGACTCTGGTTTCCGAATTTCATAACCTAATTTTGAAAAAAAATATATTCAAATTACACACAGAATCTGTGATGTAATGAAGCAACGATAAAGCAGAAAAAATGCTTCAAGACTGTGCTGTAATGAAGCAACAATAAAGCAGAAAAAATGCTTCAAGTAATCACAACAGAAGATACCATACAAAATTCACCCATTCCAGAAGCAATTTAATCCAGCAAAACGAAAGTGGAAGCGAAGAAAAATTAGGAGATATCACAAATACTGGCACTTTACTAATAAATAAGATGGGCAAGTAAAGCAAGAAAAACTGCTGATGATTTTTCTTTATACCTATCTTTTACATTAGTTTTCAGTTTAATATCTGTTTCTCTGAAGTTAAAATTATTATCAGAAGTCATACGATGATGGGTAGAATCTATCAGAATCAATAAAGGATATTGATTGTACGTTTCTGAGAGAAGCTCAGATAATCTAAGCCCTCATATTTAAATAAAAAATACTGGGCTGAAATAGTGAGACAATACTGCCCACAAATTAGAACTTTTTAGTACAGTAAACAACAAAAATAAACTTGTGCTTTGTAATCAGAACCTTACATTCAACACAAAGTGATACCAAAAGAGGTCATGTTCCAATAAATAAGGTAAATTCAGTGATCATTGGTTCTAGTGATTACCATTCAAACTGGTTAAAGCTCATAAATAGAGTTAAATATAGTAGTCTAGGCCCACTATCCAGCCCATATTCACATGCATCCAAAGGTATGAGATTTGAGTATTTAAAAAAAAAAAAAAAAAAAAAGGAAGCCACTATCAGATACCCAAACTTGAGAGATTTTTGAAAATTTGGATAAAAATATCATTTCACAAATAAGCAAGAATGAAAATATGTAGAATATATCATGAATGTTCCATCCACAGAAGAGAAAATATATATACACACACACAAGGAGGGACTATTTTGACTTAAATCTAGACATTAAAATCTGCCCATTTATTTAGTTCAATCCAAGGGCTGAGATAATTATTTATGTGGCATTAAAAGTATTAAATATTAGATAACAATAAAAAATAAAAAGAAGCTAAGGTGGCATATTAAAACTTAAAAAAAGAAAGATAGAGATTGGTATCTCCTCCTCCAACGATTATATATAAGTAACAAAAAAATCATCCCCATTTTAGCAGACCGTATACTTTCCAAAGAAATCAAGAGTCCATGATTTTGTGAACAACATTGTTCTGGATAAATTAAATAAGGATTCATTTATCATCACGCAATGTACAGCATCGAGGTGTCACACAGTTACAAAACCAAAAAAAGATTAAGATCATGAGAAATCATTTTGACAACCAGAAACATTACATCACATCTTGGAAAAATAGACAACCCAAGAAGATGATCTGGATGAGAAAACCCAGTTTCGAGCAAAAAATAATTCAAAATTTTAATAAGATTTCAAGAATAAGAATACATTTGCGAAAAGAAAAGTTCTTGCTGGTTTAATCTCGTTAAGGAAGTCAGTATTTCAAGAGTCAGTATTCTCTCTCTCTCTTTTTTAAGTTTTAATATGCTGCCACAGCGTTTTGTCTTTTCAGTGTTATATCTAAAAAGAGTCTTATGTGGACATAAGCAATAATCTAAGCCCTTACATTGAACTAAATAAACAACCAATTTTGATGCCTAGATTTAAGTCGAAATCTCAAGTATATATATAACAAATACCAACATTGTTTCAACTTAATGAACTTACAGAGGGTAATAAATTAATGAAGATGCATGACTTCTTAGACATTTACAAGAAATAAACAAAACACTTTAAAAGCAATAATTGAAGCAGCATATGACAAGGATATGAATAGATTTCACAAGAGTAATCAAATGAGGCATGCCGAGGTAGAAAACTATAAAATAACAATTTAGTATCATAAACCATACCGCACGATAAAAACGTGTGGCATCTCTCTTAGATAGATTCCCATAAGACCAGTCTCTCACTTGAGCAGATGCTCCCTCAATAAGTGGAACAGATGGAAACGAAAATTCTGCTTTGCGGCGCTTCTGAACTCTATCCTGAGGCTCCTGAAGCTCAGACCCTTTCTTCTTCCTTTTATTAATTCTCTCAGGTTCATTTGCTTCGGCATAACTTTTGGTATTCCTTGCAGCACGAGGAGCTAAAGCATCCTACAACGAGAGGAAAAAACAAAATCTTAAGCAGATAGCTAGAGCTAAATAGAATATCTAAATGAGTATATCAATCCTGCATGAAGCAGGTAGAACAGCCACATTTTTTAAGTTATATTGAAAATCAACAAACTAGGTTCATACCTCAGCTTGAGCTACAGCTTCAGGTTTAATCCAACGACTCCAGAAACTACCATCATCTTCAGCACTACAGAAATTGGCAACCTAGATGATCAAAGAAAGGATAAGGTTTCATGAAAATTTAAGCGGAGAAAATAGAGAGATTGACAACTAAATAATGTAAAGCGGAGAATAATGACAGAATATCATTTTCTTGCCTTAAAAGCACTCAGCAATTCAGTCCCAGCTTCTCCTTCAGCTTCCTTCTCCTCAACTTTCTCTGCTCTTTCAAGTATTTCATCAATATCCATGCTCAACAGTCTTTTTTTGCTCTCCTCATCATTTCTGTCCTCTTTAAAGAGTTCCTCTGCTCCAAATCTCAAAATTGCCGAAAGTTCATTCTATAATCATAAAAGTAAAAGTTAGATTTTGAAAAATAACAAAAAGTTACACCTAAGATCCAAGAGATAATAATGAAAAGGATACAAAAACAAATGGTTTTCAAATATAGGCTACATGACAAATAATTAAGCCCATATGCATATCCTTACTTTATCAAAATAACTGCCTTTCTTTGTTTCTTTCTTCTCCAGCCTACCCTCAGCATTCAACTTTTGGATCACCAAATGATCAAGAACCTATATAGAACACATTTGATCCAAAAGAAAATTGTTGAATAAGTGGCATGAAAAACAAAACTGAGCAGCTACATGTAGGTCTCGTTACACGCACAGAAATATAAACACAGGCACATGTATACCCATGCATCCTTTGGAGAAATCTAATGAAACAACATTGAAAAACTTCCCCATATCACCATACCATCTTTTTCTTAGCACGTTCCAGGATATCCTCCTCGACACTTTTGCTTGTAACAAATCTATAGATGTTGACAACTTCTTGCTGGCCAATTCTATGAGCTCTACTCATGGCCTGAAACAAAATAGAATCAAGCATATATAATGAGAAATGTTATGCTCTTTATAACACGCTAAAGAAATGAAATAAATAATAATGAAAGACAAAGCTGCAGTCCTTGAAATTGACAATTAAAAAAAAAAAAAACCTGCAAGTCATTTTGCGGATTCCAGTCGGAATCAAATATTATAACAGTGTCAGCTGTTGCAAGATTGATACCAAGACCACCAGCTCGAGTTGAAAGCAAGAAACAGAAATCCTCACTACCAGGTGCATTAAAATGATCCATAGCTTGTTGGCGCAACTCCGCCTTTGTACTACCATCAAGCCTTTGAAACTGGAAACCTCTATATGACATATACTCAGCTAGTATATCCAGCATTCTAACCATCTGCAGTAATTTATTAATGTAATAGTCACTGAGTCAGGTTAAAATCTTTGCATTAGAAAGTAAAAACCAATGAAACACATATAAATTTGTAAACAGGAGCACAGAAATTCTTAATTTTTGTTTTCATTTTGATAATCCAGACACAGAGACAGTATTTTGGCATTGGAAAAAAAAATGAAATTGACAATAAGTTTGAGCATAAATATCTAAAGAAAAAAAAATATATTCAAATTATAACTATAGATTGACAAATCCATGCATAAAAGTAAATAATCATTAAAGGATAAAATGGTATACAAACATAATTATTGCTCTTCGAATACATTCTGCCAACTCTCCTATCATATAAGTACTTAATTCTCATAGGGTTTACCATTTCAAACTTCACGAATAAAATTCTTAATAATGTTATCTCCTCAACTAATGAGTTTTATCCAAGGTTAATTATTGACAACAAATATCTATATCTGTTGATGAGTTTGGATTCCTGGAGGTATCTTGATTAAAATATCATTCCTATTCTATACAACTGAATGATCTCATTTAACCTTAGAGAAGCTAAAAGATAATAGGCTGTCAGGTATTACCTTGAAGATTTTCAGTACTTTTACCATGCAACAGTAAGAAGCATTCCTTTTTCATTATCACTTATCAACATCTTTAAGAATGTTTTATACTAGATTGTAATCCCAAGAGATCATTTGTGGCAACACTACCAATGGGAAAAAGCCTAAGCCATATGATGGGCACAAAATAAACTTCCAAAGATTTCACACATTAAACAAATGTCATACACATGCAAGAAAATACAAACAAAAAAGATCATGAACCACCAAAACAATAATTTATGCTAAGGATCTTGAAACATGGAACGGCAAAGCGAATACAACAATAGAATAAGTATGACATCATTTTAAGCTAATGGAGACATTATTAATCAAGCTCCATGATTTTCAGTCAGAAAATTTGCCAAACAAACCTGGGAAAAGATCAGAACACGATGTTTTGTCTCATGCAACCTCACAAGTAGCTTGTCCAGTATCACTAGCTTCCCACTGCTCAAAATAATTCTCTCCAGTTTGCTGCTATCATTGATGCTTGTGTCCCCACCATAACCATGGTCTGCACTCTCAAAAAGGAAGGGATGATTGCAGCATTTCTTTAACTCTACCACAATATTCAAAAGTGAAACCTGCAAAATCCAAAAAACCAATATGCATGAACAATTATCTCATCACCACAAGAAATAGTGACAATTGTAAAATGTTATCCAAAAAGTTTTATTTTAACAATACCACTGATAACAATACAACAGTAACAAACATCCTGTATAGTCTGAGAATTATAAACATTAATAGTCATACTTAGGCTGAAAAGGCTGAAAATAAAAATTGTCAAATGGCATTTGAGAAACTCTTACTTGATTCCCACGAACTCCTTTGTTCAAGTCGTGGAAGTTGCGTTCCAAAATCCACTTGTAGTACCTACAACAGTCAAAACAGTAACATATGTTACTTAACGAAAATAGAACATTTCCTCTACATTTAGAAACTAATACTTACTGCTTTTGAAGAGGGGACATCTCAACTCTAAGAATACGTTCAATTTTTGGAGGCAAAGACTTCTCCACGTCTTTTATAACTCTCCGCAGAATATGTGGCCTCAATTCCATATGAAGATTAGCAAGCTACACAAAAACAGAATACATTACCGAATGTGTTTATTGGATTAGACAAGAATACTTGCTGAAAAAATAACTAAGGCGCCAAAACGGGACAAATTAAAAGCCAACGGTACTTCCTACCTCATTTTCATTGAATGAACTAAGATTCTTGTAATTTTGGACGAAATCATCCTTACTCTTAAACTTGTCACAATCAAGGAAATGAAGCAGGGCCCTGCAGAAAGCAAGATAAGGAATACATATTTCCGGTTATTAACATTCTCAACAAGAGATGAAACAGAATGGCTAGTAAAAGTTTATTGAATTAAAAAACAAGTGCAGAATTGGTAAAAGAAACACAGTAGATTGGACAAAAGGAGATCAAAACAAGTAAATTCATCTCAACCAAGACTTGCAACCACTTCCAACAAAATTTATGATATAACATGATAATATCTGGATACGAAAAACAATGTGGCAATAAGCTTGACAACTATAATCATTAAATTCTATATTATGGAGGATCCACAAAAACAAAGGAAGATGCCACATCCAAAACCACCATGGAGCTGATCAAATAATTATGAAAATTCTGATAGGAAGTAATTCAGACAACACCTGTGGCCTTAGATGCATAATTGGATAACTGTATTTAGAGTTAAATTAAAAATTATTGGAGTACCTCCAGAAAAAAATTTGAAGCATTGTCTATAGTTCCAATAGACTACATACGTTACGCACAAACATCAACAGTTAGCACAACAACGTCACATCATAGGAGACTGCATGCACAATGGCCATAAATCTTCCCTAAAATTAGAAGAATATGCAAATGCTCTTGCAACCTATTCAATGGAGAGGTAATTTCATTTGCACCCGTCAAGAGGTTCAAGGATACTAAACTCCCTCTTACTGAAAATAATCTGGACATGTCAAATGAATAAAAGAATGGACAAAAATTACTTAAAAATCTGGACAGCATAATATCATAGCCAGTAAAAGACATCTGGATACCAAAAGTGTGTAGAACTAGGAAACTTTTAATCGGTGTAGGACTACAAATTTTTTTCTTTTTTTTAATAAGGGTGTAAAACTAGGCTTTGTCACCCACAAACAAATCCATAATATAATGAACAGAAATGCTTCATTCTCATAATAACCAAACATATCCAGTTCATCCCACCAAACAGGACAAAAAAAGAGAGGGGGGGGGGAGACAAGGAGTGTCGAACCTAACTTCCAAATCTTCGATCTCTCAAATATACCTCCTATTTCAAAATTCCATCATCGGAAACTCAAAGCTCCACCAAGAACCTTACATTATTGGAGGTATGACCAAAAATGCTAGTCAGTCCTACTCCCAATGAAAGAACCTCTGAAAGGAGTTGTTTGGCTGGCTGATTCACATCACTGGAGGTTACAGCAACTGAATATTAACTACTTGAGGATGATTGTGTCACCACCAGCTTCAACAGCCGCCACATTTTATTGGAATTTCAGAATTCTTGATGATAATTCTTTTTACTTTGAATTTGCCATATTAATGGAATATGTTTTGCTTATGACAAAATTAAAATGTCGAGAGGTTTCCGTCATTTCAAAAACTAGGAGGAAGGCTTTCCTTCATGAAATCTTCAAACATCAAGGGTGCAAACAAAATTTCATTCATGAAAAAGCAGGCCAATCTATAAAACATTTTCCAAACCATAAAAAACCCTTTGTTTACAAATATAAACATACATACATACATATATATATATATATATGGAAAATTACTAACAACGATAATTTACCCTATGTATCCAAGATTGCAAATGTTATGCTACTATAAAGAAAACAAACATACCATAGCTCTTCCACACTGTTTTGCAAGGGTGTGCCAGTAATAAGTAACTTGTTCTTAGTGCTAAATTCCTGCAGAGAATCAAAGACATTATTTGATAGAGACCACAGTAAACTAGCACCTATGCTAATATACACAGAAAAATAAAACTAATTAAAAATGCTGCCTACCGAGAGTGTTGTATACAACTGTGCTTCACTGTTCTTTAACCTATGAGCTTCATCAACCATCAAATAGTTCCACTTTATCTTGGACAGAACAGCCTTGTCCTTCAGGACAACTTCATATGTGGTTAACAGTGTATTAAATTTTATAGGCCTGCCGACTTTCTTGTCATTATAAAATTCATATTGTTGACAAACCTGCTACCAAAAGAAATGGTTAGAAAGAGAACAAGAAGAAGAATATAATATTCTTATTTTCTTTCTCATTTTTTAAAGTAACAGATATTATTTGTATTTATTGAAAGAGGATTTACAAATATTAGATTAGATCTCTGCACAAATCCAAAAGAAAGTCAATCTCTATCCTAATGGGATAGCAGCTCAGGTAAAAATTTTCATCAATTCAACAATGAAAAAAGATAGACAAAAGGATTTAGGACTAATTCACTGGCCTTTATAAGCAGATTAGACAGAGAAATCAGATTGGACCTGGATAAAAAAAAATATCTGACCAAAATCAAACAATAAGCAAAGAGCTGATTTTCAGATCTAAAATGCAAAAACTAAGTTGATCAGGTTTCAATATGTTTCAGTAGATTTTATAGAAGAATTACAGAAGAATTCAGATTGAAACAATGCAAACAGGTGTATGATAAAAGCAAAGTATCTAAAAGAACTAATTGTACTAGAATACCGTCCAACAAACCTTGCACAATCAATTTTGGGGAGGGGGAACAGGGAAGTTGGGTGTCGGTGCTGTGGGAGTTGCAATACATATCAAAAGTATCGGAATCCTGAGCCCTATTTATATGCGCAACTCAAAACAGATATATCAATAAATATGACTCACCTCTCGGCTTGCACGTGTACCAACATAAACAATCACATTCATGGTGGGAAGCCATTTTCTAAACTCTTTTGCCCAGTTTGACAAGGTGGATAATGGTACAACTACAAGAAATGGACCAGGAATTTGTTGAGCACTCTGTGAAAACAAAATAAAATTAGATTCAGCATAATCAATGCAACAGCATTTACAAGTCCACCAGTTCGAAAAAGAAAACAAGTTCACCTGTAAGAAACCGAGCATTGACACGGACTGGACAGTTTTTCCAAGACCCATTTCATCAGCTAAAATGACATTAGTATCATTTCTCCAACTGTCAAGTAAAAGACGCACTCATTAGTACATGTATCATCAGAGTCCACAAGTTTATGAAATCAGAATGCCAAGACCTCAAGCAATAAGAAGAGCATGCCTGTTCACAAGAAAATTTAAACCCTCAAGCTGATAGTCACGGAGCTTTCCTCCTCTTAACCATTCAGGTTGTTCATCAAGCTTCCGTAAACTTGCTGAATAACAGAAAAATTTCCAGATTAAATAATTTGTTAACAAGACACCAGATAAGAAATGTTTGATGGACGTTTATGTCTGCTAAAGTGTTACATTTACTTACATTTATATGTAGAAATATGATCAAGTTAATTAATTTTACAAAATAAATAAAATTGATGAATAATATTAAAAAAAAACATAGTTTTGAATTTTAATTTACTAAGATATGAAAAATAATTCAAACAAAAATATAATATACAAATGTTTCACATTTTGTAACTAACACTTTAAAAGTTTTGAACAGTAGGAAAAGTGATTTATTTTTTAAAATTTAATGATAATGCCTTGATGTAAATAATTGGTTGTATAAAGACATAGATTAATTAGGTTTTTTACATGGTAGTAAAAAGATTAATCGTACAAGGTAGTTGTAAAGTTTAAGCTTAATTAATGCAGTTGTAAAGTTTAAGCTTAATTAATGCAGCATTCAGACTAGTGTTAAGTCAAATTTTTAATTTAATTTTATTCTAAAGTAAATGTCCCTACTTTAGTGTTAAGAAAACAAGCAAGTAAAAGTTTTGATTCACTGAAACTGAAACATTTGAGTGTTCAGAACTAAAAGCAAATGACTCCTAAAGATAAAAGGATTAATAAAACTAAAAAGAAAAAGGGGAAGAGAGAGAGCATAAATATGTTAAATATTTAATATAGTTATATATGTTTAAGAACTTCTTCTCATGCAAGCTTCTAAAAACTTGGCCACCATTCCAAAAACTGACCACAAACTCCAAAGCAACAGACCTTTGCCTTTCTTACGCTGGAGATCCACCATTTTCCCTTGTTCAGCCATTGCAGCCTCACGAGCCTGACAATAAAGTAAAAAAACCTCAAAACCTGAAACCATAAGTCAAATCATTCGGTTGTGTTCACATTAGCCATACATATCTTCAAGATCTTAACCTAGAACTCTCTGCTCTATAAAGAATTTGCCATGCCAGTTTCTGCAAACACTTTATTTCCATGTCATTTGAGAACGGGATCCTTCCAAAATTTTAAAAAAATTTAAAAGGTGATATGTTAAATTAAATTTATAATGTTTATCAAAATGACAACCAAAATTGAATGTATTGAATTTAATAGACATTGGATGCCATAGCAAAATATACAAGAAGAAAAAGAAAAGAAATTGAAACCCTATAAAGGATTCTCTACCTTGTACTCATCAATAGCATCTTGAGCAAAACCAATAATTTCATCCTTCTCCCTATCACCAAACATCAATATTACCACACAGTGAGTATCCGCACAATTAAAAAATCCAGCTTTGCATTAAAAGCAATGAAAACAACAATAGAATACAAGAACAAAAATAACTATTGAAAATTGATTACAAGCTCTTTCATCTTGAGGGGGTCCAAAATATAAATTTTTTTTTTTGGGGCTCCGAACAAAATAAGTATATTAGAAGTAGGAAATATAGTCCAAAATGCATATATGTTTTAGCCCAAGTAAACTAAACTTTTAATTTTGAATAAAAATTTAGTTTACTTAAAATATATGTTTTAGCCAAGTAAACTAAATTTTTATTCGAAACTAATGTGGAAAGTTAAAAATTAAAAATTAAGAAAAGAAAAAAAGGCTAGTCACAGATGTTCAATCAATAGTAAAGAAAAATGAACATTTTTTTATGAGAAACAAAAAAGGGGATATTGATTAGAAAACAGAAGTTACAAAGTGTAGAAATCCATATAGGAGACAAAACAACATCCAAAGAGATTAAAGAATTATAGCTGTTCTAATTTTGAACATGAGGAACCACAGATCTAGGTTGGTTATACCAGGTTGCTTCAGCATACGAAAGACCTTTCCATTTGACTAAATACTCTGGTATCACATTACCCAAGCTATCTTTACTAATTCGATCAGCGATTATTCTCTCAACCTGAAAATCCAAATAATCAACCAATTTCAGAAACATTAAAGCAAAAAATAAAAATAAAAAATTACACCAAAAAAAATCTGTAAATATTAAGGGAGAGGGAGAAGTGGAAACCAAGATGATAAGAAAAGCAACCTGACTGTTTTGCTTGATGATATCTAAGTCCATTTCCTTACTGACATCATTGACTTCAATCTGACATGAAATACCAGACAAAACAAGTTAAGAAATAACTGAGCTCCTTCAGAAAAGCTTACATTGCACGTTGATGACATATGAATGATCATCATGAAAACACTGAGGCAAAATTCTCCAATAAGAGAGCAGTAAAAGAATTTGCACCCAATTGTATGCCATTTATTGTTGACAGTTGGTGCAGAGAGTAGGTCCAGACAGAAAAAAAAAATGCTTTTGAAAAAGCATATAATCATGAATTTCTTCAAGTATCACGGTACCTAAATTTCAAAATAATTTGGAGGTGATAGCCATCTGAATTTTGTATCCTTTGCCATTCTTTAACAAGTAGTTTTCTATTTAACAATGAAAGTGAATACCATCTTTGTAGTTTAGTGATAACTACAAATATTAAATTGAAAATGGAAAGTACACAGAATAAAAAAACCAAGCAAAATCCAAACATCACATGAAGGGATTTCAGATAAGCTAATACTGTGGCCATTGACATTTGTCACACTTACATGCAGCACCATTTAGCATTCTTTGACTAGAAATTAAGAAAGCAAGCTATCGTCTCATATACTTTTTGACAGCTCAAAAGCACATAGCTCACACTAATTTGAATGCCTCAGAAGAAGAATGCCATTACACCACAAGATTGGCTGCTAAAGAGACCTATGTACCTCAACGTGATTTTGATGTTAGAAGAGCAAGGCCATGCATCATATTACACAAAATTAGAAGCTCGGAATAATTACAATATGCTAAATAAGATGTCTGGCTTACAAAAGAAAAATAGATCAAGTGGCTCAAAAGTAAACAACCTTTAAACTTAATGACACTCAACAAACTTTCTAATCAATACTTTCATATAGGAAAGATAGTCATCAGACTAATGACTGACTTTTGCCAACATCAGATGAAAACAAGACTAAGGAAAGACATATAAAGTCCAGAGTTATGGAGCCATAGAGGCCATGCAAACTCATATACATGCTTCCAGTAACAATGATATAATTCAGATTAGTCACTAATAATAGACATTCAAAAACTCTTACATGTACGTAAGTACACCAAAAAGAATTTTTGGGCATAGAAGTTTTAAATTTTACCTCCTCACGAGAGACCATCTTCCGGAACCTCACATCCTCCACTACTTTCTTTGCATAGTTCAAAACCTTTTTAAAACCACTAAGCTGCAAACTCTCACACAGAGTACAGAGCATATAAACAATTGAGGACAAGAGACAAAAATTACAATAATATAAAAAGTGTGATGATAAATGAATTCTCCCAAATTATGTTCAGAACTAGATACAAATTAACAACATGCATAAATTAAACCAAAAATTAAAAGCATACATTTTGTAGCTCAGCAAATGATTTCCACTGACAATGCAAATGTGACTGGCCTTTCCATTTTATCAAGAATTCCATCTCATTCCAATCTGGTTCAGAATCAAACAAGTGACTCATCAGAACAGGTTCCTTTGATCTACTGTTCTTTTCAGCATCTTCAGCTGTGCCCTTTGGCTGATGCCAAAGCACCTTTTCAATGGAATCACCATCTTCCTCTTCAATCTCATCCTAAACAATTAATTGCAGAAAAAAATTAAAATTTAAAACTTAATACAATCCAAGAGCAAAATTAAAATTCATTATACTAATGGATAAGGAACAAAGATACACACTGTATGCAACTAAAGAAAAAGTCAATTAATACACTTGATCTCACACATGCATAAACTCCCACAAAAAGAACTGAACCCACTTTTAATTGGACAGTCAAGGACCCCTTTTTTGTTTTTTGGCTATGGAACTATAAATAATAACTAGAATGAAAAGTCAATAATCTAAATAATAAATAAAAGAGTTCCATTACACGGAACCTTAAATAACAAAATCAGTCTAGCTTTACACATGCAAATAACTTCAGACAAAATAAATCACTTTCCAGCATCTCAGAAATACTCACAAATACAAAGGTAAGCCTATTAATGTAATGTAAGTAACTCAATACAAGACAAATAATGTTAGGTTTTGGAATCACATGCAGAAAGATCAATTTGTCGGCTTTCTATTGTATATATTTCAAGTGACACAGGCAATGCTAAAGTTTGTTCCAGTAATCATCTGGTTAGAAAACACAAAAGTAATCAAACAACACAGCTCCACATATAAAGACAAATGATTGGTACATACTTCAGAATTGCTAAAGGTCATATAAGATAATATCATTCTACTTCTTAAGTTCTCTAGATAATTGACAAGGCTTTCTTCTCAATGTGGAAAAAGCATCAATTTCAGAATTAATGTCAAATAAAGGTAGAAATCTAAATGTAACAACTCGAAAACTAAGATTGTATAAACATAAAAATTAGTAAACTGCACCTTTTGGGGCTTCTTTTTCTTGCCTTCATCAATTTCTTCACTTCCATCACTTTCAACATATGATACCTTACGAACTGACCTACTAGAAGTGCGAACCTCACTGCTTTGTCCACTGATTTTTGTTGACATTGTGGACCGAGCATTACCTTTACGTAGTTGTGCACCTCTCCTGGTCATGCTCTTAAAGTCCTCATCACTCTCACTGTCAGAATCCTCTGCAGAATAATCGTCCTCTTCAAATGATGCTTTTCCTCTTTTTTGTCGACTGGATGAATACAATGATTTGCGCTCTCTAGCAGCTTTAACATTACGACCAACTTTAACCACTCTATGCCTACCCTTAGGTTTCTTATTAGAATAAAAATCATCTTCATCTGTGACAACTAGATCATCATCGCTATTATCGTCTTCATCAGAATCTTCTGCATCCCAATCTTTATCCTGGTATTACAGGAAAAAACACTTAAACAGTGTGCAGATGGATCAGATTGATTACAATGCAGAATGTTACAATACTATCCAGAACCCAGCAGTTATTTTCCACCATAAGGATCTAGACATGTATACATAAAGCGGTATACAAGGAAAAAAAAAAAAAGTAATTGTGATAGTTGATATATAAATACACTGAGGATCAGTCATGTAGTCTGCGCATTGGGCTTACAGTCCGACTGCCACATCCGGCACATCATGCAAACACAGAGCCATGTCCAAAATCCAAATCCTTACAGCCTGTCTAGTAATAATGATACTCCACATGCACTACTACTACCACCACTAAAATTACAAACACTTTGCACAAGGACATCAAATTTATGAAATTAAAATAAAATAAAGGAAAGAGAAAAGAAAAGAAAAGAAAACCCCAAATACTTGCGTACGCCCTATACACTGATATAAAGTAAAATCCAGGAGACTAGAGAAATTCATGCAATCTTTTAAGATTATGAAAAAGTAAAATAATTCGCCAAAAGAGTTTTTACCTTTTCAAAAAACAAAAGCTTCTTCACTGTCTCTCCATAACCTATCCAACTCTCTGTTTTCTTTTGGATTGCTTATTGATGTTAATTAACAACTTACAACCAAATCTTGACATCTACCACTTCAAGCTCAAAAACCTCATTAACCTCGACATCGCCCTCCATCATCAAATAAGAATCAGTCCCTTACTACTTAAAGCCAACCAAACCTTCAAAATGAACCCTAAATCTCTTATTCCAACATATTGTGAAAGAAGGTGCTATATGATTTTCATATTTTTGCAAGCAAAACCTCGCCACTCTAATCAGATTCACATTGAAAGCTCCACACTTATTATTCCAAAACCTAATACTAGTAACCTAAGCCACTAAAAAAGAAACATTATGAATTTTCCTAACAATGCCACTAATCTCATGATCTCCAGCAATACCATTTATCAACCGCCTAAAAACTGTTTTAGTCTTATGCATTTCTGATGTTTCCTGACTTTCAGAACCAATTTTATTAGATAACCTAGAGTTTCAGCACTATTAGATCCAAGAATTGAGAATCAAATGCTAAGAAAAAGGCACAGAAAAAAAAATGTTTTCTCAGTGATTAAGTTCATACTTCTCCAAAAAAAAAAAAAAACAACTTCATAGCAATCATCAAAAAAAATAGATTCCTCTTCTCAAAGCAGATGAAATGCAGACAACAACCCAAAAATATAACATCCAGAAAATACACACACACACACACACACATATATATATGTAATATTCACTTGCAAAGCAACTTACAGAGATCTCTCTTTCACCTCTTTTATTTCTTTTTTCTGAAAGAACAATGTATGAAATGAAAAATAATAGGAGCAACAGCAGTGAACCAGAGGTCCACATGACATTAGAAAATAGCCTAATATGATCTATACAAATCAACCAATAAAGCTTCAAAATAGTATAATATAATTGTATAAAAAATACAAAAAACAAATAAAGCCAAACCACTCCCTTATGACAAGCAGAAACCATATCACTTATGACAAGCAGAAACTATATAATCACAGAAAGTTAAATTGGAAGGCAGAAGAGATAGTAATACAATAGCCAGACATAATTACATGGTTGGCTTAATGGTAAATTCACATGGCATAATGCAGCAACAACACTATAAAAATATAGTAACCTTGTTGCCTGGGCGACTGCTACTAACTCCGTAATCAGGTTCGAAGTCTGCATCATCAGGGTCATCTAGAAATAATAAGGCAACCAAATTTCAGTCTCAACTAGCCACAAAGAAGTGAACTTAAGAACTAGTGCATTTATTTTTTTCTCTTGTCTCTGTTTTTGACGCAGGACCCTTAAATCCACAAGAAATACAGTAGTAAACAAATTACCTTCTTCCTCATCCTCGTCTTCATAATCAGCATCCTCATTATTATTATTATCATCATCATCATCATCATCAACAACATCTTTATGAGTCTTTAAAGCTCTTGATCTCCTAGACATGCTGTTATTAACAGCTACAGGCTTTGACTGGGACCTAGAGTTCAACCCAACGGAATTGCTAAACCCTCGATACTGCATTGAGTCACTTTGTTCTTCCCCATCCTGCTCATAGTACTCATCAGACAACATCTCATCTGCAGGGACATCAGAGTAACCCTTTGGAGCCTTGCTAGCTGGTTTTTGCCCCTCATCTTGAGACTCTAATCTATCTTCCCTTTCATCTGATGAATTATCATCAGACACTTCCATATTTTTATATTCATATTTCGAATCCTGTCCAGAATCAGACCCAGCAGTGTTGGGGCGCATAGGCTGGCAGTCCTTCCAAAATGTAGAACCCCATCTCAGGGCAGTTCTCCTACCAGAGGGCTGCAAATTTAAATCTCTCACACCCCCATGGTCAACAGCAGCAGCCTCATTTTGCAGCCGATTAGCATCCTCCAGTTCTCCATCACTTTGATATTGCACATCCATGTTAATATCAAAATCTCGTTCACCGTAAGTCCCATCTAAATCCTCCCCGTTCCCTACTGAACTGATTCCCCCAACACTTTGGCCTTGAGCCTTGTCTTCCAGGACGCTTTGTGAAACTGTTTCACTTGTAAAATTCCTAAAAAAGGCCATCCTCTCACATGGAAGTTCTACTGGTTTACTTCACACCTCTCACACCCACTCAAACACCTGAACAACAAAGAATAGACAACATGGACATTGTAAATCAACCCTCAAAACATAAATTAAAAAAAAAAAAAAAAAAACATTTTAGCCTCAACTAACAAAACCTAATAAGCCAACATAAAAAACCAATATCTTATCAAATTTTACGCTTATATTTACTTCTGTTTTAACTTAGCTTTGAGCGAGACGTAAGTGTGAGTTGATTCTGATCATTTAGCATGAGTTGGACCCCTCATAAAAATTTGAATTTGACACAAGTACGTCAAAACAAACTGATTCGAGAGCCTTCTAACACAAAGGAAACCCCTAAATTGTATTAACAGATCAAACAGACAAAAAGAACAGATCCATAGCGTCAAACTCATAATCGAACAAAATCCGTTTCTAAAACCTCTTCAAAACTCCAATTTGAGAGTCTAATTACACAAAGGAAACCCTAAAATTCACAATCGGAAACCCTAAATTACTAATTTCCATCATCGCAATGAAGAAATCGACGTGAACGTAGTAGAAAAAATTATTCAAGCACGTGACCAACCTCAAAAACTGTAAAATTTTTGACTGATCAGGCCAAGTTATTCTATTTCTGAATTGGAAAGTGCGCAGGTTAATAATCGTGCGCACCTTCTATATCGCCGGAAACTGATCCCCGGTGGTGGAAATTTTAAAAATAAAAAAATGGAAAAAAAATAAAAGGAAGCAACGACGTCGTTTTTCCTGGTTGTTTTTTCCCTTTTGGCCTTCTTTTTTTGGTTTTCTTATTCGGATTTTTCAAACGCGGCGGCGGTCGTTAAACCACGCCGGATTGTAAAAAGTGAGTCCGATTTGAAGAAGAAGACGACGAGTTCGTAGATTTTGGATTAATCGTCGATCAGGGGAGAGAGTAAGAGAGAGAGGTTATGCCTATCAAAAGAAAATTAACGATGCGATATGGTGGGGTTTTTAATTTGTTTTTTTTTTTTTTTCTTCTTTGGAGAAACGTGTTTATAGAAAATTTTATTTTATTTATTTATTTATTTTTCATCTGATTTTTTAACTTGTGAGTTTAAAGCGAGATGCGAGTCCTGTCGGATATTATCCACGTGGCGAGGAAGGTTGGGGAGCGAGATTGATCTTACGGTGCAGAATCTGGGCGAGTTTTTGAAGCTTTGTACGCGGTTTCGGGGATTATTTTGTGAAAAGACAAATATAGCCTTAAAAGCTTCTCGGTAGTGAAATGCAAATGTGGAATGAAACGTTGTCGTTTAGTAGAGGCAAGTAAAAGGACTCATCATTGTCCTCAAAACGAAGCGGATTTGATAGCAGCGAAAAGATGACAATTGGCCGGCCCTAAAAAGATGGACGTAGGTGAAGAAAAGAGGTTCCCATTTTTCATTTTTGGTTGTGTTATAATGATGTACTATGGGGGGGTTTTGTATGCTACATTTTAGGATATATTTAATGTTACTTAAATTGTATTCAATGGGATTTTCATTTCAAAAAGGTTGTATAATTTTATTGTATGATTACATTCGAGAAAAGAATTTGAGGTAAAAATTAATTTTGAGGATAATTTTTCCAATTTAGTGTGTTAATTTAAATACTCAATTCAAATACTTATTGATGTAGCATCAAAAAAATATAAAAACTATGTATTAAAAAAAATCATATAATAATTGGGGGCCAAAATGAATATGGGGACGATTTTTTGAGCGTCCGAACAATGTACATAGCCAATGTCATCATGACATAATTTTCCTAAAACATTTGCAAATATATTAGCACATTTATGCTACTTTTACTTATTAATAATTGGAATAAACTGAAATCAAAATTCACTTAAATAAGAATGAGTTGAAATTTAAATGGAGAATGAGAATCAAAATAAATTATTTATTTAAATAGTAAAAATCAAAATCGGATTGGTATGTTTACTTTACCTTAGAATCAAAATTGGAATGAATTAAATTGTTTCAAATTACTAAAAAGTCTTTAATTAACTATTATCATAATTATTAAACTAATGAAATTAATGACAATAATAATAATATTAATATTGACAATATTCACATTAATGATGATGATAACAATTAAAAAATAAAATTAATAACTTTTGATTATAATAATAATGAAAA
Source organism: Murraya koenigii (assembly GCA_025617385.1). NCBI lineage: Eukaryota > Viridiplantae > Streptophyta > Magnoliopsida > Sapindales > Rutaceae > Murraya > Murraya koenigii. Next base: position 6,702,486 of record CM046815.1, on the reverse strand, counting down.
TAATACTACTACTACTAATAATAATTATTAAAATAATAAAATTAAAAAAAATTAATAATTATGATTAAATTAATGACAATTATTATTATTATTTAAATAATGGTAATAAATATTAATAATATTGACATTGATGGAAATAATAATAACAATTAAAAAAATAAAATTAATAAATTTTGATAATAATAATAATAATAACAATCAAATTAATGAAAATAATCATAATTAAATAATAATAATATTATTATTATTATTATCATCATCATCACCACCACCACCATCATCATCAAATGACCCATTTGTAAATAATACTCCAACCAAGGGATTGATATGCAAATCATAACTAAGGCTAGCCCGCTAGTAGTACAAGGAAGCAGAGATTTTTGTAATTTTATAAGAGCTAAAATGTAAAAAAAAAAATTGATTGAGGATTTTTAGGTATTATAAAAATTTATTGAGGACATAATTGAAAGTTCAAGGAATGTGAGGCTCATTTTTCCACCTTTATGGAAATCAATCTTTTATTCCTTATTTTTAAATTATAGTGGATTTTGCAATTTTGATTCTCATTTCCACCTCTATTTTACAAAATAAACATGGTCAATAATTATTATTCTGAACTTCGATTCTCTAATCTGATAAGTAAACATAGCCTTAGTATTATAACATTGGTCGTGAAACTGAAAAACGTATATTTTAATTAAAATCATATTTTATTTAGATTACTGCATTAGACTGTTATTTATTGATTGTCTTGTGTTTGAAGTATTAAGTGTACGAGACTATACTAATTTTTGTTAAAAATATAAATAATTTAATTAGAATAGTTAACTCATCATAAAGCACTTAATATCAACGTTTTATGAACATGTCACATAATTAAAAGGGTGTGGTTACTCAATCTTTGTTTGGAAAACTTGTTGCTTTCTCTACACAATTATAAAAATATAACCATCGTATAAGCTACCGGTCATAAAAAAGTTAAAAAATAAAATTTCAGTCACCCTTGAACTAATAATTCAGTAGCAGTCAATGTTTCTGTAGAGATGGTGTAAGCGTTGGTCAACGCTCTAACACTTAACGCTGACCGAAAATTCTTTTTGAATTTTTGGTAAATGATAGCATCTACCATGGTCATATTTTAAACGGCAAAATTTTAATAATATTAAAATTATGATTATTTTAAAGTTATTTTAAAATATAATATAAATTATAATTATATATGTAAAGTGACAAATAATAAAAAAAATATTATAATTTTAATTATATAATTATAAAAAAATATTTTATCTTATAATTATTTCAATATAACCGAACCCTAATATTAAGTTTGACTTCTATGAACAGCAAAAACTCTACTGTCATGATATAAACATATGTTATTTATTACGCTATACGAGCAAATTTTGGATTCTTCGCGTTATTTTGATCTAGGGTTTCTGTTTTTGTTCTTGGGCAAGTGAAGTTTTTAGCTCCGAGCTACCCTACGAGTACCATGGAGTTATGGTTGTGTTTTTTAAAATTGTTTTATGAAAATGAAAATGGTGTGTTTTTATTTGATGTTTTCTAGTTTCAAGATTCAGTTAGTCAGTTGATTGCTCCCCCGTATTGCGGTGGATTAGTGGACTCATTTATCATTTTAAAAATTGTGAAAAGTTTTTTAGACGGAAGATCATGAGAATAATGTTATTATACACGTTTGCTCAAACGAAGAAAAAGAAAAAATAATTAAATGAAAACCATTTCATTTTAACTGGGATTACGTTAATAATATGGTTTAGTTATTTATAAAATTCCTCAAGTAAACGGCAACTCTGGAAATATATGGAAGTGGCAAATTTCACATCAAGCAAACCCATCTTATCAAAAAGATACTTGAAAAAATAATGTTTTTGTATTCATGCTGTTGTGATCATATGTCTGCATTTATATTATTTATGGAAACATAATATTTCTGTGTACTTGATAGAAATACAATAGCTTAATTTCTATGCTAAAGATTTTTCAGCCTGGCAGCCAGCCTGAGCATTTTACAATCATTACACATAAGGTAAACAAAACGATAATTTTTATTGAATAAATGATTTTTTTTTCAAATGAACAATCATAAAACATTTTTATTTATAATAGGATAAACTTACTTGACTAAGATTCCGTTTGAACTTAAGGTTGATAATTGACAAATTGTTTATTTTATAATTTTTGACAAAATTGTGTTTGCTTATTTCATAATTTTTTCATTTTAACAACAGTTTTTAAAAACAGGTGGGATATTATTTTTTTATAAACAATTTATTAAATAAGTCATTATATTTTTTTTAAATTTCTATTATAACTTTAGTATTTTAACAAAATGATAAATATATATTAATTTTCATAAACCTTAATTTATAAATAATTAGATATTATATTATCACTAAAATTAAATTACTAGCACAACTACAATATATTATCTTAAATATCAATTTAATATGAATGTAATAAATATTACATTTTATTTTATTTAGATTAAGTATAAGTATGATTTTTTTATTATATTTATGTAACAATAAAGTTTATTAGATTTTATTTTTTTTTACTGTATGTAATTTATGTATTAAAAAAATTTATAAACAATTTATTAAACAAAATCTCAAAATAAAAAAGTAATTTAAAATTATGTCTATTTTAATTACTATACAATAAAATAATATTTATGTAATAAAAATTACCAAACATATGTACTTTACTTTTAAAATTCACAGCAATCATAACATCAAGCTGTTTGTTAATCACAAGCTTATTTCATCTGTGTAGTAGAAATAACTTATTTAATCAGTCACCGCAATCCTAAACTTGCCATAAGCTAATTTAATTACGAAAAGTGAATAAAAGGCACAAAATTTTGCCTAATTTGACTATAATTATACTGGAAAAAGTAAATATAGAGCTACCACCTCTTATATAAACTTGTTTTATATAAACTGTTATGGCTTAATTCAATTAGTTCCATTAACTACCTCTTGACTCATATGATTTATTTTTATTATTTTATATTTTCATTTAACCAATTAATTTATATCAAATATGTTCGCACAAGAGTTTATAGCTCTATCGTACCTAAAACATGATGTGTACATTTATAAGATTGGGAAATAAGAATTTGAAATTATAATCATTTATAAATTTAATTAAGAATGAATTATTTAAACCCATCAAATTACTCACTCAACCTATTTACTGAATAAACCCATCTTCAAATTTTGAAATTTTAAATTTTATTCAACAAACCCATCTGAATACTGAATATATCCTTATTAAACATAATTTATATTTATAGGTTCAATTTTGCGATGCTTGACAACCTTATGCATTAATGCAGTAATCATATTAGCAACCATAGATCCAGAAGATTGTATCACTACCATGTCTGCACAACCTGGGCTCTCATACCATATGATAACAATCTTTAGCTAAAATAAATAAAAAATTATTAGGAATGCGTAGAATTGAGACCTGCTGTTGTTGAGTGGCAGCAAATGAGAAAGACATCTAGTTTTTTTATTTTTTGAAATATAAAACTATAAATATAGTTTTTATGAAATATAAAACTAAAAATATAGTTTTAATAAAAAAATCAAGTTTTGAATATACTGAATATATCCTTATTAAACATAATTTATATAATAATAGTACCTTTACTATTTAGTATTAGTTCTCATTTATTCCTCTCAATTGGTTTTGAGTTTATTTTGACTTCAAACTCAAATATTTCAATCATATTAAAGTTATTTGGGAATTTTTGATGTATTTGTCATAAATTTTTTATTTTTATTTTTTGGTAGGGCCGATATTGCAATTTGATATATATTATTAGTTTGTTGAAAGCGTTATTACTACTTGTTTTCAGCCTTCATTTCGCGTGCTTTATCTTCATATTAGTTATGGTGATATAATTTGACTGATGGGTACCTCATTCTAATTGTCCTCATCTAAGTGAGAATTATGTAGTTTTTTTTTACTATACTTTTCAGCGTTTAGCCTTGTAAGATAGTAAATATCATTTTTTTTATGATGTTGAATTCATATGTTTCATCTCCATTCTTCAGCAATAGCTCTCAAATTCCTTTACATTTGAATGTAATATTTGCATTTCAATACGTAAATAAGAACAAGTGAATTATTTTTTGGATGTGTTATAATAGTCCGTTAGTATAAAATCAATATGAATCACTTTTATATGTGTTCTAACATTAGTAATAATAAAAAATTAACGTGGGGTTTAAAAAGAAAAATATAATATTAGAGGTAAAAGTTCAAAAGTAAAATTTATATTTTTTTCTTAAATTATATTTGATTATCCTTAATAGTAATTTGATTTAGGGATATTTTAATAATTAAAATTTATTTTTAAAACAAATTTAGTGAGTAGTTTGATGGGTTTAAATAATTCTATCAATTTAATTAAAACTTTTATTACATAAATGCCCTTAAATCAAATTACCGATATAAATATATTAGGCTTCTTTTTATTAAATATTATGGGGGAAACATAAATATTGAGACAATTTTACTCTTGTTGGCCTATACGATCATACGATCTTTTGATTTTGATGATAAAAAACTACGTGTCATAGGTAAAATAAAAAAAATGTATATTTTACAATCTTATTAACTCTTGAATGACAAAAATCATTAATGTAAGATCAAATTCAAGCTGCTTGAAATGTAACAAGAGAAATCACCTGAGTACTCGATGGACAATGGCACAAAGCTCATTAAGTTAAGAATAAATACTAAAGATACTAACTTAGGTGATTTCTCTCGTTATATTTTAAGAGGCTAGCCGATAATTTTAAGCAACGATTTGATTGCGCAAAAAATTCAAATTGTTTTTTAATAGAAACTTACCACAATAGTCAAATGGCGATCCGATAACTCTAAAAAAGTTAATAACGGCTAGTTTTTTTTTGTTCAAATTCTAAAAAGATAAAATCAAACTGTGAAGATTTGGATTCTGTTTTTGGGGCTAAAATGAAATTAATTTATAGTTTTGAGGACAATATGAAATTTGATTTCAGTTTAGGGGACCAAGTGTAATTACTCTGCTAACGTGGCCCAAATTTGTCATGGTTGTTAAGTTGTTTCTGGAAAATTTCCATAAGCAGCAGTATAAAGAGATGATACACAACACCCGATGAATGAAACCTTTCTTTTTCATTTCTCTTCCAAAATCAGTAATTCTTGTTTCTTTATAAAGCTTGTAATTTCCTTCGCAAGTTATGATCATTTTATTATTAGTTTGTGCAATAAGAGTATGTTAATTTTTCCCTTCAAACAGTGAAGCTTGGCAACTGTGTTACTTTCTTTGTTTTTGATCTTATTGATTAATTTCTTGTTTTTGCTTCAATCTTGGTGATTCTTTTGATTGATCTTGTTCCAAATACAACACAAACTCATTTAAAAAGATGTTCATAATCTATCAAGTTTAAGCTTGTTCATACATATTATATTGAGTTTTTATTTATTTATTCACATACACTGATTCATTATTAAGCTATCACTTTTTTATATATTATTGTGAGAAGTGTGATTTTTATAAATTATATTTTAATATAAAAAATTAAGTTATTATAAGTGTGAGAAATATTTAGGAAAAGAGGTGTGTGTTTATCTCAATTTAAATGTTTATTGATACCTTGCAGTCAATTATAAATATTTTAAAATCTTGAGTTATAAGACTTGTTAGTAGAAGTCTCAAACTTAATTTGCTTAAAGGTGTGGATGCAGGCGGATTGTCGAATCACGTACAAATATCATGTTCGTTTTATTTACTTTTAACTTTTTAAATTTATTTGTTAAAATTATTATTATTATTGATTGAGGTAGTTGTTAGTATTGAATTATAGTGATGCTATTAAAGAAATTTTTAAATTCCTATTCACTACCCTCCTCCTTTTTTAGATTCGCTAACTAGAATTTCAACTTTCATTCTCTTTACCAACATGATTTTTCTACAAATCATTAACACACTACGTTTTAGTAATCCATAAATAAATCCACGTATATAATTTGAAAAAAAATGTTTAGATATTAGCAAATTTGGTGAGGAGTTCGTGAGTTTGAAAGTGTAAGGAGACTGCTTACAAGCAATACTTGAGATTGCTTACGAGTTTGAAAGCATCACGGGAATGGCATGACTTTAATGCTTAGCAAAGATAAATTATTTGCTTGAGATTCAATAACAAAATGACTTGAGGAGATTTATAAAATTACTTAAGTTATTTGCCCAATTTTTTTTTTTTTCAGGTCTGAAATTTGACAACTCACGTTACCATTGCATAAGCCCGACAGAGAAAAAGAGATAATAGGTGTTTTTGAAATTTTGTAAATTAAAAACAGTGTTTGGAACTATGATAGGTGTTAAAGATTAAAATTTTGATTATAAATTTAAAATACGAGTGTGTAAAGGCTAAACGAGTATTCAGACTAATAATTCGACTGCATGTAACTACCCTTTATTTTATTTTCGAGGAATTTATGTATGGAGGAGAGTATTGACTAATGTTTGACGTAAATCATACAATGATGTTCTAAATTTTATGATAAATATTTAAAGATTTCAAAGATTTGGACTTGAAAATTGGATTTATGATTTGATTCATTGAATAAATAAATAAAATCAGAATTTAAGCTTACTAATTTGTTTAATAAACAGATCATAAACGAATGAATACATATTTATTTATTTAAGATTTATTTAATTAAATTACTTATTTATCATTAAATTTGTATTGTAAAAATTTTAAAATTTTAAAATTTGAAGGCTAATTTTTATTTGATCACTCGCACTCTCTCTCCTCACACTTCTCCCCTATCTGATTCAACGCTCTAACGCTTCATCGTTCTCCAATTTCCACTCTCCATTGTGACTCACGTCTCCTTCAATTTTATGCTTGGCTGGCTCGCTCATTTAATTACCAATTATAGATAAACGAATCGTTTAAAAGTTATCTTTTGACTGCATAGGGTCGGGCTCCACCATGTGCAGCCCAAAGAAGAAGTGGTTTCGGTCCGTTGGATTGATACAAGGCAATCTTAGTAGGGTAATTTCCTTATATATATTCATTAATAAAAATAAAAATGCCAAGTGAATTTGAGTTTTTTTGCAGAATTTTTTTGGTAATAAATTCATAAGTCAGAAAATTTATGTGGATGTATAATAATTTAATTTCCCTAAAGTTTAATTCATTTTATTTTTTATTTTATCCAGTACAGTGTAGCCTGCCAAAAGGCACGTGTTTCAAATGTTGTTTCTATCGTATTCAATTATTCAGAACCCCTGATATCATTGGGCCTTAGGCCCATTTCATTTTCAAATTATTTATTTATTTTTCCTTATTCCTGATAAAAATTTGATGCGAATCTAACAAAAGCGGATAGCGATAGTGTTTCTCGAAACAGAGCAACAAAAGAGATTTTAATGGTGTTATTATTGTTTGTAAATTGTACTTGAGTCAAGTGCAAAAATGTTAAGCTTTCGTTTAATGCTCAAATCTCCTTCATTAACCACTTCATTAACTAGCTTTAATAGTGGTAGTAACTGGAGAAGAAGAAGAAGGAAGGCTAGTGTACATGTTCAAGTCTCTGCAGTTTCTTACCAGAAATTCATAGACTTTGCTCTTAACGAAACCAAACGGTATGCCGTTTTGGCCCCTTCGCCTCTGCAGGTACAACTCTCACTTGTGTGCATATGAATCTTTACTTTTGTGTTATTACGTTATGTGAGCAAATCAGCAAATTTTGGATTCTTATTGAGGGTTGTTTTGATCTGGGGTTTTTGTTTTTGTTCTTGGGCTAGTGAAGTTTTTAGCTCAGAGCTATACTTGGGGTACTGTCGAGTTATGGTTGTGTTTTTGAAACTTGTTTTATGAAAATGAAAACGGTGTGTTTTTATTTGATGTTTTCAAGATTCAGTTAGTCAGTTGATTGCTCCTCCATATTGAAATGGATTAATGGACTCATTTTCATTTTAAAAATTGTGATTAGTCAAGAGTTTTTTAGAGGTAAGATCGTGAGAATAATGTTATATCCGCTGTTCAAATGAAGAAAAAGTACAAATAATTAAATGAGAATCATTTCATTTTTTCTGAGATTATATTAATAACATGTTTTTAGTCATTTATTAAATTCCTCAAGTAAAACGGCAACTCTGGAAATATATGGAAGTGTATATTTCACCCATCTTATCAACAAGATACTAAGAAAAATAATGTTTTTGTATTTATGCTGTGATCGTATGTCTGCATTTATACTATTTGTGAAAACATAATATTTCTGTCTAATTAGGAGAAATATAATAACTTGATTGCAATGGATGGGGAAACAGAGCTTCAAACGTCATCATTCCAAGCTCCCAAGATTAGACTCCTACGCAGTATGAACATACGAAATGAAGTAATGCAGGTATTGTCTCTTAGTATATCACTAAATAGCATTAAAAAAAAATCACTTTATCTTCTGCCACAATTTATTTTGATTATTAAAACTCACCATCTGCATTTAGTTTAATCTGTTCTTTCCAGTCGGTGAAAGAAAATCTTGCAAACATTGAAACTTTCTTTTCTAGTTAAAATAAATTTTTAGATTGGTAACTGTGTTCTTGCCTGCTAAATGGATGAATGAAACCTAGCAGAAATTATTTCCAAAACACATCAGGAAATTTTCTCTATGTTCAAAGGCCTTGCTGCGTTGAATGGTGAAAATTTGGTTTGAGCTGTAAAGTGTCTCTTAAACTTTTGTTCCTTCATCATCAATGCATGGATTAATGTGCTATATAATGTGCATTGTGTGATTTTTTTTGCCAGCTTTTCTCAATATCTTTATGCAGGTTTTGGATTTTGCAGTCTTCCCAAAACCAGAATTTGATGTACCCATATTCTGTGCCAACTTTTTCACAGCAGCTAGCACAAACATTGTCGTCTTGTAAGTGTTTGACTTGTTCCTAATAATATGTATGACAAAGAGTTTTAAGTTGTATTGTTTGGAATAATCATTATTGATTTTCGTGAAGTATGCTCATATAATTTCCTAGATAAGTATGTTATTTAAATGTATGTCTATGTTGATTTACAATTGGGAGTCTGTCAATATATGTCATTGACCTAGGACTTTCTATGTTATGAAAGTTATGCATCCAATATTTCATCCTCGAAACCTTTTTCACAATATCTGCTTTTGTTACATCTCATTTTCTCAACATAATTTGCTCTTCAGTATGTTGATTGGGGTTTCATGTGGTATCTAAGTTTTATTTATTATTATTTTTTTTGTGGGGGCATGAGTCTATTCCTTTACTATATAATAGGACTAATCACGCCAATTAGATCACCTGAAGACAGCACCCAGCCCTTCCTTTGAGAAATGAAAAGCAGCACACCAAAGCAAAGTGAGGGACAAGCCCGAAATTCGTTTGGTCATTTTTAGAGTTATTAGCTACCTTTTAAACCACATTTTGTAACTTTGGCCATGGGAAGAACGTTGAATGACTGATGATGAAAACAAAGTAATTAGTTGTTAACCTCTTTATCAAATGATTAGTAATGAAAACCAGAGTCATTGTAAGCATGACCTTATTTTTTTATTTCTCAAACTATTAAAAAGAATCACCATAGACAAGAAAACAGAAATCAGCTTTTGCTAAAGTGTTTCTTAAAAGAGCAGTAATAAAATACTCTAATGAGGAAACAAAACAAGCATTAATGGAAACAAGAATTGTTGGTATATATCTCTAAACTTATCCTTGTTTTATTACTTGTAGGGACCTGAACCCTTTGCATGATGTCATTCATCACAGAGACTACAAGGATAAGTACTATAAAAGCTTAATGCCTCTTGGTCTAAAGTATACCAAGGTAATGTGCAATGCTCAATACTGGCATATTATTGATACCCTGATCTTGTAATTTATTATTGTTTCTACTGATCCTTCTAAAGTTTATCGAATGTTGACTGAACACAGATTTCATGCAGCTTTTACCCTGGGGAGGAAGACTTACAAGTGAGTCTATAAAATTTTTCTCACCTATAGTGATATGGACTAAGTTTACTTCAAGCCAAGACAAGCATGATGCTTTATATTCTGCATTTATGGAATACTATAAGGTAGAATCTACTTAACTTTCATGGATTAATTTTAATCTCAGTTCTATTTATTTGGTTTCCTCTTAATAATTTTTGTGTAACTACTTTCCATTGTAATTCTAGGCATGGCTTGAGCTGATGGACCAAGCGGTTGAGGAGACAGATGTATCTCAAATTATGTGCAATACTGAAGCACAACATAAATATTTAACTTGGAGAGCAGAAAAGGTTAGTTCTTCGCTAGCTGTCACTAGCAGGAACGGACACCTGTCAGAACATAGCTGAGTTATATGTGTCTTTCGTACCATACAGATATGGCCATACCATCTTTTACAGAATCATCCTTGTTCCGTGCATAAACTAATGAACATAATACTTTGGACCGTCTCATATTTTTGGTTAAAAGGTATCTGATCAATTATTTTCCTTAAAATTATGTCATGTCAGATATAACTCGTCTAATTTAAGAAGACAAGTTTGTAGGACTAGCAGAATTGAAGGCAATATTTTTGTCAAGGGATATTTAAACTTTAAAACTTTACCTACCTGCATTCCCATTTCACTGATATGAGTGGCTACTGATCATGGATAGGAATGCGACAATTGTCCTGATACCGTTCTTGTTGAGTCGCTGAAGACATGGAAGCTTATAAATTTTATAAGTTTTTGTTGCACTGATTCTTATGAATACTATGATTGTTTTCCGAACTTGTTTGGTCAATGCAATTTATGGAAAGCAGGATCCAGGCCATGGAGTTCTGAAGAAGTTGATCGGTGAGACTGTTGCAGTGGTATGTTTCTTGTCTTCAAAAATTACTTTTTTGCTATCAGTGGATCGTGCAACTCCTTACTGTTCCACTAGGTTTAATAATATTTCCATCAATCATGCTGAATTTCTAACCTAATCTGCAGGACTTGCTGGGGAACTTTCTCTTCAATGGAGTCAACGAATTAGGAAGCAAGAAATTCTTGGATTTCTTTCCAGAGTACTGCTGTGAGGATGGGACTGTAAGTGAGAAGCGCAGCATCATCGGCAAGTCTTTTGAATACCGCCCATGGGATTCAAGAGGGGAATTTGTTGGTAATAATCTTGAAGTTAAATAATATGTAATCTTGTCTTCCCATCCCTGTCATTTATCTCTTTTTTTGGTCTTAGTTTGATTTCATAATATTTGCTCCAGCCTTATGATCTTTATATCTCCGGTAAAAATGTTATTTAGTTATAAATGTTATATTAGTATTTTGAGATCTTGTATATTGAATATGTTTTATGTGTTATCTTGAAATATGTACAATTGAACCAAATTTATCATGTTGACTTGATTGTGTTGTTCCTTGATGAACTCACGAAAGACTGAGTCTGGAAAAGTTTCTGGCGAAGCTGATCATATGATGATTAGTTAACTTTTAAATAGACACAATATTGTAGACAAATTACAGTTAAAAAATGGCCATGTTCTGATGAGTTTACAGAAAGATAGAATCTGGTAGCAGAAGGGCTAATGCAACCATAAAAGTAACGTAACCAGCATAAAAATATCATTAACAAAGGTGTAACGAGTAAAGAATAACTAAAAGTCCACTTTGCCCTCTGAAATCCTTTTTTGACTATTTGTCCTTGTACATTTTCATGATACATTGTTAAACTCCCTCGATTTGAAAATGTTAGAAGAAAAGACAAAAGAGATTGTTCAAAGGAGTTTTGAAACATAAAGTGGAAAATGATACATGGTAGGATGTACAACATTAGAGTGAAAATATTGAAAGTAAAAAAAATTGAAAATTAATAGTTTCATTTTTAAAAAAGGTATAGACAAGATTTAAATAAATTTTTTTTTGAAATCTTCCTACCTTCCCATAATTAAACTCGGATAATCAGTCAAATAGAATTATTTGAAAATTATTTAGCTTATTGTTTGCTTTAGACTTTAATAAGTCTTGCACGATTTTGTTTATGAGGTGTCCATACATCATAAAATACATCTTGTCAATTAAGATATGGATCATCTCTTATAAACTCAATGTCTCTATCGATGTTGGATTTGCCTAGTTTAGATACCTCTCTTAAAGACTCAACATCCTCTTTGAAGTTGGCTCTAGAAATAAAACGAACAATCACTTATTAGGTTTGGTTCGGGTTATCATTGGCGTATAAACAATAACCTTTGCTTGCGCCATCACCTCATTGTTGCTTGCATTTTTTACAACATTGTTAATACAAATGCATTTTGTATATCAATAAATATTTACAACAAAAAATAATTAACAATAAAATTCATTGGTAATTAAATGCCACTAGGTTCTTAGTCTAAAGATACACATGCCCTCAATATATGTATAGGAAATGAATTCGAGTCTTATAGGACTAAAGTTATATTTGGGATTGAAGTGCTGTAACTTAAAAGCTGCAGCTATTGTAGAAAAAAATTGTAATTATAAAATAAAAATTAATAATATATAGTAAATATAATTTTAATAAAATTATTAAAGATATAATAGATTTTATGTCATATAAGTGAAAAATTATATTAATATAGTTTTTAAGTTACATTAGCTTATCAAATACTTTAGTATTAGAAACTTAAAAGTCTATAATTATCCAACTTCAATCTCAAACATACCTTAATTCCTTTAAGTAGTGGTAGATTTTTATCTGTATTATTAGTAGGAGAAAATTATCGAGTTTATTGCTTAGTAGACTACTGTGCACATCGTTTATAAATCCTAATTGTAAACCCTAATAAACATATTAATTGTTGTGAAAGTAAATGTATGATTTACCAGAAGTAATGAAAAGAACAAGCGAAAGGGCAGGCTGAAAGATTTTCTTGCTTTTCATTGGAAAGAGATCAAAAGTGATTTTGTTGACAATCTTTCGTTTAAACATTCTCAACCCTTTCAATTAAAATAGAAATATCAAAAAATTAAAGGACAAACCCAAGGAATAGATCAAAAGACCGCAATAGATAATTAAGAAGATCAAGATTCAAAATGTTTTTAAAAAAACCTTTTTTTGGTTTAAAATTTTCATGGTTAATTTGTTGACGATTTCACGCAGGCAATGAAATGAATGAGACAGTTGCTAGTATCGGAAGTTGTATTGACTCTTGCATGATGGAGGCTGTGAGGTTAATGTATGTGATGGGGGATGTAACTTTCTTTTAATTATTATTATTACACTCACATTAGTGAGGCTTAAACCTAGGACCTCAGTTATAGGGAAGCTGCTCCTTACTCTTTACCACTGGAGCTAGATTTTAGCCTCAATAACATAATTCACTTACGTGTTACATTAACAATAGCAATAAGACAACCACAAGTCCGCATAATTTGAGAAATATAAAGAATATGCCACAAATAAATAAGATCCATAATATTTACAAAATAAGCTTCATATCACAACCTTTTTTTCAAAATAGAATGATATGGTACAATTTGTATGAACCTGGATGAATGTGAGGAAAGGTCGATATCATTTGGCTTTGGCAGCTTTAAACAGCTCTCGCCACTTTTGTGGATCACTTCCAGGACCTTCTCCCTGGAGAAAACAAATTTCAGTGCAGCAAAATGAAGCAAGTAGCTTCCGACAAAATACAAACACAGAATGTGATCCAAGTTTTCAACAATTTAGGTTCAATAAAATTCAGGATTTTTGGTGCCATTATGAAATATAACGAGCATTAATAGAAACAAGTTCTGATGTTGTTCTGTTCAATTATTTACCATGAAAAGCTATAAACATATGAATCCTAAAGCCTGAAGGAACATGCAAGACCAGATAACGAGGTCATGTGAAATGGGGAAAAAGAAAAAAAACATCAGAACTTTAGTATGAATGCTCTATATATTTGAATCATCTGTTATAGGTTACCTCAACTGAGTTGATCTCATAGATTTCACCTTCAGTAAACTCTATGTCGAGTGCTTGTATGCAAGCTTCAGCAACCACGATTCTGCTAACCTCTCCAATAAGTTTATCTCCTGTGACCCAATTACAAACCCCATTAATATAAGAGACATGACACACATTTATCTCAAAAATTGATGTAGAAAGGCCAAATGGCCAATGCATTGCTCATCAGCATCACCTTCCATAACATTATGGGCACACCAAAATACAAAATTTCATAATTGACACCAATTAGCTTTAGTCAAATAAGCACTTTAAAGGTCCCAACTAAACTGCCTGATAAACCAGCTGTAAGTTCAAATAATGAGGACAAATTCAAAATATGGGCCATACATTAGTGAAACTTCAACTCCCTCCCAAACTTCTCTCATTGGCTATAACTGTTTGCCAATGATTATATGTAAACTATTTCAAAATCTTTGATTTTAGAAAGTAGAAACAATTGTCAATAATCCATAGCAGTTGGAAGTTTTCAAATGAGCACCGTAAGAGTAACACTAAATTCCTCACTCACTGCAGTTATCATTTTCGATGATACTGATTGCAAATGTCTAAAAGCTATATATGTATTGTTCTTCATTTCTTGCCCTTGACATATTCAGGGAAGCAGGGAACCATTTCTGAGGCACTTACTAAACTTCAAAACAGAGTTTAAGACAATGGATGGCAGATTAATATGCCTGTTTTAATGAATTTGGAGACACATCACAACCATGGAATTTTCAAAATGAAGTCTTAAATATTAATTTACACAATGCTTGTTTTACTAGTTAGAAATGGATACAAAATTGAGAGGCAGATCTATGTACTTCTAGTAATCCTCCTTTTCTTCGTCCAATTAGGAACAGTTTTAATTTTGCTTCATTTGAAAGAACTGCAAATGGCTTACCTTGGCCCATAAGAACTGCACGCCGTTTCCCAGCTGTAGCCTTCAGCAAAGTATTTAGGTCATATGATGTGTAAGGTCCATCCGTCAACCTACCAGCTCTGGTATTCATAAATGCAATATATGCATAAGCTGATCAACATAAAACTATATGCATTGAAACTTAAAATCCTTCCAAATCCAAATATGTATTCGTAAATTTCCATACAAGAAGCAAAACACAAATAATAAATCGACTGACCTGATTATAGTAAATGGAAGACCAGATTTCTGAACAAAATCTTCACCCATTTTTTTATACTTGAGAACACCAAATAGATTCATTATGCTGAAAAATTAAATTGAAACAAGATTATTGAACCAAAGATATCAATTAAGCAGTTTAAGATGAATCAGGAGAGGTATGAAGTTTTGATAGCAAACCGATCATCGAAAAATAATAATATAGTTGATTTTTTCTACAAAAAAACAATTCACTTGCCTCTTTAATATTGTATCATATCACTAAAATTTAATCAACTAAAAGGCATCCAATCCAATCATACTACTGAAAAGTAATATGCTAACGGATGGTACGTTATAATTTATGTTAGAACTTCATAAAATTTCTATATATTTATTTCCTGAAGATACACCACGGAATTTCTGCTGCATTTATAAAGTTACTGCTTTATGCTTTATACTTCAGTTTTCTGCTGCATTTATAACATTCAATTTATGTTAGAACCTCTAACTTTCAACGTCTCTCATTTTCCATTGTCATTGTGTTCTTTTCGTTCTGTCTCTCTTCTCCATGTAAACCTTGTGGCAAACAATGTTGCCACAAGGAGTCAATCTTGTCTTTCTAAAAGCAATGAATGTTTCTGACTTTGCCACTACTGTCAAAAACCCTGCAGGACACGGATTACAAATATCGTTTGCAAGAGGTCCTAATGGTTTTGTCCAATTATTTTTCTAACATTGAATATGTGAAGTGTTTAAATGATGAGAGAAAGAAAGGAGGGAGCCAGTAAGAGTATCTGAGAAACAGTTTTATGGAAAACAAATCATCACTATAGCACTAGAGGTAAACTGGCGTGGCCATCATACAAGAAACCGAATCAAAGATTTGCCCATACTTTACAATACAACTTAACCACAGACCATCTAAACAATAAGTGTCTTACCTCCATGGTAGTTCATTGAACTTTGTTACACCGACTGATGAAACAAGAGCAATTCTCTTTAGAGATGAAGGCAAGGCAGATACAAGGTTTCTCACACCCTCCCAATCTTCAAAAAGTTCAGTATAGTTAAAACCTTTGAAATAGTATACCATATGTTTTCATGAAAAGACATGTAACATATATAATTGACTAGCATTCATGCACTCAACCAAGAATAATATCAAATATATATGAAAATCTGTTGTTCGACAATGTCCATTACAAATTCATAAGTGATAATATGTACACAAAGTTACTGCTTGTTATAGTTTAAACTCTTATCTCGGTCCCTTGAAGTTTTTGGTGTCAGCAGTTGTTCAGAGCAATTTGACCAAAAGATTTTCTGTTTAAATCTTAGGGACATGTTAGAACTTGATAGCTAGAGCTCTAGTTCATAAGCTTAAATTTTCCTGTTAACTGTTGTTCAGCAATAGTTAGTTGACCTTGTTCACTGCAAAGATAAAATACAACAGATAACAAGTTATTTGGCAATTTCATTAATAGAAAGGTAAAACCCTTACCTACTTTTTCAGGTGTATTATCTCCATCCCATCTCCTTGAAGGGAAGGCTGTTGTTCCAGTGCAACAAATCACATGTGTGACACCCTGCAAGACAGGGTTTCAAAGTTTAATACATTTGTAAATATTTGACAACAGAACATGCAATTTAACCAGTTCAATTTTATAATGAAAATAAAGGTAAGATAAAGCCAGATGAAGAATATAAAAACAATCACCTCAAATATAGATGGATCTAGATCCCTTGGGTTCCGAGTATCACCTTTACAAACCTATAAGACAAAAAGAAAATGAATTTCATGGAAGTTCTGTTTTCACCACCAAATTAAAAGAATGGAATGGTTTGCATTCTTATTTCCTCACTTGTAGTGTCTGCTCATCTTGTTCACCAAACAGAGTAGTTGCCCTCTCAGGATCTCGTAGTAATAAGCGTGACTTGATATTGCGACTAAGCAGTGATGCCACTACCAATTGGCCTAAAAATTAAATAGATTTGTTTCATTTACAAATTACAACTAAATTTGGCTTCTAGTAAGGGAGAAAGGAAAAACAAGAATCAGTTCATACCAAAGAGCATTAAATTTTATCTCACACTTCACTAGTGATAAAAATTTTCCACGGTGAGTAATAGGAATCGAAGCAGATTAATTAACAATCAATCTGGAAATTTATTGCAATATTTGAATCCATCCACCAAAATCTTATGACCTGAAGGCTAATTTAATATTGCTTAATCACTATTCAAAATATAAATTTATTGATTCATTGTCACTTGTTACACAGTCTCAAATGAGATTCTGGCAATAAATTCAACAAACATTCCAACTACAAAATTTCCAAACAAAGTTCTGAAAAGGCTAATTTCCAGAAACAAACGTCAATATTATCGAAAACTAAATACTCAAAATCCATGCACAAAATCATGAAAAGGAAAAGACCAAAAAGTGTGTGTACCTACACCACCAGAGCCACCAACAACGAGAACAAGCTTAGAAGAGGAAGCAGGGGTAGTTTCGGAATCTGAATTTGGAGTTTGAACTGCTTCTTCCCGCACAGCATGAACAGCAACTGTTGATGATGATGGTCTGGCTTTAGAGCTTGAAACAGTCTTAAATCTGGAAGAGATAGTGGGTGGTGCAAGTGAAAAAAGAGGGAAGCTTTGGTGGTGTTTTGGGAATTTTACAAGTGGGAGAGGAAGATTGGGAGTGGGAGTGAAGAAGAAGAGCTCGGTAGCCATTAATGAAACGAAACATGCAAATGCAAGTCCGCAGAGTTGCAGCAGAGCAAGAGAGTGGACAGAAGAGAGCCGTTGGTATTTGTGGTGGTGGTTATTTTTGCTATTGGAATGCCAATACTGCCCTAACAAATTTACCACATTTGTTTTGATTGCATCATATTACTTTAATTTGATAAAATCTGTAAATGACAATAATTTTATTATTGTTATTTCAGTTGGGCAGAGTGATTTTTCGGTAGCTTTATTTAGCTGAGGCTGAAAAATAAATTTAAACTTTTCCCATATCCTTATTTATTGCAAGAAAATTATTATTTTAGTTGGAGTAGGCAAGAGTGGTGTTGCCTCATATTGTAATATATTTACTGATTGTCTTAGGTCAATATTTTACATTTATTTCCTTGTTTTATAAAGACTCTATCTCAAGTATATATTTTTCAGTACTAATTAAAAAAAAAGTATATATGTTAGTAAGTGTGGATCACATAGAGACATATTAGGACATAATATTAATATAACAACCTTGGCGCAAGCCTTATAGAGTTCAAATTTGAAAAGATTACTTCCACACCAACCATGTTAATATATAAAGAAGCAATATTAATTCTCCTCTGGTAGGGCTTGGTGTTAATCTTATTCTACGGGACGAGTTTTAGACATTGGATGGAGAGTTCTATTTGTAAAGCATAGAGCCTTTTAGTCCGTATTCAATTTATGTTGATTTTCTTGCTGTTTTGAGTCCCGGAAGCATGGCTCATTTTAATGAACTGAGTGATGATTTATTGCTAAAAGTGCTTTTATCAACTCCCTAGCCAATCAGCCGTGGGATGCAAGGCAATGTGCTAGCTCTGGCTGTCTCTCATATCCGCTGGTGATGCTAAAGGCCCATTATTTGGGATAAATTATATCCGATCTGAGTTTTTCGAAATTTGGGCTAGGCTGGACGCAAGGAGACTGCGTTGCATGAACATGAAGCATGATGTCAAGGACAAACATTAATTGTGTCTATTTTTTATGAGCTATCTCTATCTCTCATGTTCTTTCTTTCTTCCTTTCTTTTTTCTTTGGCTCTCGTTTTATTGAAAAGGGAGATATTTATGATGAATGCTCATCATGAAGTTTTAGTCTTTTGTGATCTTCATCTTAGTATATATATATAAAGCAGGCATTCTTTGGTGATTAATCTCCTCGTAAGAAAGGACTGGATTATTTGTTGTGTTGAAGGGATTTCAAAGAAGCACTACTTGTTTCCCACCAGTACATATTTAATTAAGTTCATGTTGCATGGGCTTCCCCAATTTTGATCATTCAATGCTTCTTCTATATTTTATGTTATATTCAGGGAGAGGAAACTGTTAACGGCATACACTTTTGGATTAAGAATACAAGATTTGGATCTTATAACAATGGAATGGAGGTGGTAAGGCTTATTCTGTGAATTTCAGCCAAGTGGTGACAATTGTGAGGGGCAGTCTTAAATTATTTAAGTCCAATAAATTATAATTCTTAAAACCCATATACTTAGTTTTCTCCTTTGCTTCAGAGAAGAAGATCCAGAGGAGCCAGTTCATGCGTTAGCATCATTCAAGGACATTAGTGTGCTGTGAGTCCTTCCACTTTCAGAGTGTTGATTACATATGCAATCCCCTTACTAAGCAATGGATGAAGCTCCCTCCCGACCCTTCCACTCACAAAGAGGCCATGGCCAGCTTGGTCTGCTATCTTCACACTAATGGCAGCTAAACCTACGAGTTGGTGCGTTTTCCTGGTGTTCCTGAATATCCAGGCTTTCGTAATGAGTTTTCCGTGGAGATTTTCTGTTCTGACAGTTGAAAATGGACCCAACGTTTGATTTCATCCCCTAGGAACTTGAACAGTTTGCATTGGTTTGATCGTCCTGTTCTTGTTGCTTATGAAGGGATCCTGCATTGGGTAAATTTGGATCAAACAATTGGTGCATACGATCCTTTTTGAAGAGCGCAGAGAGATTTCGTGTCATTAATCCACCTACTGCTAATGGTCTGCAGAGGCAATCTGCGAGTGTCACAATTAGCCTTAAATTCATTCGCAGCAGCTGACAATAGTGTTGTCAGTTTGAGTGTTGGAGAACTTGAGGATTATGAAACAGCAGGCAAATGGAGGTTGCAGCATAAGGTTTACTTAAAGGATATGGTGACGATGTCAGTTATTTCAAAAGGTGATTTGCGAGGCAATGAAGTCCGTGGAGGATAATGTGAGAATTCTAGCATTCCGTCCATATGATGAGGATATTGTCTACTTGATCTTCCGTGGAGGGTTGGTCGCGTCTCATAACATGCGAGCTAGAAAACTGCAAGTTGTTTTAGAACTTTAGCAGGAAGACGATGATCATTTACCATGCGGCAACTTTTGCTCAATTGTGCATCCCTGGTGGTCAATGCCAGTTCCTCCTCTCTCCTGCAGATGCCCTCTGCTGCTGCTCCGAGTGAAAATTGTAGTTTCTGAAGTTTCTGGTCATCATGCAATTGGGAAATCTGCAGTAATAGATTCTAACCATCTTGCTCTTGTAAATGAATAGGCTTCAAAATCCAATCATTTGAAATCCTATTTTAAGTAATACTTATTGATCATTAGAAATGGATACTAAATAGAGTGTAAGAGCTTTCTTCTTCTGGTAAATTGCATCTCTGTAGATCAGGATTATTTTTAAATATAGTTAAGTAAGCGGTCACTTTCGGTAGTAGTGAGTCATAAGGGGTTTCAAAAAAAGCATTTTCATTTGAGAAAAAGGAAAATCGAAATCTAGAAATTTCAATATATAGATGAATGTCAGATGATCTGTACAAATTTGCATTGAGTACACACAAAATATTTCCTTAGTTCAACGTTGACTTTGATCGCTCGCTCTGATCAAATACAATTTAGCATTACCAAATATTTGTGTTAATCAATTTCCATCTTTGTGTATGGCTGAAGCACTTGTTTCCTTTGTCTTAGAGCAGCTCACATCGATCCTCGGTGAACAGACAGAATCAGAACTGAGAATTGTCGTTGGTGCTGATGAACAAGTCCAAAAACTTACAAGCAATATCCTGGCCACCAAAGCTGTGCTTGAAAATGCAGAGAGCGACAGGTCAAGGAAAACGCAGTGAGGGATTGGTTAGATAAGCTTAAAAACAAATGAAAATTCTTTGAATCATAAGGATTCCTTCATATTCCTTTTTTCCTAACCAAGTTGTCCTGCGACATGACATTGCTATCAAGATTGAACATCTTAATCAAATACTTGGTCATATTGCTAAGGGAAAAGACATGTTCAATTTTAGCTAAGGTCAGGTACCGGAGAGTTAGAAAGATCCTGGACTACTTTCTTTTACGGATGAACAAGAAGTATATGGAACGGATCAAGATAAGAATATGATATTAAACTTGTTGATCAAGGAGACTAGTCAAGAACAGAATCATTTCAATTATTTGTGTAATCGGGATGGGGTGAATTGGTAAAAAAACTCTCGCACAGGTTTTTTTCAATGATGATGAGGTGAGTATTTAGTTTGATGTAAAGATATGGGTGTGTGTCTCTAGTCCTTTTGATGAGATTAGGGTTGCGAAAGCTATACTTGAATCTCTCAAAGGGGAAGCTCCTGATTTGTTTGAATTGCAGAATGTGTTGCAGCGCATAAATGAATATGTTGAGGGTAAGAAATTTCTTCTTGTTTTGGATGATGTGCGGAGTGAGGATTCCAGAAGTTAAACATCTCAAAGGCTCTCTTATGGCTGGCTTACCACAGAGTAGAATTTTAGTGACTAGACGTAAGAAGAATTTCGCGAATGTTGAGGGAACCACCAATTTGATTCCACTAGGGATATTATCTGACGAGGAATCAGGGTTATTATTTAGTCAAGTTGCTTTTTCTGGAAAGAACAGTGACGAGAGCAAAAAATTGGAAAATATCGGCAGGAGGATTGTGCACAAATGCAAAGGCTTACCTCTTGCTGTTAAGACTTTAGCGAATCTCTTGCGTTTTAAAAGAAACAATAAAGATTGGCAGAGAGTTTTAGATCGCAGATTATTGGAGTTAGAAGAGGTAGAAAGAGGACTGTTTCCGCCTCTGCTGTTGGGCTATTATGATTTGCCATGTATTTCAAGAAAATGCTTTTTATATTGTGCCGCATTTCCAAAGGACTATGTAATGGAGAAGGATAAATTGATCAAATTATGGATGGCTCAAGGATATCTCAAGGCAGAAGGAAGGGATGATATGCAGCTAGTGGGTGAAAAGTATTTTGAAGACTTAGCGATGCGCTCTTTTTTTTCAAGATTTCAAAAGAAGTGAAAATGATGGAAGTAGCATAAGTAGCAAGATGCATGACATAGTGCATGACTTTGCTCAATTTGCTACCAAGAATATATGTTTTGTCATACAAGGTGATGCCCCTAAAGAATTTGAATCCGAGTTCTGCTCTAAGAAAACTCGACATTTAATGGTAAGAAGGAAACAAATTCCTGTCCGTATTTGTAATGAGAAGAAATTGTGGTCCTTTGTTGAGATTGATCCATTGTCTAGCAGTGATGTATCCAAATTTTTTGACCAGTTGCTTTGTCTGAGAACATTGGATTTTGGTGAACAATCAGTTCAACAGCTTCGTGGAGAAATAAATCAGCTGATACATTTGAGATACCTTAATCTGTCCAATAATGACATGATCCGAGAACTGCCTGGAACACTGTGATTTGTTCGATTTGCAGACGCTTGATGTTAGCTATTGCACAAATCATCAAAATTTGCCTCAGGGAATAGAGAAGTTAATCAATCTGAGACATTTGATGAATGATGATACTTTCCATGTATGTTACATGCCAAAAGGAATGGGGAGATTGATTAGCCCTGGGACACTCATAAAATTTGTAGTCAGTGGTGGTAGCAACAGCAGCAAAGCAAGCTCATTGGGTCGTCTGGAGAACTTGGATCAGCTTCAGGGGTCTCTTTTCTTGAGAAAATTCGGAAATGTGGCCGATGTTGCTGAAGTTAAACAAGTTGCACTCAAGAGTAAGCGAAACCTTACTTCATTAAGATTATGGTTCCATAAGCCTGAAACCGAAGATAGGATGAATGCCGACAATGAACTTGTTCTTGAAGCCTTTACAGCCACCACCAACTTTAGAGATTCTGTACATATTTGGCTATGAAGGCAAAACAATGTCCCCAAGTTGGATGCTGTCATTAACCACTCTAAGGAATGGTTATTGTTTAGTCAAGTTGTATAAAATGTAAAGCCCTAATTCACCCAAGGATGTCAAGGGAATTTGGAATGAAACCTCATAACATTAATCTTATTATTATTTCTAAAAGAAAATCAATATTATCCATGGTTGAAATATAGTCTCTAAAACAATAATTATAACAATAATCTTCTCAAACAAAATTTAGCTCTAAACAATAACCAAAGTAGCAATATTGATTCATTTAGAAAATGCTAAAGTTTTTGACTAATAATCCTCTTCTCTAAACCTAAAAGCCCACATATCTAAAATCAATCTACAAAGTTTTAGAGACGAATGATGAGCTATCAACTTGATAAGCAAATTTATGTATAAAATTATTAATAACAATAAAGTACATAATAATCATTATGAAATAACATAAATTAGAAACCAATAATTATTTTATAATCTAATACATATATACGGTAAAACTCATAATTAGTTAAGTTATAACATATTTATTTTCAATAAATAATCGTTTAAGAAATCATTTATCAATAAACTCTTTCATTTGTTTAATTGCTTATGCCAGATAGTATCACTTGTATTATTTGTGACACGGCCATAATTCAATCAGGGTATTATACTCCGCAATAATCGTCAATAAGTACACACAATATAGCAAGTTGTTTAGTCATATAAGTAACGGTAACTATAGATAATGAGCCAAAACCTTAAATACAGTTTTCAATGTTTCAATATCAGTTATTCAATAATCTATCATTGAAACACTCTTGTAAGACATTTAAATGACAAAGTTTTACAAATATTTTTGAGGAAAATAATTTATATAAACAAATATTTTAAAGTCATTTTCAAAATAAATTTAAGAAAACATTTTAAATTTTAAATAAGCTTTTAACCAATATATAAATAATTATAATAAACTATAACAGTAAAAATAACTTCAAGGCGATAAAATGCCAATCTATAAGAACGGCATTATTCTTTATATATATATATATATAATTGATATGTCTAATAAATATTATGCATGAATTTATTTACTTCGATTTAAAGCAACCAACAATAACATCATTTACATGAGCTCACTCTTGGCCTATAATTATTAAAAAAATATTTTCATCAATATCATATTCAATCCTGACATTCATAGAAAACACAAACATCCTTTAACCATTAACTCTTACTTAAGCATATCAATTTACTAAACTACACTTAACCATCTTATATGTGTTGATTTCTAAAAAGCTACAAATATATTGGAAAAATCATAAATATTACAAAGAGCTACTATAAACATATTGGTATTCAATATAATATTTCATGAAATTAATCATAGTTTAAAAACATCTTTCCAAACTAATTTTCGACAAAAATGTCAAAACTATTTAGTGGTGATATAACAGAAGTATGTTGATTTAAAAATTCATAAATTTAGTTACATATGTTTAAAAATAGTAATTCGAGTTTTGATTATTAGAAGAAACAATAAGGAATCGAAATTAAAATTTATAATGCATTTAGTAGAAAAAAAATAACTAAACTGACTTTAATGTCTGTCTTTCAATTTTGGAAAAATAATTTTCAAGATTGGAGAATACTAACTCTTTGATTTTTAATGATAAGTAATATACTGATTAGATTAAAGAGAAGTAATATCTTTCATAATCATAATTATTTATTGAATTCAAAGAAGATTGCGCTGATGAAAGAGATAGAAGAGTGGTATGACAAAACTCAACAAAGTAAGGAGGTATAAGGCTAAAATTATGAATTTAAATATAAAGAAACTAGACATATATACATACTATACAAAAAATTTCCATAATTTTCAAAAGTCGTTTGAATTGAATTACTGAATAAATTATAGAAATGGGAATTGTTATTGGAAATCAAAATTTTCCAATATCAGTATTTCAAATTTAAAAAATCATTATAATTAGTATACAATGAGTTTGAAAAACGTATGGATGGAAAACTAACGATATCTAATTTAATAACGTAAGAGTTATATATATATATAACGCTAAGTCTTTTAATACCCTTATCCATTAACAGATATATTTCCTTATTTTTATATTTGATAAATAGGTAACAAAGTTAAGTGATTTGAAATTTAAAAATTAAAACACACTTAAACAGCCTAAAATACTATATTGTATAAAAGTCAAATATGAATAATAATAATAATATAACAACAAAAATAAATTACGGAATTACTAGTGTACATTAGATGTACAAAAATAATTTTCATTTCTTCTCACTTACTTTCAACAAAAATGGCGTCTTCTTCTTCTTCTTCTTCTTCTTCTTCATCATCATCAGCTCTCTCAAGATTGTCCAATATTCAAAATCACTTAAACCCCACTCACTCACTCGCTAAAGTAAGCAAAAGCCACTCTCTATTTAAATTTATCTTTTTTTTTTTTTAAAAAAATCATTATTATTATTATTATAATTATTTTTTTTCATACAGAATTTAGTGAAGATATCTCCAGAGGTCAGTGAAGCTTTGTCACATGGCCACGCCGTTGTTGCTCTTGAATCCACAATTATTTCCCATGGTGATCACTTTTTATTTATTCATGTCTACTAATTTTTAGATTACATTAGAAAATGAACGCAATTGATGTGTTTTTGTTGTGAGTTCTAATTTCTATAGAAAAGTGCTGATTATTAGTGTATTTTCGCTTATGAATGTTCAGGGATGCCGTATCCTCAAAATTTTGAGACGGCCAAGGAGGTGGAGGCAATTGTGAGAGATAATGGAGCAGTTCCTGCAACGATTGCTATTTTAGGGGGCCTTCCATGCGTAGGTGTTTATATCATACTTATTCTTTCTAAGCCATTGTGATGTAAAATGCCGAAGGAATTTCATGACTATTGATTAGATTCTGATAATTTGACTTGGGACAAAAGTTGCATAAACTCTTGTGAGTTCTCTCTTTGAGTGATATTTTTTTGCTTTCTACTAGGGGAGGCTTATGCACACAGATGCTGTGACAACCTTTGGATGCTAGACTGAATGACATAAATGTCATACTCGATATTTCTTGTCACTTTTCTTTGTTATTGTTATGGGATTATAGCTTCAAGCGTCATTTCTCGTGATATTTGGGACCATTTTTTGTATTTTCTTTACTGATCCAAATAATAGATTTGCAGCTTTTCAGAGTTGGTTTGGAGTTCTATTCAGCATTTAATCAGCTGTATTGGCAGCTTTGAAATGGTAAACAGGAAGATTCCATCATGTCTGGTGAACAATATGATGTAACTAGAATTGTCGGTTAAATGAGTGAAGTGTACTGTAATTTAGCTTTAGTAATGCCTTTCCCTCGCCTTGATGAAAATTATCTTTTCCATGCTTTAAATTCTCCGTTCCATTCCACGCTAGATGGATTAATTGAGCATTTAAGTATAATCAATTGATATTCAGTATAGATGAGGTAGAACGGTCAAGAATGTTTTTGAATGCCGTGATAGTGCATGCTTTTTCCTGTGTGAGTGGGCCCATTGGTCTTTGCCCAGCTTGGTAGAGAATTTGAGGGTTTTCTTTTTTTTTTGGAAATTTTTTCCATGGAGTTTCACTTATTTAGTTCACTAATTTCCTCTTTGGCTGCTGGCTTGCTGCTATTGGTAGGTTTGAGTACAGAAGAACTGTTAAGGCTAGCTAAGTTTGGAAGTAAAGCTCAAAAGACAGCTCGGAGGGACATTGCACATGTTGTGAGTAACTATGAGAACTGATCACTGTGTTTTCACTACACTCAACTTTAACGTATCTGTTTACTTGTGTATTTTTTATTGGCTTCTTGTTTTAAATGTCTTACTTCCTGTCTTATAATAATTTTGCTGTGTATGTTTAATCTTTTTAAATCTTTAGCACTGATGATAATTGAGAATATGTAGTAGTTGCTGTGGGATGCAAGGCCGATTATTGTTGTGATGTGCAAGACATGCATTGCCTTTATGATGAACAGAAATGATTGGAAACATACATTAGAAAATATGAGTAACCTGCAGATTGTATCTATCCAAATACTTCAAAACAATCCAACAGAATGAGAACTAGTTTATCTAGCTGTTCATTTTGCTGAGGACAGGTAACTGAATTTAAGTGTTGAGATGAAGCTCTCTGCAACAGTAATCTTTATCAATTGTTTGCCATTATTGGATTAAGTTTTGATAGTTAAACTTCTGAATTGATAAAATGAATAATCAAGCTGGCATATTGCTGCCTTTTAACACTTACATGGCCAGAGCGATATAAATCTGTTCTCTGAACCTAGCGAATATCATGCATAATCCAGAGTGGAGGAACTGTGTGGTTAAATCTGAGTATTTTAAACTTGACAGCTGACTTCTAGCAGTTTGCGTATTGTGCTTTATTTTAGGATATAATTTGACTAAACATTCTTGCATTTGCCTCTTGTTCTGGCTCTTTTGTTCGGTTTTAAAAATTGGAACCGCTTTCAGTTCGCATATTATCTTATATCTGTGTTGCAATTTTGGTCAGCATTACATAGAGCTTACAAAAGTAGTTTATGTCTGCAAGAACATGTACATTGCAATTTATGAGTGGTCAGGGATGAGTTGTTTCTCTGTTCCTATAGGTGCAAATTTTGACAAAAATTTTCTTGTTCTGTATTTGCAGAATCGTGTTCACAAGTAAGTTTACAACTGACTATTGCACTTTTTCAGGTGGCTACCAGAGGGAATGGAGCAACTACTGTTTCCGCAACCATGTTTTTTGCTTCTATGGTGGGCACTCTAGGCTAACTTTCCTAGAGCTTCTTGGTTTTACTCGTACACTTTTCTTTGCGTTCTTTTCCTTCCTAATCCTTTTATTCCTGTACATTTTGCTGTTGCTTAAATCTACAAATTCCTCGTAGGTTGGCATTCCTGTGTTTGTTACTGGGGGAATTGGAGGTGTACATAGGCATGGGGAGCACAGTAAGATTACTTCCTTTAACACCATGATGCCAGAAATTTTTTATTAATTTTTTTCTTTTTTTTTGCAATGAAAGAGCTACCTTGTGGCCCGTCTTCGTGATGCCTAAATGATGCTTGGTTAACATGACAGACATTTTATCTGCATGCCTTTAATTTTTTTAATAAGACCACCACCCTCAGCATGGCTGCACAAACAGAAAATTAATTGATTTCCCACCAAGGTTGGTGTGTGTGGGGAATTGATCCGTTGCAAGGGATTTAACCAACTACACTACCCCCACTAGATTGGTTGTGCAAATTATAAAGGGCTTATTTCAAGTGTTACA
This sequence comes from Murraya koenigii, assembly GCA_025617385.1. Classification (NCBI taxonomy): domain Eukaryota; kingdom Viridiplantae; phylum Streptophyta; class Magnoliopsida; order Sapindales; family Rutaceae; genus Murraya; species Murraya koenigii. The sequence continues at coordinate 6,674,128 of CM046815.1, read as the reverse complement.
TAGACCACAATCTTGCTTTCCAGAAACCACTGTATCATTAACTGTGTATGGATTGTCACTTTTGATGCATCTTTGCAGCTATGGATATTTCATCAGATCTCACAGAGCTTGGAAGGACTCCAGTGGCTGTCATCTCTGCTGGTGTAAAGTCAATACTAGATATCCCCAAGACCCTCGAGTATTTGGTACACTCTTTATCATAAAATAATCTTAAAATTTTGTGACTTCAAATTATAAGTTATATGGGACTAACCTTTGCAATCGCTGGTACAGGAAACTCATGGAGTTTGTGTTGCTGCTTATAAGACCAATGAGTTTCCGGCTTTTTTCACTGAAACCAGTGGCTCCAAGGTATCAATGCTCAACTTTGTCTTGGCGCATTTTCATGAGCTATTTTTTTAAAGGAAATCTTGTTAATTTTCCCCAAAGGTGTTTTCCTAGCTAAACTGATGGGTATTAACAGTGTCTAACAGTAATTGCTGGTTTTTGTTGTTGCTCTCTCTTTTTTGCCATTATGTATTGAAGTGAGATTTATCCAAGCAGAAAATTCTGTATGATGGTCCAGGTGGTTTCTACATAGTTAGCCAGAAGTCTTTAGAAATAAGAGACTAGTTGGTGCATCTTGAATATCCAGTGAAAAAATTATTTTAGCCCGGGAAAGGATTAATGTCATTAGCTGTATTTTAGACAATTATCTGAACTTAGATGTAAGATTGCATTCACTGATTTTTGAGCAATTGCATATTTTAACAACTGTTTTTGTATATGGATCATGTACACGAACCCTTTCGTTTAATTGTTGACAATTTTTCAGGTGTCCTGTCGTGTTGATAGCCCAGAAGATTGTGCTCGGTTAATAGGCAAGTCAAAGAGGCAGCTCATTTTCATATGTTCCACTAAAGATATTTTTAAGTAATTCCTGCTTCCTGTTCTTGTGGTTATCTCTGGTTACAGATGCAAACATGAAACTTAAGCTTGGATCTGGAATTGTGATTGGTGTCCCAATCCCAAGAGAGCATGCAGCTTCTGGGAGTGTAATTGAGTCTGCAATACAGAGTGCCCTTAGAGAAGCTAGGTCAGAAGTAGTTTTTGCTTTGAAATACTAGAAACGCGTTTTGGTTTTAGAATTTTTTTGTTCATAGAACAAGTGCTGCTGCTTTACACAAAATTCTTGTTGGTACTCAGGGAGAAGAATATAACAGGAAATGCTGAGACTCCTTTCTTGCTTTCAAGAGTGAATGAACTAACTGGAGGCTTGTCACTGGCTTCAAGTATCCTTTCTCTGAAGTTAATTGAACAACACTTTTGGTTATTTGGTATTCTGTGGACATAGTTTTGTCTTAATTCTCTGATACAGCACACTGAATTGACTGATTTTAACCTGTATGGTGGCCTGTTGTTTGTGAATAAATTTATGGAATTTATTCTCTTTTATTTGTTAACAACTACTTTTAAGTTGTTAATGCTGTTGAAAATTTTAAATTTATTTTCTTGACTTACTTTTAGACATTGCACTTTTGAAGAATAATGCTCTTATTGGTGCTAAGATTTCTGTAGTGCTTGCCCAGCTCAGACAAGAAGAAAGTAATTAAGGTACTTATATTTCATGCAAGATTTTGAAATATCAAGCTTTTTCTGGACTGCAAAAGTTAAGGAAATAAGTGTTGGACTTATATTACACTGGAAGCAATACATGGACATTGTATTAGTATCTTTTCTGGGTAGTCGTTTTGCTCAATTAATTAATATCTGAATGTTGTTCCAAATCCTCCTAGTAAATAGTAACGGTACCTGGAGGTCTCTTGAAAGGGATTAACAATTGCCAATCTTTCCTTCTAAGAGAGGACATTTAGTTTCACTTTGAGAATTTTATTATGCTTTCAAACTGAAGAGAAATCGTGAATCATTTTAAGTGAGTCTCTCATTGCACTCTTTTAAGACATCTTATGTGCTTTTTTTATGGTCCAAGCAGCTGCCTCATGCTGATTAATTTTCCTGGTTGTTGCTAAACTGAAGTTTGATTCACAACAGGTGATGTTAAGTTAATTTCAATATTCTGTTTGGCCTTGAGAATTTTCCAAACAATGAAAGTAAATATAACTTTCTTTTCCCCCTCATTCTAGTGCTTCTTGTTCTTCTTCAAGACTATAGTGACCCTTCCTTTTATCTCCAGAAGTTTCATTGATCTGCAAATGAACGGATCAGTATACATGGAGGCGTTTATAGACCCATTGTAGCTCAAACCAGATACTTTTTCGGAAACTTGTCGATCCTATTTGGAGAAGAAAAATGTGAAATGAATGCATAGAAAATGTCAAAAATGATTTTCTGATTGAAAGTCATGTATGGCTCAAAAAAGTACGTCCCGTGTGCATTATAGTGAGGAAACATTTTCTTCTACATATTTTAAAGTATGTTTAACTCGTTGGAGGCTTAGAATTGAGAATCTGAGATGGTGCGTGCAATCAATCCGAATTTATCTTATGTTATGGGTTTATAAACTTTATAACTTTTATATTAAATTTTGTGTACTCTATAGTATTAAGGTGGATTGTCCCACTATGAGACTTACCATATTTTCCAAATACTAAGTCCTAATTAGTGAACGTGCCATCTTAATATGTTGACTCAGCAAAATATTATTTTGGTTGAAGTAAAAAGTATTTCTAGTTCCGAATATCGCATTAAATTCATATGATTTTCAAAAAATAAAAAAAGAAGCAATAGTGAGATGTGCAAGTGTCTAGATTATTAAAGGTTGACACAAGTACTAAACTTTGTTAAGTTATATATAGTCAGAGTTTCATATCCATTCATGCCAGCTGTGTGATTAAAGATCCTTTATATCCAACTACTAGCCAATAGTAGCCTGAAAAATCATAAATCAAGCGTTCTTAGCCCATAAGTCTTCTAATCTTGTAATCATGCAAGGACCTAGAGTAAAATATTAATGATGTGCCCAATTTTTGTTATTGGAAGCATTTGTGTGATATTTTTACACGATGATGTCGCAGAAGATTAAAAAAAAAATGATCATTATGATATTTGAATAAAAGAAAAAGAAAAAAGAAAAAAAATTAAAATGGTAATTAGGGTACTTGAGTTTAAAGAATGCTCACCTAAAATCCACAAATAGAGATAAATATACCATCTATCCACTTTTGTATTTTAGCTTAACCCCGTACTCACTTTGTTTTTAATATAAGAAGATAACACCAAATGTAAAGTCAGTGTTTTAAAGAGATAAAAACAAAAGCAAATTTTGGAAGCACTTTTGAGGGGAGTTTCTTGCATTTCCCACACATTACCCCACAAGGAAACAAAACTGAGGGCCTCGTTTGTCTTTGTTAGGGCATGTTTGGATTTTAGTAACCTTTAGGAATATTAAATGAGACATTTAAGCCAGCTGATTCCCAATCCACCCAAGCGAAGACAAAAGTATTAAAAGTGATCATTTTAGAAAGAGAAACAAAGATATTGGCTACTATCAACAGGATCCATCGTGCTTTGATGTATTTTTAACAAAAGTCTCCTAGTTTTATTTTTATCAACAATACCCTTTGGCATTAATTTCCAGTTTCCACCCAATAAGATAGCAAAATGCCTCCAATAAACTATAGATGCATGTAAGTTTTATGTTTACATTTTTTTTTTTTAGTAAGTTGGGATGTGAGTGAGTGCTAACAATATTTGGACTGGAGAACTATTATCCAAGATTTTGAATAAATATTTTTTTTATGACAGACAATTTAAATGAGAGATTTTTTTACTATAGACTTTGAGAAATAATTACTAATAGAATTAAAAGAATAATTATAAATAATAAATATAGTTTATATTTTTTTTATCTATATTAATTATTATTTTATCCGTTAATGATACTTTAATTAGTATTTTTTTTTTTACTCTAAAAGATTATTATACGTGCTTTGTTAAAAAAAATTAATTATTAATTAAGTAGTAAAAATCTCTTTGTATACTTTTTGATGATAAAAGTTTAAGTCATCCCTCGTGCATTGTGATAATTAATTTTTTTTTTTTAAATTTTGAAATAAATCTGTTATTTTCTGATCAAATATCTAAACTGCATTATTATATAATTAATCTAAGAGGTGTAAGTAAATTTTTAGTTGTATAAATGGTCAATATTTGTAAGGGTGTATCTGATAAAAATGAAACAAATAGGCCATCTTGTGAAGTTTTCAAAATACAATGGGGGTGGACTTGACATTAATTCTTAAAAAGAAAAGAAGAGACAAAAGTTTGTGCAGAAAGTTAGGGGCAGAGAGAAGAGAGAAGAGAGAAGTGCAACTGTACAAGCTAAAGTCTATAAGGCGCTCAGGTTCTCACAAATTCCATATTCCCACTTAAACGGGCAAACGACAACAAACAAATTACAAAACGACAAAATCACCTCTCGCGCATTGTCGACTCCAACGTTCCCCATATTCAACCATTAACCAAAGACTCTCTCTTTCATTTCAAAACCCTGTGAGGTTTCTGTTTCAGAGAAGCTTTCCTTGCCTTTCTTGTCAGATTCTTTGTGGGTTTTTGATGATTTACAGAACCCAGTAAGGAATTTTCAGCTCTCGATTTGTTTGGTTAGTTCTGGTTTTTCTTTTTCTTTTTTCTTTGTTTTGTTTGCTCTGTTTCATAGTGTTGTTTCTTGTGATTTTGATCTTTACTTGCTTCTATTTTGCTTGATTCTTGTGAAGGCCACATGTACACTTTGGCAAGTTTTGATTCTTGGCTATTATTTTTGCTCATTTAATGGTACCAATGTTTCAAGATGATGGATCTTCGTCTGTAACATCATCATCATCTCCACTTCAGTTCTTCTCAATCATGTCTCCTGGTTTAGGGTCACCTTATCAATGGCTCAGAGAGCTTAAATCTGAGGAAAGGGGCTTGTATTTGATTCATTTATTGCTTAGTTGTGCAAATCATGTAGCAAATGGTAGTCTTGAAAATGCTAATCTTGCTCTAGACCAAATCTCGCAATTGGCCACTCCTGATGGTGACACCATGCAACGTATTGCTGCCTACTTTACCGAGGCACTTGCTCAAAGAATCCTCAAATCATGGCCTGGCCTTCACAAGGCCCTCAATTCCACTAGAATTAGTTCAGTTTCTGAAGAAATGCTTGTTCGGAAACTGTTTTTTGATATGTTCCCGTTCTTGAAAGTGGCTTTTGTGCTCACAAATCAAGCTATTATTGAAGCAATGGAAGGGGAAAAGATGGTTCATGTGATTGATCTAAATGCAGCCGAGCCTGCACAGTGGATTGCACTTATTCAAGCTTTGAGTACAAGACCTGAAGGGCCACCTCATTTGAGAATCACGGGGATTCATCCGCAGAAGGAGGTGTTAGATCAAATGGCTCATAGATTGACCGAAGAAGCAGAGAAATTGGACATCCCTTTCCAATTCAATTCAATGGTTAGCAAATTAGACAATCTTGATTTTGAGAAATTGCGAGTTAAAACTGGGGAGGCTCTTGCCATCAGCTCTGTGCTTCAGCTGCATTCACTTTTGGCGGCTGATGATTATGCCTCCTTATTAGCATTGAAGAATTCCCTTGTGGCTAATGGGTATGGGTATAACCAGAGTCCTGATTCAGCCTCATCATCACCACTGTCTCCAAATGCTTCAGCAAAGATGGATTGCTTTCTTAATTCTCTGTGGGGCTTGTCACCAAAAATTATGGTGGTGACAGAACAGGATTCAAATCACAATGGCTTAACTCTCATGGAGAGGCTATTGGAGGCTCTTTACTCTTATGCAGCATTGTTTGATTGTTTAGAATCTAGTGTTTCAAGAACATCAGTGGAGAGATTGAAGGTGGAGAAAATGCTGTTTGGGGAGGAAATTAAAAACATTATAGCGTGTGAAGGATTTGAAAGGAAGGAAAGGCATGAGAAACTCGAGAAGTGGATTCAACGTTTTGATTTGGCTTGCTTCGGAAATGTGCCTTTGAGCTACTGTGGTATTTTGCAGGCAAGGAGACTGTTGCAGAGCTACAACTGTGATGGGTATAGGATTGCAGAAGACAACAGGTGTGTGCTAATTTGCTGGCAGGATCGAACTCTATTTTCGGTATCAGCATGGAGCTGTAGGAAGTAAGACTGTTGACTGATTGATGGTGACATTGAAATGACTATATTTATCTGCAATGCATACTGTTATAATGATATAAAGGTCCTGGTCATGAACTTATCTACTAGTCTTTTGTTTCATTTGTCTAATTTTACATCGAATGAAATTAGATTTGATCTTAATTTGGCATGTATAGATAACTATAAGCATTTATTTGGATTATGTTGTATACTAAACTTTTATTTTAATTTTATGTACTGTAAGAATGGAAATTAAATCCAGATCCTTTGCACTCACAACCCCAATTAGTGCCTTTACCTATCTGCTCCTTTTATTTGCAGTGGTCGATCATTTGATTCTGCTGTTATGCAGATAATGAGAAGTTTCTTGAATATTAATTGTAACGTTATGTACTTTCAAAAGATACAAAAAGATGATATATAGAATGAGATAAAACTAAAGTATTGTTAAGAAATTTTATTCCCGTTTATAATAATTTAACATTTATTCTCCTTGTAACAACCAATGCCTTGTTTACCGCAAACACAATGGCCATCAGTAGTGCATTTTGGATGGCCTTTCTCAGGAATATAATTGGAGGTGATAGCAATCCGTATCAACCTTGCAAGCTTGCTGTGTCTGATCAAATGTTTCTCCTATTGTGCCACTGCTGCCAACAGCGGTGGAAGATTGAGTATTCAAGGCCACGTTCCTGGCTTCAATTTCCATCAATTGCCCTGTTGGTTAGCATCAATACCATTTGTTAAATTACTTAGATATATATAGATTAAAAAATAAATTGTATGTGTCTGCGTGTGTTTGAAAGACGACATAGCGACTTACAAGATGTATTGGAAAAATGAGTCGATTTTGTTTCCGTGAAGTTCAAACCCAACTCAATCAACAATTTCATCGGGAAGAATAAAAATCCACGAATAGTAGCGAGGGTAATGTTTATGTCACTGTTTGCAAATATTGTTTATACAATACTATTTATTGCACCGTTCACCAACACTGTTACAGCGCAGTTTATCCGGCGTAAGTTCATCGATGTGTGCGGCATACACTGTTCTTAAAACCAATTTTTGTTCTCCTAAAAAGATTTTTCAATGTAATAAAGACAAATAATGTGGATTGTTTTTCAAGATTCAATGACGCTACTGTTGTAAGGCTGCACTCCAAAACTTGTGAGATTGCACTCCAAACAACAATATAGAATAACAAAAAAAAAAAATTATGAAGGAATTAGGAGATAGAAGGAGAGGTCATTGAGATTGTTTTCATGTCTCCTTTATATAGAAAAACTCTCTATAACTATTTTTCTAATTCAATTTAAATTAGTCACCTACTTTCCTTATCTAATTTAAATTAGTCATTTAAGTATCTTATAAATTAATTCAATTTGAATAATATAAATGATATTTAAATTTGACATATTCAATTCTAATTTATAACTAGGGTCATTCTATGATGCCGTGATTAAAATTACGGCATCAATACCGTAATTCAACATAAATTATGTAAATGAAATATAAAACTTGTAAATCAATATTAACTGTAAATAAAATATAAATTTTACAAATTAAACATAAGGCTTGTAAATAGAAGGTAAAATGAGTAAATTACTATAAAACTAATAAGTTGATGTATTATTATTAAATAAAATAAAAACTTGTAAATATAATAAAACTCGTAAATCAACATTACGTGCAAAATAAAACATAAATTTTAGAAATTAAACATAAGATTTTTAAATGGAAAATAAAACAAGTAAATTAATATAAAACTAATAAATTGATTTATTACTAGTAAACAAAACAGAAACTTGTAAACAAAACTCAAAACTAGTAGATCAACATTAATTGAAAAATAAAATATAAAATTTAGGAATAAAATAAAAGACTTGTAAATAGAAGGTAAAATAAGTAAATTACTATAAAATTAGTAAATTAATGTATTACTAGTAAATAAAATAAAAACTTACAAATATAATATAACTAGTAAATCAACATTAAGTACAAAATAAAACATAAATTTTAGAAATAGAACATAAGACTTGTAAATGGAAGATAAAAAAATTAAATTAATGTAAAACTAGTAAATTAATGTATTATTGGTAAATAAAATAAAAAAAATCATAAATATAACATAAAAATAGTAGATCAATACTAACTGTAACATAAAACATAATTTTTAGAAATGAAACATAAGACTTGTAAAAAGAAGGTAAAACAAATAAATTATTATAAAACTGGTAAATTAATGTATTACTGGCAAATAAAATAAAAATTTATAAATATAATATAAAATAAGTAAATCAATGTTAAGTGAAAAATAAAATATAATTTTTGTAGTTTATGCCTAAAACTTATGAATAAAAATTAAAATAAATTAATTAATATAAGAATTACTGAAAAAAGTTCATAATTGTAAAATAAAAACTTATTAGAATGTTTATTAACTAATATATTTATTATTATTTTTATTTATGTAATACATGTGATGTTTTATTAAAAATAAAATTATTATCACAATTAAATGTAAAAAAAATAATAATTTTGATATCTTTCATAGATATTGTAACATGAAGTTATTTTGTATCTTTCTACGCTTTCTCAATAATAACAACCCTAAATAAGCTCTAAATATAAGTGAAAAGTTTAAAACTATATGAAGTGTGTATAAGGCTCAACATGAGATATAATTTTATTGATATATTATATTGTATTTAATAATATAAGAATTTTTTTTTTACTTGATCTATATCAAGATAAATAATTGTGCTTAATTAAATTGTGTAATAAATAGATATTATTATAGAAATGAGAAAACAAAGTATACAAAAGTCAGAATAAAATAGAATTTATGGTTAAACCATTCAAAAAAACTTATTCCACTTTTTTTAAGATAAGTTTTTGTTTAATTAATGAGTAATTTTTTTCTTTGTTTAATTAAAGAAAAAATTTTTTGTAAATGAATAAAATATTTTCACTAAAATTCTGTAGAAAATTTATTAATTTTTTAAATAATTAATAATCTTGTATGAATTTATTAATTTTACTTTACATTTACTAATTGTATGTGTAATTTACAATATTTATGAATGAATTATGAGATAGAAGGAGAGGTCATTGAGATTGTTTTTATGTATCATTTATATAGAGAAACCCACTATAATCATTTTTCTAATTCGATTTGAATTAATTACCCACTTTTCTTATTTAATTTAAATAAGTCATCAAAGTGTCTTATAAATTAATTCAATTTAAATAATCTAAATCATATTTAAATTTGACTTATTCAATTCTAATTTATAACTAAATTAAACACATGATTAATTTCAAATCAAATGTAAAAGTGATTGCTCTCACTTCCCTCCAATATAGAAATTAATATTTTGAAATACTAATAAAATTCCAACAAGTTGTAATAACCATGAGGGTGACAATAAAAATCTTTTTTATAGAACTGATATTCTTCGTCTGCATCATCTTTCTTGAAGTAAATTGAATGTAATTTTTTGCTTGGAATGATTTGATAGTATTTGAAGTGAAGAACATGTCAAACTTGAGGATGTATATATATTGATAAGAAATTCATTATTTATTGTAAATATTAATTTCTTCCTAATCATAGATGGAAAAAAAAAATCCTAAATTTGTTTAGCACATTACATTATCCAGTAACTTTCAAATTGGGAAGGAAATCATTTGACAAATGATAATATTTGGAAATCTGCATTACAATATACATATCAATTAATCATATGTATTGGTTAAAATATTTTTCATTTGTTGTCGATTAGTCTAGCAGCACTAAAAGTATATGTCAAATAATCATATTTGTTTAATCCTTGTATTATGAAAAGTGTCTAAGATACTTATATTGTTAGTCATAGGATGAGGTTATTTAAACCTATAAAATTACTCTTTAAACATATATTTTAATAAAAAATTGTATTATAAAAATAGCCTTAAACAAAATTACCAAAAAGCACAAAGAGTTTAATTAATTAACCAAAAAGCACAAAGAGTTTAATTAATTAATTAAACTCAACTCTTTGCACCCACTCTCCTTAATGACTAAACGTTAAATAGACTATCCTTTTTCCATTTCAATATTCGTTCGTATTACTGTAATCCACGGAGCACTTCGATAGGGTAGATACAGAAGCAATATTTTGCAAGTGGATTTAGTAAGTTTTTAACGTTCAACCTTCTATAGAGATATGGTGGATTATCAAATGGGGGTATAAGACAAATAAATATCAATTTGGATGTGAAATTAACCAAATTTCTCAAGACAAAAGAACAAGGAGATATGGCTTTTCAACATACAAGATCAGCAACATGAATACACAAAGATTGAGAAAATGACAGCGAAAGAATATGAATGAAGGGGGATGGATTTGGAAGGGATTTAGTGGGTTTCAGGGGAAAGGAATTAAAAGAAAGAAGATATAATTAGGGTTAATTTTTGGGATATTGAGAGGTTTATAAAATAAAATAATAATTTCATATTAAGAATTTGACAATGCTTATATTAAGTAAATGAGTGTTAAGAGAAATTAATTGGATTTAAATAGACTCACCCTTAATATTTGGGATATATCTCAAAAAAAAAAAAATTAATTGAAATTTTTGTTTTACCTGAACATAAAATTTTTCATCCTAATCCTAATAAAATAATAAAATATACATCCGTATTTCAAATTTTCTTGTAGATTTTTTTTCAGTTTCAGAAGATTATATCAACATATTCTATAATACTACCATGTGGTATACAATAGGCTCTATATGGTATTATGGTGCTATGAAATGGATGTTCCAACTATAATATAAAAATGAATAATATTAAGTATTTATATAAAATTTTCATTAGTCATTTTAACTTTGAAATTACAGTACATTCATTTCTACTACAGCACCAAATGGAGCTTTAATTGAATTTAATGACACAAATTATTGCGCTATTTGGCTTTAACGTATAGTCAAACTATAGCCCCACATTTCTCCTTTAATAACCTCCCATTTCAAAGCATTAGTGAGAACTTTTGAAGATAAGAACAAGATGACAGAGAAAATAAAATGACCCATGTCCGTGTAAATCTGCACAAAGTTCTCAAGTTTCTGCCGTGACACACATACACATATTTCAAGATCATGGCAACTTCTGCAGCCCATTTCTTGAGCTTAAAGTTGGCAATCGTCGCCGCCGCCGCCGTCGGAATCGTAGTTATAGGCGACAAAAATCAGGCCTTAGCCCAGCAAGATGAGTGTGGAAATCTCGAAGGGCTTGGTGTTTTGTTGGGATGCCAGGATTTTATTGTGAAAGGAGGACGAAAAGTCTCACCAAATGCTTTGTGCTGTAAAGCTGTTAAAGAAATTGGGATGCCGTGTACATGCAAGCTCGTTACAAAGCAAATTGAAGAATTACTTAGCATGGAGAAATTGGCTTTTGTGGCTCAATGTTGTGGCAGGCCCATTGCTGCTGGTACAAAATGTGGAAGTAAGATTTAATTATCATGATATCACTGTTCTTTTTTTTTTTTTTTGTATGGGTTTATCACTGCTATTGTTGTTTAATTTGGTTCATTTTTTTTAAAATAAAATAAAATTACGCGATTTATCATATTTAATAATTTTATCTGTTTTTTCTGTTCTTCATTACTAGCAATATATGAGTTAACAATAAATAATAAAGATATAATTGTCCACTTTTTATTGTTATTCTTTGACATATATATTAGTAATATATATTCTGAAAATAATTATTTTTATTTACAGGCTACGCAGCTCCACCGGTGTAACTTTCTAAAATGGGAAGGCAACATTATTAAAGTATATTGTAAACATTATTGAAAGGAACTATCAATTGCTTGAATGGTTCGATATTGGTTATGAAGAAATAATGTGCCCTGTTTTGGTTAATTGATGTTTTTTAAGTTTGCTAGTGGATTTGATCTTATATGGTTTGGATATAGCTAATCTATGTAATTATAACACGAATTATTATAAGTTGTAGGAATAAAGTAAAATGGTCACAAGGATCATAAAATAAATACAAATATAATATTAAAGTAATGACATTCATAAAATAATATTTGCTTAATTTTATAAACTGTCACATATACTCCCTTTGAATATTTTATCTTCGTTTATAACAACTCAAAAATTAATTGTTTAAGAGACTCAAAAATTGACTTTAAACTTTTATAATAAATACACATAAACCAACTTGCTTATTTTGTGTGCTAGCTCCTCAATTTTCAAGCATAGGGAACAGTGTAACCAAATTCAAAAAATATAAAGTCACAATTTAGGAATGCGCGCACACATACATAGCATATGTTATATGTAGTCGAAAAATGAAATTTATTTAATGTTGTAATATATTAATAAGAAGTTAATTATTTAACTTATTACCACATTTAAAATGTTTGCCGCATGACTTTTATTGACTCCCACATATGTCCAAAGCGGATAAAATCAGAATCAATTTCATTATAAAATTAAGAGCAAGTCTACTAATTAATTACTGCAGCTCGATTTTATTATTTTATTTAAGGGTCATTTTATAACGTCGTAATTAAAATTACAGCATTAATATCATAATTACACAAAAATTGAGTAAATGAAACATAAGATATATAAATTTAACATAAAACTTATAAATCAACATTAAGTATAAAATAAAATATAAATTATGTAAATAGAATATAAGACTTGTAAATTGAAGGTAAAACAAATAAATTAACATAGGAGTAATAATTGGTTTATTACTGGTAAATAAAATAAAAACTTATAGATGTAACATAAAATTTGTAAATCTATATTAAATGTAAAATAAAACTTAATTTGTGCAAATTGAACACAAAACTTGTAAATGAAAGATAAAATGAGTAAATTAATATAATAATGGTAAATTAATGTATTATTAGTAAATAAAAACTTATATGTATAATATAAAACTTATAAATCAACATTAAATATAAAATAAAACATAAATGATGTAAATAAAACATAAAACTTGTAAATAAAAGGTAAAATAAGTAAACTAACATAGGAGTAGTACATTAATATACCATTGGTAAATAAACAAAAACGTATAAATATAACATAAAACTTGTAAATAAATAATAAGTGTAAAATAAAACATAAATTAAGTAAATAAAATATAAGACATGTAAATAGAATATAAAACAAGTAAATAAATATAGGAGTGGTAAAGTAATGTATTATTGGTAAACAAAACATAAACTTACAAATGTAACATAAAACTTATAAATTAACACTAAGTGTAAAAATAAAACATAAATAAAGTAAATAAAATATAAGATTTGCAAATAAAAGGTAAAACATGTAAATTAACATAGGAGTGATAAAATGATGTATTATTGGTAAACAAAACATAAAATTATAGATGTAATGTAAAACTTATAAATCAACATTAAATATAAAATAACATAAAAATTATATAAATGAAATAGAAGATTTGTAAATGAAATGTAAAATAAGTAAATATTATCAAAGTTATTGAAATAAAATAAAAACTTAGAAATATAAAATAAAAATTCATTATAATAATGATTACCTTACATATTTACTATTTTTATTTCTAAATTGGATAATAATAATTTTGGGTTTATGTAATACATGTCGTGATGTATGTGAAATTTTTGTTAAGGATAAAATTTATTCTCAAAATCAAATTTAAAAAAACTTTTTTTTACATATTTTTCAAAATTGTTTATAAAATAAGTAATTTTGCATCCTTCAAAACCTTCTATATAATAACCCCAAATGATCTTTTATAGTATAAGTAAGAAGCAAATTTTGAAATTATATAGAAAGTATAAAACTAAAAATTAGATATAATTTTATTAGTATTTCATATGTGTCTAGTAATATAAGAATATCTTTTTGTTTTGTTTTGGCTTGATCTACATCAAGAAAAATAATTTTGCTTAATTAACTTGTATAGTAAACAAATATTATGGTAGATAATAAAAAAAAAAGTTATAAATGTAATAGTATGAATATAGAATTCATAGTTAAACCAATTTAATAAAACTTACTTCAATTGTTTTCAATACAAATTTTTATTTTTCAATTGATGAGTAATTTTTTTCTTTGCTTAAAAAAATTAAGTAAATAAATTATTTTTAAATTAAAGTTTAATGTTAATTTATAAGTTTTGTGTTATTTTTTTGATTATTTGTTTTGTTTGCAATTTTATATCACTAATTTACTAACTTTTTATGTAATTTATAAAATTTATGTTTATCACGACATTGATGCTGTAATTTTAATCATGGCATCATATAATTTTCTTTTATTATTCAATTTTGCATTACATAAAAAGGAAAATTAATTTTGTTCCTTATTCTTGAAACAAAGCTTATTCAAAATAAACATCACATGATCCAACTGCTTGTGATTTCTTGCTCACGTACCCAATTTCTTATGCGGATAGAACGGTGTAACCTATAATTGACACAAGTTAATTATAATAACATTATAAATATATATCCTATGAAAACAAAAACAAAAAATAAAACATTATAAAGACAAATAACTTATCTAAAATTGAAATATAGATCCAACTGTGATGTCCCACAATTTGGATACGATCATGAGATAATCAGAAAGTCAACAAAATATATAAGATTATTAATTATTTAAAAAATTAATAAATTTTCTATAGAATTTTAGTGAAAATATTTTATTCATTTATAAAAAATATTTTCTTTAATTAAACAAAGAAAAAAATACTCATTAATTAAAAAAATTATCTTAAAAAATGTGGAATTAGTTTTATTGAATTGGTTTAACCATAAATTCTATTTTATTCTGATTTTGTATACTTTGTTTTCTCATTTTCTATAATAATATCTATTTATTACACAAGTTAATTAAGCGAAATTATTTATCTTGATGTGGATCAAGTAAAAAAAAAATAAAAAAATATTCTTATATTATTAGATAAAATATAATATATCAATAAAATTATATCTCATTTTGAGTCTTATACACACTTCATATAGTTTCAAACTTTTCACTTATATTTAGAGATCATTTCGGGTTATTGTTGAGAAAGCGTAGAAAGATGCAAAATAGCTTCATATTACAATATCTATGAAAGATATCAAAATTATTATTTTTTTACATTTGATTTTGATAATAAATTTTATTTTTAATAAAACATTACATGTATTATATAAATGCAAAACTAACATTATTCAATTTAAATAAAAATAATAATAAATATATTAGTTAATAAACATACTAATGAGTTTTTATTTTGCAATTATAAACTTTTTTTAGTAATTCTTATATTAATTAATTTATTTTAATTTTTATTCATAAGTTTTAGGCATAAACTACAAAAATTATATTTTATTTTGCACTTAACATTGATTTACTTGTTTTATATTATATTTGTAAATTTTTATTTTATTTACCAATAATACATCAATTTACCAGTTTTATAATAATTTATTTGTTTTACCTTCTTTTTACAAGTCTTATGTTTCATTTTTAAAAATTATGTTTTATTTTATAGTTAGTGTTGATCAACTATTTTTATGTTATATTTATAAGTTTTTGTTTTGTTTACAAATAATACATTAATTTACTAGTTTTACAATAATTTACTTATTTTATCTTCCATTTACAAGTCTTATGTTCTATTTCTAAAATTTATGTTTTATTTTGTACTTAATGTTGATTTACTAGTTATATTATATTTGTAAGTTTTTATTTTATTTACTAGTAATACATTAATTTACTAATTTTATAGTAATTTACTTATTTTACCTTCTATTTACAAGTCTTTTATTTTATTCCTAAATTTTATATTTTATTTTTCAATTAATGTTGATCTACTAGTTTTGAGTTTTGTTTACAAGTTTCTGTTTTGTTTACTAGTAATAAATCAATTTATTAGTTTTATATTAATTTACTTGTTTTATTTTCCATTTAAAAATCTTATGTTTAATTTCTAAAATTTATGTTTTATTTTGCACGTAATGTTGATTTATGAGTTTTATATTATACTTGCAAGTTTTTGTTTTATTTAACAATAATACATCAATTTATTAGTTTTATAGTAATTTACTCATTTTACCTCCATTTACAAGCCTTTTGTTTAATTTGTAAAATTTATGTTTTATTTTATAGTTAATGTTGATTTACAAGTTTTATGTTAAATTTATAAGTTTTATGTTTCATATACATAATTTATGTTGAATTACGGTATTGATGCCGTAATTTTAATCACGTCATCATAGAATGACCCTATAAGAAAACAAAAAGATGATTTATAAATTAAGACAAAATCAAAGTACTATATATCAATAAATTTAATTCTCCGTTTATTCATAATTTGACATTTACTCTTATTTAATTAATGCAAACACATTGATTATTAATGCATTTTGTTTGGCGATCAATGCAATGGAGTTGATGGCAATCCGTGTCAGCCGTGCAAGCTAGCTGTGTCTGATAAAATGTTTCTCCTCTTGTGCCATGGCTGCCAACGGCGGTGGAAGATTGAGCATTCAAGACCACGTCCCTGGCTTCAACTTCCATCAATTGCCCTGTTAGGTAGCGTCAATACCATTTGTTAAATTACGTAGATATATAGATAAAACAAACAAATAAATAAATAGTGTGTGCGCGCGCGCTTGAGAGGACATAACGACTTACAAGATGCAGTAACCACGAGGGCGACAATGAAAATCATCTCGATAGAACTCATATTCTTCGTCAGCATCATCTTTCTCGAAGCAAGTTGAAAGTAAAATTTTTCTTGGATTTTTTGATCGTGTATGAAGTGAAGAACATGTCTAACTTTGAGCATATATATGTATATATATATAATTAAGAAACTCATTATTAATGCAAATATTAATTTCTTCCTAATCGTAAATGGAACAATATCCAAAATTTGTTTGAGTTGGGTTAAAGTATCCTGCATTTTTCAAATTGAGGAGGAAATCGTTTACTTAGATACTGTATGAAATTTAAGGAAAGGGAATTTAAGGACTGCCAAATTAATATGCTCCATCAATTTTAGATTTTAGAATGCTGAGATTAGGAATATTTTTAAAATATAAGTCTACAAAATGTTTAGACAATTAATAAATTAAATCCTTCTTATAGTTTGTTTTACTTAGGTATTTTCAACTGTAGGTTAAGGTTGCTTTTAGATAAATTTTTATTTGATTATCTTGCCCTTATAATATATAATTATTAAATTACGTCAAGAAACACTACCTCTTGTATCTAATAATTTAAATATTTAATTTTATTTGATTAAATCTCCAAACTTCTTTTTTATTTGAATCTTTTATGAATAATATGAATTTATTATAATTATTTCTTAGAGGTGGGATGAGTTATACAAAAATTATATGGTGAAAATATCACGACTTTTATATTATATCTCACACTACCTCATTTGGTAGGGACCTGTGTATTTTTTTTTTTTGAAGAGTAGTAGGGACTGTTTGTTTGCTTAAATTGTCCTTTACCTCAATTGGATTTATTTTTTGGAATAAAATTTTAGATATATTGCATTATTCTTTCTCTCAATTATGGTAATTACATAAATTAGAAAAAAATAAAATTGCATTTATTATTGTTTATGTTGGGGAATTTTAATCCCACTCAAGATCTTGTAAGTAAAAATATCAAACAAATAATAAATAAAAAATAGATAAATAATAAAATCAATCACACAACACAAAAACTTACCTAGAAAATTCTTATATTGGAGAAAAACCACGGCTGCCAAAGGCTATGAGAGAAAAATATATTATGTAAAAAATTATTACAATAACTCTATTATTTTTCTCACACCCAAAACTTTAATAACACTCAATTTTTAAATGGATCTATTGTTTCTCCCACATTAGAAACTATTTACTAATAGAGAAACTGATTGCTGTATTATGCCAATAAGTGAACTTAAGTTTCCTATATACAATGATTATTTCTTATAGAAGAACTATTCATTTCCTTATATAAGTTGTATTACTATTTGAATAAGTTAAGTCCCAAAAAGAAAATTACTTATTCCTTAAATAGAAATCCTCCCAAATAAGAAAGCTACTAAATAAGAAAAGCCTAGGAAATATCTTTATTATAATTTACAAATCTTTATTGAAAAAAAAAAACATATTTCCTAACAATCTCCACCTTGACAAATTTTTCAATTAGGCGACAAAGCATGATTCACCATATATCTACCAAAAACATCACCTCCACATTCTTTATTCTATCAAAACTACACTCACATAGGGCTTATGAGAATCATTCCATCGTGAGTAAGATCTTATCCTCAATCCAAGAGCTATAATTCTCTACATCAAGAATCATCATACCCCACCTTATCTATCGTACACATATTCAGCATATGTCAATCACTTTGCTAAAAATACCTACTCTCATGTTTGGTTTCCTTCTTTACTCCACCACAACTACACTCACATAAGACTTATGATGATCACTCTACCATGAGTAAGATCTTGTCCTCAATCCAACAAATATAATTCTCTACATTGATGATCATCATACTCTACCTTATCCAGAGTATACATATTCGGCACATGTCGATCACCTTGCTGAAAATACTCATTCACATGCTTAGCTTCCTTCTTTACTTCATTAAAACTACACTCAGATAAGGCTTATGAGGATCATTTCACTGCAAGTAAGATCTTATTCTCAAACAAGTATCAATAATTCTCTATACCAAAAATCATCTGTTGGAATTATGCGTTTTTTTAAACATATTGATTAATTTATTTATAATAAATATATTTTTTATTAATAAAATATTTAAGATATTTTATCAGACATCTTAATTGCATAAATATTTTGAATACGATTCATTTAATCATACTATATGTATTTATATGATCATCATATGGATTCACAAAAGACATAAATATAAGTTATCCAATGATTAAATAAATTGAGTTTGTAGTTGATAAATAGCGTTGGATGCTTTATTTATGTTTAGACTGTAGTAAATTTATTAAATGATTTGTCTTAATCATGTATGAATTTACTGATGTAATTTGACTACATTAAACTGGATTACATATGAGATTTAATTAACATTGAAATAACTGTTAGACTTATTAAATCTAATAGGCATTGATGTTATTGCAATCTCAATCTTGAGTTAATTATAGTTTTATGTTTATGATTGTTATTTTATTTAAGTTACCAATGGGCGCGACATACATTTGTATACAAGATTACCCAGTATTTTAATGAGAGCAATTATGAGCAATGAGATTATAGATTAACAATATAGAATTTGTATAACACCTCTTGACAGAATTTCAGTACTTGATTATATAATTCTCTTATATTGAAAATAATCATCAGAGAAAGTCAATATGTGTCAAGGAATAAGATGTAATTAAATTAATTGGATAATTAAGATATCAATTTAATTAGCAATGTGGTATAAATGATTGTTCAATAAAGAAATCAATGTAGCATGGGTCAAATTCTTATTCGAGAACACTATCATAGATAACATACAATTATGGAGGTCAGTTCCAAGCCTTTAGTGAAATAGATTTGGAATAAAAAATCGGGTTAGTTTAATTATGGTCTAATTATTGTAGCCACTATTGTATGTACTCATATGAACCTCGGGTTATATCATTTAATTGACTGCACCACCACTGGATTGATAAACAAGATAACTATCTGTTTGAGTTAAAAGCCTAAATATATTATTTGGTGGGAGGCTTTATTTAATATGCTTGTGTGTAAGGGGCATTGTGTTATTTTACAAGGTAAGAACAAGTCTAAAGCCACTTTTGGGCTTCATCTTATTTTTAATTTAAATCAAATATTTTCATTTAATATAATTAAAAAAAACATATAAATAAAGAGTCTAAGGCTTCCACCAATAGGATATAAAAATACTTGTTTCTCCACAAAAGAGATACGAAGTCATAATATACTGGATCCAGAAAATATAATTTTTCTCTCAAACTTTAAGAGAAAAATTTATCTAGCTAGTTGCTTTCAGTAATGATAAAGGCGCCCTCAAGTCAATTGCAAATAAAACTTGAGTCATAACCTGAAAGATCGTTGGTGATAGATCATGATCGAATAAGATTGGTTGTGACAGATCGTGACTTAGAAGTCTAAGTTACTACAATGAAAAAGTAAAGTTACGATTTTAAGATTATGGTAATTCAATACTTATTCGGCACATGTTGATCACTTTGTTGAAAATACCTACTCTTATGTTTGGCTTCCTTGAAAGTCCTTAGCCATCTACATAAAAATTCCATTACACGCCTTGTATAAATGTTAAACCATGCATCATGTGTCAATTTTATGAACTCGCTGGCAATCATGTGTCAATTTTATAAACTCGTTGGCAATAATATATTCTCTTCCATGACAATAATGACTTGCAGTGAGGATGTCTTCATCATTTATTATAAGCGATCATCGTCTCCCACAATGATAAGAGACTTTTCGCTAGAGAGACTATCTGTATCTTTATATATTGACTTAGTGCCACTGCCAAAGTTGATCGATTTACTTTCTGACAATCCTTTTTAAGGTGCTTGAATATCTACACACCCATCAAACTCCTTTCTTCTTGCGGTTATTTTCCTTCTAATTACCAAATGTCATTGCTGAATCATCATAAACTTTATTACTTTCACCACTTAACCTTCTTTTTCTGAATGTAGAGTACTATTAACTTCTTCAAGATTTATAGTCTCCTTCCCATACATTACAACTTCTTTTAAGTAATTGTAAGAGACCTCGATAGCTTAACTGCCTTGTCCTCGTTTTCAAATTTAACTCTAATTGCTTATAGTTTTGTCATAATATTGAAAATACTATGATGATTAGAAATTTTTGTACCTTCAACCATTTTCATGGTGTGAAATCGCTTCTTAAAGTATTAGATATGCTTTTTGTTTGATATAAATTGTCGAGCCTCTCTCAAAGTTATTTTACCGAATGAATTTTTCCTACATTCCCAAAACATTCTTTGTTAGACATTATAGTATAGCATTCTTGCATTCAATTCTTCCCAATCTTCATCACTCATAATAATAGATTTTCTAGAGTCACTATTAGAAGTAGGGGATGGTTTACCCTTGAAAGCTTTGTGTAGGCCAAATTTATGTCCCTATAATTATTATTACATATTTGATAAGTTAGAGATGGTAAGTAAATTAAAATCATTTTATTATTAATTATAACATATCTGTTATATATATATATATACAATGTAACAACTAAAAAATACAATGTTAATTACATTATTTGTGTGTATTTTATGAATTTTTATTGGTTTAATCACACGTGTTAATAGAATCAATTAACAATTTCAAGTAAAATAGCATTTTACAAATATTATTAATTGTAAAAATTGAAATATTTAAGAAATAAAAGCAACAACTGCATCCTAGCATATTAACTTGCGTTAAAAGTTTTGTTCAACATGATAGTGATATAAAAAGAGAGCCGAAGACGAGTACAAAGTAAAGTCCAAAATTGTATATTTTATAAAATAAGTTGATTCAATCATATAAAGGCCCCATTTTAGATTTAGAATGAAACTCAATAAACTGTTTATTTCATAACTTATGATAAAAATATTATTTGGTAAATTTTGTAAAACCTGCTTATTTCATATTTTTCTCCATTTTCACAACAGTTTTTAAAATTATTTAGGGGTTACTTTTTATAAGCAGCTTATTAAATAAGCTATCATTCCTTTTTAAAGTTCCTATTATAACCTTAATATTTTTTAAAAAATAGTTATGTCTAATTTTTTCATACATTTTAAAATATAAACCATTAGATATCATATTACTTCTATAATCAAATTACCACCACAAATAATATTCATTCTCTCTAGTATCAAAGTTTTGATCCAGTAAATTCATATTTTATATATTTACTTTTATTTTCTATCATAAGATTCAATAAAACTTATATATGATTACGTAAATTCTTTTTAAACTATGAATAATTTCATATGAAAGTTAACCATGACCTTTAAAATTAATTTCATAGCTATGTCTTTTAACATTTCAATCTATTTATTTTTTTTACAATCATGGTATTTATTGCAATAAATTTAATGTGAATGTATTGTGTATTATTTTTTCTTATTTTATTTGGATTATGTATTAGTATGAATTTTTATCATATTTTATGTAACAAATTATGAAGTTCATTATATTTTATTTAATTTTATTTTATTTTCACTTTATATAGTTTTATGTGTTTTAAAAAGGAAAAAAAGGCATGTCTAAACATTATTAAATATACTCCTTAATTTCATAACTATGTCTTTTAACATTTCAATCTATTTATTTTTTTTATAATCATGGTATTTATTGCAATAAATTTAATGTGAATGTAATGTGCATTATTTTTTCTTATTTTATTTGGATTATGTATTAGTATGAATTTTTATCATATTTTATGTAACAAATTATGAAGTTCATTATATTTTATTTAATTGTGTTTTTTTCACTTTATATAGTTTTATGTGTTTTAAAAAGGAAAAAAAGGCATGTCTAAACATTATTAAATATACTCCAAAAAAATAAAAGGTAATTTAAACTTATGTCTATTTTGGTAATCGTATAATAAAAAACCATGTTTGTAATAAAATTTACCAAATGCATGTCAACTGCTTTTTAAACTCACAGAAACCGTAACAATATAGTTTATGAAATACATATACATTTTAATCAGCAGCTTATTGCATCCGCACAGTACAAGCAACTTATTGAATTAGCAACCGTAATCTCAAACTGACTCAAAATCTATACAAAAAAAGGATAATTGGAAAGAGTAATGTAGAAAAATTAGTTTTATTTGATTGGAAATGAGCCTACTAAATTGGGGTATTTTTGTGAGATTATAGTTGATTTCCATTTAGATCTTTTTCAATTTAAATAAAAGTCAAGTTATTTAACTTTTTCTCTTAAGTGGCATATGTAAGAAATTGAGATATAAAATTAGGAAAATGAAAAAGCAAAACTTAAAAAATATCTTAAAATCATAAATTTTTAGACTTCAGGCATTTAACAAACAAAACCCTTAGTCAAACATATGCAATGGCACATAAGCCGTCCCTTACTCTTTGATTGGAACATCCCCATTGCCTATACATTCTTCCACAACAATTTTGAAATATAAATCACTTACGTGATGAAGAAAAAATAATTCATTCAGGGTGTCAAGAGTTCTTTTTTGTTACGAATAGAAGATTCCAGATTGATGCATCAGTTTGTATTTGTTATTCTTAGGTTAGCTTAAGTTATTAAGCGATATATTCTGTGTGTGTGTCAATGTAACAAAATTACAATCCTCATGTTACCAATGGTAACATGACAATTGGTTACTAAATCTGTGTGTATATGTGCATTCTGTGTGTTCTCAGATTTTTTTCTAATCAGTCAGTTGCTAGCTTTGCTAAGCTACCATAAATACAGAACATTGTAATGATCTGGATTATTTTTTCAATATGACAAGTTTTTCTCCAATATTTCTTTTTATTTTCTATGCTTTTCTTTGTATCCAAACACAAAGTTTCAAAGATTAACAATTTTTATAAAAAACGTTTATCATTACGTACGTGATACTAAAAATTTAATTTACTAATTTTTATGATTCTCTGAATTTAGTTAAAGAGTCTTTAGTTCCCTTATTTCCGTGTTACAGTGATAGGAGACGTGGATAAACTAACCAAATAAGAAAGAAAGAATTGAAGAGTGGAGCAATTTGGCCCCAAAAATTAAAAATTATATTTTGTGACTGATTCTTTAACTAATATACTATTCTTGGACAGCTTTATTCGATTAATTGTCATATTAGAATAAATTAAGATTACAATTGCTTAATGGATTTGTAAATTTTGGTTTTACTTAAGCATGTTTACTTTTTTCTTACTATTTTCAAGTTTTATTTTATTTTATGTAGAAAGCTATTGATGTTCCATATACGACCGACTTATGCCCTCTTTCTAAAATAGATTCTAGCATCTCCTCTGAGCTACAATCGGAGCTCCTTAAAGGGAAATTAAACCCAAATCCTTTGCACGCACAACCCGAATTAGTGCCTTTACCTATCTGCTCTTTTTATTTTCAGTCGTCGATCATTTGATTCTGCTGTTATGCAGATAATGAGAAGTTTCTTGAATATTAATTGTAACGTTATGTACTTTCAAAAGATACAAAAAGATGATATATAGAATGAGATAAAACTAAAGTATTGTTAAGAAATTTTATTCCCGTTTATAATAATTTAACATTTATTCTTCTTGGAATAACCAATGCCTTGTTTACGGCAAACACAATGGCCATCAGTATTGCATTTTGGATGGCCTTTCTCAGGAATGCAATGGAGTTTTTGGCAATCCGCGTCAACCTGACAAGCTTGCTGTGTCTGATAAAATGTTTCTCCTATTGTGCCACTGCTGCCAACAGCGGTGGAAGATTGAGCATTCAAGGCCACGTTCCTGGCTTCAACTTCCATCAATTGCCCTGTTGGTTAGCATCAATACCATTCGTTAAATTACTTAGATATATACAATAAAAAATAAATAGCGTGTGTACCCGCGCACGCTTGAGAGGACGTAACAACTTACAAGATACAGTGACCATGAGGGTGACGATCAAAGTTGTTTTGATAGAACTGATATTCTTAGTCCGCATCATCTTTCTCGAAGTAAATTGGATTTAATTATTCGCTGGGAATGGTTTGATAGTCTATGAAGTGAAGAACATGTCAAACTTTGCGGATGTATATATACTGATAAGAAATTCATTATTTATTGCAAGTATTAATTTCTTCCTAATCATAAATGGAAAAAAAAAAATCCAAATTTTGTTGGCACATTAGGTTGTCCAGTAACTGTCAAATTGGGAAGGAAATCATTTGACAAACGATTATATCTGCATTATAATATATGTATCAATTAATAATATATATTGCTTAAAATATTTCTCATTTGTTGTCGTTTGCACAGTGTCACTAAAGGTATATATCAAATAAACGTACTTGTTTACTTCTGATATTATGAACAATGCCCAACATATTTGTGTTGTTAATAGTGGGGTGATGCTGTTTGACCATAAACTTACTCTTTAAACCCATCTTTTAATAGAAAATTGTATTACAAAATTAACATTAAACAAAATTATCAAAAAGGACAAATAATTTAATTAATTAATTAAACTCAACTCTTTGCACCCGCCATAAATCCTAATCCTCTCCTCGAATACTAAACATTAAATTGACTTTTTTTTTTCAATTTTAATATTGGAATTAGTGTAATTCATGGAGTGCTTCTATGGTGTAGATTCATAAGCGATATTTTGCCAGTGGATTCTGTAAGCTTGTAACGTTCAACCTTCATACAAATAGGGCGGCTTATCAAATGGGGGTATTAGATAAACAAATATCTATTTGGGTCATGAAATTAACCAAATTTCTCAAAAAACAAGGAGATATGGCTTTTCAAGTAATGAGCAACATGAATACAAAAATACTAGAAAATGACAACGAAAGAATACGAATGAAGGGAGATGGATTTGGAAGGGATTTGGTACGTTTCGATTGAAAGAAAATAAAACAAAAAATATATAGTTAGGGTTAATTTTGAGATATTGAGAGGTTTATAAAGTAATAATCTAATCTTAAGATTTTTTTTTTTAAATAACCCTTATAAGACTCGAACTCTTGCTCGAGAGATTGTGAGTGCAATGGCTCTCCCACTAAGGTATAAGCCAATTGGTAATGTTAAGAGTTTGATCATAGGTATATTAAGTAAATGGATGAGAAATGAAATGGGTGCAAATAGACTCACTCTTAATAATATCTTACAACAATTTATAAGACATTAATGAAAAGAAGGAAAATCTCAAAGCCAATTAACAAGAAAATATTTTTTCTTAATTCAATTGAAGTCATGACAGATGAGAAATGGAATTAAGACTGTCTTCGTTAGATAGTGATGCATATGGAAAATCACGCACCAAAAAGAAAAATGATCAAAATCCTTTGTTATTTTCAATAATTTAATTAATCGTTTCTCTATCATGTTTTTAAACTCATCAAATATCGGTCTGTCCCTAAAAGTTTAAAAGATTATATCAGAACTCTGTACATAAAAATATATAGGGGAAGGATCCGTGACCCCTTAAAATTAAACAAATTTTTGCACCATTTTTCATCTATGAGTAAAATTGAAGTTGTTAGTAAATAAAATCATCTTAACTAATGAGTGGTTTTGGTGGAAAAAAATTGTTAAAATAACCAATCTATGAATGCCATTTATGTGTTCATATATACTTAATCCAATTCCCCGTCAAATGGAGCAATTAAGAACGAAAGAGCAAAAAACGAGGTATGAAACATGCAACAAGCTGTCATGAGAATTGAGAATATTTACCTTCCAATAGATACACCACAATGGAAATTTCATGCATTTTAAATCTAAATTTTTTCTATTTTCAACTCACACTGAAGGTGGAACAACAAACATCTTTCAGTAGAAATACTAAAACTGAGAGAATTTAATGATGGCCATGGTGCATTTTACTATCACTGGTGGAGAGGTGATACCTGAGATTGAAATGCCAATGTTTGCAACCATTCTTGATTTAAAGGAGAGGATTGAAACAATTTTAGATGTGGATGTATCGAGGCAGACTCTCAACTTCAACAATCAAGTGTTGAAAAATGATCAAACAATTGGTCATTTGAACTTGGGGCCATTTGCTGCACTTGTTCTTGTTGTAACACCCTTGGCTGGACAACCAAAATTCAACATTCTGGTGAAATCCATCAATGAGGAAATTAACTTCAGGGTGAAGGAAACAACATTGGTTGTTGATCTGAAGAGGAAACTTGAGAGGCGCTGTGGCATTTTAATCGAAAAAATTATTCTTCATCGCCTTTCAAAGGAAATGGAGGATGATTTTTCCCTCTCTGCATACTATGTTTGTGAAGGTTCTGAAGTTGAGATGACAATTAAAATTGAACCTCGTTGATTGATATTTCATCGAGAACTTTCGATGGAAACATGTTTTGAATAATTGCCCGCAAAATTAATGCTACTTTTTTATTATTGCATTAATAGTTCTTTATTTATAGGGGATATTCTTCCAAGTAATTAAGATTAATTAAGTCAGGAAAATTCATAGTATGGCTTTTCTAAAGATCTCAGGAAATTAAGAAGAGAAAAAAAAATCTAATTCTAATCGCATTAGTGAAGAATTAGAATTAATTTTTGTTTATCTACTTCTGATCGTGTTGGGGTGGAATGAAGTACCTTTATTTAACTATAAAATTTATTTTGTACACGGCAAAAGGCTCTGTTTTTCTTTTAATAGCTTTGAGGATGAAAACTGACATGTTATTCAGTTTTCTTGAAAATGACATTTCTTTTTTAACCAATTTTTTAAGAACTTAAAAAAAATTATAAAATTAAGGAATAAATTCTTCATATTTATAGAGACCGGGGACATAATTCACATGGATATAGTAAGTCTAGCTTGGGGTAATGAAATTATCCGTGAGGCTAGCAAATGGAGTCCTGAACTGGCTGCTCTAATTGAAAATTGTTACAATTAACAAGCATTGGTAACAAGATGGGAGATGGATTTATTGTAAATTATTTAACTATTTAATTTACATTGAGAAGAAAATTTCAGAAAGCTTCAGTTTAGAATCAATAACTCAAAAAAATTTTTCCCTTGAAAGAAAGTAAAGCCCAAGTTTAGGAGAGTTCTGTTGCTTTGTTTATTTGCTTGGCTGGAAACTTGATATAGAACGTGGAATCTTATGGAAATATGAATAAGTTTTTTCATAAATTGGCCCTGTAGCATAAATTATCTTGTTAGGTCCCTGTGTATTAGTTAACTATTCTTTGTTCCATTATTGGAGCCAGCTTTCTAGTATTCTAGACATTTTAGCAATAATACCTTCTCTGCCAACCTATAAAAAAGCCATAATTTGATATATTAGCATTGCCTTAATTAGAGAATTAACATAAGCTTAAAAATTACCGTTACATGGGGACAATGATATAATGAAGAAGTTGACATCTTCCTCTCTACTTTACATCCATTGCTTAGTGTAAAAGAATAAAGAAAATATCCTAAAAAGCTAGGTGCAGAAGTTGGCTTTATGCCAAAGCTTTACCATGAGTGTTTCTCCCACAGTCACAGAAAACTCAACCAACTTTTACTACAAAAGGAATTAGCAACTATAAGGATTTATTATTATATTTTAGAGGGTTAAATCAATTTCATCTCAAAAACCCTAAATCCTAGTAAAAATCTTCAATGGAATAAAATTCCTGATTTGATCGCATCTACAAACTCACCTGATACAAACAAGATGAGATATGAAAGCATTTTCATCAAACTGAGAAAAAAAAAAAAAAAGACAGAACCTCAACTATTCAAGTTTTGTAAAAGTCGAAAATAGAAAAGATTAAAAAATAAAACCTTAAGAGCATATTGTAAAAGTTGAACACCAAAATAAAATATTAATATTTTCTTAAGAGTTAAAAATTTATAATTTGTCCAACTCCTTAGAAGCATGAACAAGTACAGCCTCACCTCCTTCAAATATATTAAGAAAAAAAAGAAAACAAATGTGATGAATCAATCAAAGCACAAAATGGACCTAGATAAAATTCTAATCTAAAAAGCCTACCAAATATAACTCCTTCCCTCATTGCAGCCTCGACAACTTTTACAGCACGTACGTACGGCATTAGCCCTCTTTAATTTCTCTTTAATAACTTCGTCAATCTTACAAAGAAATTGGGTAATCCTTATGGTTAAAATGCAAAAGCTTAGAAGATGCAACCTAAATTTATCTGTAACAAGAAACAAAACATAATAAAATGAACATGTTCGTTTAAAGATACCTAAACCCTCCTAGTAGATATATAATTGGTGCTTCGATGGACAGACTTCACGATACAACTCATCTAACTGCCAAAATAGTACTTAAGGCTCCTTTTTATTGAAAATGGTGCTAGTTTAAATACTAGAATATATATAAAACTTGAACTTAAAGAATATAAGCAAAACTAGACTCCATGCACAATCCTTCACATAGGAATATATAATAAGCAAATTAAGATAACTTTGTCACAAATAAGCTAAGCATCAAGCTTATTAAAAAAAATTTACTCTCTTATTATCACATCAAATTACTACGGTGGTGGTAAGAGGTCATTGTAATTCAGATCAATGATCTGAATTAGCTTGAGACAATTGTAGAAAACAGGGGAGCGACCCCATAGATCAGCACATAAAATCTTTAATGGCCATGATTTTTGTCTCTACAGAAGGCAAATTTTATTAAGAGTTGTACCATATGGAAATAAACAATGTAATAATGAAAAGAAAGACAAGCAATATACATACATTCAAATGTTGGTGCCCTCAAATTTTTTTTAATATGGATACGCTCTTAAATTGTGTAGTTTAAAAAGATTATTTTAAAATAAACTATAAAAAAAATGTGCGATTTAAGATAATTAGAAACTAAATTTCTTAAACCTCATGATTTAAAAACATGTCATGAGAAAATAATGAAAGCATCTACGCTAGAGAGCAAGAAGGACTACACGCACACACACGAGAGTTATATTTTGTCAAATAAATGTAAAACATGACCAAGAGGAGGAATCAATTAAGGGAATTAAATCATCAAGCAACTTACAGTTTTGAGAAAATAATCCCCAGTTCCATCTTCCTGAAAAGCCTTGGTTACAAGCTCACTGATCATTCTGTCTCCATGTACTAATTTTGTGGCAACTTTAATAAAAAAAAAATTAATAAACTGAGACATGTAAGTGTCTCAAATTAAATCATCTTAACATATCAGTGCCATCTAGTTGAGGTGGTAAAATTTATTGTGTTGGAAACAAGATGTTTGGAGTTTAAATCTGTTCACATAGGTCCCTGAGGAGATTCAAGTAAAGTTTAGTCACTCACTTGGTTCTTCGACACCAAATTGAATGTCTTTTGCAGCATAGCTTCTGATAGAGCTCAGTCTACTATCAATCTATTGCAGTTTCAGAAATTTTTATTTGATTTAATGACTCTTTGAAATAGAGAACCCTCAAAGAAATTAAAAGGACACTCAAAAAATAAAAACGACTAAATAATAAAAAAAAAATGGCAACAACTGATTAATAGACTACAATTTAAAAGGCTTTTTGAAAAAATGTTTAACCTGATTTTGGAGGCTAACTGGACCATTGTTCTTGTGGGTTTAAAGAACACAGTGCGGGTCAGATTTGTATAAAGCGTTTTACTTGCTCAACAATATGAACAGATGGTATCGAATGGGCTACTTGCTCGCCAAGGCTTTTAAAAACCTATGTTGGTCCTTGGATTGGGCTTCAGTTGAACTTTTTGGGCCTGTTTGCCAAGGGTTGACAGTTTTTTAATTGTATTTCTTGTGGAAAGAGATATCACACAAAAGCACACACCCAGTAATGTGCGTGGTTCGAGTATGGGACCTCTGATGGCGAACACAAATATTGGCGTAAAGAAACAATTTTTTACAGCAAAAATAATAGGGTAAAAAAATAGTGATATGCAAGCCATTTTCATACATGCAAATTTATGCTCTGTATAGTACAAGTCATGAGGAATGAGAGAATACTTACCTTCCAAAACATATCAACATAGTGAACCTAACATGCATTTTAAGTCCACTCTTTCCTTTTAAATTACACCCATCATATTATATATTTTGCTTATAATTTTCCAAGTGATATTGACACAAAGAAATTAAAGCAATTGGAAGAAGCTTGTTAATTAGTTGAATTTTGCTGTGATTTTATCATGGCAACGGTGCTTCTCAAGATTGTTGGTGGGGAGGTGATACCTGAGATCGAAATGCTCGAGTCTGCAACTGTTCTTGACTTGAAAGAGAAGATTGAAACAATACTCAATGTGGGTGTAGCGAGACAAACTCTTAAGTTTAAAAATCAAGTGCTGATGAATGATCAAACTATTGGTCATTGGAACTTTGAACAATATGCTTCAATTGTTCTGTGTGTCAAGCCACTGTCTGGACATCCAAAATTCAACATTTCGGTGGAAAACAACTATGGTGAGAAAATTATTCAAAAAGTGAGGGAAAATACTTTGGTTGATGAAGTGAAAGGGAGACTTGACAAGGAATGGTTCTTTTCAAGCTCATGGGTGACTCTTAAGCATCTTTCTGTGGAAATGGATGATGACTTCCCCCTCTCTGCATACTATGTTTCTGAGGGTTCTAAGATTGAAGCCACATATGACTTTAAATGAACTTCGTTCATTTAAATAGGAGTTAAACTTAGTATTGATAAAAAAAAAAATTAGCAATAATAATAGAGGAGGTTATTTTATAGGGTTTTATTATGAGAAATATGCACTGAATAATTGCCTTTCTCCGGGGCAAGTTGCTATGCTATGAAGTTTATATACATTATTTAAAGTTTGATTTTGTATTACTTTAAATTGATATGTATTGATATTATATATGATTATAAGTTGTGACCTTAACTTTTAACTTTATTGATACATTATTTTGTTTAATGTATTTCTTACAAGTTGAATCAACAACGGTCATATGTAAAATAAGTACTCCGAGCAACCAACCGGACTCCGCCGCTTGTTGGAGATACGTGAGAAAGCAAGTGAAATTCCTATTTACCCTAACTTAGGGTGAAAACAAGTTTGATGCCAGGGTCCAGTCCTCTCAAGTCTCAAGGAATGGCAGTTACAACAAGTTTCAACATAAGTTAAAACAATCGTTTTATAGATGCTAATTACTGTTGATTTACATTTAGATTAGGTAGCTTAGAAAGTTATGAATGGACAAAAACTGAGCTAGAATAATTTAGACTCTATTCGCTTCAAGGAAAAAAAAAATTTCTTGCAGATTGTAACATAACATGACTCACTGTTGATACAACTAGGGAATTACCAAGTGCAAATGCTAAAATTAAAACCAAAAAACGAAAAAAAAAAACATTGGAGTTCCTTTTTTGTCTTTTTTTTTCTCACTACATATTTTTATGATACTGACGTCCTCATAAGGTAATTATGAATGTTATGCCTTATTCATTTTGTTTTACTTATAGATTGACAAATTAAAATGTTAAAATCATACAAACAATAACCTTCAAATACAAACTCCACCAGACCAAATGGATCAGACACAGGATTCAGATATTAATTCTGACTTTATTTAGCTATTTGCATAATGTTTACAAAAGCATTGGGGTTGAAAGAGAGATGTAAATGTTATTGATATAAATAGGCAATTAGCACTAGCAACCCCAAATGGAAAGGCAACCAGGCTTTTCACAGAGCCTTGTCGCTCCCAACTCCACTAACTTTAATTTATTTGTTAACGCAAAAGGTATTAAAAGCAGCATCTCTGCAGCTGGGGAAACTATACCCAAGCCCACAAAATCTTCCTGTGTACTCTGCTCTCACCTGACTCAACTCGTTATTTCCTACAACCATCATAACATGTATATGTATGTCATATGCCATATACAAACATAAATACGTGGATGCAAGAACTTGATCATGGCAAATCAAAGGTGACGTTATATTTCTCTACAAACTAGATATTACAAAGAGAATTTATGAAAACGAAATCAATCCTTTTGTGAAAAATCTCATTTTAATTAGGAATCACAAAACAAGTGTAAGACTAAAAAATTAACTCAAAAGTTAGGGTTTATTTGATCTCATTCTAGTTAGGGTTTATTTAGTATCATGCAAGATCTTTGCTTTATTTATAGAGAGATTGCCAATTTCTTCTCTACTATATTCAATATATACCATTTACCTTCTTTATTTTTTTAATAGCCAATAACCCTCATAAATTTACAATATTATCCTTATTTTAAAATACACTTTTATTCTATTTATTATAAATTAAATAAATCACATGAATAGAAATTAAAATAAAAAATTAAACATTAACAATAAGAAATATATGTTTTATTGTGAATAAAAAATTATTATAAAATACTTTTCTTGTACTTTTTTATTTTATAAATATTTTCTTATGATAAATATATAAGAAATTTATTATAAAATGATAAAAATATAAAAAATTATTATAAGAAACTTGAATGATAAATAATAAATTTTTTTGTTCTTTTTACATTTAATTTTAAAATATTTTAAAATATCTATTATAAGAAAATATTTATAAAATAAAAAAGCACAAGAAAAATATTTTATAATAATTTTTGTTCACAATAAAACATATATTTCTTATTTTTAATACTTAATTTTATTTAATTTTATTCATATGATTTATTTAATTTATAATAAATAGAATAAAAATGTATTTGAAAATAAGGGTAATATTATAAACTCATGCTGTCAGGAGGGTTATTGGTTATTAAAAAAATAGCAGGAAGATAAATGATATATATTGAATATAATAAGGGGGAAATTGGCAATCTCCCATTTATTTACTTGATCTAAAATTGAAAATGAAGGGGAAAAAATCAACCCAACAATTAGAGAAAAATGGATGATATTTTTACCTACGAAAAGAACAAGTAGCAAAATATATACAGCCAAAGCATGGAAAAGCTTCATGTTTTTTCTTGGTGTTGAAGGGTGCTCTATTAAAATGTCTGAGGATTTTGATTAAGAAACTGATGAAAAAAATGGACTAGTGTGAGTTCCTTATGTTCCTTATATAAGTTTTCAACTTTCTAATAAAAAAAAAGGGTTATAACAAGGTGACCTTTCCAGCTAAAATATTATTATTTATATAAGTAAAGTGATATGAAAATAATGGTTGTAAATAACAAGGTGACCTTTTCCGATAAAAAAATTAGTTTATTAGTAAGTTTGATATTATTATTTTAATTCACATCTTGCCGATTCTATTTTTGAAAGCATATATAGCTTGCTTAGTAATTAAAGTTTGGGAAATTTACATCAATAACCTAAAATATTTTGTTTTTTCACAAATAACCTTTGGAGATTTTACCTATCATAATTAGCCAAACATAAAGTTATAGGACAAAATTACCCCTATCATCTTCACTCGTCCCTAGCCAAAATTCTCTCAAAGTTCTTCGAGTTTTTCACAGTTCTTCGAGTCTCTCACAGTTCTTCGAGTGATTTACGATCTCAGTCTCCCATCGATTAACGGAAAGCGTAATCTTGTAAGTCAGACATTTAAAATTTTTTTTTTTTTTTTCGAAATGGGTGCTTGCCGTGCGGTGCCGCGTGATTCTGGAAGTTTTGTGCGACGGGCTGCATGTCGTACTTGGGTTACAATTTCTGAAATTTGGTGCGACGGTATGCCTGTCGCATAATTTTTGTGCGACAAGTTGTCTGTCGCATCTGTTGCATTTTCTGAAATTTGGTGCGATGGGTGCACGTCGCATATGTTTTGTGCTGACGGGTTGCTCGTCGCACCAAATTGCTTGTTTGTTACATTATGTTATAATAATTTTTTAATTTATGATAGATTTGTTTAATTTTTAAATTATATAATTATAATTTAATAATGTTATATTTGTTACAGAAATATGGCAGATTCTAAGCTTAGTGAGACAGGCAGGCTGTCTCACCAAGCTTGGTGAGACATGATTCAAAGCAAAGATAAAGGACCCTAGAACAAGGAAATACCATTTTTCAATTGTCTCAACAATTCAATCCAATCCAAAAATCGATTCGATTCGAAACGAGACAAACAAAAAAGGGGCTTGAGACCGCTCAAAAAGGTAAATGGAAAGGCCTAAGGATTTTCGGCTGGGCTTTGAAACTTATCTAACTTGAGTTATGAGAGTATGAATCCTTTTTTTTTGTTTCTTTTTCATTTGAAAAAGAAACAAAAAAAAGAATAACGTAAATCTCTAATGTCTCACCAAGCCTGTCTCACCAACTGTCTGTCACACCAAAAATATAAACCCTAATGCTCGACGACATATAAACAGCAAACGATACACCACAGAAATTCATAACACTTATATAAATATTTAATACAATTATATTACCCTACACACGGCTGGGTAAACAAACGGTTGGGTATGAATGTATCGTGTGCTGGCTCTGATCTTTAGTTGTAGGGAATGGTGTTTGCAGGACGGACGATGAAACTTTATATGTAAGGGAATAAAAATTTAATATAGAGGATAATTAAGGATATGTGAGTTTTGATTGGCTATATTTGATAGAATATAAAGTGAAAGGTTAATTTTGAAATTCAGAAATTGAGTCTGGCTATTTATGTAAATTTCCCTTAAAGTTTACTAGAGTTTGAATCATAGATTGACTTCACGGGTCAAGTTAAGAGATTTTATCAACTGAATTAGCTAATAACCGAATGAATTGATGCAAATTCTTTAAACAATAATTATGTACTTCGTGATATCTTAAGAGATTTCATTCTAAGTGTTGTGTCAATATTCTTTATCAGATAATAATTTTAAAGTTTTCACCATGGTTGGTCTTCAATAATTTTCTATGATCACAACCTTTTGGAGAAGGATGAGACTAATTGAACTTATTAAACTATTTATAAAACTCATTTTTAAATAAAGTCCCTTTTTAAATTTCTAGAAGCTCACCTAAATACTCAATATAGTCTTAATTAACAAAATTATTATTATAACAATATTTTTACTAATTAAAACCACAACTCATGTATAAAATCTGTTTATTAAATGTTTAGATTTATTTAATAGGACACTAAAATGTTGTTTAATTAGTTATTTTAAATCAAACAATACAAGATTATTATTAACTTCATCATTTTTGTTTGGTTATTTTTAACCGAGCAAATGGATTATTTATAATTGGGATATTATTATTTTTCCACCTAAGTTATTCTGACATATCAAGTCAATACCATGGTTTGTAAAAACCAGTATTTGACTACTAAACATTTATACTATTATCATTTTACCACAATTCCGTTAACTAGTTAAAAATTTTATTGACGTCACAAGGGCATATTGGCCATTTCTCGTGATTACAAAATATTGCGATTTGCAATTGTAAAATAACAAGCCATTAGTCATGTATTATAAGGGCATTTTGGACATTTCCTCTCTCTCTCTCTCTTTATTTTCTCTCATCCGATCAGATCAAGAATCGAAGGCCATGGAGATTCAAGAAAAGTTTCTCAAGTTTAAGTATCACATAATATTAGCCCTAGTTACGTCTATCGGACTCATCTCGATCATCGTCCTAGCACCAAGGTTCCTCACCATCTTAGCCTACTTTTGGTTGTTGTTTCTCTCAACGGCTCTCTTTCTTATCACGGTCCTCTTCTTGGCAAAACCACGGTCCCGCTTCTACTCGATTCTTCTCCTTCGGTGAAGGCCTTTTTGATTATGTTGCTGGCCATTTGGACTTTCTTGTAGTTGGTAGAGTGTGAACTGTAGATTCTGGGAAAAATAATAATATTATTACCATTGCAAATACTTAAACTTTATCCTCTTTTATTTATTTATTTACTTTTTATCTTCATATATTATAATATTATATCGTTTATTTATTTACTTTTATTTATTTTTAATTTAATTCAATTTTTTTACTTTAAATTATGTATTTATTTATTTACCCATCTTCAAACTCTTTACTCCTGTTTTTACATTAGTATAACACAACGCCATTTAAAAATTCTTAATCTTCGAAAAAGGGGAAAGGAAAAATTCAATGTTTACTAAAAATGTAAAAGTACACTTTCGATTTATGCTCTAACTATTTTAGTCGTCCACGTATGCCCTCAAAATCTTCTCATCCTCTACATAGATTCCTCAAGTGTTATAAAAGAAGCACTCTAGCAAAGAAAATTAACTGGAAGCATTACAATATTTATTCATAATAAGGTTATCTTTATATAGGTATTACATCAACAAACTCAGCAAAATAATAGGAAATAATAAGCCATTTTTCTGCAAGTATTGTAGTCACTCTTCACTATTGTAACTAAGTCTTAAAGACCGGGTAAATAGTAATATTACTAACTAATTCTCTAAAGACTAAGTCAGCATAAGTATTTTATTGGCGGACTAAGGAATTTCCAACAATGCCTCCCTTTAAACTGATGTTGTAAACATTCAGTTTAAAATTTAAATTTATACAAAACCCTCCCTCAAGTTGAATCCTCCAGTTTGCAAACTCCAAGTAACGTTCTCAACTTTAAAAAACTAGCCAATTTGAGGGGTTTAGTAAAGATATCAACAACCTGATCTTCACTCTTACAGTAGATGAGATTAATTTCTTGATTATTTGTAAGATCCCTCAGGAAATGATACTTGACATCTATATGCTTGCTTCGACTATGTAGAACAGGATTTCTTGAGAGCTTTATTGCTGAATTGTTGTCACAATAAATTGTAGTGGCTTTCTCTTGCTTGAAATGTAGTTCCTCAAGTAATTTTTTTAACCAAATAGCTTGACAAGCACAGGCCGTTGCAGCAACAAATTCAGCTTCCGTGGTTGATAACATAATAATTGGCTGCTTCTTTGATGACCATGAAACAGCTGCTGAACCCATAATAAACACATATCCGGATGTGCTTCTTCTATCATCCAAGTCTCTAGCATAATCACTGTCTGTGAAGCCATGAAAATCTTATTTTTCACTCTTTTTGTAGAAGAGCTCAAAATTAGCGATACCTTGCAAGTAACGAAAGATTCTCTTGACAACTAGAAGATGCATCTCCGTTGGATTCTCCATGTACCTACTAACAAGACTTACAACATACATTATATCAGGTTTTGTTAAAGTCAAGTACATTAAGCTTCCCACAATTTGCTTATAAAGAGTGCTGTCCACCTTCTTTCCATTAGGATCCTTCCAAAGCTTCAAACCACACTCAACTGGTGTAGTAACAGCATTGCAATTCTTCATCTGAAACCTATCTAGGATCTCTCGCACATATTTCTTTTGTGAAACAAAGATTCCAACAAGAGATTGTTTAACTTCTATACCCAGAAAATAATGCAGCAAACCAAGATCAGACATATCGAATTCAAGGGTCATAGATTTCTTGAATTTTTCAAACATGGCTTTATCATTTCCTGTATAAATTAGATCATCTACATATAAGCATACCATAAGCATTTTTCCCTCATCACCTGTTTTTGTGTACAGAGTATACTCATATGGGCATTTTCGAAAACCTTCCTTCAAGAAATAAGGGTCTATACGACTATACCAAGCTCGGCGTGCTTGTTTTAGTCCATATAGAGCTTTTTTAAGTTTATAAACTTTATGCTCATTGCCTAATTGCACATAACCAGGAGTTTGATCAATAAATACCTTTTCTTGTAAGTCTCCATGTAAGAACGCTGATTTTACATCCAATTGAAAAACAGGCCATGAATTTTGTGCCGCTAAGGCAATAATCAATCTGATTGTATCGTGTCTTGCAACGAGGCAAATATTTCTTTATAATCGACACCAAACTCTTGCTTATAGCCTTTAGCTACTAGCCGAGCCTTGTATTTGTCAATATTGCCATTCTCCTTCAATTTTGTCTTGTATACCCACTTAACACCAATTGTTTTATGTCCATCTGGAAGGTCAGTCAGCTCCCATGTGTTATTTCGTTCAATGGCTTCAATTTCATCATCCATAGCTTTCTTCCATTTTGATTCTTTAACTGCTTCATTGAATGTGTAGGATCACTATCTGCAAACAAAGCAAAATGTGTAAGTGGCTCCTCACATTGATCAATTCCAGTCACTTCATAATCCATCATCCATGCTGGTCTTTTTCGAACACGACTTGTCCGAGCTGCTGCTTCTACTTGTTCTGAAGTTGCAAGTGCGATAAAACTTCATTTTAAGGATTTTCAAAAACAACACTGTTGGAACTTGCTGCAGTTGAGGTCTGCTATGTGTTCTCATCATTTTCACCATCAAAATCAAGCTGGAATTTGTTCACCAAAAGTCAATTTTTTCCACGGCCAGGTTTGATCTTCATAAAAATAACGTCACGACTAATGATAATTTTCTTAGTATTAAGATTGTAAAGCTTATAAGCTTTTGATTGTTCACTAACACCAAGAAAAATGCATTTTTCCTTTTGTCATCCGACTTTTTCTCTTCGTGTCCGAAATATGAGCATAGGCAACACATCCAAAAATTCGAAATGATCTACTCATTGGTCTTCGTCCGCTCCATGCCTCCTCGGGGTCATGTTTTGAACAACAAGTGTAGGACTTCTATTCAGAATATGAATGCTCCAGTTGATCGCTTGAGCTAGAAATTCTTTGGAATCTCGCTTTTTGTCAAAAGGCTTCGTACCATATTAAAATGGTTCCATTTTTCTCTTACAAACTCCATTTTGTTGAGGTGAATACACTGCTGTAAGTTGTCTTTTGATTCCATGATTCTCACAAAATTTTCAAATTCATGTGAGTTGTATTCTCCTCCACGATCGGTCATGGAGAGCTTTTATTGGGCTTCCAATTTCTTTCTCAACAAGTATTTTATAGCTTTGAAAAGTCGCCGAGCCTCCGATTTTCTCCGCAAAAAATAAACCCATGTTTTCTACTATAATCATCAACAAAGGTAATTATGTATCTTTTGCCTCCATTAGAAGATGGATTTATTGGTCCACACAGTCGGAATGCACCAATTCCAGGTGTCTTTTAGCTCTCCAAGATTTTCCTTTCGGAAAGGTTCACGATGTTGTTTGCTAACAACATACTCTTCATAAACTTGAGAAAAGCTTGAGATTTCGGGAAGGCCAATCACCATATTTTTTCATTGCAGCGTTTTTAATCCACCAAAACTTAAATGCCCGTATCGAAAATGCCATAACCATGTCTGTGTCTTTCATTTTCTTGAGAAGCATGAGTGGGTAGTGTTGTGGAGGTTGAGCGGGAACATTCGGTTTTCTGTCATATTGATTTGAGCAATTAAGCCTAATTTTTTATCTTCAATTCTGCAAACTCCATCTTTAATAGAGATTTCATATCCCTTTTCTTAAAGTCGACCAACACTTAGCAAATTTGTTTTTAAATCCGGAACAAAAGAACATCGGAGATAGTTTGAATAGAGTTTCTCCGGTTTGGATTGATACCTTTCCTTTTCCCATAACAGAGACTTTTGAATTATCGCCAAACTTCACACTATCACGAAAGGATTCATCCAAATAAGAGAATGCAGACTTGTCTCCACACATATGATTGCTGCAACCTGTGTCTAAATACCACAGATTTTGGTGAGTATCCTGCTTAGCATGACAAACCATCAACAAAGATACCCCTTCATTCTTCTCCATAAAATTTGACTTTTCACCACCATGTCCTTTATACATATTAGTTCGGCATTCTGATCGATAATGGCCAAACTTGTGACAGCGAAAACATTCAACATGTGATTTGTCTTTGAACTTTAGTTTATTCCCATTTGAAATACGACCATCACGACCCCTTCTTTTTCTTGGAGATCATCATATTTTTCTTCGGACTTACATTGTGTGTTTTGCCTTTCCCACCACCTTTTCCATGCCCAATTGCATTTGAATTTGAAATTACTGATTTCAACGCTTGTTCTTCTTTGTCTTCTTGAAATATCTTTTGCTCATGAACGAGCAATGAATTTTGCAACTCATCTATTGAAAGAGTGTCAATATCTTTAGACTCTTCAATAGAACAAATCATAAAATTAAACTTTGGTGTCATAGAACGAAGAATCTTTTTAATGATAGTGACATCCTCGAGCTTCTCACCATGAATCCGCATCTTGTTAGCAACTATCATTGTCCTAGAAAAATATTCTGCAACTGATTCTCCTGACTTCATTTGAAGAACCTCGAACTCTTGACGAAGAGCTTGAAGTTGAACACGCTTGGCCCTTGCATTACCTTGATACTTCTTCTTCATGGAGTCCCAAATCTGCTTAGAAGTGTCCTTGCAAAGAATTGTTTCCAAGATTGCACGATCAATTTCTTGAAAAAGGTAATTCTTTGCCTTCAAATCCTTTAGCTTAAGTGCTTCAAACTCTATCCTTTGTGCCTCTGTCAACACTGCTCCTGCTGCTGGTTCTGCTACTCCAGAATCAACCACTTGCCAATACTTTTTGGACCTCATAAAGTTCTCCATCAGCATACTCCAATGATCATAGTGACCATCAAAACGAGGAATAGCTGGTTGCACAAAGTTTTCAGAAGCCATAAATAAAGTTTGTTGCTACTGCAATAAAAGAAATTTGTTGCTACTGCACACTATTTCTCTCTCACTGGCTCTGATACCACTGTTATAAAAGAAGCACTCTAGCAAAGAAAATTAACTGGAAGCATTACAATATTTATTCATAATAAGGTTGCCTTTATATAGGTATTACATCAACAAACTCAGCAAAATAATAGGAAACAATAAGCCATTTTCCTGCAAGTATTGTAGCCACTCTTCACTACTGTAACTAAGTCCTAAAGACCAGGTAAATAGTAACATTGCTAACTAATTCTCTAAAGACTAAGTCAGCATAAGTATTTTATTGGCGGACTAAGGAATTTCCAACATCAAGGAATTTAAATCTTTTAAAATTAGAATAAAATATTTTCTCTTGATTGGAACGAAATAAAGATTAAAAATTATGTTTTCATTCTAAGAAAGTACCTTTTTTTTTAAAAGAAAAAAGCAACATATTAAAGATTGATGGGTTATGGGAATTTTGTTTTTTTTC
The DNA here is from genome assembly GCA_025617385.1 of Murraya koenigii. Taxonomy (NCBI): domain Eukaryota; kingdom Viridiplantae; phylum Streptophyta; class Magnoliopsida; order Sapindales; family Rutaceae; genus Murraya; species Murraya koenigii. Next base: position 6,632,289 of record CM046815.1, on the reverse strand, counting down.
GTACTTTTTAATTGCCTTATGAATTATAAGGGCATTTTACATTTAGGGGTAAAATTGACTTGTTATTTATTTTCTGTTAAATACTAATTGAATTTTAATGGAATTGTGGTAAAATGATAACAATATAAATATTTAGTAGTCAAATGCTGTTTTTTACAAACCATGGTACTAACTTAATATGTCAGAATAACTTAGGTGGGAAAATGATAATATCCCTTTATAATTTTATGACTTAAAAACATTTGAACTTCTAATAATATCTATTAATCAAAATGTGTTGATGATGCCTTGTTTGGGTTGACATCGAAATGCCAAAAATCTTGGTAAAATGTTTTGAAAATCTATTTATTTATTTATTTTTCATTTTGGCAGTAGGTTCTAGGAGCAAGTGACGGATTGGTCTCTAAAACGTCTTATAAAATAATGCACCACATAATTAATAACACTTTTAGAGTTCTTTTGATATAGACAATTATCTCCTTACTTTTTTTCTTTAATTTATTGAACATGGCCTTTACAAACTTGGTTGTCTTGACGTTTCTTTCACTGTTTGAGTATGCTGTCTGTGTTGCACTTGGTGGTGTGGTGGCAATGGTTAAAGATTGAGACCCAACAATAAGTTCTCATTCCAATTATGACTAGTGATGCTTGACGCACACTATAAAATTTGTCTAGCTAACTTCAACAGATGTTGATACATCACTTTGAAAGCCATTGAATCAAATATATTCACCATAAAATAAAACCTTCAATTTGTTGTTATGATATTAAAAATGACAGTGCAATGGTTTTAAGACGCATTGTAACATTTTCCTTAAGACTTTGTCTTATTAATAATGATCTTGTTCTGGCTAAACATGGCAATTTTTTTTTCTTTTAATGTGTATACATGCATGCATGAAAACATCTTGCTATATTATAGTTTCATGGTGTTATCGATCAATAAATCATCATCAGTATACATTTTAACCATTAACAGAAACTCAATAGACCAAATGGAAACAGAATTCAGATATTATAAGTTCTGAATTTATTTATTATATAATTATGTTTTACGTGAGATGTAGCTAGAGAGAATTATATAATTATTAGCAACCCGAAAGGCAAAGGCAAGCTACCTTTCCACAAAGTCCTCTCGCAATTCCACTAACGTTAATTTATTTTTTGACACAAAAGGTATTACATGCAGCCTTTTTGCAATTGGGGAAACTATACGCAAGCCACAAAGTTTTCCTGTGTACGTTGCTAGTTTTCCTGTGTACGCTGCTGTGCCTGTCACCATCTCATTCTCCCTACAATCATCATAAAATATATATAAATCATGAGCACCGATATTTGGGGAGAAAAAATTTGACATAACAATAATAAAAGAATAGAAACTCGTTTAATGCTGTATTTTGATATTAGTGTCTATTTAGTTCATATATTTTGAAAAATATCTTAAAATATAATTGTCGTTAAATTAATGACACTCTCACAATTATTTTTTTTTTACTTTTACAATAATACTCTTTTATAATATCCTTGCCGTTAAATTAGTGACACTCTCATAGTTTTTTTTTTACAATAATATTTCTCTTTTTGGGACATTAATAAAAAAATAAATTATCAAACTAACTCCAAAAATAAGATAAATATAAATGCAACAATATCTATATTTTGTTTGCCGTTAAATTAGTGACACTCTCACAATTATTTTTTTTTCTAATAATATTTCTCTTTTTGGGACATTAATAAAAAATTAAATTATCGAACTAACTCCAAAAATAAGATAAATATAAATGCAACAATATCTATATTTTGTTTTTATTTTTATTTTTTGGATTAATTTGGTAATTTTAATTAGTTAAATTTTTATTAATGTCCCAATAAAAATAAACATTATTGTAAAAGGATATTTAAATTTTTATTATTGTTTTTTTTTATATTTTATAAGAATTTTGAAGGGGTGTAAGAAGCTCCACTCTAATCACAAATAGAAGCCGTGCCTTGGACTAATGGAATGCAGAGCTCATTAACCTTAAAGGCCTTAGACAAACCCAACATGCTTTAAAGTGATAATTAAGATGTAAAACAAGATCACTCTTATCACTTAAGCATGTTGGGTTTATTATATATACGTGTAAAGCCAAAAAATTTTCAAGTTAAATATATTGCACTTCATCTAAACGTAAAACCTTTTACTTGGGGAAAAAAATAAATAACTAACCGTGTACTAAAATGAAACTAACCTCAAGATGACAGACATCGAGCTATTAGCCTATTACAACATGTGTTGAAAATGAAAAAAAAAATTATAATAATAATTAAGATGCAACACGGATGGACTAATACAACTTATTCTGAGAAAGAAGTAAGAGGACTCAACAAAATCTGAGACCAAAAGAAAGTAGGATAGCTACTAATTATATGAAGTCGGGCAAAGTAGTTGACAATAGACGAGGCGAAATTGAAATAGATAGTCCTAGGCCAAATAATGTTAAAAATAATAAACTTGTTTACAAAATCATAAGTTGTTGAGTTGTACATGGCCCTCCATTATCATGCTCCTGTTGGAAAAATATGCTCTTTAAAGCATATTTATATTTATTGTAATAAATAATATTTCTAATTAATAAAATAAAAAAAGTATTTTATTCATATATCTTTATTACATTAATATTTTGAGTAAAGTCCATTTAATCATATTATATGTATTTATCGCGATCACTATGTGGATTCGCGAGAAGACATAAATACAAGTTATCTTATGATTAAATAAAATAAGTTCATGATTGATAAATAAAGTTGGGCACTTTATTTAGGTATAGATCGTAATAAATTCATTGAGTGATTTATCTTAATCATGTATGAATTTATTGATGTAGTATGTCTACATTGAATCGGATTACATATGAGATTTAATTAACCTAGTAATAAGCTATCGGACTTATTAAATCTCATAGGCATTGATTCTTGTAATCTTAATCTTGAGTTAGTTATGATTTCATGATTGTTGTTGTTATTTCATTTGAGTTACCAATGGGCATGACATATACATGTAGTCTAGATTACCCGGTATCTTGGTGGGAGCAATTACAAGTATTGAAATTGTCGATTAACAATATAGAATTTGTACGACACATCTCTTGATGGGTTTTAGTATTGATCATAGAATTCTCCGGCGGAGTGTCTTAATATAAATAAGTATGTTGAAAATGATCATTAGAAAACCGATGAAGTATCAAGGAAAAGATGTAATTAAATTGATTGGACGATTGAGATATCAATTTAAATTAACGATGTGGTACAAAGGATTGTGCGATAAAGAAATCAATGTGGCTTGGGTGAATTATATTCGAGCATACAATTATGGAGGTCGATTCTAATCTTATAGTGGAGTATAATTGGAATTAAATAATTATATTTGTTTAATTACAAATTTAATTATTATAGCCACTATTGTATGTTCCCAAATGATCCCCCGGGTTAGCTCATTTAATTGACAATACCATCACTGGACCCAAAAGCAAGAAAAACTGGCATATTAGATGAAAATTATAATTATAATATTTGTTAAGGCCTAGTATGTTATATTAAAGTGTAAATGCGAGCTTGTAGTGTTTCTACAGGTGGTCTCCTAGTTTGTTACACATTCCTTCCACTTTTAGGTAAGTGGAGAGATAGTTAAAAGAGGAATTCTATTTTAAATAGAAATCCTAATCCTAACAAACTAGGGTTTTTCATAAGATATTATAAAAGGGGCTTTATACTCTTAAATTGAGAGAGAAGAAGAGAACCCCCAGGGTTTTTAAGAAAAATAAAGAAGACATCTAAGAGGTGCTAGTTACAATTTGGGAAGTGGTGAAACAGACGCCCACACGTCCAGTGTTGATCAAACTTGAGTCATAGCTCGGAAGATCGTTTGGAGGCGAATTTACAACTCTCAATTGTTCATCTTCTCAAAACATCAAGGTATGAATTTCTAGATTACTTAATTCTTATATGTTGTATGAGATCGGTCCTAAAAGGTTTTAATTTAAAAATTAAAAAACCTAATTTATTTTTCCTTCAATTGGTATCAGAGCCATCTCATAATAATATATAAGAATTATGTAAGAAATCTATCTTGTTAATTATGCATTAGAGTGGCACAATTTATTTAGATATATATTATGTGTTAATATATGAATAAAGCATGTTTGGATTGTCTCAATTCGTGGTTAGAAATTTGTTTGTATTTTATTTTGGATTTGTAACAAAAAGGGTGGTTTATTATCACCATGTTTCTTTTTTTGATTTAATTTTATATTTCAAAATTTTTGAAAGTCAATGGGGATTGTAATCTGTAAAATAAATTCAAAACATCAAGATTTCGACAAGAATGCATAAAACCAGCAAAACCGATTGCAGTGAGGACTCCGCATGGCATGCAGCGACCTACTCGCCTGCGCAGGCTAAGCGCCATGACAAGCAGACATGCGCGCAGCGAGAACCTCGCGAGCTACCCACGCAGCGAGCTCGCTGCAGCAGGCGGCAGCGCTCGAGGGCGGCAGGCAGAAGCATCGGCGTTAGCACGCAGTAGCCACGGCGGCAGATTGCCCGCTTGGCTCGCGCGAGCTACAACTCACGCGGACAGCAGCAGAACTGGAGAAGAGGCGCAGGCAGCTCGCGACGGCAGCAGCAGCGGCAGTCCTCGCTCGGAACGGCAACGATCCGGTGTCCAGCACGGCAGGGCGTTTTGACCGTTGACTCTTACCGTTGACCATTGACCGTTGACCGTTGAACGTTGACCAAAGTTGACCCGAGACCTCCCAAAGGTTTTTTGACGTTCCGGATTCATTCGTGCATTCAGAATCTCCAAATTCTCACTCGATTTCTGAGATATGGCAAATGGTGGTATGATGTCATTTCAAGTTCCACAATTGAAAGGGAGCAAATTTGACAATTGGAGCATCAAAATGAAGGCTCTATTGGGTGCACACAATGTGTGGGAAGTCGTGGAAAAGGGCTTTATAGTATCAGAAGATGAAGGTACTTTAACTGCGGCACAAAAGGAGAATTTGAAAGACTTAAAGAAGAAAGAGAACAAAGCAAATTATCTCATCTTTCAATCATTAGATGAAGATGCTTTTGAAAAGATCGTTGGCGCAACATCCTCAAAGGAAGCGTGGGAGAAGTTAGAAACCTCTTACAAAGGAGCGGAATAAGTTAAGAAAGTCCGTCTTCAAACACTAAGAGGTGAATTTGAGTCCTTACACATGAAAGTATCAGAATCAATTTTTGATTACTTTATTAGAGTTGTGACTGTTGCTAATAAATTAAAAAGAAATGATGAAGAGTTGAGAGAACTAAAGATTATTTAGAAAATACTTCGATCAGTAGATTCCAAGTTTGATCACATTGTAGTAACAATAGAGGAGACTAAAGATTTGGAGCTATGACGATTGAGCAACTTCAATGAAGGTTGCAGGCTTATAAAGAAAAACTGAAGAAGAAGCAAGGGATCGAAGAACAACTCTTCAAGATGGAAATCAATCCAAAGAAAAGAGAAGAAAGCTTCAGCAACGAGAGAAAGCACTATGTCTGAGGAAGAGGCCGAGGACGAGGTAGAGGTCGTGGTCACGGACGAGGCTAGAATTTCAACAACAAAAACTCCTTTAATAATGAAAGAGGAGAAAGCTCAAACAGAGGGCGAAGAAGAAACAATCCAAGATCGAGGTATGAAAAATCTCAAGTACAGTGCTATAATTGTCAAAAGTTTGGGCATTATGCTTCAGAGTGCAGAATTCCAAGCAACATAGTAAATGAGAAAGTGAATTATGTAGAAGAGAAGAATGATGGAGATGGCATTCTTTTACTAGCACGTAATGACAACAATGGAGGTCAAGAAAATATTTGGTATCTTGACATAGGTGTTAGCAATCACATGAGCGGAAACAGAAGCATATTTGTGGAGATGAATGAATCAGTGAATGGTAGCGTCGCTTTTGGAGATGATTCAAAAGTACCAGTGAAGGGAAAGGGTAACATCATTTTTCGCATAAAAGATGGTAGTCATCAACTAATTTCAAATGTTTACTATGTGCCCAATATGAAAAGCAACATTCTAAGTTTAGGTCAACTTTTAGAAAAAGGCTATGATATTCATCTTAAATATTATAGTCTTTTTTTAAGAGATGACAAAGGAAACCTAATTACAAAAGTGAGAATGTCGAAGAATAGAATGTTTCTTTTAAATATTCAAAATGATGTTGCAAAGTGTCTTAAGGCTTGTCATAAACATCCAACCTGGATTTGGCATCTTCGATATGGACATCTCAACTTTGGTGAACTAGAGCTACTATCAAGAAAGAACATGGCGAAAGGTCTACCTTCAATCAATCATCCCAATCAAGTTTGTGAAGGATGTTTACTTGGCAAGCAATTTAGAAAGAGTTTTCCAAAGGAGTCAAACTCAAGAGCTCGAAAGTCACTCGAGCTTATTCATACTGATGTGTGCTGTCCATACAAGCTAACCTCTCTCGGTAAAAGTAACTACTTCCTTCTTTTCATAGATGATTTTTCAAGAAAAACTTGGGTGTATTTTTTAAAGCAGAAATCAGAAGTTTTTGAAGTTTTCAAGAAGTTCAAAGCTGCAGTGGAGAAAGAAAGTGGACACCAAATCAAAGCCATGAGATCCGATTGAGGTGGAGAGTTCACTTCAAAGAATTTGTGAAGTTTTGTGACGAAAATGGAATACTGACGCCTTTGACGGTTCCGAGATCCCCAACAAAATGGTATTGCATAAAGAAAGAACAGAACTATCCTCGACATGGTGAGAAGTATGCTCAAGAGCAAAAGACTACCCAAAGAATTTTGGGCTGAAGCTGTTGCTTGTGCAATCTATTTATCCAACCGATCTCCAACAAGAAGTGTGTGGGGCAAGACATCGCAAGAAGCATGGAGTGGAAGAAAGCCTGGCATAACCCATCTGAGAGTTTTTGGAAGCATTGCCCATGTACATGTACCAGACGAGAGAAGAGCCAAGCTAGATGATAAAAGTGAGAAGTTCATTTTCATCGGCTATGACATCAATTCTAAAGGATACAAGTTGTACAATCCAGACAACGGAAAGATCGTGATTAGCCGAGATGTAATCTTTGAGGAAGAAGGAGAATGGGATTTTGGTTCTCGTGTGGATGACTTCAATTTTTTTTTCCTTTTGAAGAAAATGAACAGACAATAAAGGAACAAGTAGTAGAAGAACAACAAGAGCTGGTTAGTCCACCTATCTCTCCAGCATCAGCCACACATGGAGATTCACCACCATCTTTTTTAAATGAAAGAACTGAAGAACGCACGTGGAGTCTTCAAGATCTCTATGAGGTAACTAAGAGACATGATAATCTCACTCTATTTTGTCTCTTTGCTGATTGTGAGCCAGTTTACTTTGAAGAAGCTATACAAGATGAAAAATGGAGAATCGCAATGGATGAAGAAATCAAAGCCATAGTGAAGAATAACACTTGGGAACTTACTACACTTCCCAAAGGTCACAAAGCCATCGGTGTCAAATGGGTTTACAAGACGAAGAGAAATGTCAAGGGTGAGATTGAAAGGCACTAAGGCGAGTTTAGTTGCAAAATGCTAAAGTCAAAAGTCGGCATCGACTATGATGAGGTATTTGCTCTTGTAGCCTGAATGGAAACTATAAGACTAATAATTTCTTTAGCGACCTAAAAGCAAGTGGAAGATTCATCAAATGGATGTAAATTTTGCTTTCTTAAATGGATTTCTCAAAGAAGAAGTCTACATCAAACAATCATTGGGCTATGTGGTGGAAGGATATGAAGACAAAGTTCTGAGATTAAAGAAGGCACTTTATGGGTTAAAGCAAGCACGAAGGGCATGAAATAGCAGAATCGACAAATATTTCAAAGAGAATGGCTTCACCAAATGCCCACATGAACATGCTCTCTACGTCAAAGTCAAATATGGAGACATCTTGATTGTATGCCTGTACGTGGATGATCTCATTTTCACTGGAAGCAATCCAAACTTATTTGAAGAGTTTATGAGAGTGATGGTGAAAGAGTTCGAGATGACTGACATTGGACTAATGGCATACTACACGGCATTGAAGTCAAGCGGAAGGAAGAAGGCATATTCATTTTCCAAGAATGCTATGCAAGGAAATACTCAAGAAGTTCAAGATACATGATTGCAAGCCCGTAAGTACGCCAATGGAATGCGGAGTTGATCCAACTTTTTTTAAGAGCCTTGTTGGAAGTTTGCGTTACTTGACATGTACGAGGCCAGACATTCTCTATGCCATTGGGCTCGTTAGTCGCTATATGGAGAATTCAACAATCACCCATTTTAAAGCTGCAAAAATAATCATTCGTTATATAAAATGTACAATTGATTTTGGCTTATTATACTCATTCTCTGATGATTACAAGCTTGTTGGATATAGCGATAGCGATTGGAGTGGAGATTTAGATGATCGAAAGAGTACCTCTGGATTTGTATTATTCATGGGAAACACTGCTTTCACGTGGATGTTAAAGAAACAGCCAATTGTCACACTTTCCACCTGTGAAGCTGAGTATGTAGCTGCTACTTCAGGTGTTTGCTATGCAATTTGGCTAAGAAATTTGTTGAAGGAGTTAGGTTTGCTCCAAATAGATCTAACTGAGATCTTTATCGACAATAAGTCTGCAATTGCCCTATCAAAAAATCCAATCCTCCATGATCGAAGTAAGCATATTGACACTCGCTACCATTTCATAAGGGAGTGTATTGAAAGAAAGGTTGTACAAATAAAGTATGTCAAATCTCAAGATCAAGAAGCTGATATATTTACTAAGCCATTGAAACAAGAAGATTTTATCAGATTGAGAAATTTATTGGGTGTTATGAAACAATTGGTTGTGGAAATCAAAGAAATTAACGGCGAAAGTGAAGGAGAACAAGTACAAGTACGAAAAAGAAGATTAAATGCATATTCCTATAGGGCATTGTTCAATTAAAATAAGAAGAATAAAGCCAAAGAACAAGTTGGTGATAATTTCACTAAACTCCTCGAGCAAGAAGACTTATAGTCACAGAAACAAGTTTAAGGGGGAGTGTTGAAAACAATAAATTTGTTTACAAAATAATAAGGTGTTGAGTTGTACATGGCCCTCCATCATCATGCTTCATTATCATGGGTCTACAATATTGAATGGAGGTTAGGTTTACACATTTGATGCCATTAAAGGATTCTTTTAGAGCATGTTAGGTGAGTGGAATATGTTTGGTGTTATGATGAAAGGTTGGTGGAATGTGCTAGGTGATGTGTATTGTTATGATTATGTTTGTGTTTTATTCACTATAAATACCTATGCTATTGTGTTGTGAAATATAAGTGTAAGAATAAGAAAGCATAAGAAGTATAGCAAAGCCCCTAAGAGCGATTTGTGAGCGTGTATGAATTGTTTTTGTAATGTTCTTGAACTTTTTCTAATAAACTTTGTGTTTCATCCTTCAAATTCTCCAACAAATAATAATAATAATATATTACAAAATTAGTGATGCATGGAAGTCTTTAACCTAGTTTTGTGGTGAGAGTAAAAGAATTAAGGTTGAATCTATTTTTTTGCTAATATTTTTTAAAGGTGGAGGAAGATAGAAAACTCAAATTAAGTTTTTAGTCCTTACTTCCCTTAACATTCGAACATAGATGATTAGTTATAAAAAATTATTTAAAAATCACTCGACCACTAGGGGCTATTAAAATTGAATTTAACTTTAATATCTTATTAAAAAAACTTCAAAACTGCCATATTAGAATAGAGAACGTTTATTTTCCCTAGGAAAAATGTTAACATAAGTTCTTTTACAAATACTCCATAACCAAATTAGACAAGCAAATAATCAACGACGGAACTAAGATCTCCATTTTACAAGCGTCAGAATGAAGAAACTACAATTTTGAGGTAAAAAATCTACAAATGGAGGCCAAAACATAATATTTTCAATTAGATCCCAAGAAGCATTTACCCAATTTACTACATATTGTAGACCTCTTTGTTTACATGAATTATGTTCAATAGCTTTAGAATCTCAAGCTTAACCCTTACAACTATATATGTGTTCATTTAATTAATAATTTGTACGTATAAACAGCAACTGATGTAAAGGCCCGTGACTACTGCATTATTTTCTTTAAAATCCTGAGACAAAGAATTGTTCTAATTACTTTATAATTTTTTTCACATGAGACACCAGTCAAGACAATGTCCATGTGGTTTGAAGGCCAAAATCCCCCGTGAACCTGGCAGTTATTGTCTTTGTCAGCATTTTAATATAATCAATTTGTGTTTAAATTACTATTTGATCGATTAAAATTTCAATAATTTTACAGCTAGCCACTGCATTTTTTAACCATAACTCCTTGCTTCCCTTCTATATACATCGGCATCAGCATGAATTAAGAGTTCATAACCAAACTGAAACGGATATCCAAAGTTTAGTGTTAACGGAGAAAAATGAGTTCTAGGATTTATTTTATGCTTGCCGCGATATTTACTGTCGCCTTAGTTTTTCAATTTTCCGGCCAAGTTTCCGGCGCACAACACTGTGAAATAAATACAAATGTTCTTGGCCAGCTTGTGTCACAATGTAAGAAATATGTGTTGAAATCGGGGCCGAAGATTCGGCCATCTCAGGGATGCTGTTCGGTTGTGAAAAAGGTTGATGTGCCATGTTTATGCAAGTTTGTAACAAAGCAGATTGAAGAAATTGTAAGCATTGAGAAGATGGTTTATGTGGCGAGGTCATGTGGCATAAAAATTTCAGCAGGGACAAAATGTGGAAGTAAGTAAAGAACATTACTCATGCATTTCCCAATAAATTATATTAAGAATGATACTGCACTTCTCAAGTAATATCTCAACTTTATTTTTTATGAGTGATGCGACATTTATCTAAGATAAATAATTTTATAATTCATGAAATTGGCATTCGATTGATGATCATATATAATTTCATTATTTGGAATGAATATATTGGTAACTGCTCAGGAAGTGTAACATTACTCTTTCATTAGTCTTGATTTATATTCACACAAATTGTTAAGGTCAGTTCTTTTTTTTTTTTTCTCTTTTTCTTCTATGAAGAAAGAAATTGTAGTTTGTAACGGTAGTAATTTTTTATTTCTGTAATAACACTCGATTTTTACCCAACTTTATTGAAGTATTCAAGAGAGATTTGAGAAATTTTCTCCTGTAACGGACTTCAAATTAAGTCCCGTATAGTGCAGAATAAATTTGCTAATGTTGTGTTGTGATTAATTGTCTTAGGTTTCACTGTTCGATCTGCCTGAAAATGGGAGTGCATGCATGTATGAAATACTGAGAGGCAGCTGGATTTTGTTGTGAATCGGTTGATGTTATAAGATGCAGGTTTCATGGAATTATATTAATGTGTCGATCGATTTTTATTTAATTTCTTGTTGTATGTTTTTTTTATTTTAATAATAATAATAAGAGGAAATTCTAATCAATTATTTGTGCTTTAGACCAATTAAAATTGGCTTTCGAAATGTGGATGAGTTTTAAAATCTAAACAAGACTTGTTGACTCTTCCCCTGCGTTTCATCATTTATAGGCCATGGCCGTTGAAAAAGTAAAAGTACTAATTTGAAATTTTAGCAAACTGTCGGAAAACAACACGCATACCGATCCCACAACTAGATTATTTGGGCACAGTAATAAGCCTTGTTGTATATGTACTTCTTGTCAGACCCCAGCCGATGACAAGATACACATTAAATAACATGTACTCATTGAAATATAACAGGACAACACAAATCTTAATCTAAATTCGAATAGTATAAAATAAGAGATATATTTTCTTAACTTAATTATATTTTTGATAATGTTATTTTTCGTATATAAATTAAGGAGGCTACCAAATAAGAGTGAAATAATATATTAGAGTGGAGGTATAATATCTTATAAGCCTTTTAAAATATAAACTGGAATATATGTATAGAAAATGCACCTTGAAGGATTACGGCCTGCTGTAGACCAAAGGAAAAGGAATGAGTAAAGATAATAGCTAGCTAGCTAGATTTGGAATTGGAATTGGAATTGTAACTCTTCGCTTTTTGATCCTTCCCATGAGTTTCATGGCCGCGGAAATTGTAGAAGTACTAGTTTGAATTTTACAAATTGTTCAAAAAAAAAAAAAACCACTGTCCAATAGATTCCAAAGCTAGATTATAAGGCTAAGCAATAAGACTTAGGTGCTTAAAGTCTAAAAGTATTACAAAGACTTGGTGCCTCTCTTAAATTCACTTCATATTTGCACATCACTTCTCTTCTACATTTAGTCACATCTGTCCTTGTTATTTCATTAAGGAAAAAGAAAATATGCATTATTTAACTCAGCCTTTTCAATTTTTGATCTGCCTCCAGTTATTGCTCTTATATTGTCAGTGTTCTGCAGATTAGATGGTAACATACGGTAATATATTTTAATTTGGACACAGCTGGCTTCTTCTAGATAGTTAAACATGGAATTGGTCACAGTTTCCGCCGCTTCCTTTTGGACTGATTTGTGGAATAGAAAAAATATTTTTTGGGTTTCTTATAAGTGAGACTTGACTAAAGTGCTCATTAATTATTAATGACTTAATTTGAGAAAGAAAGACTTGTTCTATACACACCCTTAATTTGGGCAATCCTGCATCAGTAACTTTCAACTTTTTCGATCCTTCCCTTCCTATGGTTTTCATAGCCGTAGAAAAGAAGTTGGAGTTTGGGAATTTTACAAAATTGGCCACAAATTCATGCACCATCTTAGATTCCAAAACAATATCACGTGCTCAGTACAACAAAATGCATGCTCTAAGTCTAAATGAATTATAATTAATTAAGATTATTCCTCCTGATCAATTTCAAAAGGTGGTATTGATCGATCTTACAAGTAGGTTATACATATTAACTTGTAGTAAACTAATTATTAAGAAGTAAATGGAAGGCCTAACAACTTGCTTAACAAACTGAATCAGAATCAAAACAGGGGAGGGAATATGAATTGTGTTTGTGTATAATTTATATGACTAACTAACTATGAGTCTAGCAGGCTGCACATCAGCATATATAACAGACTATCTTTTTCCATACATAAATAAATATCAATTAAAATGGCAATTAACTGGATACAGCCTCAGCTTTTAGACTGGTTTGTGGAAATTGGAAAATGGCAATTAACGTCAGTCCCAAAGGTGAGGGCCATCATTCCCTGTCGAACACGTCGTCCAGATTGATTCCCCTCTTGAAAGGATCCCGCTGTAACTTTCAACTTTCTTAATCTATCTTCCCATCCAATATTTTGATTATGTAGGAAGTGGACACAAAACAAAAAGCAATGCTATACGCCCCGAACATAAATCCCAACTAAACAATAAAGGCCAAAAAAAAAAAAAAATCAAATACAATTGGGTGGAATTCGGTCGGGGTTTAAATTCAGTATAAAATATTTTCCAAATAGAAAAGAAAGGAAAAGAAAAGTTACTAGAATAAATGTAGTCCTCCCATTCTAGAAAAGTAATTGGGAGAAGGGAAAGCGGACTAAAAAGTAAAGAAAGAAGTAGAAAAAATGTTGCTAGAATATGAATCACATGTGGCCGTTAATTTGCGAAATAAATTAAAAATAGCAAATAGTAGGCTAAAAGGACATTAACTCAACTCACTATTGGGTTTGAAAACGCGTATGCCCATTTTCAAGATGAAGGTTCCAGTTCAATGCAGGCTAAAGATGATTGTGAGTGTTGCCATCAAAACTTAATGTTTAGTTATAAAAGCATGCATGCACTTGCTGAATCTAATAACTAAGTCAACCCAAAAAATAATCATAAGAAATGGTACCGGCATCCTCCATTTCCAAATTGGTGGTCATTGTAATTTTTATATGCAGTATTAACGTTGCTGTTATAACTGATAGCACATTTGTAACAGCATCTGCTGCATTGTCACACCCATACAGTTAGAAAGGGAAGCTTTACTTAATTCAGGCTGGTGGAATAGCAGTCGGGCGACTGCCAACTATACTTCAGATCATTGCAGGTGGATGGAAATCACTTGCAATTCAGCACGAAGCATAGTCGAGATAAGCTCTATGCAGATGGATAATAATGGCATCGCAGCAAAGCTTAGCCAATTCAACTTCACTTGCTTTCCTGTTGAAATATTGACTTGAATACGAAAAATTCAAAGTGACAGCAAATTGCACATACAAGTTATTGACAAAGTGTGCATGATTTTTGAAACTTGGTTGCAAATCCTCACATGGTCTTCGGCTATCATGAATGGTCGGAAATCATGCTTGAATTTATCAAATTGTTTGTTTTGATTGCTCTTTATTCAAAGATAATTTGGAGCTAAGAACTACATGCATGCACGATCTTTGGCTATAAATATTAAGCCAATTGCTTATTTTAAAATCATCTCACAATTGAGAGCAATTGCAAGTGAAGTAATTGAGAGAGTTGAGAGAGAGCTTCCACTTGAGTGCTAAGAGAATTCATTTGGGTGTATTGGGGTATTGAGTTTTTGTGAGTTTTTCCCAATTTATAAATTCTCACTTGCTAGTAAAATTATCTTCCAGTTTTTGCCCGTGGATGTAGACTTTAGACCAAACCACGTAAATTATTGTGTCAATTTTCTTTGTAATTATTTACATCATATTTAAGTTTCTCCAGAAGTCACAGTTACCATAAATTGGTAATCTGTTCAACCAGCGCTTCCGCACAATAATTGGTATAAAAGCCGAACGTTCGTAATTGGGGTATATGGTACTTTTCACGTATATGGTACTATTTATAGATACGGTATTGTTCATAGTAGTAGATAGACCATTTGTACTTGGAGAACAATCTATTGTAAGTAGTGTGTATTTTTACATGTTTAGGAAAGTTTTGTCAACAAGACGATAAGAGTCTAAGGAGTCTGGGTTTTAAGTGGGACCATTGTGACCCCTTCATTCTCCTGGAAACTTTCTTGGTGCATTTATTCACGCGAAATAAACATCATAGAGACTATTTTTCAAGTGTGAATAGTTATTGAAGGCACTGATTATTTGAGGTTGAGAAAGATGGCAGAAACGTTGTCGTCGTCTTCATCAGCAAGGACTACTGTGACTAATGCAAAGTTTGAAGTAGAGACATTCGATGGTACCAATAATTTTGGTATGTGGCAATGTGAGGTATTGGATATTTTATGTCAGTAAGAGCTGGATCTCACTCTAGAAGAAAAGCCTGAAAAGATGGATGACAAAGAGTGGACAAAAATAGACCGGCATGTGGTACTATTCATCTATGTCTGGCTAAAGATCAGAAGTACTCTTTCATGAGGGAGACATCAGCAAAGAAAATGTGGAAGACACTGGAAGAAAAATATATGAAGAAAAGCCTTGAAAACAGGCTTTATATGAAAAAGAAACTTTATCGATTCACGTATGCACATGGGATGTCGATGAATGACCATGTGAACTCATTCAACAAAATATTAGCGGATTTGCTGAATTTGGATAAGAAATTTGAAGATGAAGATAAGGCATTGTTGCTGTTAAATTCGCTTCCTGATGAATATGACCATTTTACCACCACTTTACTTTATGGGAAGGACAGTGTCACATTTGATGCTATATGTAATGCATTGTATAATGCTAAGACCAGAAAGAAAGATAAAATTGATCACAGAGATACAATTGCAGAAGTATTGAAAGCAATAAGTAAGTCTAAAGGTAGGCCTGCCAAATATGAATGTGCTTTTTGTCGCGAGAAAGGGTATTGAAAAAAGAATTGTCCTTAAGTTACAAAAGGACAAGACTATTTCTGATGCATGTGTAGCGGAGCATGATAAACAGTCAGAATTTAGTTTGGTTGGTATGATGTTGACATGTCAATCAGATGAGTGGATTTTAAATTCGGGTTTTACTTATCATATGTGTCCTAATAAGGGCTGGTTTTCTAGCTTCAGTTAGATGGTGGAGTTGTTTTTATAGCCAATGACAATGCTTGTAAAACCATGGGAATAGATTCAATCCAATTTAAGAATCATGATGGCTTAATCTAAGTCTTAACAGAAGTTCGCTACATACCAAACTTAAAGAAAAATCTCATCTCATTAGGAGTCTTAGAATCCAAAGGGTTTACAATCACTATGAGAGATTGATTCTTGAAGGTAGTAGCTGGTGTACTGACAATGATGAAAGACACAAGAAAAAATAACTTGTTCTATTTCCAAGGAGTACGATTATTGGATCAAGCATCAGCAGTTTCAAGAAATGATGCAAATTCGGAGGCAACCAAGTTGTGGCATATGCGTTTGGAACATGCCTGGTGAAAAAGCTTCATGGACTTTGATTAAGCAAGGCTTATTAAAAGGTGCAAATTCTTGCAAATTAGAATTTTGTGAACATTGTGTTATGGACAGGCAAACAAGAGTAAAGTTTGGTTCGATGAATTCACGATATAAAAGAGATTCGGACTATGTTCACGAGTGATATGTGGGACCTACTAGAGTAGCTTCTTTGGGAGGTATGCACTATTTTGTTACTTTTTTTGATGATTATTCAAGAAAAATATGGGTGTATTTGATTAATAACAAAAATGAAGTTTTGAGTATATTTTTGAAATGGAAGAAAATAGTCGAGACTCAGACTGGTCGAAAGATCAAAAGACTTCACTAAGA
The DNA here is from genome assembly GCA_025617385.1 of Murraya koenigii. Classification (NCBI taxonomy): domain Eukaryota; kingdom Viridiplantae; phylum Streptophyta; class Magnoliopsida; order Sapindales; family Rutaceae; genus Murraya; species Murraya koenigii. The sequence continues at coordinate 6,615,583 of CM046815.1, read as the reverse complement.
TAATAGTGGTGAGTACAAGTTACAATTATGCCAAGATGAGGGCATTGTGCGACACTTCACTATTCGAGATACACCACAACAGAACGGAGTGGCAGAACGCATGAACCTAACTATACTGGAGAAAATTCGGTGTATGTTGTCCAATGCTGGATTAGGTAAAGAATTTTGGGCTGAGGCTATTGTATATGCGTGTCATTTGATTAATCGTTTGCCGTCAGTTGCAATTGAGGGCAAAACATCCATGGATATGTGGACTGGTATACTTGCTACTGATTATGATACTTTACATGTTTTTTGTTCCACTGCTTATTATCATGTAAAGGAATCTAAGTTAGATCAAGAGCGAAGAAAACATTGTTCATGAGTATAACTGGTGGAGTAAAAAGATACAGTTTATGGTGTCCAAATACGAAGAAGATCATTTTCAGTAGAGATGTGACTTTTGATGAATTAGTTATGTTAAAACAAAATGATTCATTACTCCATTGCAAGTGGAGCTTGAAAAGGTTAAGGATGATCCAGCTAGTGTTGAAAAGGTAGATGATTCTCAATCGACCGAAGATGAAGAAGAGGTTCTGACTCAGGAACCTTTAGACATGAAGAAGAGCTTGCGTGATTATTTATGTTGGAAATACAAAAATCTGAAGCTGAAACCATCTAGTTGATTTAAAATAGTGTAGTTGTGTTGCATGGGTGAGTTGGATATTGGAAGTTTCAGACATGCAAATTGAATGTTCACTGTTAGGAATCCCGGATTTATATACCTCAAGAACCAACCAATAGAACAAATGAGGACCCAAAGCCCCAAAATTTAGTCCATCTGAGGACTCTAAAACAAATATATGTTGATGATCCAATGCGAATTAATGTTCATTCATATAACATTTGAAATAGAAGATGCGGAAAACTTTGAGAATATGGAAGGTAAAAGTACGACATTGCTTGTTAAGATATTATCAAGCATGAATAGTAAACAGAAATTAAATTCTGTAAACAATAGAATTACAACTTGATTTCTGAGTATGGTGGAATTGGAAACCGTCAATAAATGTGATTTAAAAAATAAAATAAATCACAATATGTTGTGACAATTACCACCAATGGGAAGGGGAGACGTCAAGATCATTCCTCTTTTTTTTTTTTCCCCTTCCCCTACGAAAGTAATCGGTGGTTAAAAACCATAGTGGCCACCTTGTTACTACCTTCCTAACTATTAAGGTTGCAAGTCAAACAGCATTCCCTAGTTTATAACTCAAAGTGAGGGAATACCCAATGATCAAAAAGGTAAAAATTTGTGTCAATGCATTTATCAAAATTAAAGAGAAGAAGTTGGGCTGATCGCGTACATAGAAATATAATAAACCTGTCCACGTAAAATCATTCTTTGCTGGGTGCAACTATTGCAAAACAAACCCCCGCATCGTCGGCAGTGATGCTGAAAGTCAAGTGCAAAATAATCATGAAGAACTTGCGCATCAACTAGTATGATCACACTGTAAAATCCTATAATAAGCATCAATCGAGTTGATTAAAAAAATAAAATAAAAAGGTGAATTTTTGGCTACATAAGTATAACCCCCAAAGCTTTCTACAGCCACAATTTCATAAAAAGTCTAACTTTGCGACCGATTTAAAAGTACTAGCTTAATCAAATAAACAACCACTGATCCAAAAATCATAAAATCTTATGAGCTTCCTAGTAACTAAAGAGGAAGTGAAACTAGTAATACCTTGCGATTGATGAAGGAAAACTGAGAGGAACATCCTTGGCAATGTGAGGCGTCGACCACCCAATTACTGCCGCGAAGCGATGGCTTTGCAGGCAATCCGATCTTCTCCAGCATCTCCGATAGAATTTATTTTTTTGCTTTCTAAAATCAATCCAAATCTAAATAATTATTCAAAATGGAGTTTGTTTGTATTTATCTAATTTTTGGTTGACGAGTTTAATGGATTTTGAATCTCAACTTGAACTTGAAGGGGATATATAATTGATAGCTGATTAAAGCATATTTTGTACTGCACAATGTCTTCTCCTGTTGAAAACCTTTCGGTAACACGGTGTCGTGGCCGTGGCAGTACAAAAATAATATATATATGTGGACAAACTCTCAAACGTAAGTTTAAAGACAATAATCTGACTATTAAATTAAAATTAAGGATAAAATTGAAGCTAATATGAATTTTTTTTTAAAAAATAATAAATTAATAGTGGATTCTTAATAATAATAAATTGGTATTAATTATTCTCTCTTTTACTTAAATATTTTTTCTCATTGATACTCTAGATTTTTCATCTCTCATCTCTCTCCTATTTCAACTTGTTATAAATCTAAATGAAAATATTCAAAGTATTAAAGAAGATAGAATAAATTAAAGAAATTTAGAAAGAGAAATTTGAGAACAAATAACGTATGAGGAATTGGTGCTTAATTATCATTTATGATTTCTTATGTGTTGTTTACGAAGGCAATCATACCTATTTATAGTAGTTGTGATCATACAAAACTTCCCAAAAGTTAATATTTTACATTATTATTTTGTATAATATAATCTCCGTTATATTAGTCTACGCATTAGGTAAAGTAGATATATTAGTCTACATGTTAGGTAAAGTGGAGTTTGTAAATCAACTCATTTCACAACACTCCTCCTTGAATTCACCACTTATTTAATTAGATGCCTTGAATATTGGCTCGTTAAAATCTTGCCAATAAAACCTAGTAGGACAAAATATAGTTGAAGGAAAAGAGTACAGATACATATACACACGAGTTATATATATATATATATATATATATATATATATATATATATATATATATATATATATATATATATATATATATATATAAATGCTGAGTTACTACATAATCTAAGATGTAGGAAGCTTAGTGAATTTCAAAGTTATAAAACTACTTTCTTTACCCGACTCTTTCTAAGGGATGATGCAAATCATGTTACTTGGAAAGAAAAATTTCTAGCTGGTTTACCTACACTTTTAGGTGAAAAAGTTAGAAATACCATTAAAGCTCTTAATGATAATCGTGTCCCTTATGACAAACTCACCTATGGTGAATTAGTCAGTTTCGTTAATAAAGAAGGTCTAAAGATTTGTCAAGATTTGAAATTACGTAAACGTTTTAAATGGGAGCTTAGAAAATCTAAGCAAGAATTAGGAAGTTTCGTAAACAGCTTTAACTATGACCCTTTCAAAGCCTCTACATCTAAAGATTGTAATGGTAAGTGTTCCTCAAGACTTACAAAAACATTACAAATCCTACAAATCTAGAAGTCATAAGTATGCACAACCTTCAAAAGAATTAAGAGAATCTTTTATAAGAAACCTTCAAACCTTATAAAAGACTCGCTTTCTAAAAAGAAAAGTTTTAAAGCTCCTTTAAAATCATCTTCTAAAACACCTTTCAACTATAAAGAAGCTACTTGTTATAAGTGTGGAAGAAAAGGCCATACTCGCAAGATTTTGCGGAATGAACACAAAGCTTCATGAACTTGGTCTTGATGATGAAACACTTTCAAAGTTAGCCCCACTTTTAGTTCAATCTTCTGACTCGAGTCTTCATGACGAGAGACGATTGAATCTTTTAGTTAGCCCCACTTTAATGGTATTTCTAACTTTTTCACCTAAAAGTGTAGGTAAACCAGCTAGAAATTTTTCTTTCCAAGTAACATGATTTGCATCATCCCTTAGAAAGAGTCGGGTAAAGAAAGTAGTTTTATAACTTTGAAATTCACTAAGCTTCCTACATCTTAGATTATGTAGTAACTCAGCATTTTTATCACGTAGGTGAGAAGGGTCACCTATGAAATGAAGGGAAATGGTCAAAATTAAAGTTGCAACCGCATCTTGAATTGGACTGTTATATTCATCCAGAATGGGGATTCCTTCCTCATCTGTCTGAATTGCATTCAAGATATCTGATTGCTGTGGTTTGGTGAGGAGATGGTCCCACCATCCTTTAAGTTGACCAGTAAAACCTGCAATAAGGATTTCTATCTTGATAAGCTTTTGAAAACCTTTGATCAGAACAACAAAGCTGAATCTTCCAAAACTCCTGTTTTAAAGAAAAATGCCTATGACCTCACTGAAATCTTGAATAAAAAGAAAGAAAAGAAAACAACTCCTAATATTCAAGATCTTCAAAAGGAGATTAAGGAAATTAAATCCGAAATAAAAGAATTAAAAGAAAAACAAAAAACTGATTCTGGAATTATCCAATTTTTGCTAAAACAATTAGAAGATAATTCAGATAGTGATGAAGATAAAGAAATAAAATTTGATGGTGATAATCAAAACCTTGAAAACATAAAAAATTACCTAATGATTTTTTGTTTGTTTTCAAACAAATCACTACAAGAAAATATTTGATTAAAATTACTTTGATACTTTCCAAAGAATTTGAAATCGACACCATTGCCTCTTTTGACACAAGTGTCGACTTAAATCAGTATAAAAGAAGATATTGTTCCCAAAAGATTTCGTAAAAACAAATGAAAGACTTTCACCGCTAATAATTCAAAATTAAAAATAACCTCTAAAGTTGATGCTTCTATACTAAATGATGGTTTTGAATTTCGAACTTCCTTTCTTTTGACAAATGACATACATCATACTGTCATACTTGGAACCCCATTCATAAACCTCATTACTCCTTATATTGTTGATTATGATGGTATAATTTTTAAAGTTGAAGATAAAGGATTGAAATTTTCCTTTATTGAAAAGCCTAAAACAAGAAATCTAAATATTGTAAAAGCTTGTTCTATCTATCAAAACCAAATCAACGTTTTGCTCAAATCAAAACAAAATGATTTATTTTATTTACAAAAGGATTTAGGATTACAAAGAATTGAAAGCCAAATACAAACTAGTCTTATAAAGAAGAAAATTTCTGAATTTAAAGACTTAATTGAAAAAGAAATATGTGCTGATTTACCAACTGCTTTCTGGAACAGAAAACAACACATGGTAGACTTGCCATATGAAAATTCTTTTGATGAAAAACAAATTCCTACTAAAGCTCGCCCAATTCAAATGAATATGGAATTAGAAAAACACTGTAGGAATGAAATTAAAGATTTGGAAACTAAAGGACTAATTGTAAAGTCAAGATCTCCCTGGTCTTGTGCTGCTTTTTATGTTAACAAGAATTCGAAATTGAACGCAGCACTCCAAGACTTGTGATAAATTACAAACCATTAAATAAAGCCTTAAAGTGGATTAGGTATCCAATACCTAACAAAAAGACTTACTACAAAAACTCCACTCGCTTTCATATTCTCAAAATTTGACATGAAATCGGGTTTTGGCAAATTCAAATTCATCCTAAAGATCGGTATAAAATCGCTTTTATCTGCTCCATTCTGGACAAGATGAGTGGACTATTATGCCATTTGGTTTAAAAAATGCACCTTCTGAATTTCAAAGAGTCATGAATGACATTTATAACCCTTATTCAGAATTTTGCATTGTTTACATTGATGATGTTTTGATCTTTTCTAATACAATTGATCAACATTTCAAACATTTAAAGACTTTTTATTTTGCTACTAAAAAAGCTGGACTAGCTGTTTCTAGTTCGAAGATTTCTTTGTTTCAAACTAAAATCGATTCCTTGGACATTATATTTCTAAAGGAACAATTACTCCTATTGAGAGGTCTCTTGCTTTTACAGACAAGTTTCCTGATAAGATTCTTGACATTGTTTACATTGATGATGTTTTGATCTTTTCTAATACAATTGATCAACATTTCAAACATTTAAAGACTTTTTATTTTGCTACTAAAAAAGCTGGACTAGCTGTTTCTAGTTCGAAGATTTCTTTGTTTCAAACTAAAATCAGATTCCTTGGACATTATATTTCTAAAGGAACAATTACTCCTATTGAGAGGTCTCTTGCTTTTACAGACAAGTTTCCTGATAAGATTCTTGATAAAACACAACTACAAAGGTTTCTTGGAAGTTTAAATTATGTTCTTGATTTTTGTCCCAACATCAATAGGATTTCAAAACCCCTTCATGATAGATTAAAGAAAAATCCTGTTGCATGGACTGATGAGCATACCAAAGCTGTTAAATTAATAAAACAAACAGTAAAAGAAATTCCTTGCTTGTTCCTTGCTAATCCTGCATTACCTAAAATAGTTGAAACTGATGCATCCGACTTAGGATATGGTGGCATTTTAAAGCAAGTTAATAATAATAAAGAACAAATAGTACAGTATGTTTCTGCACATTGGAATGATTGCCAACGAAACTATTCTACTATTAAAAAAGAAATTCTTTCCATTGTGTTATGCATATCAAAATTCCAAAGTGATTTATTAAATCAGAAATTTTTACTTAGAATCGACTGTAAAGCTGCAAAACATGTTTTAGAAAAAGATGTTCAAAACATTGCATCCAAACAAATTTTTGCACGATGGCAAGCTATTTTAAGTGTTTTTGATTTTGATATTGAGTTTATTAAAGGTGATACAAATTCTATTCCTGATTTTCTAACCAGAGAATTTTTGCAAAACAGATAATGCCGCCCAAGAAGAAAGATAAGGGTAAAGCCATTATTAAAGACATTGCACCTCTTGCAACCCTTCCCCTCAAATGATCTCTAAAGAACCCCATAATACTCCCCTGTAAAGACAAGTTACTATCTTCTGCCATGCCAATTAAATCTTGGATTGATATGGTCGAAGAGCATGAAGCTCAATCTAAAGCCTTAGCATCTGATGAACAGGTAAAAGAATGGATGCAATCCATTTCTAAATCCCCTGAACTTATGGTTGCTTTACAAAGCATTTCAAAATCTAAAGCTCTTTCTCAAGAAAATGTTACTTCTAAAGAAATAACAAAACCTACTTCTTCTAAAGAATTAGTTTCTGGTGGAAGTTCTTCCTCTCAAATTATTGTTTCCGTGAAAAGCTTTCACAAAATCGGAGTGGTATAATAAAGTCCATCATCAAAATATTTTATCTATGGAAGATGGGTTTTATCATACTGATCCTTTTCAAGCTGTTTTAAAGGTTTTCCCCAAAGGTTGGTTTTTTAAACCATGGGATTTACAAAAACCCCAACCTTACTACCAAGCTATTCTTGAGTATACTGAGTCTATCAAGTTCAAACATTTCTTTCTCAGTGAAGCTCATTCTGAGCCGGCCTATTCTACGGCCACAATTCTTAAAGTCCTAACTCCTAAACAATGGGGTCTTCCACTCCATAAAACCCAGGCTTTTCCCGCCAATTTTAAATTGAGCCCAAACCATTGCTTGTCCTTTTCTTACTGGGATTACCAACAAGCTTGGTTTAATACATTTTTTATCCAAAACCCTAAAAAGACACACTCCTGGTTGTTTTTCTTCAATTCAAAAATAACCGTGCAAAGTCTTCCAAACTGGTTCCAACAATGGTGGAACTATTTTGGTTCTAGCCCAGATATCTTGACTCCCAATGCTAAAAATTGCCTAAACCTTTTTAAAGCTCATTATATCCCTTCTGAGTCTGAGAAGAGGTTTCCTCCTTTTCTCTGCTTCTGTACAAATTTCTTTCTTCCGTGGGTCTGGATGTGGAATTTCCAATACCACACTCAGGACTCCCAGTTGATTTTACAAAGACATTTTAAAATAAAGTGGTGGTCAAAATTTGATGAGCAGTCAAAACTCTCTGAGTCCACTGTTCGTGCATGGCTCTCTTCAAGCGGCCATTTAACTCCAAGCATTGAAGAATCTAAAGCCCAAAGCACTTTCTTGGCCCAAAGGTCAAAAGCACAATCCTTATTAGCCTCTGCAAAGACTGAAGATGAGTATTTCAAAATTATGCAGTAGCTTGCTCACCTCAAGATCGAAACTTCATTGCAAGCTCTTCTTCGAGTTCCTCAAGTAATGGAGAGCCATTCATCTCTCTTGGAGATGAAAATGAAGATATGTGTTTCGGCATCTTGTCTCAATTAAAGCATTAAAGTTTTGTAATTTAGTTTATGTAAAAAAAAAAAAAAAAAAATCCAATTAAATGTATTTCAGATGTATTTCTATTGTATCGTTGTAAAGATATTATTTATATTTGTATTTGTACTTGTATTTATACTAATGAATTTCATTAGTATTTGTATTTGTAAAACTTTTGTATTTCTCCGTGATAAAGCTACAGATCCCGTGATAAAGCTACGAGTGATTGCGATGCTACAAGTAAAACTCGCTACGGATGAAGCGAGGTGAGAGAAGAGAAATACAACCGAGGGAGAGATCCGGTCTCTATGCCTCGGAGGAACGTACAATTTGTATGGTAGATCCGATATAGAGATCGTCTACAAATATGAAGATCACCTACAAATCATGCTTAAATAAAGAAAACTTTAAATAAATTACGGTAAATTAAATAAATAAAGTATGTAAATTTAAAATGCATAAAATAAAGTGCATAAATTAAAAGAGCATAAATTAAAAGTGCAGAAATTAAAAGTGCAGAAAATAAATTAATTACAAACTTTAATTGCTTTAAAATAAATTACAAGATAAATGCTTACATTTAATTAAAATGAAAGCTAAATGCTTTAAAGAAAGGGAAAACTCAAAAGACAGGAAATAATTCCTCAAAGTCTTTTGTTCATTGTTTTCCAAAGAGAGAGAGGGAGAGAGGAGAGAGGAGAGATAGAGAGTTAGAGAGAGAGAGAGAGAGGGAGAGAGAGTTAAAGAGAGAGAGAGTTCTCAAAATTATGAGGAGTCAATAGTCTTCCTCCATAATTTATACATAATTTTAAACTGTAGCATCGCAATCACTGTAGCTTTATACGGGACTGTAGCTTTATACGGAGAAATACAAAAGTTTTACAAATACAAATACTAATGAAATTCATTAGTATAAATACAAGTACAAATACAAATATAAATAATATCTTTACAACGATACAATAGAAATACATACGAAATACATTTAATTGGATTTTTTTTTTTTTTTTTACATAAACTAAATTACAAAACTTTAATGCTTTAATTGAGACAAGATGCCGAAACACATATCTTCATTTTCATCTCCAAGAGAGATGAATGGCTCTCCATTACTTGAGGAACTCGAAGAAGAGCTTGCAATGTAAGTTCTCGATCTCGAGGTGAGCAACTCACGCATAATTTTGAAATACTCATCTTCGCCTTTGCAGAGGCTAATAAGGATCGTGCTTTTGACCTTTGGGCCAAGAAAGTGCTTTGGGCTTTAGATTCTTCAATGCTTGGAGTTAAATGGCCGTCAAGAGAGCCATGCACGAACAGATGGACTCGGAGAGTTTTGATCGCTCATCAAATTTTGACCACCACTTTATTTTAAAATGTCTTTGTAAAATCAACTCGGAGTCCCGAGTGTGGTATTGGAAATTCCACATCCGCACCTACTGAAGAAAGAAATTTGTACTGTAAGCGAGAAAAGGAGGAAACCTCTTCTCGGACTCGTAGGGATATAATGAGCTTTAAAAAGGTTTAGGCAATTTTTAGCATCGGGAGTCAAGATATTCTGGCTAGAACCAAAATAGTTCCACCATTGTTGGAACCAGTTTGGAAGACTTTGCACAGTTATTTTTGAATTGAAGAAAAACAACCGTGAGTGTGTCTTTTAGGGTTTACCGCAATTTATTTAAAGTTTTCTTTATTTAAGCATGATTTGTAGACCGATCTTCTATATCGGATCTACCATACAAATTAGTACGCTCCTCCGAGGCATAGAGACCGGATCTCTCCCCGCCTGTATTTCTCTTCCTCCTCACTCGTGAGCACCATTTCGGGATCCGGATCCAGTATCGTGTATGCTAGAAAAGCCAACCATAATGTATGTTTAATTTCTGTCAAACCCTGTGTTGCTTAGGTTTGATTTAAAGAATAAAATTGGTTTAAAATTGAAAGATCTATAAAGAATTTTAATTATTGGTATTAAATAATTTATTGTTTAAATTAAAATCTGATTTTGTATATTTCTTGGAACTCACTTACATCCCACGATCCTAGTTCTTATTGGTATCAGAGCCAAGGGGGGTAGGTGTATTATAGAGTAAAAGAATTTGTGTATGTTTATGCTTTTATTTTAATTTCTGTGTGGTTGTTGAATTCTTTACTGGTAGTAAGTCCCGTCTAGGATAAGAGTTTTCCGTTTTAAGGGCTGTAAAACCATACCTGTAGACATCCATATAGGTTCAATTAAAAGTTTTAAACTGCATGGATTCTCTACTCTGTAGAGCATCTTCTTTCTCTAGTTCTTCTTCTGAAAGGACTAATGTTTCAAAGAATGTTGTGAATTCTGAAGATTTTATAATTGAAGATTTTAATAAAGCCATTGATTGTTGGGAATTACCAAAGATTTCTAAAGACACAATTTATAAAACAAAAAAACTTGATTTTTTAAAGACAGATTATGTTATAAAAACTGAAGAACGTGACATCACTCTTTCAAAGCCTTTTGAAACAATTCATTTGTTTTCATAACACTCTTTAAAGCACCTAAAAGAAAAGAAATTTAATTATGTGCATATTGGTTTAATCCAAGTTGGAATAAAGCCCCTTACTAAAGAAGGCCTTGACACTTCCATCTTAGCGGTTCTTAGAGATGGCCGATTCATCTCTTTTGATGATTCTTTACTTAGCAGTATTGAATCGAGTCTCCAGAAGGTCCTATTTCATTTGATTGTTATCCAAACATCACAGCCTCACTTAGAGACAAAAATATCCTCAAAAGCATGATTCTTCGATTAAGACCCACAATTATCACATGATTGAAGGATCAATCCTCGCTGCTCTAATTTATAAAATCTCCTATAAAGCAATGCATTCTACGCTTAATACGCAACATAAACTCCAACCAAAAGAGATGAAACTCTTCTCTTGCAGATCGACTTGTCCAGAAGCTAACACAGTTATTCCTAGACCCATCCAGTGGAAAGACATAAACCTTCCTGAGGAATGGATCCTTGAGGGAGCCACTGAACCGGTTGTTCCAAAACAACTTGAGCCAAATTCAGAGTTGCAAAATGTGACTCAATATTCAGATGGCAAAGTAAAACTATCTTTGTAAGGACAAACTCATATAGGTTCTCAGATAAAGACTCTGTTTCCAGTATTCCTTCTACAAGTAGGAAATTCTCTAAAGTCCCTTCTGTCATCAATCTACCATGTAAAGACCAACCTAGGTTCTCCACATCAGATATTCCTAGTTCTTCAATTCGTTCTGTTGATTACTCTACTAGTGTTCCTCACCCAATTTACACCAGTAGCCAACGTGAACAAAGTAAGGAAGAGAAAGAACTTTCTCCTCCAACATCTCCTACATTTTCTCGCATTACGTAAAACATAATAAGTGTCCTAGAAAAGGATTTCAAGTGGATAAAGCCCTTTTACGCAAAGATTTCTATTCTGACTTGAATAAAGAAAAAAGACTTTGGTTTTTTAATCATTTTTTAAATCAAAGAAAACAGATTCAAGAAGAATATTATGAATTTGTAAATTTACATAAAGTTCACATTTTATTTTTTGATTGGTTTGAAATGTATGCTTTTGAAAACAACATTTCTTATCCCTTTAAAGAATCAAACCCTATTACTACTAGAAAGAAAACTCCTGAATGGAATCTTTCTGATAGTGATAGAATCATTGAATCAGAACATCCACCTCTTGAGAGTATAACCATTGATCATGGTGATCCTCCAACTCAAATTAAAGCTTCACCTTACAAAATTCATAAGGTAAATGACCATGATAAAGATTTAGATAGTATTATCCAATGTAATAATTTCGTAATACTACTCTAAATACTATAGGAAAACAAATGAATAGAATAGAGAATCAAATCCAACAACCAACCATTATCGCTTTCTCCTATTTCTACTTTAAAGCCAATAAAGTCTGACAAAAAGCTTAAGAAACCTATATTCGAGCCTTTCCAGGTTTCGAAAGATAGTCAAAAGCTTGTTCAAGAATCAAAATCAGACTTTATTAAAGCCATTAGAGAAAGATTAAATGAAATAGAAATCTCATCCTCTTCCTCTAAAAAAGCTGAAATTGTTCCTGACACTCCTCAATCTAGTAATAAAATTGGAGTATTAGATTATGATCAATCTTCTATAGCCACTTCAGATGCAGAAGCATTTGAAGAAGAATTTGAGCCGACTCCTAATACAAATAAAATTCATTGGGAATTAGCACTCCCTGTTGCTTCTTATTCTCCTCCTGACTTAGCTGTTGATAATAGGCCTAGTGCAATAAACCAATCACGGTTTAATGCATCTTCCGCTCTATGAATGGAATATAGATGGAATGTCCGAGTACAATATACTTGGTCTATTACAACAAATGACAATGGCGACTAATGCCTATAAAACCCAATCGAGAACTTCGACAAAGCAATTGCGTAAATCCTTATCATGGGTTTTATCGGTCAACTTAAAGGATGGTGGGACCATCTCCTCACCAAAGATAAGAGTTTGGTAGAGCATCTTCTTTAAAAGAGCATAAATTAAAAGTGCATAAATTAAGGTTCAATCAAAACATCCTAGTTCTTATTGGTATCAGAGCCAAGGGGGGTAGGTGTATTATAGAGTAATACAATCTTCTATAGCCACTTCAGATGCGAAGTATTTGAGAAGAATTTGAGCCACGGTTATTCCTAGACCCATCCAGATGGAAAGACATAAACCTTCCCGAGGAATGGATCCTCGAGGAGCCACTCGAACCGGTTGTTCCAAAACAACTCGAGCCAAATTCGGAGTTGCAAAATGTGACTCAATATTCGGATGGCAAAGTAAAACTATCTTTTAGAAGGACAAACTCATAGGTTTCTTGGAAGTTTAAATTATGTTCTTGATTTTTGTCCCAACATCAATAGGATTTCAAAACCCCTTCATGATAGATTAAAGAAAAATCCTGTTGCATGGACTGATGAGCATACCAAAGCTGTTAAATTAAGAATCTAAAGCCCAAAGCACTTTCTTGGCTCAAAGGTCAAAAGCACGATCCTTATTAGCCTCTGCAAAGACTGAAGATGAGTATTTCAAAATTATGCAGCGAGCTTGCTCACCTCAAGATCGAAACTTCATTGCAAGCTCTTCTTCGAGTTCCTCAAGTAATGGAGAGCCATTCATCTCTTTTGGAGATGAAAATGAAGATATGTGTTTCGAGCATCTTGTCTCAATTAAAGCATTAAAGTTTTGTAATTTAGTTTATGTAAAAAAAAAAAAAAAAAAAAACATTTGAAGAAGAATTTGAGCCGACTTAAAAAAAAAAGTGCACAAGACCATATAGGTGTATTATCGGTCAACTTAAAGGATGGTGGGACCATCTCCTCACCAAAGATAAGAGTTTGGTAGAGCATCTTCTTTAAAAAGAGCATAAATTAAAAGTGCATAAATTAAGGTTCAATCAAAACATCCTAGTTCTTATTGGTATCAGAGCCAAGGGGGGTAGGTGTATTAAAATCTGATTTTGTATATTTCTTGGAACTCCCTGGTCTTGTGCACTTTTAATTTCTGCACTTACTACCAAGCATAATTTATCACAAGTCTTGGAGTGCCGCGTTCAATTTCAGAATTCTTGTTAACATAAAAAGCAAGACAAGACCGTGGAGATCTTGACTTTACAATTAGTCCTTTAGTTTCCAAATCTTTAATTTCATTCCTACAGTGTTTTTCTAATTCCATATTCATTTGAATCGAGCGAGCTTTAGTAGGAATTTGTTTTTCATCAAAAGAATTTTCATATGGCAAGTCTACTATGTGTTGTTTTTCTGCTCCGAAAGCAGCTTGGTAAATCAAGACATATTTCTTTTTCAATTAAGTCTTTAAATTCGAAATTTTCTTCTTTATAAGACTAGTTTGTATTTGGCTTTCAATTCTTTGTAATCCTAAATCCTTTTGTAAATAAAATAAATCATTTTGTTTTGATTTGAGCAAAACGTTGATTTGGTTTTGATAGATAGAACAAGCTTTTACAATATTTAGATTTCTTGTTTTAGGCTTTTCAATAAAGGAAAATTTCAATCCTTTATCTTCAACTTTAAAAATTATACCATCATAATCAACAATATAAGGAGTAATGAGGTTTATGAATGGGGTTCCAAGTATGACAATGATGATGTATGTCATTTGTCAAAAGAAAGGAAGTTCGAAATTCAAAACCATCATTTAGTATGAAGCATCAACTTTAGAGGTTATTTTTAATTTTGAATTATTTAGTGCTGAAAGTCTTTCATTTGTTTTTTTCTGAAATCTTTGGGAACAATATCTTCTTTTATACAGCTTTAAGTCAAGACTGTGTCAAAAGGGCAATGGTGTCGATTTCAAATTCTTTGGAAAGTATCAAAGTAATTTTAATCAAATATTTTCTAGTAGTGATTTGTTTCAAAACAAACAAAAAATCATTAGGTAATTTTTTATGTTTTCAAGGTTTTGATTATCACCATCAAATTTTATTTCTTTATCTTCATCACTATCTCGAATTATCTTCTAATTGTTTTAGCAAAATTGGATAATTCCGAATCGCTTTTTGTTTTTCTTTAATTCTTTTATTTCGGATTTAATTTCCTTAATCTCCTTTTGAAGATCTTGAATATTAGGAGTTGTTTTCTTTTCTTTCTTTTTATTCAAGATTTCAAGTGAGGTCATAGGCATTTTTCTTTAAAACAGGAGTTTTGGAAGATTCAACTTTGTTGTTCGATCAAAGGTTTTCAAAAGCTTATCAAGATAACTTATTGCAGTTTTTGTCAACAGGATCGGGATCTCTCACGAATCATGATTGATATCTGAATGCATCGACAGATGAAGGATCCCATTCGATGATATAGCTCATTCAAGATGCGTTGAACTTATTGACATTTCTCATTTCATAGAACCTTCACTACGTGATAAATCTGAGTTACTACATCTAAGATGCGAAGCTTAGTGAATTCAAGTTATAAACTACTTCTTACCGACTCTTCAGGATGATGCAATCATGTTACTTGAAAGAAAATTTCTACGGTTTACTACACTTTAGGTGAAAAGTTGAAATACCATAAAGCGGGCTAACTAAAGATTCACGCTCATGTAAGACTCGAGTCGAAGATTGAACTAAAAGTGGGCTAACTTTGAAAGTGTTTCATCATCAAGACCAAGTTCATGAAGCTTTGTGTTCATTCTCGCAAAATCTTGCAAGTATGGCCTTTTCTTCCACACTTATAACAAGTAGCTTCTTTATAGTTGAAAGGTGTTTTAGAAGATGATTTTAAAGGAGCTTTAAAACTTTTCTTTTAGAGAAACGAGTCTTTTATAAGGTTTCAAGGTTTCTTATAAAAGATTCTCTTAATTCTTTCAAGGTTGTCTCGTACTTATGACTTCTAGATTTGTAGGATTTGTAATGTTTTTGTAAGTCTTCGAGGAACACTTACCATTACAATCTTTAGATGTAGAGGCTTTGAAAGGGTCATAGTTAAACCTGCTTACGTAAACTTCCTAATTCTTGCTTAGATTTTCTAAGCTCCCATTTAAGACGCTTCGTAATTTCAAATCTTGACAAATCTTTAGACCTTCTTTATTAACGAAATCGACTAATTCACCATAGGTGAGTTTGTCATAAGGGACACGATTATCATTAAGAGTTTTAATGGTATTTCTAACTTTTTCACCTAAAAGTGTAGGTAAACCAAATTAGAAATTTTTCTTTCCAAGTAACATGATTTGCATCATCCCTTAGAAAGAGCTCGGTAAAGAAAGTAGTTTTATAACTTTGAAATTCACTAAGCTTCCTACATCTTAGATTATGTAGTAACTCAAAGATTTTTATCACGTAGGTGAGAAGGGTCACCTATGAAATGAAGGAAATGGTCAAATTAAAGTTGCAACAAAGATCTCGAATTGATCGCTATATTCATCCGTAATGGGGATTCCTTCCTCATCCGTCTCGAATTGCATTCAAGATATCTCGATTGCTGTGGTTCGGTGAGGAGATGGTCCCACCATCCTTTAGTTGACCAAGAAACCCGCAATAAGGATTTCCGCAATTGCTTTGTCGAAGTTCCCGATTGGTTTTATAGGCATTAGTCGCCATTGTCATTTGTTGTAATAGACCAAGTATATTGTACTCGCACATTCCATCTATATTCCATTCATAGATGTAAGATGCATTAAACCGTGATTGGTTTATCGCACTAGGCCTATTATCAACAACTAAGTCGGAGGAGAATAAGAAGCAACAGGAGTGCTAATTCCCAATGAATTTTATTTGTATTAGAGTCTGCATTAAATTCTTCTTCAAATGCTTCCGCATCCAAGTGGCTATGAAGATTGATCATAATCTAATACTCCAATTTTATTACTAGATCGAGGAGTGTCGTGAACAATTTCAGCTTTTTTAGAGGAAGAGGATGAGATTTCTATTTCATTTAATCTTCTCTAATGGCTTTAATAAAGTCTGATTTTGATTCTCGAACAAGCTTTTGACTATCTTTCAAACCCCGGAAAGGCTCGAATATAGGTTTCTTAAGCTTTTGTCGACTTTATTGGCTTTAAAGTAGAAATAGGAGAAACAAGAATGGTTGACTCGTTGGATTTGATTCTCTATTCTATTCAACTGCTTTTCCTATAGTATTTAGAGTAGTATTACGTAAATTATTCCGTTGGATAATACTATCTAAATCTTTATCATGGTCATTTACCTTATGAATTTTGTAAGGTGAAGCTTTAATTTGAGTTGGAGGATCACCATGATCAATGGTTATACTCCCAAGAGGTGGATGTTCCGATTCAATGATTCTATCACTATCGTAAAGATTCCATTCAGGAGTTTTCTTTCTAGTAGTAATAGGGTTTGATTCTTTAAAGGGATAAGAAATGTTGTTTTCAAAAGCATACATTTCAAACCAATCAAAAAATAAAATGTGAACTTTATGTAAATTTACAAATTCATAATATTCTTCTTGAATCTGCTTTCTTTGATTTAAAAATGATTAAAAACCAAAGTCTTTTTCTTTATTCAAGTCGAATAGAAATCTTTACGCTAAAAGGGCTTTATCCACTTCGAAATCCTTTTCTAGGACACTTATTATGTTTTCTCGTAATGCTAGTAAAATGTAGGAGATGTTGGAGGAGAAAGTTCTTTCTCTTCCTTACTTTGTTCACGCTGGCTACTCGTGTAAATTGGGTGAGGAACACTAGTAGAGTAATCAACAGTAACGAATCGAAGAACTAGGAATATCCGACGTGGAGAACCTAGGTTGGTCTTTACATGGTAGATTGATGATGTAAGGGACTTTAGAGAATTTCCTACTTGTAGAAGGAATACCGGAAATGTAGTCTTTATCCGAGAACCTATATGAGTTTGTCCTTCTAAAAGATAGTTTTACTTTGCCATCTCGAATATTGAGTCACATTTTGCAACTCCGAATTTGGCTCAAGTTGTTTTGGAACAACCGGCTCAATGGCTCCTCAAGGATCCATTCCTCGTGAAGGTTTATGTCTTTCCACCGGATGGGTCTAGGAATAATCGTGTTAGCTTGGACAAGTCGACCGCAAGAGAAGAGTTTCATCTCTTTTGACTCGAGTTTATGTTGCGTGATTAAACGCAGTAATGCATTGCTTTATAGGAGATTTTATAAATTAGGGCAACATGGATCGATCCTTCAATCATGTGATAATCGTGGGTCTTAATCAAGAATCATGCTTTTGAGGATATTTTTGTCTCTAAGTGAGACCGTGATGTTTGGATAACAATCAAACGAAATAGACCTTTACAGAGACTCGATTCAATATCGCTAAGTAAAGAATCATCAAAAGAGATGAATCGCCATCTCTAAGAACCGCTAAGATGGAAGTGTCAAGGCCTTCTTTAGTAAGGGGCTTTATTCCAACTTGGATTAAACCAATATGCACATAATTAAATTTCTTTTCTTTTAGGTGCTTTAAAGAGTGTTCTAAAACAAATGAATTGTTTCAAAAGGCTTTGAAAGAGTGATGTCACGTTCTTCGCTTTTATAACATAATCTGCCTTTAAAAATCAAGTTTTTTGTTTTATAAATTGTGTCTTTAGAAATCTTTGGTAATTCCCAACAATCAATGGCTTTATTAAAATCTTCAATTATAAAATCTTCGAATTCACAACATTCTTTGAAACATTAGTCCTTTCGTAAGAAGAACTAGAGAAAGAAGATGCTCTACGTAGTAGAGAATCCATGCAGTTTAAAACTTTTAATTGAACCTATATGGATGTCTACAGGTATGGTTTTACAGCCCTTAAAACGGAAAACTCTTATCCTAGACGGGACTTACTACCAGTAAAGAATTCAACAACCACACAGAAATTAAAATAAAAGCATAAACATACACAAATTCTTTTACTCTATAATACACCTACCCCCCTTGGCTCTGATACCAATAAGAACTATGTTTAATTTCTGTCAAACCCTGTGTTGCTTAGGTTTGATTTAAAGAATAAAATTGGTTTAAAATTGAAAGATCTATAAAGAATTTTAATTATATATATATATATATATAACACTTAAAATAGTTTGCTATCTTGCAAAAATCTATTTTGATGCAATGTTTTTAACATCTTTTTCAAAAACATGTTTTATAGTTTTACAATCAATTCTAAGTAAAAATTTTTGATTTAGTAAATCGCTTTGAAAATTGGAGATGCATAAAACGATAGAAAAGATTTCTTTTTTGATAGTAGAATAATTTTTCTGACATTCATTCTAATGTGCAGAAACATATTGTACTATTTGTTCTTTACCATTTTCAACCTGTTATCGGCTGGACACCCGATGTGCAAGATCTAGATATGTTCTAAGTCAAATCTGATCCCTAAGCGTAGTTCAATCTATGATCATCTGGTCTAACAACGCCACGTACCAATTTTCTTTTATTTTATAAAATATTTTTAATTATAATTATTCTGTCATTTGCACACCTTCCACGAATCTTGGTTGTCCTTGGTATTAGAGCCAAGGGGTAGTGTTTGTAGATAGAGACTTTGTGAAGTAGAACTGGTGCGTTGGTTGAACGTTACTGGTGTGGTGAGTGTTACCTTAGTGTGTCTTGATAGCTTTTAGTCGTAAGTCTCGATTTAGTTAAAGGGCAGTAAAACCAATTCTTAGCCTTGGATTGCAGCCATACCTGTAAAACTAAAACTAATTCATAGGTTTTACCCATGGATTCTCTACTTTGTAGAGCATCTTCCTTCTCTAGCTCTTCTTCAGGGAAGACTAGTGATTCAAAGAATATTGTAAATTCAGAATAATTTATAATTGAAGATTTTAATAAAGCGATTGATAATTTGAAATTACCAAAGATTTCTAAAGATATGATTTATAAAACAACAAAGCTTGATTTTTTGAAGTCTGATTTTGTTATTAAAATTAAAGAACAGGACATAACCCTTTAAAAGCCTTTTGAAACAATCTATTTATTTTCAGAACATTCTTTAAAAATATTGAAAGAAAAGAATTTCAATTATGTCCATATTGGTTTAATTCAAGTTGGTATAAAGCCATTGACTAAAGAATGATTAAATACTTATATTCTAGCAATCCTCGAAGATGGGAGATTCATCTACTTTGATGATTCTTTACTCAATAGTATTGAATCTAGTCTCTGTAAAGGTCCAATATCCTTTAGCTGCTATCCAAGTATAACAGTTTCTTTAAAGGATAAAATTATTTTAAAAAGCATGATTCATCAAATAAAAACCTATAATTACCACATGGTTGAAGGATCTATTCGAGTTGCATTAATTTTTAAAATTTCTTACAAAGCCATGATATATGCATTCAACACTCAGCATAAATTCCAGTAAAAAAGAGATGAAACTCTTCTCTTGCATATTGACTTATCTAAAGCAAACACTGTTATTCCAAAGCCCATCAAATGGAAAGATGTCAATCTTCCTGAGGATTGGATTCTTGAAGGAGCCACTAAACCAGTGATTCCAAAACAACTTGAGCCAAATACATAGTTACAAAATATGACTCAGTATTCTGATGGTAAAGTTAAATTATCTTTTAGAAGATCTATATCTTCTAGATTCTCCGACAAAGATTCTAGCACAAGTATTCCTTCACTTGAAAGAAAGTTTTCAAAAATTCCGTCTGTTATAAATCTTTCCTTTCAAAGTCAACCTAGGTTCTCCATATTGGATATACCTAGCTCTTCCATACATTCTGTTGACTATACTACTAGTGTTCTTCATCCAATCTACACTAGTAGTCAACATGAATAAAAACAAGAAGAGAATGAGCCTTCTACTCCAACTTCTCCTATATTCTCTACTGTTACAGAGAATATGCTCAATGTTTTAGAAACAGAATTTGAACTTGATAAAACTTTTTTGCATAAAGATTTTTATTCTGAAAGCAATAAAGAAAAGAGACTTTGGTTTTTCAAAAATTTTCTAAACCAAAGAAAAGAGATACAAGAAGTTTATTATGATTTTGTAAACATGCATAAAGTTCATATATAATTTTTTGATTGGTTTGAAATGTATGCTTCTCAAAACAACATTTTTTATCCTTTTGAAACTTCAAATTTGATTACTGTGAGAAAAAAGATTACTGAATGGAATCTATCAGATAGTGATAGAACCGTTAAATCAGAGCATCCACCCCTTAGAAGTGTAACCATTGATCATGGTGATCCTCCTATTCAAATTAAAGCCTCACCCTATAAAATCCATAAACCAAGTAATCCAGAAAAGAATTTAGATAGCATTAGCCAACAGAATATTTTCTGTAATGCGAATCTAAATATAATAGGCAAACAGTTGACTATAATAGAAAATCGATGCCAACAGTCAACTATAATTGTTTCTCCTATTTCTTCTTTAAAGTCAACAAAGTCTGATGCTGATAAGAAGCTTAAAAAAGCCTATTTTTGAGCCCTTCCAGGTTTCGAAAACTAGTTAGAAGCTTGTTCATGAGTCAAAGTCAGATTTTGATAAAGCAATTATAGAACAACTAGATATAATAGAAGACTCTTCTTCATCTAGTAAAGTTTAAATTGCTCCTGATAATGCCCAATCTAGAACCATTGGGGTACTAGATCATGATGATCAAACTTCTATAGCCTTATCGGATATAAAACCCTTTAAAGATGATTCTATTCCTAAAGCCAACAAAATTTATTAGGAGTCAGCCCTCCCTACTGTCAATTCTCCACTTGACGTAACCATAGACAATAGACCAAGTGTTTTAAATCAATCCCGATTTAATGCCTCTTCTGTCTATGAATGGAACATTAATGGTATGTCTGAATATAACATCTTAGGATTGTTGCAACAGATGACCATGGCAGCTAACGCCTATAAAACACAGTCGGGAACTTCTGACAAAGCCATTACAGAAATTCTCATCGTTGGTTTTACAGGTCAACTAAAAGGTTGGTGAGATCATCTCCTCACCAAACAGCAACAATTAGATATTTTAAATGCTATTCAGACAGATGAAAATGGTGCACCTATCTGTGATGAGTTCAATAGCTCTATTCAAGATGCTGTTGCTACTCTAATTCTCATTATTTCTCTCTATTTTATAGGTGACTCTACTCATATCAGAGATAAAAATACTGAATTACTATACAATTTAAGGTGTAGAAAACTTAGTGATTTTTAAAGTTATAAAACCACTTTCTTTACTAGACTTTTTCTACGAGGTGATGCAAACCATATTACTTGGAAAAAAAAAATTCCTTGCTGGTTTACCCACTCTCTTGGGAGAAAAAGTTAGGAGTTCGATTAAAGCTCTTTATGACAATTGTATTCTTTATGACGAACTCACCTATGGTGAATTAGTCAATTTTGTCAATAAAAATACTGATGATTCTTTACTCAATAGTATTGAATCTAGTCTTTGTAAATGTCCAATATCCTTTAGTTGCTATCCAAGTATAACAGTTTCTTTAAAGAATAAAAATATTTTAAAAAGCATGATTCTTCAAATAAAAACCTATAATTACCACATGGTTGAAGGATCTATTCGAGTTGCATTAATTTTTAAAATTTCTTACAAAGCCATGATATCTGCATTCAACACTCAACATAAATTCCAGAGCTTGGCCTTGATGGTGAAATATTTTCTAAAGTTGCTCCTCTTTTAGTTGAATCTTCTGATTCTGAGTCTTTTATGACAGAAACAGTTAGCCCTTTCAAGTCGATGAATTAGTCGGCTCTGAATCAAATGATAGTGATTATGATACAAAATCTCTTCTTTTAAAAAAAATCAATGTTTTAACTAAGGAACAAGAAACTTTTCTTGAATTAGTGAAACATATTTCTAATCCTATTTTAAAAAAAGAATATCTTTATAAACTTTTAAAACTCTTGATCAAAATGATAAAGCTAAATCTTCCAAAATCCTTGTTTTAAAGAAAAATGCATATGATCTTACTAAAATTCTTGATAAAAAGAAAAGTAAGAAAACCGCACCTAACATTCAAGATCTTTAAAAAGAAATAAAAGAATTAAAAGTTGAGATAAAAGAATTAAAAGAAAAACAAAAGAATGACTCTGATACTATCCAAATTCTATTGCAAAAACAGTTGGAAAGTAATTCAGATAAAGAATCAGAATCTAAACATGATGGAAATGAAGCATCATACCAGAAAAACATAACATTGACAACATAAAATCATTTCCTAATGATTTTCTTTTTGTTTTAAAGCAAATCACAACAAGAAAATATTTGATAAAGATAACATTAAAGTTTTTCAAAGATTTTGAAATTGACACCATTACTCTTTTTGATACTGGTGCTTATTTAAATTGTATTAAAAAAGATATTGTACCAAAGAGATTTCATGAAAAAACTAATGAAAGACTTTCTGCTGCAAATAATTCAAAATTGAGGATTACATCTAAAGTTGATGCTTATAATTTTAATGATGGTTTTGAATTCAGAACTTCCTTTCTATTAACAAATGATATACACTATGTTGTCATATTAGGAACTCCTTTCATAAACTTCATTACTCCTTATACTGTCGATTATGATAGTATATCTTTTAAAGCACGTAATAAAAACTCAAATTCCCTTTTATTGAAAAGCCTAAAACTCGAAATCTAAATATTGTAAAAGTCTGTTCTGTCTACCAGAATCAAGTCGATGTTTTATTAAAAATAAAATAAAATGACTTACTTTATCTACAAAAGGATTTGAGCTTAAAAAGAATTGAAAGCCAATTGCAAACAGGTTTGTAAAAAGGAAAATTTCCGATTTCAATGATTTAATTAAAAAAGAAATATGTGCTGATTTACCATCAGTTTTTTGGAACAGAAAATAACATTTGGTTGATTTACCCTAGGAAAATTCTTTTAATGAAAGACAAATTCCTACTAAAGCTCGTCCTATCCAAATGAATATGGAATTGGAACAACATTGTAGGAATGAAATAAAAGATTTGGAATCTAAAGGTTTAATTGTAAAATCTAGATCCCATTAGTTATATGCTGCCTTTTATGTAAATAAAAATTATGAAATTGAAAGAGGCACACCAAGGTTGGTAATTAACTATAAACCTTTGAATAAAGCTTTAAAATGGATTAGGTACCCAATACCTAACAAAAAAGATTTGCTTTAAAAATTACATTCCGCTTTCATTTTTTCAAAGTTTGACATGAAATCGGGATTTTGGCAAATTCAAATTCATCCTAAACATAGATACATTTGGGTAATACGAATGGACTGTAATGCCATTTGATTTAAATAATGCACCTTCAGAATTTCAGGGAATTATGAATGATATTTATAACCCCTTTTCTGAATTCTGCATTGTTTACATCGATGACGTGTTGATTTTTTTCTCAAATAATTGATCAAAATTTCAAGCATTTAAAGACTTTTTAGCGAGCAAGTAAAAAAGCTGGTTTAGCAATTTCTAGTTCTAAAGTTTCTTTATTTCAAACCAGAGTTAGGTTTCTTGGTCACTATATTTCTAAAGGAACCATTACTCCTATTGAGAGATCTCTTGCATTTGCTGATAAATTTTCTGATAAAATTCTTGATAAAACTCAATTGCAGAGATTTCTTGGTAGCTTAAATTATTTTTTTAAGTTTTGTCCAAACATCAATAGAATTTCTAAACCATTGGATGATAGATTAAAGAAAAATCATGTTGCATGGACAGATGAACACACTAAAGTTGTTAGACAGATAAAACATTTTGTCAAAAACATTCCTTGTTTATTTCTGGCTAATCTTGCTTTACCTAAAATTATTGAGACTGATGCCTCAGACTTAGGTTATGGAGGAATTTTAAAACAGGTTGAAAATGGTAAAAAACAAATAGTACAATATGTTTTTGCACATTGGAATGAATATCAGAAAAATTATTCTACTATTAAAAAAGAAATCTTTTCTATCGTTTTATGCATCTCCAAGTTTCAAAGCGATTTACTAAATCAAAAATTTTTACATAGAATTGATTGCAAAGCTGCAAAACATGTTTTAGAAAAAGATATTCAAAACATTGCATCAAAACAGATTTTTGCAAGATGGCAAGCTATTTTAAGTGTTTTTTATTTTGATATTGAATTCATTAAAGGAGATACAAATTCTATCCCTGATTTTCTAACTAAGGAACTTTTACAAAACAGATAATGCCTCCAAAGAAGAACAAAGACGGGGGCAAAGCCTCTCTTAAAGATTCAGAATTAAAGACAACCATTTTTAAAGACAAATTGCTTTCTTCAACAATGCTAATCAAATCTTGGATTGACATGGTTGAGGAGAAAGAAGCTCAGTCTAAAGACTCCACCTCTGTTGATCAGGTAAATGAATGGATACAATCAATTTCTAAATCTCCAGAGCTTATGCTCGCCTTACAAAGTATTTCTCAAACTAAAACCCTTTCTCAAGCTCCTGAGAAAGAAAAATCTATTTTTAAAAAAATTACAAAAATTCTTCTTCTAAAGCTCTTGTTTCTAGTGAAAGCTCATCTTCACAGACTGTTGTTTTACAACAAACGCTTTCACAAAATTCGGATTAGATTAATAAAACCTATCATCAAAATGTTTTAACTATGGAAGATGGGTTTTTATCAATCTAATCATTTTCAAGCAATTTCAAAGATTTTCAGCAAAGGCTGGTTTTTCAAACTATGAGATTTATCAAAACCCCACTTTTATTATCAAGCTATTCTTGAGATCACTGAGTCAGTCAAGTTTAAACACTTCTTTCTTTGTGAAACCCATACTGAGCCCGCCTATTCTGCGGCAACCATCTTTAAAATCTTGAGCCCAAAACTGTGGGATGACTAACTCCACAAACCTAAAATTTTTCCCACCAATTTTCAAATGCGTCTGAACCATTGCATGTCCTTTTCTTATTGGGACTATCAACAGGCCTGATTTAACACATTTTTTATCTAAAACCCAAAAAGAACCCATTTATGGTTATTTTTCTTCAATTCGAAAATAACTGTGCAAAGCTTGCCCAACTGGTTCCAATAATAGTGGAACTATTTTGGGCCTAGCCCTGATATCCTTACCCTTAATGCCATTAACTATTTAAATTTGTTTAAAGCCCATTATATTCCTTCTATATTTAAAAAAAGGTTTCTTCATTTTCTCTATTTTTGTACCAATTTCTTTCTTCCTTAGGTTTGGAAGTGGAACTTTCAGTATCATACCCAATAAACCCAATTAGTTCTTCAAAGAGTTTTTAAAGTCAAATGGTGGTCCAAGTTTGATGAAAAGTCAAAAATTTCTGAAGCCACTATACAAAATTGGCTTTCCACAAATGGCCTTCTCAAGCCTAGCATTGAAAATGTTAAAGCTTAAACCACATTCTTAGCACAACGGTCTCGGGCCCAATTACTTCTAGCCAGTGTTAAGACTGAAGATGAATATTTTAAAATCATGGAACAGCTCCTCACCTCTTGGTCTGAGCCATCTATTGCAGATTCTTCTGATCAAGATAATAAAGAGCCGTTCTTTTCCCTTGGAGATGATAACGAGGATGATTGGTTCGGGATCCTTTCTCCAATAAAGCATCCTTAAAGACTTTATACTTATCTATATTTGTATTTGTGTTTAAAAAAAAAGAGTAATTATTTTATATTTTCTTGTAGACATTGTTCCTTATAATTTTTTTTCCTTTCCGTCTGCATATTTTCCTTTATTTTCTCTCGTAAGCTACAATTGTGAAGCTACAGTTTCACTATTGTTGTGAAGCCACAGTTTTGCTACAGTTTAAAGCTACAGCTCTGATTGTGAAGCTACAGTTTACCATTGACTTGAAGCTACAGTTGCTACATTGTGAAGCTACGACTGCTAATTAAAGACCCACAGCTTTGTATTTAAAATCCGAAGGAAGACTTAGACTCTTCAGATCATTCTTTCACTTCTCTCTCTTGTATCTCTTTCTCTTAGGAAAAGATAAATCGAAGACATTGAGGAAATTTTTCCTGTCTTTTGATTTTCCCTTTCTCTTTCTACTGTAAACGTTGCTTTTAAAGTTTAAAGTTCTGAATTAAATAAATGAAATCATTTGATCTTTAATTATAAATTTAAAGCTTTTATTTATTTTATAGATTTGAATTTATTTATATTTAAAATTCTAGATCTAAGGGTGTATGATTTAAAGTTTTATATGCATGATCTGTAGATTAATCTTTTATATCAAATCTACTTTAAAATCTGTTCCGTTCCTCTGAGGCATAGAGACCGGATATCTCCCCTCAGTTGTATTCTCTTCTCCCTCCATTCCTTCATAGCACTATATCTGGGATCCAGTTCTAGTACTGTGTTTGAGCTCTGTATTGCCTAAGGTTGTAAAAATATTTTTAATTTAAAAGTTTTAAAAGTCAAAGTATATCGGCTGTACACTCGGATGTGCAAGATCTAGATCTGTTCTAAGTCAGATCTGATTCCCAAGTGTAGTTCAATCTACGGTCATCTGGTCTAACAATACCACGTACCAATTTTATTTTGTTTTATAAAATATTTTTAATTATAATTATTTTGTCCTTTGCTTCTGTGAATCTTGGTTTTAATATCATGTTGTCATATTAGGAACTCCTTTCATAAACTTTATTACTCTTTATACTGTCGATTATGATAGTATATCTTTTAAAGCAAAGATTAAAGGATATTAGTTCTTTACAAAGACTACATTCAATACTACTGAGTGAGGAATCATCAAAAGGGATGAATCTCCCATCTCTGAGGACTGCTAGAATAGAAGTATTTAATCCTTTTTTAGTCAATGGCTTTATACCAACTTGAATTAAGCCAATATGGACATAATTGAAATTCTTTTCTTTCAATCTTTATAAAGAATGTTCTGAAAATAAATGGATTGTTTCAAAAGGCTTTGAAAGGGTTATGTCCCATTCTTCAGTTTTAATAACAAAATTAGACTTCAAAAAATCAAGCTTTTTTGTTTTATAAACCATATCTTTAGAAATCTTTGGTAATTCCCAATTATCCATTGCTTTATTAAAATCTTCAATTATAAGTTCTTCTGAATTTACAATATTCTTTGAATCACTAGTCCTCCCTGAGGTAGAACTAGAGAAGGAAGATGCTCTATAGAGTAGAGAATCCGTGGGTAAAACCTATGAATTAGTTTTAGTTTTACAGGTATGGCTACAATCCAAGGCTATGAATTGGTTTTACTGCCTTCAACCAAATCGGGACTTACGTTCAAAAGCTACCAAGGCACACTAAGGTAACACTCATCACACCAAGGTAACACTAACCACACCAATAACGTTCAACCAACGCACCAGTCCTACTTCACAAAGTCTCTATCTACAAAACACTACCTCCTTTGGCTCTAACACCAAGGACAACCAAGATTCGTGGAAGGTATGCAAAGGACGTAATAATTATAATTAAAAATATTTTATAAAACAAAAGAAAATTAGTACGTGGCGTTGTTAGACCAAATGACCGTAGATTGAACTACGCTTTGGGATCAAATCTGACTTAGAACAGATCTAGATCTTAGACATCTTGTATCCAGCCGATATACCTTGACTTTTTAAACTTTAAATTAAAAATATATTTACAACTTTAGGCAACACAGGGCTCAAACACAGTACTAGAACTGGATCCCAGATCCAATGCTCTGAAGGAATGAAGGGAGAAGAGAATACAACTGAGGGGAGAGATCTGGTCTCTATGCCTCAGAGGAACGTAACAGATTTTAAAGTAGATTTGATATAGAAGATCAGTCTACAGATCATGCATATAAAACTTTAAATCATACACCCTTAGATCTAGAACTTTAAATATAAATAAATTCAGATTTATAAAATAAATAAAAGCTTTAAATTTATAATGAAAGATCAAATGCTTACATTTATTTAATTCAGAACTTTAAACTTTAAAAGAAACATTTACAGTAGAAAGAGAAAGGGAAAATTAAAAGATAGGAAAAATTTTCTCAATGTCTTCAGTTCATCTTTTTCCCGAGAGAGAGAGAGATATATATATATATATATATACAAGAGAGATAAGTGAAAGAATAATTTGAGGAGTCTAAGTCTTCCTTCAGATTTTAAGTATAAAGATTGAGTCTTTAACTGTAGCGAGTCTATAGCTTCACAACTGTAGCTTTAAACTGTAGCGAAACTATAGCTTTACAGAGAAAATAAAGGAAAATATATAGACGGAAAGGAAATAAAATTATAAAGAAATATGTCTACAAGAAAATATAAAATAATTACTCTTTTTTTTTTTACATATAAATACAAATACAAATAAGTACAAAGTCTTTAAGGACGCCTTATTGGAGAAAAGATCTCGAAGCAATCATCTTCGTTATCATCTCCAAGGGAAATGAACGGCCCTTCATTGTCTTGATCAAAGGAATCTACAATAGATGGCTCAGATCGAGAAGTGAGGAGTTGTTCCATGATTTTAAAATATTCACCTTCAGTCTTAGCACTGACTAGAAGGGATTGGACACAAGACCGTTGTGCTAAGAATGTGGTTTGAGCTTTAATATTTTTAATGCTAGGCTTGAGAAGGCCATTTGTGGAAAGCCAATTTTGTACAGTGGCTTCAGACAATTTTAACTTTTCGTCAAACTTAGACCACCATTTAACTTTATAAACTCTTTGAAAGACTAATTGGGTTTCTTGGGTATAATACTGAAAGTTCCACATCCAAACCCAAGGAAGAAAGAAATTGGTACAAAAACATAGAAAAAGAGGATACATTTTCTCAAGTACAGAAGGAACATAATGGGCTTTAAACAAATTTAAACAGTTTATGGCATTAGGGGTAAGGATATTAGGGCTAGGCCCAAAATCGTTCCACCATTATTGGAACCAGTTGGCCAGGCTTTACACAATTACTTTCGAATTGAAGAAAAATAACCATGAATGGGTTCTTTTTGGGTTTTAGATAAAAAAATATGTTCAACTAGGATTGTTGATAGTCCCAATAAGAAAAGGACAAGCAATGGTTCAGACGCATTTAAAAATTGGTAGGAAAAGTTTTAGGTTTATGGAGTTGGTCACCCACTGTTTTGGGCTCAAGACTTTAAGGATGGTTGTCGTAGAATAGGCAGGCTCAGTATGGGTTTCACTAAGAAAGAAGTGTTTAAACGTGACTGACTCAGTGATCCCAAGAATGGCTTGATAATAAGGCTGGGGTTTTGATAAATCCCATGGTTTGAAAAGCCAGCTTTTGGGGAAAATCTTTGAAATTTCTTGAAAAGGATCAGGTTGATAAAACTCATCTTCCATAGTTAAAACATTTTGATGATAGGTTTTATTAATCCAATCCGACTTTTGTGAAAGCTTTTATTGTAAAACAACAATCTGTGAAGATGAGCTTTCACCAGAAACAAGAGCTTTAGGAGAAGAAGTTTTTGTAATTTCTTTAGAAATAGATTTTTCTTTCTCAGGAGCTTGAGAAAGGGTTTTAGTTTGAGAAATACTTTGTAAGGCGAGCATAAGCTCTGGAGATTTAGAAATTGATTGTATCTATTCATTTACCTGATCAACAGAGGTGGAATCTTTAGACTGAGCTTCTTGCTCCTCAACCATGTCAATCCAAGATTTGATTGGCATTACCGAAGAAAGCAATTTGTCTTTAGAAGAAGTTGTCTTTAATTGGGCTTTGCCCTTGTCTTTGTTCTTTTTTGGAGGCATTATATGTTTTTTTAAAATTCCCTAGTTAGAAAATCAAGGATAGAATTTGTATCTCCTTTAATGAATTCAATATCAAAATTAAAAACACTTAAAATGCTTGCCATCTTGCAAAAATCTATTTCGATGCAATGTTTTGAACATCTTTTCTAAAACATGTTTTGCAGCTTTGCAATCAATTCTAAGTAAAAATTTTTCATTTAGTAAATCGCTTTGAAACTTGGAGATGCATAAAACGATAGAAAGGATTTCTTTTTTTATAGTAGAATATTTTTTTTGACATTCATTCCAATGTGCAGAAACATATTGTACTATTAGTTCTTTACCATTTTCAACCTGTTTTATAATTCCTCCATAACTTAAGTCTGAGACATCGGTCTCAATATTTTTAGGTAAAGCAAGACTAGCCGTAAATAAATAGGGAATATTTTTGACAAAATGTTTTATCTATCTAACAACTTTAGTGTGTTCATCTATCCATGTAACAGGATTTGTCTTTAATCTATCATGCAATGGTTTAGAAATCCTATTGATGTTTAGACAAAACTCAAGAACATAATTTAAGCTACCAAGAAATCTCTACAATTGAGTTTTATCAAAAAATTTTTTAGGAAATTTATCAGCGATGAGAATTTCTGCAATGGCTTTGTCAGAAGTTCCCGACTGTGTTTTATAAGCGTTAGCTGCCATTGTCATCTGTTGCAATAATCCTAAGATGTTATATTCAGATATACCATCAATGTTCCATTCATAGACAGAAGAGGCATTAAATCGGGATTGATTTAAAACACTTGGTCTATTGTCTATGGTTACATCAGGTGGGGAATCGACAGTAGGGAGGGCTAACTCCCAATGAATTTTGTTGGCTTTAGAAATGGAATCATCTTTAAAGGCTTCTATATCCGATGAGGCTATTGAAGTTTGATAATCATGATCTAGTACCCTAATGGTTCTAGATTGGGCACTATCAAGAGCAATTTAAACTTTACTAGATGAAGAAAAGGCTTCTATTCTATCAAGTTGTTCTCTAATAGCTTTAGCAAAATCTGACTTTGACTCATGAACAAGCTTTTGGCTAGTTTTTGAAATCTGGAAGGGCACGAAAATAAGCTTTTTAAGCTTCTTGTCAGCATCAGACTTTGTTAACTTTGAAAAAGAAATAGGAGAAATAGTTATAGTTGACTGTTGGAATCAATTTTCTATTCTAGTCAATCTGTTTTCCTATTGTATTTAGATTCGCATCACCGAAATTATTCTATTGGATAATGCTATCTAAATTCTTTTCCGGATCACTTGGTTTATGGATTTTATAGGGTAAGGTTTTAATTTAAATAGGAGGATCACCATGATCAATAGTTACACTTCTGAGGGGTGGAGGCTCTGATTCAACGGTTCTATCACTATCTGATGATTCCATTCAGTGATCTTTTTTCTCACAGTAATGGGATTTGAAGTTTCAAAAGGATAAAAAATGTTGTTTTGAGAAGGAAACATTTCAAACCAATCAAAAAATAATATATGAACTTTATGCATGTTTACAAAATCATAATAAACTTCTTGTATTTCTTTTCTTTGAGTTAGAAAATTTTTGAAAAACCAAAGTCTCTTTTCTTTATTGCTTAAAGAATAAAAATCTTTATGCAAAAAATTTTTATCAAGTTTAAATTCTTTTCTAAAACATTAAGCATATTCTTTGTGACGAGAGAGAATGTAGGAGAAGTTGGAGGAGAATGCTTCTTTCTCTTCCCTGCTTTTGTTCATGTTGACTACGAATGTAGATTGGATGAGGAACACTAGTGGTATAGTCAATGTAATCGTATGGAAGAGCT
Organism: Murraya koenigii; assembly: GCA_025617385.1. Taxonomy (NCBI): domain Eukaryota; kingdom Viridiplantae; phylum Streptophyta; class Magnoliopsida; order Sapindales; family Rutaceae; genus Murraya; species Murraya koenigii. The sequence goes on along the minus strand of CM046815.1, from coordinate 6,583,649 downwards.
AGGTATATCCGATGTGGAGAACCTAGATTGACTTTGAAAGGGAAGATTTGTAATGTAAAGATTTTTGAAAACTTTCTTTCAGTGAAGGAATACTTGTGCTAGAATCTTTGTCCGAGAATCTAGAAGATATAGATTTCCTAAAAGATAATTTAACTTTATTATCGAATACTCGACCACAATTTGCAACTCTATATTTGGGTCAAGTTGTTTTGGAATCATTGGTTCAAGTGGCTCCTTCAAGAATCCATTCCTCGTGAAGATTGACGCCTTTCCATCGGATGGGCTTTGAATAACAATGTTTGCTTTAGACATGTCGATCCGCAAGAGAAGAGTTTCATCTCTTTTTGACTGGAATTTATGCTGAGTGTTGAATGCAGATATCATAGCTTTGTAAAAATTTTAAAAATTAATGCAACTGGAATAGATCCTTCAACCATGTGGTAATTATGAGTTTTTATTTGAAGAATCATTTTTTTAAAAAATATTTTTATCATTTAAAGAAGCTGTTATATTTGGATAGCAGCTAAAGGATATTATACCTTTACAGAGACTAGATTCAATACTACTGAGTAAGGAATCATCAAAGGAGATGAATTTCCTATCTCTAAGGACTGCTAGAATAGATGTATTTAATCTTTCTTTAGTCAATGGCTTTATACCAACTTGAATTAAGCTAATATGGACATAATTGAAATTCTTTTCTTTCAATCTTTTTAAAGAATGTTCTAAAAATAAATGGATTGTTTCAAAAGGCTTTGAAAGGGTTATGTCCCGCTCTTCGCTTTTAATAACAAAATCGGACTTCAAAAATCAAGCTTTTTGTTTTATAAATCATATCTTTAGAAATCTTTGGTAATTCCCAATTAGAAATCGCTTTATTAAAATCTTCACTTATAAATTCCTCTAAATTTACAATATTCTTTTAATCGCTAGTACTCCATGAGGAAGAGATAGAGAAGGAAGATGCTCTCATGAGTAGAGAATCCATCAAGAAAACCTATGAATTAGTTTTAATTTTACGGTGTATGGCTACAATCCAAGGCTAAGAATTGGTTTTATTGCCTTTCAACTAAATTAGGACTTACGACTAAAAGCTATCAAAGTACACTAAGGTAACACTCACCACACCAAGAACGCTCAACCAACGCACTGATCCTACTTCACAAAGTCTCTATCTACAAAACATTACCCCCCTGTCTCTGATATGTTTAAATTTGTTTAAAGCCCATAATGTTCCTTATGTACTTGAGAAAAGGTTTCCTCATTTTCTCTGTTTTTGTACCAATTTCTTTCTTCCGTAGGTTTGGATGTGAACTTTAAAAGAAACGTTTACAGTAGAAAGAGAAAGAGAAAATCAGAAGACAAGAAAAAATTCCTCAATGAGAAATACTTTGTAAGGCGAGCATAAGCTCTGGGGATTTAGAAATAGAATGTATCCATTCATTTACCTAATCAACAGAGGTGAAAGATATCAGGGCTAGGCCCAAAATAGTTCCACTTAATATATATATATATATATATGTATATATATTGTTAAGTCCAGGTCTCCATGGTCTTGTGCTGCTTTCTATGTGAACAAAAATTCAGGAATAGAAAGAGGCACACCGAGACTTGTTATCAATTACAAGCCTCTGAACAAAGCTTTAAAATGGATTAGGTATCCAATACCTAATAAAAAAGATCTTTTACAAAAACTGCATTCTGCATTCATATTTTCAAAGTTTGACATGAAGTCTGGATTTTGGCAAATTCAGATTCATCCTAAAGACAGGTATATATATATATATATATATATATATATATATATATATATATATATATATATATATATATATACATAACTCTTTTATTAAAAAAAATATGCTCTCTCTAATGTTGTTGGACGTGATTTTAAATTGTCTTATAAAAACCTTTGCCAGTAAAAACCTTACGAAAAACCTAGTCAAAAGGAAAAAAGAGTATTGTATATGCATCCAATATTATTATAATTCTTCTCTTATAAGATTATGCTCCTCTTGTTGAGTACTCTTCCTGTGAGTACTCATCCTAGTGAGTACTCCTCCTGATGAAAACATTTATTAATCTGATAATTTGTTGAAACAACGCATACCTATGCCATATACAATTTTCTTGAATGTAAATGTAGGTAAAGTTTTTGTAAATATATAAACTAAATTGTCCGTGAAGCGTATTTGTTTTATTAGAGCTCATTAGTGTAGAAGAATTTCAGTGAAATATGCTTTGTCCTGTCCCATTTAATATACCATCATTTAAGTTAAGCTATGCATGCAGCATTAACCTCATGTATCACTATTGGGACATCTGAACTTAAAGATATTCTACAAGTATTTTGAATATAATGGATTACAGATCATAAGCATATACATTCCTGACTGGTTTTATGTAGTGAAAGAATTTCAAAATGGTTGGAAGATGTTGCAACAAGAGTCTATTTCGTAGACTTCCAAGAAATTATTTTTCCATTAAAAGTAAAAACATATTATGTTTGTGAACAAATTTTTTGGGAATCAAATAAATAACCTGCATCAGAATAACCAATAAGACTTGGATTTTTTGTTAGTTCATTAGAATAAATTAAACCCAAATCAAATATTCCTCGAGATAATGAAAAATGTGTTTAATACCATTCCAATGCCTTCTAGTTGGTTCAAAGCTAAATCAAGTTAACAGGCTAACGGAAAATGCTATATTTGGTCTAGTATATTGTACTAAATATATCATAACACCAATTGCATTTAGCTATGGAACTTCTGCACCAAGTATCTGCTTGTCATTCTCTTTAGGACGGAATGGGATCTTTTCAAGATCAAAAGATCGGACTACTATTGGGATCATCAGTAACATAAATGAATGTTGGTGTGCTAAAACATATAAATGTAGAAATATAATGAAAACTACTGAGGTGGCAAAGGTGGCTATTGTTAAGTGCTAGAGAGTGTATATTTATGAAGGGTAAAATTATCATTTTCCACTCTAATTCTCACTAGCATCTTCACTTTTATTTATTTTAAGTCCCTTAAATTTTATTATGTGTGTTTTATGTGTATTTTGTTGTAAGTTGAATGTTTTATATATTTTAGGGGTATTTTGATAATTTCACAATAAACGAGAAGTCGAACAGCAAAATGAAAAGTATTTTTTAACTCAGAACAACTGAAAACCTTAGGAAGGACATAAAGGGCAAAATCATAATTTTAAAATTTTGGTGGGCCTTGCTGATGTGGCGTTGACCACTGATGTGTCATTGACTGCTGATATGTTGTTGATTTATGAAATAGCATTGATCGATGATGTGACATTGATGAATGATGTGGCAAAAGATTATTGGACTGAAAAATGAGCTTACAATACATGCAAAACACTAAATCATATATATTGACTTTGGCGTTGACTAATGTCGTGTAATGGACTGAAAAATGTGTATACCGTACATGCATATACATAGAATAATAGCCCTTGTGATGTGTTCCATCCAATCTAAGAGTGTCACATGGCACAATCTTGTGCGTTCGAATTATTTTGATCCGATGGTCATTATTTACTCGTTGTATCTATAAATAAAAGGCTACCCCCTAATTTAACACCCCTAAATCCATTTCTGAGCTCTATTTTCTGTAATTTCTTCTCTATTTTGTATTTTCTACATATTTTAATAAAATTCTCATTTTGCCCCTAGTTATAAAATGAGTAGCTAATTTATTTTCAAGCTTGGGTTAAAGTTTAAACCTCAACATTATCCATAGGCTTAATTTAGTAAATTTATTTTTATTTTCTTTAATTTATTTAAATTGTTTTTGCTTATCATTGACATATAGTAATAATCTTGTCTAAATTTTGCACTAGTATACCAGCTCCTTAATGGAAGATTATTACTATTTGGCATGATTAATACTTTACATTAGATTTATTATAGAAAAAACTTTCCTCTAATTTTTGTGGTAGGTCTTAACTCAGTGTTGACAGAAATTCATCTAGGTTAATTAGTGGACAATCTTGTCACCTTGTCGATAATTTGATTATTATTATCTGCTACAACGTGTTCTTAATACCACATTTAACATAAGATTATTTTTTTCCTAGTACAATGAGCACTTGATACCATAGAGTTAGACTTATAAGGAGTGGAAATACCCCCTCATAAATTAATTGGAACTAAAAATGAATATTAAGCCCATGATAAAATGTTGAATGTGAATCCTAAGACTTAAGCATGTCATTGTATCGTTTAATCCCCAATTTCTTCCTGCCATTTTAATTTAAATTTTAGGATAAAACATATGAAAACCTTCACCACAAACCCATAAAATAAATAAATAATAATAACAATAATAATAATAACTCTATACAATTGAAAACCTTTTAGGATAAAACATATGAAAACCTTCACCACAAACCCATAAAATAAATAAATAATAATAACAATAATAATAATAACTCTATACAATTGAAATCCACCTCCTCGTGGGATCGACACTCATTATCATTAATATATACTTCAATAGATTCGTGCGCTTGTGAGTTCAATAAAATTTGCACAATAAGTTTCTAGCGCTATTGCTGAGGACGTAAGTCATTTTAATTAGTAGAGTTAATTTTCTTTGTTGTATAAATAATTTTTGTATAGTTGTTTTCTTTTAATTTTATTTTAATTTATGTAATTTAATTTTCATTTTATTTTTTTTATAATTTATTGTTGATCTTGTTAATTTATATAGTTGGTTTAACTGCCTATTAATTTATTTTAATTTCAGTTGATTTATTTTATTTCATGTGTCTTTTTCTTCTTTTTGTACATTCATAACACTTGAGTATGTTTTCATAACGAAGTTGTAACAACGTGATAAGGATAGTATTGTAATTTCTTCTCTCTTGATTTTGAATTTTGTTTTTGTACATGTTCTTTGCATGCATAGTCGAATGTCATTATTACATAATTTAGAACCCATAAATCTCAAATTAGAAAAAATACGTCGCACACGTAGACACATCACATCACAAGTTAAAATTGTGGATAAAATTGGAATGGATTTGCAACAACAACCACAAGCACCTGGAGAGGTCATTTAAGGACTACTTCAGTCCCTTAGTTAATTTGAGCACATCATGCATAAGATACCAAAATGTAGCTGTTAGGAGTTTCGAGTTAAAATCAAGTATGCTAAATTGTCTCCCATCATTCTATGGCCTAGAAAATGGAGACCCATATAATCATTTCAATGATTTTCATGCTATTTGTCAAACTTTTAAATGTGAGAAATTTTCAGATCAAGATGTTAAGCTTAGACTATTTCCATTTTCTTTAAAGGATAGAGCTCGTTCTTAGATAAATACATTGCCTTCTAATAGTATTACATTATGGGAATAAATAGTTACTAAATTTTTAAATAAATAATTTCCATTGCATAAAACCAATGCTATTTACAGGAAAATCTCAGTGATTATCTAGAGATAAGATGAACAATTTTTCAAAGTATGGGAGTGATTTAATGGGCTACTCTTAAAGTGTCCACATCATAGGTATGAGAAATAGCACTAATACCAATACCTTTTAGAGAGATTATTGCCACATATGCAAGAATGACTATTTGCGATAAGTGGAGAAAAGCTGATGTTTAAAAGCGCACCAGAGATTAGGGATTTCTTCCAACGACAAACAGATAATTCCTAACAGAGAAGCCAATCACTCAGAATACTAAAAGAATTAAAAGGGTAAATAAGGTTCACGTTGACGAGTCAAGATTGAAAATCAAAGAAGTCAAAGAAATAGTTGAAGGCATTTTCTGCTAAATAGCATCATTAACGGCTACCAAATCAACAGAGCCACATGCCTATAATAAACTTTACCATGACTCATACCCAGATCAAGCTAATGCTATAAGTGTAATGAGAAAGCCATTAAAGTACAACCTTTACTCCAACACGTATAATCCTGGATGGAGAGACCATCCCAATTTACCATCCCAATTTTTTATAGTCTCACGGATTTCAATAGAATGGACTAGTAGCTCCAACTCCACCAATGAAACCAATACCTCATGCTCCTTAAGCATATCAACCAATGTTCAAACTATACAATCAGAACTAGAACTATTCTCAACCAAGACCATGGGAGGAAGCATTCCAAAATCTCAATAATCTTACTCACTCCACGATAGAACAATAGAACTGCTCTATTGATGAACTAGTTTTAACTTATAGACCCAATCAATTTAAAACCTCGAAAAGATGGTAGGCCAGCATGCCTCTTCAGGTCAAACATTGGCAATGACCGTTGAGAAAAGCAAGTTCCCAAGCCAACCAATGCCTAATCCTAAATGAGTGCATGAAGTAATTACCAGTTCAGCTCAGTATCATGAAGAGGTCAAAGTTTTCATGACCTTGCGTAAAGGCAAAAATGTGGACAATAAAGTGAAGAGTTGGACCTTTAGACTCTGTGGATTCATCATCAAAGCTCTATTCCCTCATAGGCTAGCTAAAGAAGGAAAATTCCACAGGTGAGATTATGAAGATCTTTAAATAAGTGTTAACATTCCTTTGCTTGACGCTATAAAGCAAATGCCCTCTTATACCAAGTTTCTTAAAAATATTTGCACTAAAAAGAGAAGCACTCATGTTCAAAAGAAAGTCTTTCTAACCGAAAACATTAGTTCTATACCCCAATACAAAATTTCTCCAAAATTTAAAGACCCAGGATCCTTTACTATCTCATGTAGCATTGAGAACCACATATTTGAGAATGCTTTGTTAGACTTAGGATCTAGTATAAATATTTTGTCTTATTTAGTATTTATGAAACTTAGATTGGGAAAATTACACCCAATTGTAATTGTGTTATAACTTGTAGATCGATCCATGAAAATACCTCGTAGTATTGTGGAAGACGTACTTATCCAGGTAGATAAGTTTTATTTTTCTGTTGATTTCATTGTGATTGACACTTAACCAATGCAAGATTCAAATAAGCATATCCTCATTATCTTAGGAAGACCTTTATTGGCAACTGTTAATGATCACATTCAATGTAGGATTGAAAATATGCAGTTGTCCTTTGGCAATATGGTTATAGAGTTAAATATCTTTCACATTGCCAAACAACCTTACAATGCAGATGATGGAATTGTTAATGTGGATTTAATATAAGAATTAATTAATTATACTTTTCTTTTTAACATCAGTGATGATAGTTTATAAAAGGTTTTGATTTTGATATTGACAAATCAGTCGATAATGTTAATGCCTTACTTAATTCAGCACCATCTATAAACACCATTAAATGGAAGTCAAGAATTGAACAACTAGTACTATCAGAAAAAAAAAACTCAACCCATCATCAGAATCACCACCAAAACTCGAGCTCAAACTGCTACCCAATACTTTGGAATATGCATTATTGGGAAAAAAAAGCACTCTGCGACTAATCATTTTATCCTCCCTAAATGAAAAATAAAAAAGTAAGTTGTTAGAAGTTTTAAGAAAGCACAAAGAAGCATTAAGATGGACCATAGCTGACATAAAAGATATTAACCCAGTAGATTGCATGCATTACATTCATCTTGATGAAAATGCTATGCTTACTAGAGAAATGCAATGTCGGTTGAATCCTAACATGAAAGAAATTGTTAGAACTGAAGTCCTTAAACTATTAGACGCAGGTATTATTTACCCCATTTCTAATAGTTTATGGGTCAGCTTTATACAAGTTGTTCCCAAAAAGTCAGGAGTCAGAGTAGTTACCAAAGCTGATAACGAATTGATACTCACTAGAATAACTACACGTTGGCGCGTATACATTGATTACAGAAAGTTAAAATTTATCACACGTAAAGACCATTTTCCTTTACCATTTATTGATTAAATGCTTGATAGATTAGCAGGTCAATAATTTTATTACTTTCTATATGGCTACTTAGGATATAACTAGATTCCCATAGCACCAAAAGATCCAAAGAAGATCACTTTCACTTGCCCTTTTGGCACTTTTGTATATAGAAGAATGTCATTTAGATTATGTAATGCACCTGCCACTTTTCAACGATGCATATTAAGCATTTTTCTGATATGGTTTAACATTTCCTTGAAGTCTTTATGGATGACTTTTCTATATTTAATGCTTCATTTGATTAATGTTTACATCATCTAATATTAGTTTTGCAGAGATGTATACAATAGAATTTGGTCTTGAATTGAAAGAAGTGTCATTTTATGGTAAATAAGATATTGTTCTCAGTCACACCATTTCGAGCAAAGGTATTGAGATTGACAACGCTAAGGTAGATCTTATTTTCAATCTTTCTCAACCTAAAACAATTAAATAAATAAGATCTTTCCTTATGTATACTGGATTTTATAGACGTTTCATTAAAGATTTTAGCAAAGTCTCTAGACCTTTATGCAATCTACTTGCTAAGTATGTACCTTTTATATTTGATGATTTATGTCTTGAGGCATTTGAAAAACTAAAGCAGTTGTTGACATCATCACCCATCATTCAGTCCCCAAATTAAAACTTACCTTTTAAGTATGTGTTATGCATCTAATTATGCAGTAGGAGCAGTATTAAAATAAAGAGTTGATGGAATTCCCCATGTCATTTACTACGCTAGTATGACATTGAATAATGCACAGTTGAACTACTCAACTATTGAAAAAGAAATGCTAGCAGAAGTTGTTGCACTAGAGAAATTTTGATCTTATCTCAATGGATGTAAAATAATTTTGTTCACAAATCATACTCCACTTAAATATCTTTTTACAAAGAAACATACAAAAGGTAGACTAATTCAGTAGGTGTTACTTTTGCAAGAATTTAACCTCGAGTTCAAATATAAGAAAGGCATAGAAAATGTGGTGGCAGGTCATCTCTCTTGCTTCAATTGTGAAACAATTACAGAATCATTACTATTAAATGAATTATTTCCATATGAACAATTGATGAGTATGGAAGTACTTCTATGGTATGTTGATACAGTTAACTATCTTGTTATAGGTCAACTTCTAGAGTATTGGACTAAGCAGACAAAGCCAATTTTTTACAGAAATAAAGAATTTCTTTTGGGATGATTGTTATCTATTCAAATATTATGTAGATCAAATTGTTAGACGATGTGTCCTAGAAAGTGAATTTCAAAACATCCTTTCATTTTACCATAAACAAGCTTGTGGAGGTCATTTTAGTGACAAGAAAATAGTTGCTAAAGTTTTACAATGTGGTTTCTATTGTCCAACTTTATTTCAAGATGCTTACTGTTGAGTCTTAGAGAGTATATATTTATAAATAGTAAAATCATCATTTTACACTCCAAGTCTCACTAATATCTCCACCTTTATGTATTTTAAATCTCTTGACATTTGATTATATATGTTTGTGTGTATTTTTAATACTTTATGTATTTCAAGGGTATTTTAGTCATTTTTCAATAAATAAGAAGTTGGACAGCAAAACGGACAGCATTTTTTAAGTTAGAAGAGTTGAAAACCTTAGGAAAGATATAAAGGAAAAAATTGTAATTTTAAGATTTTGGTGGGCCCTACTAATGTGGTACTGACTGCTGACGTGTTGTTGACTGCTAATGTGTTGTTGACCGATGATGTGGCATTGACAGATGATGTGGCAGAAGTCTATTGGACCGAAAAATGAGCTTACCGTACAAGTAATGCACTAAATCATATTTGTTGACTTTTGCGTTGACCGATGACATGGCAGCATATTAGTGGACTGAAAAACGCACATACCGTACAAGCATATACATGAAATGAAAGCCCTGGTGATGTATTCCAACTAATGAGAGAGTGGCACGTGGCACAATCCTGGGAGTCCGAATTGTTTCATCTGATTGCCATAATTTACCCGCTGTATCTATAAATAGGGGGCTCCCCCCCTCTAATTTAACACCCCTGAATTCATTTTTGGGCTCTATCTTGTACTTTACACTAGATTTATTAGAGAAAAATCTCCTTCTAATTTATGTAGTAGTTCTTGACTCATTGTTGACATAAAATTCATCTAAGCTAATTAGTAGATAGTCTTGTCACCTTGTCGATAGTTACATTATCATTACCTGGCATAACTTATTCTTGATACCACATTTAATATAAAATTATTCTTCTTGACACAATGAGCGCTTAATGTCATATTTATTAGAGTTAGGTTTATGAGAATATTAAGCTCATGGTGAAATGTTAAGTATGAATCTTAAGACCTAAGTACTTTATTCCATTAATCAATTCCCAATTTATTCCCACCAGTTTAATTTCAATCTTAGGATAAAATAAAATAGAAAATTTCACAACAAGCACATTAAATAATAAATAATAATAATAACTCTACAAAAATCCACCTCCTCGTGGGATTGACACTCGTCACTATTAATCTACACTTCAATAGATTCGTGCGCTTGCGAGTTCAATAAAATTTGCACAACAAATTTTTGGCGTCGTTACTGGGGAGGTAAGTCATTTTAATTCGTAGAGTTAATTTTCTTGTGTAAATATCATTTTTTATTTTTATTTTCTTATAATTTTCTTTTTGTATGGCCGATTTAACCGCCTATATGTTATCTTAATTTTAGTTGATTTATTTTAAATTAATTTATTTTCTTTTAATTTTTATTTTATTTTTCTTTGTAATTTTACGTTGATCTTGTTAATCTATATAGCTGGTTTAACCGCCTATTAATTTATCTTAATTTTAGTTTATTTTAATTTCAATTAATTTATTTTATTTCACGTTTTTTTCTCTTATTTTACATCTATAGCACTTGAGTGTATTTTCATAACAGAGTTGTAACAAGCGTGATAAGGTTAGTATCATAATTTCTCTTCTCTTTATTTTCAATTTTGCTTTTGTACGTGTCTTTGCATGTATGGTCGAAGGTCACTATCACATAATTTAGAGCCCATAAACCTCAGACTAGAGAAAACACGCCGCACACGTAAACACATTGCATCACAAGTGGAAATTGTGGATAAAATTGAAATGAATTTACAACAACAACCACAAGCACCGTAGGAGAGGCCATTTAAGGACTATTTTAGTCACTTAGCTAATTTGAGCACATCATGCATAAGATACCCAAATGTAGTTGCTAGGAGTTTTAAGTTAAAACCTAGTGTGCTAAATTATCTCCCATCATTCTATGGCCTAGAAAATGAAGATCCATACAATCATTTGAATGATTTTCATGCTGTTTGTCAAACTTTTAAATATGAGAATTTTTCAGATGATGATATTAAGCTCAGGTTGTTTCCATTTTCTTTAAAAGATATAGCTCGTTCTTAGTTCAATACATTGCCTGCTAATAGTATTACATCATGGGAACAAATGGTTACTAAATTTTTAAATAAATACTTCCCGATGCATAAAACTAATGCTATTCGCAGGGAAATCTTAGAGTTTACCCAAAAAGAAGACAAGCAATTTATCGAAGCATGGGAGTGATTTAATGGGTTACTCTTAAAGTGTCCACATCATGGGTACGAAAAATGGCACTAATGCCAATACTTTTTTGATAGACTATTGCCGCATGTGTAGGAATGGCTAATGGCGATAAGTAGAGCAGAGTTGATGTCGAAAAGTGCATTGGAGATTTAAGATTTCTTTTAGCGACAAGCAGATAATTTCCAACAGCAAAGCAAATCATTCAGGAGTGTAAAAAAAATCAAAGGAGTGAATGAAGTTTATGTTGGTGAGTTAAGATCAGAAATCAAGAAAGTCAAAAAAATAGTTGAAGGAATTTCTCGCCAAATAACATCTTTGACGGCTACAAAATCAACAGAGCCACATGCTTATAATCAACTTGATCATGACTCATATCCAGATCAAGCCAATGCCATAAGTGTAATGGGAAAATAGCCAAACTACAATCCTTACTCCAATACTTATAATCTTGGGTAGAGAGACCATCCCCAAGGATTCCAACAGGACAGAGCAACAGCTCTAGCTCTATCAATGCAACCAGTTCCTTAGGCCCCTCAAGTCTCTCAATAATCATTCAGACCAAACAATCAAAACCAGAATTACTCTCAACCCAGACCATAGGAGGAGACATTCTCAAATTTTAAAAATTTGACTCACTCCACAATAGATCAACAAAATCGCACCATTAATGAACTGCGAAATGAGATGAGAGTAGGCTTCAATTCACAAGTCCAGTCGATTTCAAACTTAGAAAGAATGGTAGGTCAGCTAGCTTCTTCAGTTCAAAAATTAACAATGACCGTTAAAAAGGGTAAATTCCCAAGCCAGCCAGTGCCAAATCCTAAAGGAGTACATGAAGTAAATACCGGCTTAGCCCAGCAATATGAAAAGGTCAAAGCTGTGATGACCTTAAGAAAAGGCAAAGAAGTTGACAACAAAGTGGAAATGCCGGTGACAAAGACGACTTAAGTTGTGCCTATAGATTTTGAGGATTCCTTAAAGAAGAAAGAAGAAAGTTATCCACGAGAGTACATTCCTAATGCTCCATTCCCTCAGAGGTTAGCTAAAGAAAAAAAAAGGAAAATTCCATATGTGAGATTATGAAGATATTTAAACAAATGTTAATATTCCCTTACGTGATGCTAAAAGCAAGTGCCCTCTTATGCCAAGTTTCTTAAAGATCTTTACACTAAAAAAAGAAGTATTCATGTTCAAAAGAAGGCCTTTCTAACAGCAAACATTAATTCTATACTCCAATACAAAATTCCTCCAAAATTTAAAGACCCAAGATCTCCTACTATCTCATATAGTATTGGGAACCACACATTTAAGAATGTTTTTTTATAGGAGTTAGTGTAAATCTTTTACCTTACTCTATATTTATGAAACTTGGATTGGGAGAATTATACCCAACTCCAGTTGTGTTACAACTTGCAGATCGGTCTATGAAAATACCTCGTGGTATTTTGAAACGTGCTTATCTAAATAGACAAGCTTTATTTTCCTACTGATTTTATTGTGATTGATACTTAACTAATGTAGGATTCGAAGAAGCACATCCCCATTATTCTAGGCTGACCTTTCTTGGTAATTGAGGATGCCCACATTCAGTGTAGAACTGGAAATATGCAATTGTCCTTTGGCAATATGACTATGGAGCTTAATATCTTCAACATTACCAAATAACCTCATGATGGAGACAATGAAATTATTGATATGAATTTTATTGAAGAATTAATTGATCACAATATTTCTTCTAACCTTAGTGACGACCCTTTACAAGAATGATTAACTCACTTTGGTTTGGTTTTTTACCAGATTAATACCTCACTCGATTCATCACCATTCATGGATACTAATAAATGGAAGTTAAAAGAAGAACAATTGGCACTATCTTGGGAAAATCTCATCCCATCAGAATCATTACCAAAGTACAAGCTTAAACCGTCACCCAATACTTTGGAGTATACATCATTGGGAAAAGAAAGTACATTACAAGAAATCACCTCATCACCCCTTGATAATAAACAAATAAATGAAAGTATCATTTACCCCTGTTATAGATCAAAAAGGATAATTTGAGGATATTTACAGTGATGAAAAAGCTAATGATTACAAAAAGAGAATGAAAGTCTTTCGTGACAAGCATATCATGATAAAATTTTTAAACCAGGTCAGAATATGCTTTTATTCAATTATCACGTGCACCTATCCCTAGGTAAGTTATGCTCTCGATGGTCTTGCCCCTTTATTTTTCATACTATTTTTTCACATAGAGCAATTGAAATTAAGGATTCAAAGAATAATGTCATTTTCAAAGTTAATGGTCAAAGATTAAAGCCATATTTAGAATACCAACCACATGACGAAGACACGTAAATCAATTTGAGTGACCCACCAAATTTGAATTGAGACATTCCCATTTCTTTTAAGTGATTTAATTTCTTTTTATCATTTAATTTTACTATTCTTCTGTTCGAAATTATTTTTTTTTCTGCTAAAGTGTATTTGATTATCAATAATATTTTCTTTCATTACTTATCATGAATACCTCAATCAGACAGATCCTTTTCGCCCAACTTAAGTGACTTCGACATGTGAAGTCTCATCTAAACGGCTTGCTCCAAGTTTATCAATCACATTCTATTTGGGATCTTTGACTACCAGCATTAGTTTCCCAGTTTGAAGATTTAGAAAGACAACTTAAGGAAATCGAAGGTGGTATATATGAAATCCAATTGGAATTTGAGGTAAATTCAATAAGAAGACGTGTCACTTGATTTCATAGACATTATTTTATTTAAGTGTACTTTAATCTGTTACCCCGGTTAAGTGGCGGATAATGGTACTCCGTGACAATTAAAGTCAGTTACTTCAGTTTTCCATAATAACTGATATTCTGAGGAGAAAGAATGGATAAAAATGCAATTTTGACAAAGCTTTACAAACGATTTCCTTCACTTCCTTAGAATGCTCTCTTTACAATCTATAAAGCTCGGTCCGAACGTATGTGATTACTTATGAGAAATAACATCCCTTCTGACATCCGATGGTTAATTGAGGCCAAAGTACGATTGGTAGGTGAGTTACCTCCCAAATTTATTGTATATATACATGGTTGTGGTAAAGGAAACTACTCAAGAAAACGAAGAGCTCGACGACTTCCAATTGCTTGTCATAAGTGTGCCAAAATGGAATGCAATAAAAAGAAGTGTGCTTTAGGAATGGTGGGAAGACAAAATTCAATTCATTAGGGATGACTTGAATAAAGAGTTATTGTATGATATCCTTTTGTCTCTTAAAATGCATCCTAGTTGATACGTATAGAGAGCAATTCTCCAGTTATGGCCATTATTCCAAAAAGAACATGCAAGATATAGTCTCGGGAATCTAACTATAAATGACCTTGTTTGCCAGTTTATAAAAAAAAACTGGATGGGAAACCTATCCTCGACCCATAGAGGGTTTTCAAGTCGTTTCGGACGTAAAACTAGAGGAAGATCATCTTCAAGTAGACAATTTAAGAACATTTGTGTGGTTTTTGGGTTTCACTATAGGAAGTATAAAGAGTTTGTTGAGGCAGCCATAGATCTTAGTCGAGTCCTAACAGAGAGAAAAATACACTTAGTATATGGGAGAGGTGATCGAGGGTTATCAAAGCTTATTGCAGAAGTTGCCTACAATAGAGGAAGCCACGTGCTAGGCATCATTCTAAAAGCCTTAAGACCTATTGTAAGCATGCCCGACCCACCAATTGGAGAGGAGTTAATTATCTCCACCATGTAAGAAAGACTATCTGAAATGTTACAACATACTGAAGCTTTAATTTTCTTGCAAAGAGATATTGCAACTTTAGGGGCATTATTTGCATTTGCATCTTAGAACAATCTAAATATTAAAACCCATCGGTTTATTAAATGCTAATAACTTTTATGATGGCCTACTTGCATTTCTTAACCATGCAAAAAAATATCATTTCATAATGAAAAAACTTTTTATTTATGCTCCTACTGCTAACGAGTTACTTGATCTTTTACAAGCTTATAAACCAGAGCCAGATCCTAGGACCTATTCATTGGATTGGTCGACTGATGATGGTAGCAGCAGCAGCAAGAAGCATAAATTAGATTTAACTCTCTATCTATAAATGTTTTCTTTCATTTTGTGTTGCAGCACTCAGGTGATGTCTTCTAAACCCTACTTCTTTCCTTTAAAACATTGAGGACAATGTCTCATTCTGGTTAGGGGGAGGGAGTAGTTGATGATTGTGGAATGTCTCAATCTTGGAGAAGTTTTTACTAATTTTTGTTGTAAAAACTAACTTTGGCTAAATTTTTTAGTCGAAGATGGCTGAATATGGAGTGTAGTGACTCTAGAAATGCATCTTCTTGGTTTTGGAGTGAAAAAAAAATTAAGCATTTTATGTGATCTTTTGACATTGGATGACATGATGATTTTCAAATTCTTGTATTTGTATTACCTTTGGCCTTGAGTTATGTTACACTATATTTGCCACTCCGTATGCTGATGTTGGTGACAAATATGAATTGAGCGAGTTGACGAGTAAAATTGGTTAAGTTGTTTGAAGGAATGCACATGTCCTAATAAATTCTAAGTGAGTTTTTGAGCTTATCATTTTTCTTGGAGAGTAACCCTTTTTGTCCATTCTTCATACAGCTTAGCAATTTACTATACATGATCTCTATATTTTCCTTTGAGTTAAACATTTAAAAAAAAAATTATATTGTTACATCTAAAATTCTATCAAGCTAGTAAATATGTAAGACTATTTAGAGCCCTAAAAGATGATGGAAAGGCCATCTTTGACCCGCTTGAGCCTTTTTCAGCCATCCCTTTTGGAAAATATCCATAGTTAGCCCTTTTGAGCCTGGTTAAAATAAAAAAAAAATTGTGTTTTTTTTGTTAACTCATCGTCCTGTTCTACTCCAATTTGGAGTAGTACTCAACGTTTTATGTGTTCTATTACCTACTCATATTTGAGAAAATTTTAGATTTTTTTTTCAAAAAAAAATGGTCCAATATTTATATATATATAAGAGAAAAATGATGTGCAATTGAAAAAAAAAAAAAAAATATATAATAATAATAATAATAATAATAAGTGAATTGCAACTTATAATTTCTAAAAGATCTCTATTTTTTTTCTTAAACAATATTTTATTTTTCTTATTGTCACTTCTTTGTTAACCATATCTTTAACCTACATTACATTGTAATAAAAGTCTTTGTTGATTTTAAGGAACTATAGTATGAAGTAGAAGCTAGTAATATGGACTAAAATGATGTAGTGATACATAAAAAAAAAAAAAAGAATTGGCTTGACTATCATTTCATTTTATATGGTTCATCTTATATTCTAAGCTGTGCGTATTATTCTTAGTGAGAGTGTGTCATATTGCCATTCATTAATTTCTCTCAAGTTATCATTTTTAGATTGACTATTTTTCTTGGGTTTATTTTTTTTTATAGTGTCACTTTGACCTATGAGATTTTGGGATTGACATGTCTCACTTAAAAGTGGCTTAATTCATGTAACTTTAATAATTGATCAGTTTGCATATGTTTGCTTGACCGACTCACGTGTATGGTTGATGTGTGAGTGATATCTCTTTAGGCCGGAGATAATGCTTATGCTTTTATTTGATTATTGTCATTAATCTAATTGAAGAAGTAAGCATAATTTCCTTAAAAAATAATAAAAAGTTGGTTGAATTTTGTTATCACTTAATTTGCTAAGGACTAGCAATAAGCTGGTTGGGGAGGTGTTGAGTCCTAGAGAGTATATATTTATAAAGGGTAAACTCATCATTTTGCACTTTAAGTCTCACTAACATCTCCACATTTATGTATTTTAAATCCCTTGATATTTGATTGCATATGTTTGCGTGTATTTTTAATACTTTATGTATTTTAGGGGTATTTCAGTCATTTCTCAATAAACGAGTAGTAGGACAACAAAACGAACATCATTTTTTAACTCAAAACAACTGAAAACATTAGGAAAGATATAAAGGGCAAAATCATAATTTTAAGATTTTAGTAGGCCCTGCTGACGTGGCGTTAACCGATGACATGTTGTTGACTACTGATGTATTGTTGACTGATGATGTGGCATTGACAAATGATGTGGCAGAAGTCTATTGGACTGAAAAATGAGCTTACAATACATGCAATTCACTAAATCATATTTATTGACTTTTGCGTTGACTGATGATGTGGCAGCATATTATTGGACTAAAAAACGTGCATACCGTACAAGCATATACATGTAATGAAAGCCCTAGTGACGTGTTCTAACTAATCAGAGAGTGCCACGTGGCGTAATCCTAGGCTTTCAAATTATTTTCATCCGATGGCCATGATTTACTTGTTGTATCTATAAATAGAGGGTTCCATCCCTAATTTGACACCCCTGAATCTATTTTTGAGATCTATTTTCTGTAATTTCTTCTCCATCTTGTATATTCTATATATTTTAATAAAATTTCCATTTTACCCCTAGTTATAAAATAAGTAGCTAATTTATTTCTAAGCTTGGGTTAAAGGTGAAACCTCAATATGATTTATGAGCTTAATTTGGTAAGTTTATTTTTACTTTCTCTAATTTATTTAAATTTTTTAACTTATCGTTGATCATAGATATTGCACTAGTATACCGGCTTCCTAGTGCAAGATTATTACTATTTGGCACGGTGATTACTTTACACTAGCTTTATTAGAGAAAAACCTCCCTATAATTTATATGGTAGGTCTTGACTCATTGTTGACATAAAATTCATCTAAGCTAATTAGTGGATAGTCTTGCCACTTTGTCGATAGTTACATTATTATTACCTAGCACAACGTGTTCTTGATGCCACATTTAATATAAGATTATTCTTCCTAGCACAATGAGTGCTTGATGTCATATTTATTAGAGTTAGGATTATGAGGAGTGGGAATACCCTTAGGATTATGAGAAGTGAAAATAACCCCTCATAAATTAATTGGAACTAAAAAAAGAATATTAAGTTCATGGTGAAATCTTAAGTGTGAATCCTAAGTCTTAAGTACTTTATTCCATTGATCAATTCTCAATTTATTCCCACCATTTTAATTTCAATCTTATGATAAAATAAACTAAGAAATTTCACAACAAGAACATTAAATAATAAATAATAATAATAACTCTACATAATTAAAAATCCACCTTCTCGTAGGATCGACACTCGTCAACATTAATCTATACTTCAATAGATTCGTGCACCTGCGAGTTTAATAAAATTTGCACAACACTTACACTTTTTGTTCTTTATGTGATAGATGTCAGCATATGAGAAGCATTACATGAAGGAATATGATGTCATTAAATCATATTTTGGTAGTATAAATTTTTTATGATTGGGCCATCAAGAAATTTTTTAAATGTAGGCCAAATCGATATTTTCAATAGTGAAATAAAGTACATATTAGAAAAGATAGTGAGATCAAATAGAAAAGATTGGTCATTAAGACTCGATGATGCATTTTAGGCCTATCGAACAACTTTCAAAACCCATATTGGGATGTCACCCTATAGGCTAGTGTATAGAAAAGCTTGTCACCTGCCTATCGAACTCAAGCATCATGTATACTGGGCCATTAAGAAATTCAACTTTGACATGCAACAAGCTAGTTCAGAAAGAATATTACAGCTAGCAGAACTTGAGGAAATTTATAATGACGCATACGAAAATACCAAGATTTACAAATAGCGAATGAAAGTCTTTCATGACAAATAAATCATAAGAAAATATTTTATCTCAGGTCAAAAAGTGTTTTTATTCAATTCTCGCTTGCATCTGTTCTTAGTTAAGTTACGCTCTCGATGGTCTGGCCCCTTTATTGTTCACACTATTTTTTTCACATGGAGCAATTGAAATTAAGGATCCAAAGAATGGTATCACTTTCAAAGTTAATGGTCAAATATTAAAGTCATATCTAGAATATCAACCACATAAAGAAGACACCAAAATCAATTTGAGTGACCTATTAAAGTTGAACTGAGATTTTTCAATTTCTTTTCAGTGATTAAACTTTTTTATTTTCTCTTACTATTCTTTTGATCGAATATATTTATTTTTTACTAAAGTGTATTTGATTAGCAATTATATTTTCTTTCATTACTCATCATGAATACCTCAATTAGACAAATCTTCTTCGACCAGTTGAAGCAACTTCTAAGCGTCATCTAAGTGGCTTGTGTCAAGTTTGTCAATCACATCTTGTTTGGAATCTACGACCACCAGCGTTAGTATTCCACTTCAAAGACCTAGAAAGACAACTCAAAGAAGTCGAAAGTGGTATCTATGAAATCCAATTAAAACTTGAGGTAAATTTAATAAGAAGATGATTGTGAGTAAGTGTTTGATTATACTCATTTTTTTTTACATTGTGTGTTTTTATTTTCTTTTGTTCGCTTTCACGTGTTCCTTGATTTTACAGATTTTATTTTATTTGAGTGTACTTTAATTTGTTACCTCAGTAAAATGGTGGATAGCGATACTCCATGACATTAAAAGTCGGTTACTTCAGTTTCCCATAATAACTGATATTCTGAAGTGAAGGTATGGACAAAAACATAATTTTGGCAAAGGAAATTATCATTTGTGTACCCACACTTTGTATCATTATAAAAAATATTACAAAACTTTAAGGGTATCATTTGTTTACCCTTAGATGGCAAAATATATCTCTCAACCACTATTTTGTCAGCTGCCATTTATATCTTAATGGAATTGCAATGAAATGACGATATTGCTCTTGAAAATGAAATATAAAATTATCATTCGCATATTTTTAATTTGCTATGTTATCAAATATATTATAACACTTTGCGGGTGCATCAATTATCCACTCTAAGTTAACAAAAGCTATCTATCGACCACTGTCGTCGTTTCATATGGTACAACAACATCATTATGTATAAACTATGTCATTTTTTTTAATTATATCGTTCATGTCATTAATTATAGGACGACATGTTGTTTGTCTTATTAATTATAGGATGACATGTCATTTTTTTGAAAGATTCTTTTATATTAAAAAACTAAATTACCCTTATGATGCCATCAATTACAAACGGTAGCTAACGGATTAGTGGTCAGCAGATAACTTTTGTTTATTGAGGGTGGATGACTGATACGCCCTTAGAGTTTTGTAGTATTTTTTATAATGATGCAAACTGTGAGTATATGAATGATAATTTCCCTTTTGGCAAAGCTTCAAAAATAATTTCTTTTACTTCCTCAGAGTGCTCTCCTTATAATCTAAAAAACGCATTTCGAACGCATGCGATTACTTATGAGGAATAACATCCCTACTAATATTCGTTGGTTAATTGAAACTAAAGTATGATTCGCATGTAAGTTATCTCCCAAATTTATTGCATACATGCCTGGTTGTGATAGAGGAAGCTACTCAAGAAAACGAAGAGCTCGATGGGTTCCAGTTGCTTGTCATAAGTGTGTAAAAATAAAAATCCATGTACTTTAGGAATGATGTCTGATAACATGGAAGATAATATTCAATTCATTAGGGATGGCTTGAATAAAGAGTCAATAGATGATATTATTTTATCTCTTCAAGCGCATTCCAGTAGATCCGTACAGAGATCAATTCTCCAGTTATAACCATTATTCCAGAAAGAACATGCCCGATAGTCTCAGGAATCTTACTATAAATGACCTTGTTTGCTAGTTTATAAGAAAACTGGATGGGAAACCTATCCTTAACCTATAGAGGGCGTTCAATCAGTTTCTGGACGTAAAACTAGAGGAAGATATAAGGCATAATCACAACTATCAGTTCATATCATTTTCATTTACTGTTCTTCTATCATTTTTTGTTCATTTTTCATTTACTGTTCTTCTATCTTTTTCTATTATTCACTGCTTACTTTTAACTTTTAAGCCACAAACCTCACGTATCATTTGACAGACGCAACACTTCTTTTATAGTAGTGTATCATTATGTTTGTTACTAAGATCTTTAAATACGAGCTTATTTTGTTAAACATTCACAAATTAATTTTGAGGATTGTCTCAATGGCAACAACTTCAAGTAGACAATTTAAGATCATTTGTGTGGTTTCTAGGTTTCACTATGGAAAGAACAAGGAGTTCGTTGAAGTAGTCATAGATCTTGGTCAAGTCCTAGCAGAGATAAAAATACACTTGGTATATAGAGGAAGTGACCGAGGGTTATCAAAGCTTATTGAAAAAACTGCTTACAATAAAAGAAGACAAGTGCTAAGCATTATTTTGAAAGCCCTAAAACCTCTTGTAAGCTTGTTTGGCTCACTAACGAGAGAGGATTTGGTTATCTTAACCATGCAAGAAAGACTATTTGAAATGCTACAACATGTTGAAGCTTTAATTTTCTTGCTAAGAGATCTTGCAACTTAGAGGCACTATTTACATTTGCATTATGGGCCATTGTGAACATTTATAAAAAACTCATTAGTTTGTTAAATAATAATAATTTTTGTGATGACTTACTTGCACTTTTTAACCATACAATAAAAAATCATTTCATTCCTTTTATAGTGCAAAACTTTTTCTTTGTGCTTCTACTGCTAACGAGTTACTTGATCTTTTACAAGCTTATCGATTAAAGTTAGATCCTTGGACCTCTTCATTTTCTTTCATTATGTGTTGCAACACCCAGGTGATATCTTCTAAAACCTACTTCTTTCTTTTAAAATATTGACGACAATGTCTCATTCTGGTTGGGGGGAGGGAATCGTTGACAAGTGTGGAATATCTCAATCATGATGAAGTTTTTACTGATTTTTGTTGTAAAAACTAACTTTAGCTAAATTTTGAGTCAAAGATGGCTAAATATGAAGTATAGTGGCTCTAGAAACGCATCTTCTTAGTTCTAGAGTTAAAAAAAAAAAGAGTTTCTTTTCTGACATTTTTCTTAAGCTTCTACAATCAATTCAGGTGTGATCTTTCTAACATTTTAGTTTTCTATATAATTTTCACCTTTCTATATGCATATTTTTCATGTTTAGAATAAGTTTGGGGGTAAAATGTCAAAAAAAATATTAAGAAAAATTGTGTTGCTACATTAAAAAGTCTGTCGAACTAGTTGAAGGGATAAAATCAGGTTTTTTAATTTTTCAACTAAAACCTTTTATGATTGATCTCATACAACATATAAGAATTAAGTAATCTAGAAATTCGTACCTTGATGTTTTAAGAAGATGAACAATTGAGAGTTGTAGATCCCTCTCCAAACGATCTTCCAGGCTATGACTTAAGTTTGATCAACACTAGACGTGTTGGCGTCTATTTCACCACTCCTAATCGCAATTGGCCTCTCTTAGATGTCTTCTGTATTTATCTCAAGAGCTTTTTAATTCTCTTCTCTCTTTTTGTCTTAAGAGAATAATGCCCCTTTTATAATATCTTTGAAAAACCTTAATATGTTAGGATTAGGATTCCTATTTAAAATAGAATTCCTCTTTTAATTTAAATATTTAAATATTCAAATTAAATACTATCTCTCCACTTATGTAAAAGTGGAGAGAATGTGTAACTAACTAGGGGACCACCTTGTAAAATATTACAAGCCCCTTTTACACTTGAATATAACATACTAGACCTTAACAAATATTATAATTATGATTTTCACCTAATATGCCAGTTTTTCTTGCTTTTGGGTTCAGTGATGGTGTTGTTAATTAAATGAGCTAACGCGGGGATCATTTGGGAACATACAATAGTGGCTACAATAATTAAATTTGTAATTAAATAAATACAATTATTTAATTCAAATTCTACTCCACTATAAGATTGGAACTAACCTCCATAATTGTATGCTCGAATAATAATTCGCTCAATCCACATTGATTTCTTTACTGCACAATCCTTTGTACTACATCATTAATTTAAATTGATATCTCAACTGTCCAATCAATTTAATTACATCTTGTTCCTTGATACTTACTGGTTTTCTCTAATGATCATTTTTAACATACTTATTTATGTTGACACACTCTGGCTAGAGAATTCTATGATCAAGTACTGAAAACCCATCAAGAGATGTGTCGTACAAATTCTATATTGTTAATCTATAATTTCTATACTTGTAATTGCTCCCACCAAGGTACTAGGTAATCTTGACTACATGTGTATGTCGTGCCCATTGGTAACTCAAATGAAATAACAACTACAATCATGAAATTATAACTAACTCAATATTAAGATTACAGTAAATCAATGCCTATGAGATTTAATAAGTCTGACAGTTATTACTAGGTTAATTAAATCTCATATGTGATCTAGTTCAATATAGTCATACTAGATCAAGAAATTCATATATGATTAAGATAAATCACTCAATGAATTTATTACAGTCTATACCTAAATAAAGTGGACTTTACTCAAAATATTAACGCAATAAAGATACATGAATAAAATACCTCATTTTATTTTATTAATCATAAATATATTTATTACAATAAATATAAATATGCTTTAAAGAGCATATTTTTCCAACAATCTCCCACTAGCTCTCAAATTATATTTGGCATCTCGCGCATGCCCATGGACTCTAAGTGCGAGTTAAAAAGTTTCCCAGGGATGGCCTTAGTAAAAGGATCTGCCAAGTTTTGCGGTGACGCAATCTAGGTAACTTCTACATCACCTCTATGCACTATATCTCTTATGAGATGATACTTCATTTCAATGTGTTTTTGTTTCTTGTGATTCCTTGGTTCTTTTGATTGAGCCACTGCACCACTATTATCACAAAATAATTTAAGTGGTGCACTTGCAGTAGATACTACCTTAAAATCTTAAAGGAACTTGCGGAGCCATACCGCAGCTTTTGCAGCCTCAGATGCAGCCACATATTTAGCTTCTGTTGTAGAGTCTGTGATACAAGATTGTTTTACACTCCTCCAACTAATAGCTCCACTTCCTAATGTAAACACATAGCCAGAAGTAGACTTTCTAAAATCCTTATCTGACATGAAGTCAGAATCAGTATAACTTACTAAAGTAAGTTCATCACTAGAACACACAAGCATATAATCCTTAGTTCTTTTCAAATACTTTATTATGTGCTTGAAAAAAGTCTAGTGTTTAGGTCCAGGATTAGATTGATATCTGCTAACCATCCCAACCGCAAAACATATATCTGGTCTAGTGCAAAGCATGGCATACATGAGACTTCCCACAGCTTCCGCTTAGGGACTCGTCTCATTTTCTCTATCTCCTTAGATGTTTTAGGTGATTGATCCTTAGAGAATGAAATTCCATGTCTGAATGGTAACAAACCAATCTTGGAATTTTCCATGCTAAATCTAGTCGATATCTTATCGATATAGACCGTTTGAGACAAAGCTATCTTTTTATTCTTCCGGTCTTGTAGTAACTTGATACCAGGAATATAACTAGCTTCTCCCAGATCTTTTATATCAAATTATTTTGCTAGCCAACTCTTTATAGTATTCAATACTCCTACATCATTTTCTATAAGGAGAATATCATCTACATAAAGAATTAGGAAGACTACAGATTTTTCTTGAATTTTCTTGTACACACATAGTTCATCAATATTCTGAATGAATCCAAACGAATTTATCGCTTGATCAAATATGATGTTCCATGACCAGGATGCTTGCTTCAATCCATAGATGGATTTCTGCAACTTGCATACCAAGTGTTCTTGGCCTTTTTGTATGAATCCATCTGGTTGCTGTGTAAAGATGTTTTCTTCAAGCTGCCCATTAAGAAAGGCGGTCTTGACATCCATTTGCCAAATTTTATAATCTAGCACTGTAGCAATAGAGAGCAAAATTCTGACGGATTTAAGCATAACAACCGGAGAAAATGTTTCCTCATAATCGATTCCCTCTTTTTGAGTGAACCCTTTGGCTACTAATCTTACTTTAAATGTTTCTACCCTTCCATCTACTCCTCTTTTCCTCATCTAATAGGTTTTACCCCATTTGGTGCCTCTACAAGTTCCCAAACTTTATTGGAATACATAGATTCCATTTCTTGATTCATAGCCCTTTTCCAATGTTCAACATCACTATCTATTAGAGCTTCATTGTAACTAGTGAGATTTTGTACATGTTCATCTGAGATAGCCGTATAGGTTTCTACCAATAACATATATCTTGCTGGTAACATAGTTACCCTCCCACTGCGACGAGGTTCTAAAAATGATGGTTGTTAAGGGATAATCCTTTGTTGATCAGATTGTTGCTCTTCATTCTGTTCTAAAACAGGTGTTGAAAGTTGAGTATCAATTTGATCACTTGACATTTCTTCAAGTATTACCTTACTCTTAGGTCTGAAGTTGTTCATATAGTTTTCCTCGATGGAAGTAAAATGTGTGCTCACAATTACCTTCCTATCTTGATAACTATAAAACAAACCTCTCCTTTTTCCTTTGGGATACCCCACAAACATGCAAATCTTAGAACGTGAATCCATCTTATCTACCTTTGATTTCAGCACATCTGCTGGTGATCCCCAAATACGGACATGTTGTAAACTTGGTTTTCGACCTGATCATAATTCTATTGGGGTTTTAAGCACTGACTTAGATGGAACTAAGTTTAAAAGGTAAACTGCAGTTTCTAGTGCTAGTCCCCAAAAAGAGATAGGTAATTTCGAATAACTTAGCATAGATCTCACCATAACCAAAAGAGTTCTATTTCTTCTTTCAGCTACCCCATTTTGTTGTGGTGTTCATAGGGCAGTCAACTGAGATATAATCCCATTTTCAACCAGATACTCTTTAAAATCTCCGGAGAGATATTCACCACCTCGATCAGATCTAAGTTTCTTTATTTTCTTATTTAACTGCTTTTCTGTCTCAGCCTTATACTCTTTGAATTTTTCAAGAGCTTCAGACTTGTGACGCATCAAATAAAAGTAACTTAATCTTGAGTAGTCATCAGTGAAAGTGATGAAGTACTCATAGCCTCCTCGAGCTTGTACATTGATTAGTCCAAATACATCTATATGTACCAATTTAAGTGGTACAGTTGCACGCACTCCTTTGGCCGAGAATGGCCTTTTGGTCATTTTTCCTTCTAAACAGGATTCACAGAGTGGCAATGATTCATTTTCTAATGGTCCCAAGAGTCCATCTTTGATCATTCTCTATATCCTATTTTGGTTTATATGACCTAAGCGTAAATGCCAGAGGTAGCACTGGTTGGAAGAAACTTTCTTTTCTTAGATAAATGCGTATGCTCATTATTATCAATTATTGTGTCATGCACGAAAAGGATCACAGGACTCAAATGATATAAATTATCTTCCAATGTACCAGAACAAATAAGTCTATTATTGTAAAAAATAGAAACTGAGGATCCAAAATTTACAGTATACCCTTACTTTGACAAACAAGCTACTGAAATTAAATTCCTCTTAATGTCTGGAACATAAAGACAATTATTCAAAACTAAAGTCTCAATATTAAAAGATAATAAAATAGATCCAGTCTTTTCTGCTGACACGAACTGTCCTGTCCCAAGCTGCAGCTTGAAGCTTCCTTCACTTAGTTTCCTGGTTTCCTTAAACTAAAAAAGTGAATTACAAATATGATTAGTTGCTTCTGAATCCAACACCCATGTGTCAACTGGATTCTGAACTAAACAGGCCTCAATAACAAAAAAGATTACTCATACCTGATTTCACAATCTTTGGGCAATCCTTTTTCTAGTGACCCTTCTGTCCACACTTCAATCACTTGCCTTTAGGCTTGCCATCTTGCTTTGTAGACAATCTCTTTTTCCCAGGTTTCTTCTTTTTACCTTTGCCTTTTGGCTTAAGCCTAGAAGAATTATTTTCAGCAATATTTATACTTCCCAGAGATTTCTCAGCACGATAAATCTCTTCAACAGAATGGAGTTCGTTCATCAATTCTGTTAAGGTCGTGTTTCTTTTGTTCATGTTATAATTAACCTTAAACTCTTTGAATGTATCTGGCAGAGATTCTAGCACCATATCAATTTTTGAGTTATCATCGATTTGTACTTCCTGAATCTCAACCTCATTCAAATAGTCCATCATTTTGAGAACATGATCACGAACTCTTGTGTCATTCCCCATTTTGCTATTCATAACACCCTTCAATACTGCTTATCTCGCAGAGCGAGTACTCTGCCCAAACATCTCTTGGAGACTATCCATTATTTCAGTAGCAATTTCCAAATTATGGTGTTTAGTCTACAGAATATTAAAAATTGAGGCTAAAATATAGCATTTAGCCATTTCATTGGCCTTTTGCCATTTCTCATAAAGCCTCCTCTCATTTCTATGAGCATTCTCTGGTGGTATTAGGGGGCATGCCTGGGTTAAAATATATTTATAATTTTCAGCAGTCAGGACAATATATAGATTTCTTTTCCAATCTATATAATTCTCGCCAGTAAGTTCGTTTTGATTCAGAATAATAGTAAGTGGGCTTAAAGAAGACATTTCTGAAAAATAAAACATCCATGCATTAATATTTTGAAACAGTAATATTCACAATAAAAATCTAAAATGCAAAAAACCAGAAATGCTTTTTATTTTATTGTAATGATAATCTAGTACTGTTTTAGCAAGCTATCCGTTGGGGAAGTCATGCCGCGACTTACTAGATCCAATTAACCATTGGATTATTTACTTTCATGTCGTAACATGATAAATAACTATCGTTATCCTTTAGGGCCAAAATTTTGTTAACAGAGCTTCGTTGGGAAGGTTAATAACAAATTTTGTTGAGTGTATAATCATTGTTTTAATCTACGTATTTCTCATATCATGTAACCACCGTTAGGATGATCAACAGATTAAAAAATATTTCGATCTTATCTTTAAAGAAGTTCATCAAATAAAATGTCTAATATATATATCCTCCGTAGGGAGCATCACCGTATCATAAAGTCGAGGTATATATATAATTTTATTATTGAACTAACAATGGAGCCCGTGAAAAAATTATCTTGAATCTTCCCTCTCCCACTCAATATTTTAAAGTTGGTTTTTCTTTTTAAAACATATATATATTGTTAATTGGATGCTTCCTATAATATTATCTAAGTGATATCTTATATTATCAAGCATTTGTAAATTTCAAACAATATACACGAATTCATATTATATGAATGACATATATCACTATGGCATATTCACATCCAAAACACAACATATAGAAAATTTAAATAATCTCAATTCATGGTTTTCCTAAAATAATAAAAAAATATTAACCCAATGCCTAATCTTCATTGGGCTTCATGTCAATATCTTCTTCCATTGGAATATCTTTGTTGATGGACTTGGCTAATATGGGCTTTAAACTTATTATTGGTCTAAATTTTTAATTTTAAAGAAAATAAAATAAAATTTTAAGTAAAACTTTTGGACAAAAAATAAACTTAATTTGTTAAACTATATCCATGCATTTTAATCCATTAAGCCCAAATTTTATTGGACTTAAAACTAGGATTTACCAAGCCCAAAATTGTTTTTGGACTTAAATACATAACAGTAAACTAATTTTATCCATTCTGAAAATATTACAGAAATTAGGGGTCTGAGTGATAATTACCACTCAAAACTCTAATCTCATATTTTTCTCCAGCCGCCATCACCAAATACGCAGAGCTTCCGCTCACTGTCTTTTCTCCGGTGAGCTCCTGCCGCGTGAGCTGCGTCCGCTCACTGCAGTAGCGTGTAGGCTCTGGCCGACGCATGAGTGCCGCGCTGCTCGCTCCGGTATTGCTGACTCGCTGTATGCGTCTTGCTAGGCATCTGTCCCCTTTTTTTTTTATTTTACAGATTACAATCCCCAATGACTTACAAAAATTT
The DNA here is from genome assembly GCA_025617385.1 of Murraya koenigii. Classification (NCBI taxonomy): domain Eukaryota; kingdom Viridiplantae; phylum Streptophyta; class Magnoliopsida; order Sapindales; family Rutaceae; genus Murraya; species Murraya koenigii. The sequence continues at coordinate 6,554,345 of CM046815.1, read as the reverse complement.
TAAAATATAAAATTAAATCAAAAGGGAAACATAGTGATAATAGACCACCCTTTTTGTTACAAATCCAAAACAAAAATACAAACAAATTTCTAACCATGAATTGAGACAATCCAAGCATGCTTTATTCATATATTAACAAATAAAATATATATAAATAAATTGTGCCACTCTAATATATAATTAACAATATATATTTCTTACCAATTGAAGGGATAAAATCAGGTTTTTCAATTTTCAATTAAAACCTTTTAGGACCGATCTCATACAACATATAAGAATTAAGTAATCTAGAAATTCGTACCTTGATATTTTGAGAAGATGAACAATTGAGAATTGTAGATCCATCTCCAAACGATCTTCCAGGCTATGACTCAAGTTTGATCAACACTGGACGTGTGGACGTCTGTTTTATTAATCACAAATATATTTATTACAATAAATATAAATATGTTTTAAAGAGCATACTTTTCCAACACTAGTGGATATTGAAAACTATTTAAAGACTTAGAAGATAATGGAAAGGTCATCTTTGACCCGCTTTTTTCAGTCATTCCTTTTGTGAAATATTCATAGTTAACCCTTTTGAGTCTAGTTAAAAAAAATTTTATTGACCTATCATCCTATTCCATCACCTTACGTCTTATGTGTTCCATCACCTGCTCATGTTTTAAAAAAAAAATTTAGATGATTATTTTATTCAGAAAAGTGGTGCAATAGAAAAAAATGAAAAAAATAGAAAAAAAGGAAAAAAAATGAATGAATAAATAAACAAATAAGTGATCTTTAATTTTTTTTCAAACAATATTTTATTTTTTCCATTTTGCTTTCTTTATGGCTCTAACCTACGTTACATCCTAATAAAAGTCGTTCTTGATTTTAGGGAACTACAGTCTGAAGTAGAAACTAGTGAAATGAGGTAACAAGATGTAGTGATGCATAAAAATAAATAAATTGGTTTGACTAACATTTCATTTAACTAGAGATCATATTATTTTTTAAGCTGTGAGCATTATTCTTGATGAAAGTGTGCGATATTTTCTTCCAATTTATCATTTTTAGAGTGACTGTTTTCATTGGGTGTATTTTATTTTGAGAGTGTCACTCTGACCTATGAGATTTTAAGGATTGACATGTCACTCTTGAAAGTATCTTAATTAATGTTGTTTGATAATCGATCAGTTTGCATGTATTTTCTTGATTGATTCGTGTTGATGGTTGATGTGGGAGTGATATCTTTTTAGCCTGGACATAATGGTTATACTCTTATTTGATTGTTGCCATTAGTCTGATTGAAGAGGCTAACACAGTGCCTTGAAAAAAAAAATATTGTGTATTTGAATTTTGTTATAGCTTAATTTGCTAGGGATTAGCAAAAAGCTGGTTAGGGGGTGAGTTAAGTGCTAGAAAATGTATATTTATGAAGGGTAAAATTATTATTTTACACTCCAAGTCTTACTAACATATCCACTTTTATGTATTTTAAGTCCCTTAAACTTTTATTGTATGTGTTTGTGTGTATTTTGTAGTAATTTGAGTATTTTATATATTTTAGGGATATTTTTGTGATTTTACAATAAACAAGAAGTTGGACAGCAAAATGGACAGTATTTTTGAACTCAGAACAATTGAAAACCTGAGGTAGGATATAAAGGACAAAATCATAATTTTAAGATTTTGGTAGGCATCGCTGATGTGGTGTTGACTGCTGATATGTCGTTGACCAATGATGTAGCATTGACCGATGATGTGGTATTGACGGATGACGTTGTAGAAGATTATTAAATCGAAAAATGAGCTTATAATATATGTAATGTACTGAATCATATATGCTGACTTTGGTGTTAACTGATGATGTGGCGGCATATTAGTGGATTGAAAAACCAGTGTACCATACATGCATATACATGAAATAACAGCCCTAGTGACGTGTTCCATCTAATCTAAGAGTGTCACGTGGCACAATCATGTGCGTGTGAATTATTTTCATTCGATAGCCATTATTTACTCGTTGTATTATAAATAGGAGGCTATCCCTCCTAATTTGACACCCCTGAATTCATTTCTAAGTTCCATTTTTTCTAATTCATTCTCTATCATGTATTTTCTAGGTTTTTAAATAAAATTTTCATTTTACCCTTAGTTATAAAATGAGTAGCTAATTATTTTCAGGCTTGGTTAAAAGTAAAGCGTCAACATGATCCACGAGCTTAATTTGATAAGTTTATTTTCATTTTCTCTAATTTATTTAAATTTTTTTGACTTATCGTTGACATATAGTATTAATCTTGTCTAAATTTTGCACTGGTATACTAGCTCCCTAGTGCAAGATTATTACTATTTGATACGGTGAGCATTTTTCTCTAATTTCTGTGGTAAGTCTTGACTCAGTGTTGACAGAAAATCCATCTAAGTTAATTAGTGGACAATCTTGTCACCTTGTCGATAGTTGAATTATTATTACCTGACACAACGTGTTTTTGATACCATAATTAACATAAGATTATTTTTTTCCTAGCATAATGAGCACTTGATACCATAGAGTTATACTTATTAGGAGTGGAAATATCCCCCTCATAAATTAATTAAAACTAAAAATGAATATTAAATATGTAGTGAAATATTGAGTGTGAATCCTTAGACTCAAATACTTCATTATGTCGTTTATCCCTAATTTATTCTCGCCATTTTAATTTAAATTTTAGGAAAAAATATATTAAAATCTTCACTACAACCATAAAATAAATAAAATAATAATAATAATAATAACTCAATACAATTGAAATTCACCTCATCGTGGGATCGACACTCATCACCATTAATCTATATTTCAATAGATTCGTGCACCTGTGAGTTCAAAAAAATTTGTACAACAGCGATGATGGAGGTGGAAATGGATACGGAATTCCAAAGTGCTCGAAGATAAAGTGTTGTCAGTGAAGGAACTACTGATGCTGCTGAGAGTGACGCTAATGCTCCTTGAGAATATACTGCTGAAAGTGAAAGACTAACTAAGCAACCCAAGAGGGGGGTGAATTGGGTATTTAAAAACTTATGTTATTAACAACACAAATCAATTCAAGCTGATTCTCTAAGCATTGATAAATATAAATTCAAATAATAAATAAATAAAGAGATGAGGTATAGAGAGAATAAATACAAGAGTTTTTACATGATTCGACCAACTGTGCATACGTCCACGCCTCCAAGCTCATTGGGCTTGAAGATTTCACTAACTGAGCTTCCAAGACTTCAACAATGCTTACAATTGACTTCCATGGTGTCAATCAACCTTTATAACAAGAGATTATCCCCAATCTCGTATCCCAACATTTACAAAAACTTAACTTGATTTTACAATAAGGTTTACAAAATAATTTCTCTCACACAATGTGTTTGATTACAAATGATTGTCTAAAGTGTGATTCAACTAAGTAATAAAAAATTTAAAACTCAATGAAAGATTGTATACTCAATAGCAAGCTCAAATATAATTTTTGAGATCTATGATGTTTGAATCTAATTGAGCGTTTTTTATAATTGGAGCTGAAAACTAGTCCTTATAGACTTTTTGAGTCTTAATGATTAGTCGTTAACTTGTTGTCGGATCGCCATTTTGACTTGAGTAAGTTACCATTGGGCCAAATTTCAAATAGTAGGTTAGCCGTTTACCCATTGTCGGCTAGCCGTTAGTTTTCAGAAACTAGACTTTAATCTGCTTGATAACGATTAGCCATTTTCTTCCTCATCAGTTAGCCATTTGTTTCCAGATACTAAACTTCAATTTTGCTCGATAACTGTTAGCCATTTACATGCTATTGGTTAGCCGTTTGCTACAGTGCCGCTACAGTGAAATCTTTCCATATTTATAATTTTACCTCAAAACTTTTAAGAACTATACTATGGCCTAAAATCTTTACAAATCTTTTCAAATACGTTTAATCTCAGCATTTCAAACAACACTTGTTGATTTCAAAGTTCTCAAAACTTTTTCAATTTAGTTTGTAATCTTGAAAACAACTAACTTAATAAAATCATTATTTTCTTTAAATATAAAACATTAATATTATGAAAATAATAATTTATTTAAAATGTCATAAAAATAATTTGAGCTTTTAAATGTCTAATCATACATATATGTAATCATACTAGCTTTACAATAAATATAATAATAAAGATCATCTATGCTATTGAGATTGTAAAATATATGTATTTTTTATTTTACCCATGACACGTAGTTCGTTATCATCAAAATCAAATACTATATGATCGTATAGGCAACAAAAAGCTGGTATGCTGCATAAAAAGTGTCCTCACCTCGTCCATAAGCTCTTGAGACTTTGGAGATAATACAGCAAATGCAGAAGCACCAAGATCAGATGCAGATGCAGGAGGATCCTAACGTCTAAGCTGACCCTAGAAATGAAGTGAAAAATCAGGAAGCTGATCAAAAGGACTACATTATTGATAGGACAGTCATTATTCGGAGCGATCATAGTGTACTTTTTTCAATAAAATTCTCCTATGCTCTATTACATCACTCAAATTCTAAGGCACACACAACCTCATCCCATATACTCTCAGGGGGTTTACAAGATGGTTCATTAATGGGCACCCTAAAGTATTTAAGTATCCGAGTAATGAAATGGCTATATGGAAATAACCGGGTACTGAAGTTGGGTATGGTAAGCATATTGCATATAATAGTGTACCCAAGGTTAACCAGACGATGCCTAAGGATAGAATCGATAAAAGCAACATCCATGTGAGAAACCTTAGCTAAATACCCTGACCTATGAATTATAATAGTTTGAATAATACGAAGTAAAATCTGACATAGACATTGAGTACGGAAATGGATGTTACAAAACTCATTAGAAAGATCAATGCACCTACAAATATTTCTAACAGGATCAACATTAACAAAATTATTAATTTCAGAGGCTTTTCTAGCAGAAAAAATTTTTTTAAGCCAGTGTTAGAGGAGAGAATTTAACTATGTATCATCAAATTCAACAAAACTCATCCAACATTGGTGATTACTCGATTCTCTTTCTTTGTGGAAGTATCTATATTCATAAAAAAAACTCTCACCAACTATAAGTGCATTAATCCAACCAATTTGCTCCAACAATTGCAACAAGTTTCTATTGCTAATATTAAGACTAAGCAACTAATTAGTTAAAATATAGAAGGTAGGAAATATTGTACGAGTCATGAATTTTTGGCGAAAACGCTTAGCCAAACGCTTGTCCAAGAAGTGTCTTGACTCAAAATTAGATTGTTTTGCAATTCCCCCTTCTTGGCATGGTCGTTTGGGAGGTGGAATAGGTTTCTTCCCTTCTGCTTGGCCTTGAACTAGACATGATGATTTTAGAGCGATATGAAGAAAAATAAACTAATTGAAAGGAAGATAATGGTGTTTAAAAATAAACAAATTTTGGTAAAAATTGACCTAAAATTGAAAAATTTAGAGAGAAGAAAAATCTGTGAAAACTTAGGTTAGATTTGGGATTATGCGATTTTGATGGTGAAAATGAGTGTAGAAGATGATTTTGAGCACTAGGAATGATGAAAAATGATTTTTTATGGTTCAATAAAATATAAAAATGAATAAAAATAGTGGAGTTTAGAGGAAGAAGAGAGAGGAAGAGAACGATCTTTTAGAAAAAGATAAGCGATAGACTGAATGAAGAGGAAGCAGATGAGTGGTATTTAAAAAACACAAATTTGGCTTACTGTTTATCATTAATCAGCTGACCAATTGTGTTCTAATAAGTACCATTGCAAAAACGGCTTACTGGTTTAGAAAAATGGTAAATCAGTTATGTTTCAGAGAGTATTATCGCAAAAATAGCTTATTGTTTGCATTAAATGGTAGACCAATTATGTCTAGAGAGTAAGAGCCTAGGAAACAGCTTTTCGATAGCCATAAGCGGCATGCCGTTTATGATTAAAAGTCATTCTGCCTTTAAAATGGTAAATTAATTACCTTAAGCGATTAGCCGGTTAACTTGTATTTTGCACACCAAGTTATTCTTGGCTTAAGACTTGATCAATTTTAAATCATTTTGTGATTCAAAAATTTTCAATAAACCATTTAATGCATAAAAACATGAATGCATATATGAGCAAATATATCAAACACATCAATCATATCAATCAATAATGCCATACAAAAAAAAAATCACAATTTAAGATATAACATTCATCATTCCAAGCTCATGCCGTATTTTTATGAACTGATCTTCACTAAGAGGCTTTGTGAAGATATCTGCAAGCTAATTTTCAGTAGAAAAAAAATTAAATCACAACATCCCCTTTTTGAACGTGATCTCTTAAGAAATTATGCCTAATTTCTATATGCTTAGACCTAGAATTCTGAATGGGACTCTTTTACAGATTGATAGCACTTATGTTGTTCCATTTAATAGGAATATGATCTAATTTAATTATATAGTCTCTAAGTATTTGTTTCATCTATAATGCTTGTGCACAATAACTTCCAGCTGCAATATATTATGCCTCAGTGGTAGAAAGTACAACTAAATTTTATTTCTTACTAAACTAAGAGATTAAAGAGTGACCTCGAAAATGACATGTTCCACTATTACTTTTCCGATCAATATTATAACCAGCAAAATCAGCATCCGATTAACATGTTAAGTCTATATAAGTTCCCTTAGGATACTAAAGTCCAAGATTAATGGTGCCAATCAAATATCAAAAATTATATTTAACAGTAAATAAGTGAGTCTCTTGAGGACAAGAATAAAATCTAGCATATAAGCACACACTAAACATAATATCAGGCCTACAAGCAGTTATACTTTGATATGTTTTGATGTAACTTCTTTACCCTTCTTATCTTTGTCCAGCTGATGGTTGTACTCATTGAAGTGCATTTTACCATTTTATTTTCATAGCCAAATCTTTTGAGTTGATCTTTCATGTACTTGGCTTTATCTATGAAAATTTATTCCTTATTTTATTTTATCTACAATCTAAGGAAGTACTTCGGCTCTGCCATCATGTTCATCTCAAATTCTTTGCTCATACAGGATGAAAATATCTTACATAGCAACTCATTAGTAAAACTAAAGACAATATCAACAACATAAATTTGAATAACAAGTATATTTTTATTCCTATGCTTAATGAAAAGAGTTGTGTCAGCCTTACCCATTGAAAACTATTATCCAGTAAGAAATTTTTAAGCATATCATATCATACTCTAGGTACTTGTTTTAAATCATACAATGCTTTTGTTAACTTATAAACATAATCTAAAAATTTCTCATTTTCAAAACCAGAAGGTTGTTTAATATAAACTTCCTTCATAATGTAACCAGTTAAAAATGCCCTCTTGACATCCATTTGATATAAGATGAAATGCTTATGATTTACAAATGCTAATAACATCTTAATAGACTCTAATATAGCTATAGGTACAAATGTCTCATCAAAATCAATTTATTCTTCTTGGTTGTAACCATGAGCCACTAATTTAGCTTTATTCCTTACAACCACACCGGATTCATTCATCTTATTTCTAAATAATCATTTTATGTCTATGATGGATTGATGTTTCGATTTAAGAACTAATTCCCATAAATTGTGTCTCTCAAATTGATTTAACTCTTATTGCATTGCCAAAATCCAAGATTCATTGTTTTCTGTATCCAAAAAGAATTTTTGTTCAATTTAAGAAATGAATACAGTTTGCTCACAAGTATTTCTAAATGATGATCTAGTAGTTATTTCTCTATATGGATCACCTAAAATCAAATCTTTTGGGTGAGAAGAAACATACCTCCACTCATTGGGGAGTTTTTTAGAAGTACCTTCATTTTACTCTATATTTGTTTTTTTTCATTGCTCCTTTTGATTTTTAGGTGGTGCATCATTTTGGTTATCCTTTGATGAATCTTCTTGTAATTCTCCATCTACATCATCATCAACAACAACTTTCGCCGCAGAAAAGTGATTAGACTCATCAAACATAACATGTATATATTCTTCCATAACTAAAATTTTTTTGTTATAAACTTTGTAAGCTTTGCTTGAGTTTTAATACCTGAGAAAAATCCCAACATCAGATTTTGAATCAAATTTACCTAGATTATCTTTTGTGCTCATAATAAAACATTTGCCATCCAAAAACTTTAAAATAACCAATGTTGAGTTTTCTATCTTTCTAAAGCTCATAGGGAGTTTTATTCGAGAGTAGGTCTTATCAACACATGATTTAAAACATAGCATACGGTGTTGACGACTTCGACCCAAAAATATTTTTGTAAGGCATTTTCATTTAACATGGTCCTAGCAAATTCTTAAATAGACCTATCCTTTGTCTCAACAACTCCATTTTGGTGTGGTGTTCTAGGTGAAGAGAATTGGTGTTCAATGGCAAACTTTTTTTTTTAAAGGAAAGGGGGGTGGGCAAGTCCAAATACAATTTTTTAACCCCCTTCCCATCCCCAAGAATCGAACTCCGGCTTCCACGGCTCTACAGCGAGCATGATGACTAACCCGACCACACCCTTGGGGGCTGTTCAATGCCAAACTTATTATAAAAGCATTCAAATGCATGATTTTGGGGTTGTTTTGACTTATCGTCGATAAATAGTATATCTTATCTAAGTAGGCGCTGATTATATTGCTCCTAATGAAATATCATTACTGTCTGGTACGATGAGCACTTAGCATCATATCTATTAGAAAGACTCTCCTCTAGTATTTTTGGGTTGTCTTGACTTAATGTCGATGGAGAGTGAATCCAAGTTATTTAAGTGGCAGTCTTGCCTCATTGTTGACAAAAAGATTATTATCGTCTGGCACAATGTCTTCTTAACACCATACTTAATAGAGGATCATTATTCTCTGACACAATGAGCGATTGACACCATATTTATTAAAGTAAGGCTCACGAGGAGTGAAGATTCCCCCTCACGATTTAATTGGCATTAAAAATAGAATATTAAGCGCATGGTCCAATGTTGAGTGTAGATTCAGAAACTCAAGCACTTTATTTATATAGTTTAATATTTAATTTATTCTAACCATTTTAATATAAATTTCATGATAAAATGTACCAAAACCTTCACCACAAGTCCAATTACTCAATTAGAAAATTAACCTTACATGTAATTGAAATCTATCTCCTCGTGGGGATCAACACTCGTCACTATGAATTTATACTGTAATAGATTCAGCGTTTGCATGTTCAATAAAATTTATACAACATTATGATTATATGTACGCACATTATATGATTGATTGAGTAATGAGATGTGATTGTCAGTCACCACATGTGTACCCTTCCTGATATTATGAGTATTGAGAGTTAAATTACTCTGCCCATGTGATGTAGTTAAAATCTACCGGGTAAGGAGAGGTTTTTCCCATGCTCTGCTCCTGTGATGATAATCCCGGCGAGTATGATAGTTATTCCCCTAAGTACTGTTTGGTGCAGTTTTTCTTATATGTAAGTATGATTTCATGTTTTCTTATGTAATATGTTCAATATGAAGTTATGTCATATAATTATGTATAATCACTAGTCACTTTATATATATATATATATATATATATATATATATATATATATATATGTATATGTATATATGTATGTATATATATACATATATGTGTCGTATGTATGTATGTATACATATCACTAGGCTGCAAGCTCATTATATGCTATTTACCACATTTCACCCAGGTTTTCGTAAGATTTCATGCAATTCAGTTTCTAATTAATTGAGGTTGGGCCACAAGACGCATTGCTACTTGACTTGCATTTTGAGCCTGTTTATGTTTATATGTATATATTTAAAGTTCATGTATGTATAATGAGATGTGAATTGAGCAAATTTTGAATATATTTTTGAATGAGGCACAATTGTTATTATATGATTAAGGCAGAGGCTCAAGGTCATTTTTATATATTCATGAATTAAGTTAATGTAAGGAGTTGAAGATATAAGATCGTCTGATTCGCCTTGGATTTGATAGGTCGATCAAGGTGAGTTATGCTAGAATGAAAATGTTGCTATAAAGTTTTGCTCAATGAACAGTAATTGATTTTTGCTCCAAGATTTCTTTTACATCAAGCTTTGTGGCCTATTTTCTCCTTGAGATGAGGGTCTTCGATCACATATCTTAGCATGGTTAATTATTCTGCAAAAAAAAAAATGTCATAGGACGCTAGGGTTGATGATGATAACTTTCCGATGCTCAAGTTAATCAGTTGTACTCAATTTCTAAAGAGAGAGAGTTTAAGGGGAAATGGACAATATATATATATATATATATATATATATATATATATATATATATATATATATCTATTACTCATTTTATGTTGTACCTCTAAATGTAGGAGGCCTTAGTCTTTATATAGAAAACTTAAAGCATAGACGTGGAAGAGTTAGCATGTCACGATATATTGTTATTATGATGCATAATGATACCTCATTGAAAGGATTAGTTTAGCAACATATGGCCCATAAGCAAAATTTTTTAAAGTCATTGGCTGTAGGCTCATTCCACAAAATATATGTTTGCTCTATGATATTTTTTAACAAGATTTATCCACAGGCATATTTGTAAAATTTTTCCTATAGGCATTTATTCTTAGAATATTAGCCAGCAAGTACTTTATGTGACTACAAGAAAATAGATAATAGATGACAAACAATTTATGATAGATTATAATTGTATCATAAAATTATGATGGACTCGTAATAGAATTTTTAATATATCATAAATTAATGATGATCTTGTGATAGAAATATTTTTTATCATGAATTTATAATAATTTTATGATAAAATTATTATTTAACGTGAACTCATGATAGAGTCATAATAAAAATCTAATCTATCAAGAAATGTGATAAAAATTGACTTTGACCGTATTTGATCAAAATTTGTTGTATTATTTTATTTAAAAAACAGAAGGCAAGTTTTAATAATTTAAAAGAAAAAAGGAAAATGCTACCAAAACTGTACTCTTTTGGGTTCCTTTTACTTCTTTCCTTTTTATTTTTCCCCCCAAGTGTTAAACATTTACACACTTAGAAATCGAAATCCCTAAAACTACTTCTCTTACTCCTTCATGTCGTTCACAGATCCTCTGTCTGGAACCCTCATTTTTACCGTTCTTCTGCCGTTCACCTATTGTTATTGCTGTCATACTTGATTTATTCTTCTTCTTAAGCTATTAGCTGTCTCCTTCCTTTTAAGCCATCAACATCTTCAATTTCACTTTGGCCTTTAATACCATCTATCTCTTTCAATTCGTTTTAAATTTTCCCAATTAAACCATTGTCTCTTCATTTTGAAACCGTATGTCACTGCCATTACAACATAGAAAGAACCAGCTAAGCAAAAAAAATTCAACCAGTTCTCAAGGAAAACCTGACTCTCGTTCACCATCAAGGTATCCAATAATTTCCTCCACTTTTTGCTTTTTTCTCTAAGATAATGTTTTTCTATAGCCTATTACTAATTATCTTTTATCAGTAATGGTTTCATGCATCGATTGTTGAATTTTTTAAATTTAATTTTAGTTATAATGAGTTAGATCCGTTTGGAGCTAGCAGACAAAATATATGGTGCTTGTTTTTGTCAATGGAGGGCCATATCGGTTTTAAATTAAGATTTTAAAGTTTGGGTCATGATTTAGTTGTTGAAAATTTATGTAATCTTTAGTAAAAGTTAAAAGCTTTTCTATCTTTTTTTTTTTAATTGAAGACAACACTTAAGATTCCTTTTGCTTAGTCTAAAGTTATTGTATTTTGGTAATATGTTTCGGTGCTTATTTATCTAATATTGTTCATGGTGTATATAATTAGATAATTAATAGCCATACTCTAGCTCATATAATATATTGTATATGGAACGTACATGATAGAGAAGAACAATTTGAACTCAACTTTTCTTCTAATTCTAATTTTATTTTTGACTTTGAGACTAAGAACTTAGGGGTAGGGGTGGGCATCGAATCGGATTCATCCGAATCCGATCCGATCCGATATAGTCTGAATTTGTTAAGATCGGATTCGGATTTAACATCAAATCCGATCGGATTTGAATCGGATCGGTTCGGATTCGGATTAATCCGAACCATCCGATCAGATTTGCGCTGCATTTAAAATCAGAAAACAAAAACGAAAAACCTAAGCTAAAAAAATCAATCCGTGAAGTCGTGAACACTGAACACCGAACACCCATTCTCAAAAAAATAAAGTCAAAACCTAAATTGAAAATCAAAATTCACGAACAAAATCGAACCCATTCTTAGCAATCTCAACCTTCAACACCCAGAAGTTGTCAAGTTCATAACTAAAATCAAACTCATTCAACTCAATCTCAACAATCTCAGCCACAAATAACCAATCAAAATCAACCCATTTAACCCACAAACTCGCCTGCCAGCCGCTACCCACGACCGACAAACCCAGCTCAGCCACTACCCACAACCAACGAACCCAACCTCAGCAGCAACCACGATCTACGAGTGCATTTCAGTCTCAACCACAAGCCACGAACCTAGCTGACTAGCTCAGCCACTAGCCCCAAGACCAACGAACCCAACCCCAGCCGTAACCATGACCCACGAGCCCATTTCAGCCGCCGACCACGAGCCTCGAACCCAGCTCAGCCACTACCCACGACCAACGAACCCAACCCCAGCCGCAACCACTACCCGCGAGCCCATTTCAGTCGCGACCACGAGCCACGACCCACTACCCACAAGCCCATCTTTGCCACCACCACGAGCTGAGTCTGACGCTGCTGGAATCTGACTACGGCCGCAACGAACCCAAAGCCAAAGCAACCGAACTTACCCATCCGGGACCGTCAACCCGCGACCCACAACTAGTTGATAATTTGTTCATGGTAATTTGGCGCATGAGAAAGGCAATTATTTGTGTGTGTTTTCTGAGATATTGCTTGAGCTTGTTGGAATTTTATTTTGGTACTAGTTAGTTTTAAGTTAAATGTTGAATTGGCGACACGATTTGAAATAAACGGAGCACTCCATCAAAACAATTCTTGAGCTTGTTGGAACTTTTAACTTGATTTTTTTGTATAGAATGAATGAAATGCTTTCAACTGTCAATGTGAAATGTGATATGGTATAATGGCATTGTTTGCTTTAGAAAATTAATTTAATTATTCCAATCAATTTTTGATTCAATTTGGCTCCTCAATATTTATTTTGTGTTGTTTATTTGGAGACTTGGAGTTGGAGTAATGTTTATTTTGTGTGGTTTATTTAGAGACTTCATTTGGAGACTTGGAGATGGAGTAATGTTTATTTTGTGTTGTTTATTTGGATTTTGGAGACTTGGAGATTGAAGTAATGTTTAGTACTTTATTTTATGTTTATTTCCTTAATATCGTTGGATGATAATGTTTATTTTCATTTATGTTGTTGTTGGATGATAATTTTTAGTTTGGTTTATTTTGTTGTTGGATGATAATATTATAATTTTGTGTTGTTTATTTGGAGGCTTGGAGTTAGATTAATGTTTATTTTGTGTGGTTTATTTAGAGACTTTATTTGAAGACTTGGAGAGTTGGAGAAATGTTTGTTTTGTGTTATTTATTTGGATTTTGGAGACTTGGAGATTGGAGTAATGTTTATTACTTTATTTTGTGTTGTCTATAACTCTATACTAGTAATGTTTATTTTGTGTTGTTTATTTGGAGACTTGGAACAATGCTTATTTATGTTGCTTATTTGGACTTTGGAGTAATGTTTAATTGTTTATGCAGCTAGCTTATAAGAGGTATATATGGCGATGATACTCAATTGTGAGCTTGTTTTCTTGTGTTTTTTTTATGGTTTGCATTACATGTGTTTTCATTAATTATAAATTTCATAAATTTTTTGAGAAAATTGTCAAAAAAGTTCTATATCCAAATTTAATCCGAATCTGAAATTATGATCCGAATCCGAAATATGAATTCATCCGATCCGAATCCGAATCCGAACTAATCCGAAATATATATCCGATCATTCGGATCGGATTTAAGGTTGGATTGAAATCGGATTGATTTTTCCTCAATTCGAATTATCCGAAATCTGATTAAATCCGATTCGAATATGAGCCGAATCCGAAATTGCCCACCCCTACTTAGGGGATAGGGTAATTTTTAGGATTAATTTATATGTTAAAGCTGCTGAGTTAATATTAGTTATCATTTTACCTTTTTATTCTTTTAATATGTGAACAATTACACTAATAATTTCTGAAGTATAAAATGAAAAACATACACCTTAAATCTAACCTAATCAAATGAACTACTTGTTAAGTTGCTGCTGCTGCCTGCTGCCCCTGCTGCTACTGCTTTGTCATTGTAAAGCTTCAGCCACCGACGACCAGCTGGCCATCATTCTGTACGTCGCTGACTCGTTGATGCCGCTCATCTCGGTCACTGCTGCCGCTCCTTTGCCGTCATGTCAAGCTCATGATGGCTCGTGGCAGTCATGATGGTCAAGGTTTGGCTTTATCTTGAAATTTTCATGTTCAATTATCTTGTACATTTTACTTATTCTTGTCTATGAAATCATGATGGTTAGGGTTTGGCTTTATCTTGAAATTTTCGTGTTCAATTATCTTGTACATTTTACCTGTTCTTGTCTAAGAAATCGTGATTTTGGAAAATTTGAATATCAATTGAGGATTTAACACGTTTTATTGGTTTAGAATTTTGATAGATTTGGGCGCATGTAAGATGTTTGATTAAATGTCTATTAGAGATTTATATGGTTAAAATTTTATTTTTATCTACATAATATGGGAGAAGGTGTTTGATTAAATATCTAATAGAAATTTATATAGTTAAATTACTATTTTTCTCTACATAATTTATGAGAAAATGGTTATAGAAAATTATGATGGTTGCTTTTCTTGGTTTGTTGGAAGTTCTCGTCATCATTATTTAATGTACTCTTGCATGATAAATTTTGTCTTTTGCTTAATGGCTTGCTGTGCAGATTGTGAAGCCCAGACCATTGACAGCTGCTAGCATTCCTGGGATGCTTAGAATGGTCCAGAATGTATGTGTTGATTTATTGCCCTGTGCCTGCTGTGTTAAATGGTTTAAGTTTGTTTGGGAGCAGGTTTTAGTTAGTACTTAAAAAGAATTTGGGAGTGAAGAGAGAGAAAATAATGAAGTAAATCTCAATCACAAACCATGAAGAACAAGTAAAAAATTAAAGATTTGAAATTTCGGGTCCACTTCTTCAAGAAAGAGAATAAAGCATTGACACTTTTGATTTTAATAAGCTTGGATCCTTACAGTAAGGTGTTTTCTATTTCTTTAATTTGTTTAATTTATCAAAAATAATGATTCTTTTATTTGGGTATAGAGTTCAAGTGAATGAGATTTTTTTTTTTTTTTTTAATAATTCATGTTTGAATGTTAGATCTAGAGTAGACACCTTTAAAGAAAAATGGTGGAGTTTGAAAATTTGAGTAAATGTGGGTATCCTAAGGATGGGGTTTTTCATTTATTATTATTATTATTTTTATTGTTGCTATTATTATTATTATTTTTGGCTAAATTCAATAGATAGCTCCATGACTTTGGCAAGGTTTGTATATAAATTACGATTTATTTTGATTTATTTGCATCTTTCACATTGGTTCACACACATAATTGTTGCATTATTTTTAACTATTTTAATTTTGTATTGGAGTAGTGTTGCAGGATTATGAATATTGTTAGTTGCCTCTGAGATGATGTTTTGATCACTTGAGAAGAATGTAGTTTTCTTTTGTAAAGAATGTTTTGTTAATTAATGGGTATGTGCATTAGGATTTCTTTATCTGCTTATACAGTAACATATCGACATATTTCTGGATTTCTTTAACCAATTGCATTAATTAATAAATTTGCTGGACATTTTTTGTATGGACTAATCCATTTTCCTCTGCAGATTGACTGTGATAAATCCTTCATGGTAACCTTAAAGCATGATGATGAATTGCCCAGGTGCCATTGAAGATTCTGTAGAGTCTGCAGCTTACATATTATTTTTCTTATTAGCCTATTGCCTAATGTAGCTTCTTGTGTTATCTTTTTGCTATTGAAAAGTCTTTTACTTATTTTTACATCTTTTATTTGCCAATGTACTCTAATATACACCACTGTATGTGGCCAAAGGAGAATTAGAATTACAAATTTATCTTTGCCATGCACAAACATGATTAGCAATTTGTTCTGCGCAGCTGATTTGGATGTTCTATTTGTCTGTCTTTTAAAGCAAGGTAATTTGATTCTGTGTTTCTACAATTTGCCTCTTTGTTTTTAGTATACTGCCTTGTGTCATCTGCAATTTTTAACAACTATTTTCTTGTAAATGCATCCAACAATTTAAAATTGATGCTCCATCTTTCGTGTTTGACTAGGCTTCATTTTGTAATTCTCTACTGTTCACCCATTATGTATTTCATGCTTTGATACTTTTAGTTTAGCATGTAAGAATGCTGACAATATTTTGTAATTGGGTAAATGGCTGGAATTAGAGTGCTGTTGGAAGATGGTGGGTTACTGCATATGAGTTGGAGTGTTGCTAGGTGTGTGGCTGGAATTAGAGTGCTGTTGGAAGATGGTATTGCTACTGGAAGTCTTGCGGTTGGAACACTTGCATTAATCTTTGGAAGTTTTGTTGGGTAACTTGGTTTGATGGCTGGAATTTTAATTGATTTTCTTGGAGTTTAATTGGAATTTAACTGTTATTTCATACTTTGGGTGGTTTTTCCAATTTGGGATGTTTTATTATATGTTGGTAGTGATCATATTGAATACTAGTTGTATTTCTTTTCAATATTAAATTTTTGGATTGAATGAATGTTAATTAATATTATTTGTTTTTAGTTTTTTTGACGATATTAGTTTTATTAATTAATTAAATTTGTAAATAGGAATTCATAAATAAATTATAATTATAATATATTTTTTAAAAAATATAACTTTATGACGGGAAATATCTATCATAAATTATGTCATAAACAATTTTTCGTCTAAATTAAATAATAAATTTTTAAATGATAATTGAATTTCCTTCCAAAATATTTAAAAAATGGAGTTTAAATTTAAATAAATTCAAATTTAATTTAATTTATTTTTCATATTAAAATATTGTGTGACGGATTTATGATTGTGAAATGCTATCATGAATTTATGATAAAAATTTTCTATCATAAATTAATGACAATAACAGATGATGGCCGTCTGTCATGCACCCCTTTTTATAACAGTTATTTTCCGTCATCTATTACATGTTTTCTTGTAGTGTGTAAATTATTTTTTTGCTCGTATAACCATTTCATAGAATGCTTGTTTGCATGTAAGCTCATTTTATAGAACGTGTGCTTGCTCGTAGGCTCATTCAGTAGAATTTATGTTTGCTCTATAGATACATTTGGTAGAATGTATTTTTGGCCGATAAGCTCATTCAGTAAAATATTTGTTGGCTCATAGACGCAATCCGTTGAATGTTTGTTTGCTCATAGGCACATTTCATAAAATGTTTGTTAGCCTGTAGGCTTATTTTATAAAATATATGTGTACCCGTAGGCTCATTTCATAGAATGTAACTTTAGCTCGTAGGCACATTTTGTAGAATGTTTGTTGGCCCATAAGCTTATTCCATTAAACACTGGTTTTCCAATAAGCACATTTTGAAGAATGTTTGTTGACTGGTAGGCTCATTCTACACAATATATGTTTGCCCATAGGATCTTTACATAAATTATTTTCTATCTACTTATGTCATTTTTGCATAGAATAGACCTAGGCCATTTTTGTAGAATCATGCAGCTAGGCATTTTGTCGATTCAAGTACCTATGTCATTCTTCTTATGTATAATCATGACATTTGGCACTTTGTCGATTCTTACCCTTAGGAAATTTATATAGAATACTTTCTATGTACGTAGTTCATTATTTTTTTGGTGGGCTTTTTTGGTTTTCTATAATTTGGTACAACAAAAGCGATTATTTTTTTTCGTAATACATGCTCTTTGCTACCAATAATGGCTAATGGGGAGTGTTTTTACTATTCTTGTGTTCTTCATAAACCGTTATTGCGTTGTATCCCACATTGACTAGTAAAGGAGAGTTACTTGAGTTTATAAGCAAGATAAGTCACTCCCACATGGACTAATAAAGGAGAGTTACTTGAGTTTATAAGTAAGATAAGTCACTCCACTCAGTAGGTTGGTCTTTTGGGTTGGATACTTAGAAATCTTAAGCCAAGTCCTCCTAACAACGCCTTCAGATGTACGTCAACAAACTCTCTATTATTCAAAGTTTTTTAAGACATGCTACGAGTATCAATTTAAAATGTTAAGCATACATAATGGATGAAAAAGGAGAAATGCCTCAATTATGTACCTGCTGGCGGTAGTTGGGTTGCAACTAGCTAGCAAGGGAACACAAGCTGAAGGAGAGTGGCATAATTTCTACTCTTTTCTTTAGTTATTTGCCGGCAGCAACTTTCTACTTTTCTATCATTCTTTTTTGAATGGAGGTAAACATTCCTTTATCTGATTAGTTGAGAAGCAATTAATCTCCATGTTAGGCGTTTGTTCATCACCTATTTGTGGTGCCTGCACAATCTACAATTCAAGCATGAAATATGAATGACAATATCATCAATTAAGCTAGCAGCTGCCCCAATTTTCATGTTGATGAACTCCATGACTGGGCAAGCACGCATGGTGTGCAGTGTATGTATTCCAAGACCTTAAAAACTGATAACCAAGAAGATAACATAAATGAGCAAACTATTGAGTAAAGTTACGAAAAAGTAGTGTGAGTACCTCTGATTTGGCTTTGGCATGCACTCTTCCATTTTGGTCAACCGAAAATCTTGTAGCAATTTTGGGGCAATTTTTCACTCTGAAACGGATCAAAGATGGAAATATCAAGTTACAACCCACTGAGCACAAGTGAAGGAGCCTCGGTAAACCTTCAAGTTCCAATCTCTCAACACGAGGCAGCTCAATTTCTTTGCACTCTTTTTCTTCATCATCTGCAACAATGATATGCTCCAACATTTCACAATCTAAAATAATTAGATCTTTTAGATGCTGGAGATTTCGAGCTACGTTGACATGGAACAAACTCTTTAATTTGTTGCAATTTTTGGCAGAAATTTGCAAAAGATTTGGAATGCATTTTGTACATTGGAGATAATCCTTCGATGATTTTTGGTCCCCTTTATCGTCTGGAACAATGATTTGCTCCAAATCCCGGCAATAATGTATTACTAGATATTTCAATTGCAACAGATGTCCAGCAAGAGTAGTTGAGAAGATATGTCTCAGTTCAGCGCAGAATTGCAGTGTTAAAGTCGAAAGATTTTTCAGGCTTAAAAAATGCGCGGTGTCTCTACCTTTCCATATGCATTCTAGTTTGCCACAATATTCA
The DNA here is from genome assembly GCA_025617385.1 of Murraya koenigii. Classification (NCBI taxonomy): domain Eukaryota; kingdom Viridiplantae; phylum Streptophyta; class Magnoliopsida; order Sapindales; family Rutaceae; genus Murraya; species Murraya koenigii. The sequence continues at coordinate 6,534,890 of CM046815.1, read as the reverse complement.
ATTCGCAAAACCTCCAAACTTGGGAATGATAACATATGTTCTCCTTCTCCTTCTCCTTCTCCTCCAGCAAAACCGTCAAGCTGAAATACCACTTTTGATTTACAATTGTAAATTTCTAAAACCTTCAAAGTTTTTAAGCCATCCCTCAACCGAACTAGATTGTCCACCTTCAGATACTTTGAATCCTGGGAATACAAATCAATCCATGAAATTAAAATCTATTTCATTGAAATTCAGATTTATGATGTGAGATAACTGAAAAAACAAAGGATGAATGAAGAAGGGAATCTTCAATATCGTTTAACGCCCTCAATTCAAGACATTCTCAAGAATCTTCTATATTGATGAAGGGAATCCATTTATTTATATTTAACATTCACAATCATTTACAAAACTTAGATTATTTTATTTGTGATATTCGTTTTAATAATACTGTATCTGTACTATAAATTTTAAAGGCAATTTTTGGGTTAATAGATTTTAGTATTAACAAAAATTGTAGAGGCAAATTGACAATAGTTCAATATTAAAGAAAAATTTCATAATATAAATGTTATTCATTATATTTATTTAATATTGTATTTCTATATAGTTATATATTATTTTACGTACTATATTTATCATAATATCATATTTGTATTTATTATAAAATATTTGACGATAGTCAAAGTGAAAAAGACACGGACACCCTAAGCCTCAAGATTTGTTTAAATAGTCGTATAAACACTTTTAATTTTGAAAACGGTCACACAAACCCCATTTTTTAACAATTATACTTTTTTACTATGGTTAAAAAGTTTTATAACAAATTAAAATACAATATTAAGGTATATATTATAAGTAAAGACACATATAAATACAAATGTATATAAAATAAATATAATCAATAAAATATCATATATGTATTATGAAAAATATTTTAAATATTAAACTAATATCAAACTTTCCAGAAAAGTTTATTAATTCTAAAATCCATTAACCCAAATTTTGATTTTAATATTATGAAATTTGTAGATTGTTTTGAATGTTAAATATAATTATTTGAATATTATTAATTTGTCACAAAGTTTTATTATTATTTAAAAAAAATTATTTCATTAAAAGTAATTTATAAAATATATGTTATTTAATATATTATTTTAACAATATGCTTTTATTTATTATAAATTTTTAAAGTAAATTTTTATAATAGTGAAACAAAAGTAGGTATGTTTGATCATTTATGAAATCAACGGACTTTACATGAATGTTTAAGTAAATTTTTGGGGGTTTGAATGACCTATTTCATAATAAAAATGTATAATAGCAATAAGTGAACATTTCTAAAGCTAAAGGAAATCTTTGTGAACATTTAAATAAACTTTAAAGATTCTGATATCTATTTTGAAAAGTAAAGATACTAAGTTTTTAACAAAGTAAAAGGAAAAAAAAAAATAGCCTGTTGTAAACCATATTCAAAGTAGTTTGAGGAAAAGTTTAATTTCGACATTTTCACTTTTTGATGTAAACAAAATGTTTAATTAATTTTAAAAAATAAGAATAAATGTAAAACACTTTTAAGAAATAAAAACAATATGTATTTGAAAAGATAATAATTTTGTGCTAGTAGGAAAAAGAATAAGACAATAAAACTTAATAATTGATTGTAGCTATCATTGAATTGTGTTTGAACGTAGCTATAGCAAAGATGTGAAGACATGGCTCACCATACTTAGCACCTTTAGCCATTGACTAGGTGATAAATCACTTTTCGCTATTTGCAAATAATTATAGGTCTGGTCTCGGCGTCTCGCTTTTATTTAGGTGTACGTTCTCCAATTATACTTGAAATATCCCCCAACTATACTATAATTGTAAAAATTTTAACTCCAATTGACCTTAGTAGTAATTTAAGAATTGCTCCACTTTACCAGTTTGAATTGTAAAATGTTATAAAATTTTCTTTTGAAAGAATAAAAATACCATTAACAGTAGATAAAATAGATAGTGAAAACATACCTTGCCTGCTCCAAAAATATTCAAAGACGAGCTCCTATGGAACCGAACTACCAACTGTTGCAAAGACGGCCACTTTGAATAATAATTTTCCGGACAGAATCTCATGAAGTTTTCAAGGCCGCAAAGGCGGCGATCAATATTTAATTCTCTGAGCATACGAAGCTCGATTTCACTTCCATCCCGTGGAAGTAACTGTTTATCTTCGGCGACAATGTGCAGCATCGACCTGCAATTATCCACCCTGAGTTTCTCAAGATGCTTCAGGCTTTGAGCTAGGGACACTGAGAAAAGACATGGCAAGTTATGGCACCCACTCACACGAACATCGGTAAGATTGCTGAGGCTCAGCTGGTGGGGGCACCCATTCCATATGTCCCTCAAGTTTGAATCTTTAAACGAAAGTGTTTGAAGAGTATCAAAGACTTCTTTAAATGCAGTCAATGAGGTTGATCGAAACCCTTTGATTTCTAAGGCTCTAGGTGAACCTCTTTGAATACCATACAAAGAAGACGACGGACGAACATGAGAAAGAGCAGAAGAATCAACTGTGATCTTATATCTATCCAATTTGGGAAAAGTAAAGTTCTCCGGAATGCATTCAACAAGTATTAACAATGACAATGTGGTCAAGTGAGGCAGCGAATTCAACTCGCTGAGGCTAGCATTTCTCGTCTCTGCATCTTTTCCTTCAACATCCCACTTAGTAAAGCTATTGCCAATGTACAATTCTTGTAACTTTGATAAACTCTGTATCATTTCAGCAGGAATTCTTTGTAATGTATTAATAACACGTAAATCCAGCAGTCTCAGTTTAGAAAGCCGCCCCAATTCTTTTGCCAATTCCACAATCTGAGAATCTCTGAAACTAAGAATCTCAAGCCTGCTCAGTGTCCCGATGAAAGATATGTCTTTCAATTTGCAACCATGTAGGCATAGATAACGAAGATTTGTCAATAATTGAAGTGATTTTAGAGACATGTCCCCACAACTTAAAGAAACAACTCTTAGCGCTGTCTTCTCGCTGAAAAATTTATCTGAAACTTTCACTCCATCCTCGGATCTACATTCCAATAGCAAAATTTCAAGCTTTGGATATTCCAAACTATCCGGAAGAACTTCTAATTCGTTGTTCATCAACGAGATTCCAGCGCATTCTTCAGGGAATTCTTCTGGACACTCCTTCAATCCCAAGCCAGCCTTGCTAAAGAACTTTTTCTCCTTAGATGCTATCCATACAGCCGCATCCCGAACTATGTCATGCATTTTCACAAGTTCTGCATTGCGACCATCTAATAATAAACAAGAATTCTTGAGGTGATTAATCATTACCTGCAATTCTCTCCTTGCACGTTCAATTGTGTCAGCATCGTTAAACAAACCTAACCCTTTTCCGTATCTGACCAATTCCTCCAAAGGAATTTCATAATCTTCCGGGAATAGTGAGCACAACAAGAAACATAACCTTTCGCTCTCATCCTTTAAATAATCGTAGCTCATTTTAATACGATCATATATCTCTCCATTGGCATTGTCTACATTCACGAATTTTGAATGTTCCAGCATTTTCAACTTTACATCCCATTCTTCAATATCCTTTCCTCGTAGAGCATTTCCAACAGTCACAATTGCATAAGGCAAACCATTACATTCCCTCGCAATTTTTTCCGCCGCAGTTTTTTTCGCCGAATCATTAGAGGATCGTAACTCATCGTCTATGCTTTTTTTAAACAAAGTCAAAGCCTCGTCTTCATTAAGAACATCCAGAGCAATTTGCCACTCACACCTCATATCATTACATACTTGTATCCGACGAGTGGTTAGAAGAATTTTACAATCACGTTGATCACCGCCGGAGGGAATTCCTATCTTTGTCAGGTCGAGTTTGTTCCAAACATTATCCAATATTATGAGGATCTTCTTACCTTTTATTCTTAATGATAATCGTTGTGCTCTTTTTATTTCAGTTTCCTTATCCAAAATCAAGTCTAACGATTCTGCGATTTGAACTTGAATATGTAAGTAATTTGGAGTAGCAGATACATCAGCATACGCAATATCTTCAAAAATACTCAATTCCTCCAGTTTCTTAGCTGCTTCTTTGGCCATAGTTGACTTACCAACACCGCCCATGCCATATATTCCAACCATGTTGATATTATCATCTTTCAGTGCTTCAATAATCTGAGAAAGGGTAGATTCCGTAGTCTCACAAGACATTAAACTGTTAGATGTAAATGACTGAACAATGCCAGGTAGAATGGTACGATGGGAGATTTCACTAAATTTGAATCTGCTTAATTTCTTCAACCTTATTTGTGTTTTCTTTGCTTTTCTGCTGAGCTGATATCGCCGAGCCAAATTAGGACACAGCCCACTGAGCTGTTTCTTATATGCTTCTATCTTATCGTCCAGATTTTGAGCATCCTCCATTTCCTTTCTCACATTGTCTAGCCAATTTTGTACTTCTTTCTCAATATCTTCAGTATTTCTATCGGCGCACACAACTTTTTTTTGCACAGAATCTAATTTCCATCCCAAAATTTCACGATAGGCCTTCAAACTTTTAGCATTTCTATTGAAACGAAAAAAGTAACCAACTTGTTCTATGGTTGCTTCCAACAAGTATTCTCCAATTTTGGACAAAGCACAGTTTAAAAGTTCCTCCATTTCAAGCCTAGTTGATATTAAAAATTCATTAGGATATAAGCAAAGCAAGCAAATAATAGTGATTTGAGAAAATTAGAAATTTTGAATTATACCTAGTTTCAGTAGATGCACAACTGGGAAATGACAACCTCCGGACAACAACGAAAGAAAAAAGCACACGATAGCCTATTTGATATTAAGATTTTATTAGAATCTATATGAAGCAAGAAAAGCAACACAGATTGAAGTAAAAGAGAAAATTTGATATTAAGTGTACCTTTTTTTTTCTCCTTTTATAGATGAACGACTGTGAAGTGAAATGACGGTCTTGAAATAACAGTTTACGAACAAAAGCACACTCCTTATCTGATATTAGAAATTGATTAGAATGAATATGAAGCAAGTGAAACAACAAAGAAGAGAAAAGATATATAAGTTAAATTATATATACCTGGTTTTGTAGTGTCTGTTGATCCACAATTCTGAAATGTCTGCCTTCTTGCAACAATAACAGAACAAATGCACAACAACAGCCTATCGGCATTAAATGTTCGTTAGAATTTATATGAAAGCAAGCAAAGCAACAAGGATCAGAGAAAAAGATAAAAAATTAAAGTGCATGTATATACCTTGTTTCTCTAGATGCTTGATCGTCAGATGATAGTATTCCAATAACAATTAAAGATCGAAGCACTAGCTTCTAGATTCACCTCAAAAATTATAAAAACAATGAAATTAAACCGACAATTAATTTGTTGATAAACAAGAAATTAATAAGAGAGAAAATATACAAAGTTTTATTCATCATTATTCTATATCTATTGCAGCACACGAAGTTTTTAATTTCATATGACTAAGACTAACCATCTATTAGTTAACTCGAGTCTATAAAGAATTCTCAGACATTTGGAGAGAACACAAATCAAATGTTTAGTAAAAAAGAGAGAGAGAAGAGCACATATCAATTGTTTTCACTCTATACTTTCCAAAAAATGATACGGATAAATTCTTAAATGGCGTTAAAGGGCAACTGAGAAAGACTTCCAAACTATTCTTCCACATCCAATATTATCAAGCTTTTTATGAAATGATGTTCCAAAATGGCATGTGACATTTCCGAAAGAACCACTAACTAGCACTATAAAAGACAAGAAATTAATTATAGGTTTAGCTCCAATTGAATAATAGCAATAATTAATGCATAAAACAGTTTCCAATACCTTTTGTATGAAGACATCCTCCTCCACTGCTGAGAACTTCACTTGGCTATTAATTACGGATATAAGAATTTCAAGTACAATAATATCCTGCATATGTATGAAAGGGAATATAAAGCGTACTTGAGTAGAAGCAAGAAATTTAAGAGCAAAATCGACCAACTATATAAAATAAAATAGGCAGTAGGAAATTGAGATAAGGACAACATGATCAACGAATTTACTTCCATGTAACTTATTGTAAAAAATAGAAAGATATTTTTCACTACTCATAAGATTTGATTGAAAAAAGTATTCTAATTATTTAAAACATTAGATTGGCTTCAAAAATACTTTTGACTAATGTAACTTGCCGTTGAAAATAAGAAAGAGTTGGTTAAAACAAAGTTAAAACATTATGAAAATGTAATATAAAATTCGATCTTATCAAAAATTGAATATGATAGTAAATTTTTTTTTTGCTTATTAATTTTGAAATTAATTAATTAAAAAATATTGATATACATTATTTGAAAGAAATTCTACATCTAACAAACAAAAGAACTGGAACTTTTAACCTCAACATTAAAACAATAAAATGTCCACCACTTGACCATAGATTAGTTTGCAATAAATTATCCATTGAATTATTATTAAAAAATTAAATTTTTCTACTTTTTCAAATAAATTAATTTTTTTATACTTTTTTCAAATATAACTTTGATATAAGTTAATTTTATGGTTTTGTTACTACTATTATGTGACACTATTGAATCACCTTATTTAACTAATAAACTACCATCGACTGATTGCAACATAGATAAAATATATGATATATTAACATTATAGAACAACTTCAAAGCATCACTTATGCATATTTAACACCATAAAAGTCTATTATGTTTGTGATCACATTTAACCATATATATAAGCATTAAAAATTAATATAATAATGTTCAAGTTTGATTAGTTGCATTGATCATTATTATTGAATCAATTTAGAGATTGATTATCAAACTAACTGAAATTTTTAGTAGATAAGATTTTTAAAAAATAATATCTTATGATTGATCATTATTGTTGTATCATTTTATAGACTAATTAATATTCAGATTAATGTGATTATATAGTGAAACATTAGATAAATAATTTTTAAATTAATTTAATTATATAGTGAAACATTAGATAAATAGAGTTTCGTAATACTTTTTCATAATTGTATTATGCTCTTAATAGTGGTACATGAAGTCATGAACTTTATATTTCTTCATACTTTACAAAAACCATTAGATAATTATTATTTAACATTTAACTATTTAATATATTTGAGATAATGTTTATTAAATTAATCTAAGAATGTTCGTAGGATTAATTTTACCGGCCATTGCAAGAAGTTATTTATATAGTATAACATAATCAAACAAAGAACTAACATTTATAATTTCATAGTTGGTATGTCAAATATCTATTTCCATTGTTATTTTTTAAATCTTATTACCTTATCATTTAGTGATTTGAATTTAAAATCTAAGTGTTGAACATTATTATCAATCAAATTAGTCTAGAAAGTGATTATAAAATCTAGCAATCACTTGTATTACATAAAATTGTTCAGTTATAAAAAACTTATGTTATTTTTTTAATCTTATTCTTTGCATAAATATGATATGAACTTTTGTTGTACAAGCTAATCATATATATGCTAATTAATAAATTATAGTGTTTATATTATAAAACTAACTTAGGCTAGATCAATTAATTAATTAAATTTTTAAAAATTTATTTTATTCTATTTTCTCTATAGTTCTTTTGGTCCGCTTATTTATAATTGATATTATTGTTATGTCACCTAACTAACAAAAGTTTTTAGTGCAAACGATATGTTTTTCTTCTTATTTTTTTAAATACAATGATATGTTTAATTTATATCTTAATAAAAATAATAAAGAAAGCAAAAAGAAGATGATAAAAGAAAATTTTCAAAAATCAAAATGTGATAAGCCCCAGCCACGTTGTTCATGCTCTCTAACTCCCATCTTCTCAACAAGCAGCCATTTATCAATCACAATGGTAAAATTCACCTTCTCTTCTTTTTTAGTATTCTCAATTTCTCCAAACATTCTCATGATTGAGGGTTTTAATTTTTAATTTTAATTTCAGTTTCATCTCTATCTAGGATCGCTCTTTTCTTCTTTTGAATTTAAGTCTTATAGAATTTGTAGAGATTATTGTTTGTGTTTCAAGGAAAAATTAAATTAAAATTATAAAATTGGCTGAGATTTAATTTTGTTTCCATTCATTTATTAATTTTCTTTCCCTTGGACTATATTTTTTGGTTTGACATCAATTATTCTTGGCTGATTTTAAGCTTTTCATATCAGGTTGTTCGGTGAGATTTCAGCCTTTCATAAGAAAAATCTTTGATTGTGGCTTGCAAGTAGTAATTTTTTTTTTCTTGTTACTATCTTATTGAATTTTAATCAACAAATTTATCTTTCAACAAGGGAAAGAAACATTAATTAGTTCAGATTCATTTTCTTGCACATGAGTATAGGTTTTTCTATTTCAATTTTAATTATATCTTAACTTTTTTTTATTGTTATGCAAGGAATCAAGGGTTGACGATCAAAAATTGTGATATTCACTTTCACAAAAAATCAGATGCTCCCTCTATATTGATTTTATCTTGTAGTAACACTAATAGATGAATGCGGTTAGTTGAAAAAATAACATATTTATGGCGGTTAGTTGAAAAAAGAGCATTTCTACCCTGAGTATTAGCGACAACTAACGACTGCTTAGACCCGTTGAAAAAACATATTTGCAACAGCATAATACTTCTTTCAACTGTATTTGGCAGCCATAAAAAACTATTTTTCTTGTAGTGTATGTTTTGTCCTATAATTGTATCAGCAAAGTCAACTATGTTTTTGTTAGAACATCCATTAAATTTTTCTCTTGTTAGGTAAACTCGTTAACAGAAAAGCTTAAGCCAACATTGATAATCATAGATATACTAAGTATTAAGAGGCACATTCAAGTAAAATGAGACAAGTGAATCCAATTCCAAGATTCGACCCCAAAAGACTAAGACACAGGCTTTGGAAAGCAATGAAGTGAATCAAACTCAACAAAGTGAAACGGCAGCGTTTTGGCTAGGGTTATATACTTAAGTTGTCACAAGAAATGCACATGCTTCACATAAACAGTTTATAAGTATCAAAACGACAACGACTTATAGTCGTTTTGGCCATGCCTTAAGTAGTGCACTTATCAAGCATGTGAGCAGCCTCCCTAAGTTACAAAGCCATTATACACACGTTAGCATTCTGTGCAATCTGGGCTTGCTCGATTGTTAACAATTCGGTTATATTAAACTGGCAAATAGGTCAGATTTTAATGCATGTTTTGAGCATTATAAAGAAAGGTTTAAGAGAGAGAAAGTTCTAACTTATTTTCTTTAATTTCTTGTACAAGGCGCTGTAAAATCCCCATTTGATTCTGTTGGTGCAAATTTTATCTGAACTTATGATGGGGTAATTCCAACCAAGGATGGCCCACTTAGGATTAGGCTTCTCCTTTGTTGGATCCAATGATGAAGAATGTATCCTTCAAAAGTATCCTTGTCTCATTGCCTTAATAGGCAAGTGCTCGTCCTCTAGAATGGTTTCGACAAATCCCCTCATGGATCTTACGTAGGACACTACCTCCATCTTCAGGCATTAAACACTTGAGAAGAGGAAGTGAATATCCACGTTTGTAAAGCTGATTATCCATGATCACATACCTCGCAGCTCGATATCTCACCTTCTTAGATTCATTCTTGTCATTAGATAAAGTGCCATCTAAAAGATAACTTATGATTTAGTCCATCTAGAAAACTTAAATGATCAATAATTGCCACTTCTTTTTCTTCGAATTTGATTATGCTTGGCTTAGGGATGATGACTATTGAGATTGATCTAGTAAGTCTTTCTCAGATGAGAAAACTAGTTAAGCTAAAGCATCACCTCCTGTATTTTTCTCTGAGGAAATTTGTTTCACTTCATAGTTGAAGTCCCTTAGCAACTCATTAACTCGATCAAGATATGCAATCATGTTGAAATCCTGAGCTGCATAGTTACAATTCACTTGATGAACCACTAATTGAGAGTTATTGAAAACAAGCAAATCCTTTGCACCTAATGCTCGGACTAGCCTAAGGCCAGCTAGAAGAGCTTCATACTCTACCTCATTCTTGGTGGCATTAAAGCCATGCCTAAGAGCACATCTGATCTTAACATTATCTAGGGTAATCGCTATAAACCCTCCACCACATCCTCATTTACTAGAGGATCCATCAATATAGAGAAACCATTTATCACGATGTTCATCTTTAGGATCAAGTGATATTATCTTTCCTTCAGTAAATTCAGTAATGAAATTTGCCACTGCTTGTCCTTTCAATGATGTCCTAGGATGATACAAGATGTCAAACTCTTCAAGCTCAACAACCCACTTGGTCAGCCTTCCCGAAATGTCAGGCTTGGCTGAGAATTATCAGATTAGTTGATCAGTTAAGACAATTATGGCATGAGCCTGAAAGTAAAGCCTTAGCCTTCTTACTGAAATAATTAAAGCTAGGACAGTCTTTTCAAGACTTAGGTATCTTGTTTCTGTATTACCTAATGCTCTACTTGTATAGTATATAGGCATTTGCACTCCATCATCTTTTTGGATAAGGACAGAGCTAGTGGCGTGTTTAGACACCGTAAAATAGAGAAAGAGAGTCGCCTTAGATTGGCTTAACAAGCAAAGGGGAACTTCCCAAATATTCATTAAGCCTTTGAAAAGCTTATTCACATTCCTCAGTCCACTTTATCTCTTTTCCTTTTCTAAGAGCCTTAAAGAAAGGAAGGCACTTATCTGTGGCTCGAGATCTATGGCTCAGTCCACTTCACTTAAAGAAAGGAAGGCACTTTATCTCTTTTCCTTTTCTAAAAGCCTTCATGTTAACCAATGCTTGGATCATCTCAGAATTGATCTTAATACCTCTTTGATTTATCATAAAGCCCAAGAATTTTCCTGATGATACACTAAATGCACATTTAGTGGGATTTAGCCTCATTTTGTACTTCCTAAGGACATTAAAGTTTTCCCGTAAATCTTATACATGATCTTCAGGATTAAGGCTCTTGGTGAGCATATCATTAACATAAATCTCCATGGTATGTCCAATTTGTTGAACGAACATACTATTTACCAACCTTTGATATATGGCTCTATCATTCTTGAGTCTAAAGGGGATAATCTTGTAGCAATAAAGACCTTGATCAGTGATGAAGGCGGTCTTTTCTTGGTCAGGTTCATGCATCCTTATTTGATTATATCCTAAGTATGCATCTATGAATTTTAGCAGTCCATGCCCAGTAGTAGCATGCACTAATTGATCAATCCTCGATGAAGGAAAGCTATCCTTAGGACAAACTTTATTTTGATCATTGAAGTGAACACATATCCTCTACTTTCCATTAGCTTTCTTTACTATCACAACATTGGCTAGCCACTCAGGATACCTTGCCTCCTTGATAAAGCCAGCCTTAAGAAGTTTATCTACTTCTTCCTTCACAGCTAAAGATCTTTCGGCATTCAAACTTCTTTTTTTCTATTGAATTGGTTTCATCTTTAGGTTAGTACTTAACTGATGTACTATCACCCTATGATCAATGCTTGGCATAACTTTATGCGTCCAAGCAAACACATCATGATTTTTTTGAGGAAGTTAATAAGTTACTTTTTCATCAAATCGGGCAATTGACTTCCAATCTTAACTACTTTGCTTGGATATTTACCAAGTTAAAAATCTTCCAAGTCATCAACTGGGCTCGCCCTTTGATCATTTTTCATTGTCTTAGGATTAAGGCTTGCTATTTTAAGAGTTTCCTTACCCATCCTGAATGTTATCTCATAACACTCATTTACTTCCTTTTGCTCACCTCGCACAATTCCAACCCCAGCTTCAATTGGAAACTTCAATGCATAATGATAAATCGAAGTTGTTGCTTTTATTACATAAAAGCAACAGCCTTCCTAAGACAGTGTTATAGGAGCTTGGCTAATTAATCACTATAAAGATAACTATAGTGGTTACCTTCGTTAGGCCTCTTCCAAAAGTCATTGTGAGCTCTATAACTCCTTCAGGAACTACACTTCCTCAGGCAAACCCATGAAGTGAAGAACTGTAAGGTTTCAACTGTGACCTTTCTAATCCCATTCGAGCAAATGTTGACAAGAACAAAATATCAGTTGAACTCCTATTATCAATCAGAATCCGATAAAGGCATTTATTTGCCATAGGAAGGATGACCACCAAAGCATCACAATGAGGATGATGAACTCCCCTAGCGTCGTTCTCATAGAAGATTATTAGTATATCACAAACCATTGATCCTTGGGACTGATTAGTCACATTAACCTCGAGACCATCGAGTTCGTGTCTTGCTTGGCGAGCTAAGTTCTTCCTTGACTTCCACGAATCTCCTGCAGCTGGTCCTCCCCAAATGTGATTGACATCAAACATGTTTTGATCACTATCTTCCTTCTTCTTTCCCTTTCTTTTTTTTGAAGATTCTGGTTGGTCACTCTTTACACTATCCTGAGGATTTCTTACATACTTTTATAGTATTCCTTGTCGAACTAAGCTTTCTATTTGTTTCTTAAACTCAAAACACTCAAAGGTTTCATACTTATGATTTTTATGAAAATGAAAATACTTGTTTGGATTTTTTTTTAATTGGATTTATCCTCATAGGAGGTGGTTTCTAAACAAAGTTGGATTCCTCACCTGCATGAGAATTTGCTCCTGAGGAATATTAAGCTCTATAAAGCTAGTAAATTGAGACGCTGAATGAGGATGAGTGTTTCAAACTTCACAGTGTTCCTTGGGATGAAATTGATCTCTCCCTAGAGATTGATTAGGTCTACCAACCCTTCTTTTTTTTCGATTATCTTTTTTTTTTCTTTCCTTTGCTTGGTTCTCTTTTCTCTTGATTTTTATTTTGAAATCTTTCCTCTTACAAGCATCTCAGAGTAAGAATTGGGTGGTCTCTTTAAAACTGACCAACATATGTTTCCCATTCTGAGTCCCACCATAATACTAGAAAGTGCTATGTCATTATTTTAACTATCTCCTTGGGTGATTTCATTATTGTACATCATGATGTAGTCTCTTAAGGACTCTCCCTTCTGTTGTTTGGCAATCTAGGGGTAAGTCACTGGTTTTCCTCTTTGCTGAGTACTTAAAAAATGGGAGGTAAATTCTCTACTCAAATCTCTAAAGGATGAGTGAATTTAGATAGAGAAAGTGAACAGCTTCCCTCTTGAGTTTATTTTTTCTTATCTTTTAGTGAGAATTGAGGGTATATTTATAGGCGATAAGTGTCATTATTCTTATGACATCTGGTGACATTTGTCTTCTTGTGCCCACGTTGATTGACACATGGATATATAAGCTTGATTACGGATTAAATGAAGAAATGTCCTAACTTTAGGAGCCTAAGACTTTGGAACTTTTTGGGATTTGAAGCCTTACCACCTAGGAGTATTATCCTTAATAGTTTATCTTTAGATAGGATCATAGGATTTTGGGACCTTTTAGGCTTTGAAACCTTACCACCTAGAAGGATTATCCTAGGTGGTTTGTCCTAGGATAAGATCATAGGATCTTAGGACCTTTTGGACTTTGAAGCCTTACCACCTAGGAGGATTATCCTAGATGGTTTGTCTAAGGATAATATTATAGGACATTCAGACTTTTTGGGCTTTGAAGCCGAACCACTTAGGAGGATTATCCTAGGTGGTTTGTCTTGGGATAAGATCATAGGACCTTAAGACCTTTTGGGCTTTGAAGCCTAACCTTCTAGAGAATTATCATAAATAATTTGTCCATCACTTCATGGGCTTTACAGCAACTAAATTTATTTGGGCCCTAATTGGCCTTATTATATTTTTGGTCCAATAGATTTGTCAATAAAGCTCACTTTATAGCTTCTCCCGTGGATGTACGTTGTACCTTCTTGGACAACAGAACCATGTTAAATCTCCTCTGTTTTTATTGTGATTAATTCTAATTCTTAGTTTTTTCTTAATAAATCTTGTTACTTAAATATAATCAATTGTTCTTGTGACTAGATTGAGTCATTAAAGATCTTAAACTTGAGTTGTGCAACTTGATTGATCTATTCAAAGATCTTGGATAGTGATTGTTCTTGCTGAGCTTAGCAGATCTTTCATTATCATTGGTATTAGAGGTTAGCGCTTTAATCATATCCAAGTATAGGGACACCAAAAATTGATCTAGAGAATTTCAATGGCAATAATGATTTTAATATGTGGAGAGTAAAGATGGAAGCCTTGGTGATTACTTAAGATTTGGGTAATGCTATAGATCTAGCATCTAAAAAGGAATGGAAAGAAGTCTCTTCATCAAAAACTTCTAAACAAGTAGTTGAAATTGATAAGAAGCCTAGAAACACTATTATCTTGAGCCTTAGTGGTTATGTAATTAGAAAAGTTGTCAAGGAGAAAACAATTGTTGGTTTATGGTATAAGCTTGAAAGCCTTTGTTAAAAGTCCAACGCCAATTTCATGATCCAATTCAATTATACTTATCCAAACTCAAATTAATAAGCCCAACTTATAGAAGGTTTCATGAATATGTATGGTGAAATTATTTATGGTATGTGTGCTTGGTGAAATGTATGGTTCTTAAATATTTTGGAATTTTTTAGTTGAATGGTTTAGATTTGTTCTCATATATTATAAATACCCTTTTATATTATTTGGTTATGAATCAAGTGAAGAGTAAGTCGTGGGAGTTGTTTTATCTCTCTTGTAAAATATCAATAAACTTCTCCAGTTTAGTAAAAATCTTCTATTGCCCAAATAGTTTTAGTTTTAAGCAGTTTAGTCCATTCAGTCTACTCAAGAATTGGTACCAGAGCCAAATTGGTCGAGGACTATTGTATTAGTGTTGCCAGAAGCTCACAACAGGTAAGGACTCTCATAAAGAAGCTATAAGAGTACAACAAGAACGTTAGAGGATTATTTAGTGGAGCTTCGTTGGAATCTTAAGGAGTTTGAAACTCTGCAAGTTCATGGTGAAGATCAAGCTTGCTTGGCATTTTCAAAGTCTTGCAAACATGATAGGTGACCTTCAAGTAGTTGGAGGAGTCAATCAGTTCAACAACAAAAATTATAATACCTGGGCAACATTAATGGATTCCTAATAACAAGACCAAGACATCTAGGTGATCGTTTGCGGTAATGATATGAAACCACTAACTGAGGATGTCGCTTTGAAGTAGTAGAACATTAAATTTGGGAAGGCCATGTTCGCCATCAAGAGTACAATTAAAGAAGAAATGTTGCAATACATAAAAAAGGCTAAAACGCCTAAGGAAGGTTGAGACATTTTTGCAATGATTTTTTCAAAGAGAATAACAAACGACTACAATTCTGGAGAATGAGCTATTGTTAATTTCACAACGAAACATAACAATAGACAAATACTTCAATAAGTAAAGTCCCTATACTGTAAAATTTTTAAATTAGATGCCATTATTGCAATTTCTGAATTTAGAATGAAAAGAATTATTGTCCATGGTTTGAAACCTGAATTTAAGAGCTGTGTCACAACTGTCCAAGGTTAGTCAACCTAACCAACCATTGAGGAATTTGAAAACTTGCTTGCTATTCAAAAAGAAATTGACAAGCAAATTAGACATCGATTTAGAAGACATAATAGTGAAGGATCTAAAAGAGATATTGATAAGTCACCAACAAGAAAGTAGTTCATAGATAGAGAGGGGCACAAAAGAATCGCAGTAATGGTGGCCAATACAAGCCAAAGAAAAAGTTTAAAAGAAATTGCTACAACTGTGGAAAGAGGGACCATATGGCGAAGGATTATTGGTCTAAGAAAATTTTGAGGAGAGTAATGCTGCTACTTTAAATCGAAAGAAAGATAGTGATGAAGAATATGAAATAGAAGCTTCATAATTAATAAAACTGTGAGATCTAATTTATTTTTATTGTTTAATTTATGCCTTGAGTATCGAATATTCTTCGGCATTTATTTTCAATTGTCTCATTTAATTACTAGGAGGCCTACTAGTTTATTACTCATTGTAATCTACTACTAGGTTAGATATCAAATCCGTAATTGTTTGATTACTCTAATTTGTGAAGCAATTAAGGTTTTATAATTTGCTGCGTAAAAAAATATTAGATCTTAGGAAGAACACTCGACTAAATTAAATGCAACCACTTATGCTTGTGTTGCTTAGCTTAATCGATTTCTCTAATTTTTAAGGCTGCTTCTAAATTAAACCTTTAGCGCTTGTCATGGGTTATTTAGCAGTTAGGGATGATTAGATTGCCTATGTTCTAATTAACTAAAACTAAGGAGAGATAGCAAAAATAGTTCTAACAAAGTGTGAATTGATATATACTTGCGTCGATGAGTAGTTATAAAATTTCAATGGTGGATGTCGACTTGGACCAAGGATTATTCTTTTAATTAATTTCTATATTTTAATTTGAATGCTTAGTAGACTCTTTAAATTATTTTCATTATATTCAAAACCACCCCTTCCCCCACGCCCAATCGTTGTTCACGAAGCATGAAACTAGGCCAGATACTCTTTTTAGGAACAATCCCTACTCACACCACTATATATATTTTTAGGAGTATACATTTTATTTTTGATTTTTTGTGACAACAGACCAATCGGTATCTAGCAAACTTAGGCTGAAGCTATAAAGATGACTGCTCATGTGATCAATACAATTACTAAACCAAAACTAGGGTTTATATCACCTTACTAGACGTTATGGAATGTAAAGCCTATAGTTAGCCACTTTTATGTATTCAATTGTGTGTGCTCTGTCTTCGTACTAATCCATTTGTGAAGTAAATTTGATAAGAAAGTGATTCATTATATCTTTTTTAGGTATGACAGCAGAGGAAATGATGAAGGTATTGTTATCTTACTAGTAAACGATGTTATGCAAAACGAAATCTAGTGTTTGATGAAGCATTTTCATGGTGGTCTTCAAAAAAATAAGAACTATTATATTCAAAATAAATTAAAGATCAAATATAAGAACGAATTGCCAAATTCGCTTGAGTCAAAAAGAGTTTGAAGATTCTGATGATCCAAGGGATGGTGATATCGAGAATGACAAGACGCCAAAACATTGGAAGTTAGGAGTTCACCAGAGCCCTTTTAAAGATAAAGAATTAAGTGAACTAAAACCAATAACTCTTGAATCTCAACTTAGAATATTCAAAAGAGTGAGATAGTCAAATCTCTGGTATGCTAATGTTATGGTTAAAGAAGAAAAAAAATAAAAGAACCTAAGACGTTTGAAGAAGTAGCAAAGAATTCTCATTGGATAAAGACGATGGAAGAAGAAATCATTGCACTGAAGCAGAATAAAACATACGGTATAGCAGAAGATCAACTACTTGGTATATTTTTAGAATTAGGTCTAGAGTAGTTTCTTGGTGTAGTAAGAAACAACCAATTGTGCCACTATCAACCACATAAGTGGAGTACAGAGCATTAGCGATAGTAGGTCAAGAAAGCACTTGCTTGATGCATTTGATGAAGAATATACATCAACTAGTAAATTACGCAGCACCATTGCATTGTGATAATCAATTACAATCGGCTTAGTAGAAAATCTAGCTTTCGATGAAAAAGTTAAGTATATGGAAGTGCACTATCACTTCAATAAGGAAAAAGTGTTGCAAGATGAAGTTAAAATGTGGTCCGTCAGACGAACAATCAAGTTACAGATTTGTTTACAACACTTCTTTGTACTTTGAAGAGTTCTACTAGCAGCTCAATATGGATCAAAAGATTAAAGTTGGCATTGAGAAGGAGTGTTAAAAGTCTAACACTAATTTCATTGTCCAATCTAATTACACTTGTCCAAGCCCAAATTAATAAGACCAACTCATGGAATGTTTCATGTGTAAATATGAGGAAATTATTAGTGGTAGGTGTTGTAGGTGAAATGCATGTTTATTAAATTTTTAGAATTTTTTATTTGAATGGTTTATATTTATTCTCAAGTACTATAAATACCCCCTTGTATCATTAATTTATGCATCAAGTAAAGAATGAATTATTAGAAGAGAGAAAAAAGAGTGAGTAGTGAGTATTATAGTATCTCTGTCTTGTAAAATAAAAATAAAGTCATCTAGTTTAGCAAAATTCTTCTATTATCTAAATAGTTTCAGCTTTTAGCAGTTTAGTCCTTTCTAGCCTACTCAATAGCCTTTATATGACCAAGTCTCTTGGAAATAGACTCTACATAAAAAAGAGGATGTTTACATTGAGGATGGTTGAAGGCCCATCTATTAATGAAAAACTTGATGAGTTTAACAAGGTTTATGACACTTTGGAGACAATTAGCGAGGTTTTGAACGATGAGGACAAAGCACTCCTCTTAATTAGTTCTTTATCTAAATTTTATGAACATCTTATTGATGCTTTAATGTATGGAAGACAAACTTTGTAACTTACTAAAGCTAAGTCAGCTCTCAAATCAGCAGAGTCTAAGTAAAGATGATGAGAAGTTAGAGATGTATTCTATTCCATAATTAAGTATATTAGGATGTCTCATGTATACAATGGTTCTTACAAGATCTTATATCTCTTTAGTGTAGTGAGCAGGTATGGCAAATTCAAGCAAGGAATATTAGAAAGTTGTTAAATGGATTATGAGATATTTAATGGGGACTACAAATTATGGATTGCTATATAGAAAATTAAGACGAGATGAATGTAAAATGATTAGGTATATGGATCCAGATAGTGTATGAGATCTTGACAGAGTAAGATCATTGACTAGCTACTTGTTCACACTCAATAATTGTACCACCAATAGAAGCTGTATATATTATATGGTGATAGAGTTGGGATTTGAACAAAAGTTTGTTATAGTCTTCTATGATAGCTAAAGTGTAATTTGTTTAAGCAAAAGTAAGACAAATCATTAGAAGATAAAGCACATTGGCATCAAGCTTCATTTCGTCCGACTTGAAATATCCATAGGGGTTGTCGTGTTAAAAAAAAATACATGTTGATGACAACATTGCAGATATGTTAACATTCAAAGAGCCAATTTTGAGAATGGTTAAGCTTTAGCTGGGATTTAAAATAACTAAGATGTTGATATTTGAAGAAATGGAGCATATAAGTAGTTGATTTAAGTACAAGGTGGAGAATGTTGTAAAATAACGCTCAAAGTTGGATTTTAAAAATTGCATAACAAGTCATTTTTCTAAAAAAGAAAAATTTGATAGGTCGGTAATAGGTGTATGACATGTCGGTTAAGACAAATTAGAAGCGTATGACAATCAATATATGTCATCCTTCTGATTAAGTGAATTACATATTTTTGTGTATGATCTCACTTAAACTTATCTAAGTCAAATGACAAGAATGGATGTCATATTGGAAGCGAATTATTTAGGACATGTCACACATGTGGAAGGCAGTTAAAACCATTAAAGCATTTCCTCTTTAAATTCATAATCCTTATCCTAATCGGATTGAGAACATCCCAGAGCTCTTTCAGCATCTATAAAAAGTCATTAGAGTTAGGATTTGTTGCACACACTCAAGACAAAGTTTTACAAGTAATCTCTCTCTGTGTAATTTATTTTCTTATATTAGTAAAAGCACTACTCTAGTCTTCAAGTAGATGCCGGCTGAGTAATTAATCAGCTGAACCACTATAAATCCTTGTGTCTGATCTTTAATGTTTTGTTACTTTTGATTTTTCATAGTGCTTACGTGTGATTAAAATTTGGGTCTTAGTTTCATCAATCAATCTTTTAATACAAATAGATCGTAGGATTATTGGTTTGACAATTATACATTAAATTAATCTCAACAGTTCTCTTATTTAGGCTTCACATGTTGTGGCTCAAATTAAACTTTGAACTCTCAATGTAAGTATCCAGAAGATAGTAAATTAAAGACAAGTTATAGATTCAACTCTAATTAAAGAATTACGATAAATTAATCATGTGTAAAAAGTTTCCCATACCTTTTATAAATAGATTTTCTTAATCACTGCTGAGAACCTCACTTGACGATCAATTACAGATATGTAAAGCCAACTACCACAAGCTTTTGTAATGTCCTGCAAATGTAAGAGGACACAAGATAAAATATGACAAAGAGTTGAATTATAAAATCTAAAATAGTGTTACAAGGCCACTTAAGCCTTTCAAACTTATCTTTCCACAATCAACATTATCAAGCTTTCTATAAAATGAAATTATAAATATAAATGGCATACAAAGATAGGAAAATCATAAATTTTTCTTATATTTCCTAAAGGGATCACATCTTATGGCATGTGAAGAGAATATAATCACAAAGTTTTCATGGCCCGATTTAAGCTTTACATCTTATTGTATACAATCCATAACACTATAAGGCATAAAAAATAATAGATTCAGCTAATTCAATTCATTGAAAATTAATTTTCAAAATTCAATGTCAAAATTAATAATTCCTAATGACATCATGGGTTACATAATGATTTTAGTTGAGCTTAAGTGTCTTAGGTAAAGAATGTTATTAATTAAAGTGTATTAGGTAAATCCTTAGTGTGTTAAGTATAAAAAATTATATACTCAGCTTCAATTCATTGAAGAATTAATTGTTAAAAATCAATGTCAAAATTAATAATGCCTAATGACATCAAGGATTATATAATGATGTTAATTAAGCTTAAGTGTGTGTTAGGTAAAGAACGTTATTTAATTAAAGTGTGTTAGGTAAAGCCTTAGTATGTTAAGTAATTTAATTAAACTAAAAAATTAAAGTGTGTTAGGTAAGCTTTGTATTATTATAAATAAACTTCTAATTTAAGTTGTAATTCATTCAAGAGTACATCTTATTTCTTAAGCAATACAAGCTTAGTTTGTTCAGTGTAATAAAAGTGTAAGCATTCTATTCTTCAAATTCGTAGAGTGGTAACTTAAAGTTGTGAGCTCTAAATCTTCTTTAATAATTTGGTATAAGAGATAGTTATTAGTCTTATATATAACAGTGTAGCATATCAAAGATTCCACTGATTGAAGGCAAGACGCGCCTACAATCACCACTAGAATTTTTTCATAGAAATTCAATTGACAATTTATCGAAAGTTAATCGTTGACCAAAAGTTGCAATTTTGATCCGAGTTCCTCCCAAATTTTTTCAACGTTCTGCTTTCATTCATATGCTTGAAATTTCTAAATTCTGAGTCTTAGGTAGAGCTATCTTGAGTCATGAGAAGTTTGTAATTCTATAAGAATGTTAGTCAAGCTCGTTCAGTATAGTTGAAATCTTACCAACACGATATATGATCTTCATGTAGTTTATTTATAATCTTACAAGTGTTTGATGCTTTGCTTGGATGATACAAATGCCTAGAGCTCACCTCTATTTATAGGAAAGCTTGGCTAGTCCTAGAGAATTCTAGAGAATTCTATGTACATGTGTCAAAATCTAGATTGTACATATGTCAAAAATCTAGGATATGTACAAATGTGCTAGAAGTGCTGGAATTGTGTGGAATAATCTAGAATCGGGCCAAGCTAGCACCTCTTGGCTCATTCTCTTGGGCCATTTTGGGCTGGAATCATGCAGCCCGTAACATCCTCCCCCACTTAAGCTCGCAGCGTCCTCGTCGCACTCTCGTGCTTGTACCTTTGGATGTGTTCCGCAAACTGCCACAATTCATCTTCTCGTTCCCAAGTGGCTTCGCTCTCGGGGAGGTTTCCACTTCACCAAGTACTCGTAATATGGTGGCACGCCCCTCATTCGAATGATGCGATCAGCAAGGATGTAGTCCACATCTTTGTCGAACGTAGTGACAACGGCTGTTGGGGCACGCCTTGATTCTCCGCGTGTTGGTTCTTCCACGTCTTCGTGGTATGGCTTGAAAAGACTCACATGGAAGACCGAATGAATCTTGAGTCTTGGTGGAAGCTCTAAGTGATACGAGACGTTGCCCATACGTCGTACAATGCGGAAGGGTCCTTCGTAGCGTCTCACTAACCCCTTGTGGACTTTCCGAAGTGTCTTGAATTATTGGGGCAGGAGCTTGATCATAACTCGATCTCCTTCCTTGTACTCGACGTGCCATCTCCTTGTATCAGCCCACTTCTTCATTTTCCTCGCAGCTTTGTCGAGGTAAGCTCGTGTGATGTCTGCTTCTTCATGCCATTCGCGGGCGAGCTTGTGAGCCGCGGGGCTCTTTCCTCCATATGTCGAGGCTATGGCGTTGGAGGTCATGGGCTGGAATCCCATGATAATCTCGAATGGGCTCTTGCTGGTAGCCTCGCTCCGCTGGAGATTGTATGAAAATTGGGCGACATCAAGCAACTTCGCCCAATCTCGCTGATGAGCCCTCACATAATGCCTCAAATACATCTCAAGGAGGCCGTTGATGCGTTCAGTCTGACCATCCGTTTGTGGATGAAAGCTTGTCGAGAACTTGAGGTCGGTTCCCAACATCTTGAAGAGCTCCATCCAAAATTTTCCAGTGAAGCGTGGGTTTCGATCGCTCACGATGCTTCTGAACACCCCAATGCTTCACGATGTGTTTGATGAAGAGACAGGCAGCTTCATCCACCTTGCAATCACTGGTGCGGCAATGAATGTTGCATACTTGCCGTAGCGGTCTACTACGACCATGATGTCTGCCACGAACCTTCGGATTTTGGTAAAGCCGTTATGAAATCCATCGAGACGCTCTCCCACGGCCTTGATGCTAGAGGCAGGGGTTGCAACAATCCTGCCGGTAATTGGTGATCAATCTTGTCTTGTTGGCACACAAGACAAGTCCACACATATGCCTCGATGTCGTCCCCCATACTTGGCCAAAAATACGAGGCTTGGACGAGTGCGGTGGTGCGCTCTATTCTGGGGTGACCAGCCCACTTGGAGTCGTGGCACTCCTTAATGACTTCTTTGCATAAGTTTCCCCACCTTGGCACAAATAGCCGATCTTCCTTGGTGAGGAGGATGCCCTCTTCTTGCCAAAAACGCCTTGTCTTGTTGGAGGCCTTCCTTGATGCGTGAGACAAGGTCGAACTTCGGTTGGCTCGCGCTTAGAGTGGCCAATTCCGCCTTGCGGCTAAGTGCGTCCGCAACGACGTTGGCTTTGCCTGGTTTGTACTCGAGCCTATAATCAAATTCTGCGAGAAAATCCTACCACCTTGCTTGCTTGGGGCTCAACTTCTTTTGTGTTTGGAAGTAGCTTGTCGCTACGTTGTCTGTCATGATGGTGAAGTGTGAGCCAAGTAAGTAATGTCGCCACACTCGTAGGAAATGGATGATGGCTGTCATCTCCTTCTCTTGAACCGTGTAGCGGCGTTCCGTGTCATTGAGCTTTCGACTCTCGAACGCTATTGGGTGGCCTTCTTGCATAAGGACTCAGCCAATGGCGAAGTCAGAGGCATCCGTTTGCACTTCAAAGGGCTTTGTGTGGTCGGGAAGAACTAGGACGGGTTCCTCCGAAATTGCTTGCTTCAAACCTTCGAATGCTTGCTGACATTCCTCGGACCAATGCCATGTCCGATTTTTCTTGAGCAAATCCGTCAAGGGTGCCGCCTTGGCTGAGTAGCCTTGAATGAAACGGCGGTAGTAATTCACCAAGCCAAGGAATGATCGTAGCTCGGGTACTTTTGTGGGAGGCTCCCAATCAAGTATGGCCTTCACCTTCGAGTTCTCCATCATGAGTTTGTCGGCTGATATCTTGTGCCCGAGGAACTCTACCTCCTCTTGCGCGAATGAGCACTTCTCCAACTTGAGGTAGAGCTTGTTCTCCCGAAGTACTTGGAACACTTGCTGCAAATGCTTGGCATGCTCCTCAAGTGTGGTGCTATACACCACTATGTCGTCTAAGTACATGACCACGAAGCGGTCGAGGAATGGTTGCAGCACTTTGTTCATGAGTGTACAGAATGTAGCTGGTGCATTTGTTAGTCCAAAAGGCATAACTAAGAACTCGAAAGATCCGTACCTTGTGACGCATGCTGTTTTGGGCTCATCTCCTTCGGCAATGCGCACTTGGTAGTACCCGGAGCGCAAGTCAAGTTTGGTGAAGTACCTTGCACTGCCAAGCTGGTCGAATAGATCCTCTATCAAGGGTATTGGGTACTTGTTCTTGATAGTGATCTTGTTGAGCGCCCGATAGTCGATGCACATCAGCAATGATCCATCCTTCTTCTTCTGGAAAAGGACTGGTGCACCGAATGGGGCTTTGGACGGGCGCACATAGCCTGCGTCCAGTAAATCTGTGAGCTGTCTTCGCAACTCTTCGAGTTCAGGAGGCGTCATACGGTAGGGCGCCAAGGCTGGAGGCTTTGAACCTTGCTCCAACTCGATTTGGTGATCCACCTCTCATCTAGGTGGAAGCTTCTTCGGAAGCTGAGAAGGCATCACGTCCTTGAACTCCTCGAGGACGGCTTGTATCGATGAAGGGACTTGGGCTGGAGCACTTGCTGGATTTTCTCCCTCGTTGAGCTCCCGGATAGAGACCAAGAAGCTTGGGTCCTTCTTGAAACCCTTCTTGAATTGCATGGCGGAGAGTGTCTTCTCCTCGGACTTTCCTCGCTCCGTAGGAACCATGCATGCCTTACTCCCATCGAGGATGCTGAGGGAGTTCGTGGCTGGAAGAGGGAAGGCATGGACTTGGTCGAAGAATTCCATGCCAAGGACCATCTTGAAGTCATCCATCGGCACTATAGAGAAATTGAGCTTTCCGCTCCATGTGCCAAGTGCAACATTAACTCCTTGTGCGGTGCCCGCAATGGGCTTGGCAGGTGAGTTCACCGCCTTCATGGTGCCTCATACTCTCGTAGTCTTGAGGCCTAAGCGCTTGGCTTCCTCCTTGGATACGAAGTTGTGAGTTGCTCCCGTATCCAGCAACGCGCAAATGGTGTGGTTGTTTATCCTCGCGCTAACATACATCAGCCCTTTCTTGAGTGCCGTTTGTGGGCTGTCGAGTGCGCCAAGTCTTTGGATATAACCCATGCTGGGTCGGGGTTCTTCCGGCATTGGTGTGGAGTTGCCCTTGAGCTGGGCAGTGAGGGCATTCAGCGACTTCTTCTCCGGACAGTCGCGTACCCAATGAGGCCCGTTGCAAATGAAGCATGGGCTGCGGGGCTTCGGAGCTTCTTTCTTGCCTTCCGTTTTGCCTTGCCCGCTCTTGCCGCTTGGAGGCTTTTTCTGCCCCCAATCCTTGCGATTATGCCCCTTGTCCTTGCGACTCTCTCCCCCACCTTTGCCTTGGTTAGGCCTTTTCTCCTTGGATTGGGTGGAGTACTCGTGCAGCGACTCCGTAATGGCAATGGCGTTGTCAAGAGTTTGGACGCCCCGCCTGTCGAGCTCCGTTTTGGCCCAATCCTTGAAGCCATCTTGGAAGTAGAAGAGTGAGTCCTTGTCGGACATGTCGCTAATCTCTAGCATAAGGGTAGTGAACTCGTTGATGTAGTCGTGAACGCTACCCGTTTGCTTGAGGTGACGAAGGCGTGCTCTCGCCTCTTTTTCGGCATTGCTTGGGGCAAATTGCTTTCGGAGTTCTTGTTTGAAGTCTGCCCATATGTTGATGGCGCAGATGCCTTTGCCCATTTCACCATGCTTCCAACGCCACCATAGTTGTGCAGCGCCTCGTAGGAACGTTGGTGCAGTCCCCACTTTCGATGCCTCTTCTCGTACGCCCATGGCATCGAAGTACTGATCTAGCCCGAACAAGAAGTTGTCTACGATGGTGGAATTGCGTGTGCCATCATAGGTGTTCGGCTTCGGCACGTCAATGCGCCGCGCATCACTCGTGCTTGTAGAAGCTGGGCTAGTAGAGAGTGTGCGCTTGTGCCATGCCCAATCTGAGCGGACTTCCTCTACTTCCGTAAGACGGCGCGCAGCTCGTCTTGCACGAAGCTGCGGAGTTTCAGCAATTCTTCGTGGAATGCCTGAAATTTCCCTCGGAGGGTGTTGGCTTGCTCTTGCATGAGGGCCTTCATTGCCACTGTGAAGTCGGCATATTCGCCCTCGAGGCCGTCAACCCTTTCCTCCAATGTTTCGAGGGAGTCCTGAGCGGCGGACATAGATGTTTCAAGCGTAGCCAATCGTGGCTCCAAAGCATCGACAGATGCGGCCTTCGACTTGCCTCGAGTCTTGGCCTGTCCGCGTGTTTCGTCGCGGCCCCGGCTTGGTTCCGGGATAATCTCCACACCATGAGCACCTTCTTGTGTAACGCTTGAGGTTGGTAGGTTGGCCATTGCTGCTGGAATGCGTGTGTGCAAACCTTGGGCTCTGATACCACTTGTCACGGGATGGGTGTTTTGCGCAGCAAACTCGTGCGGCACTTAGACAACCTTGGTCGGGATGTTGCTAAGTAAGCCTTTGCGCTTCTCGATAGCTAAGCCAAGAGGTTCCCGAGATGCTAAAGAGAAGGAAGAGCTAGCGAGCAATGTAGCCAAATGCGGAAATTGTATTACTCGAAAGAAAGCTTACAAGAGAGCTTACAAGTGTTTGATGCTTTGCTTGGATGATACAAATGCCTAGAGCTCACCTCTATTTATAGGAAAGCTTGGCTAGTCCTAGAGAATTCTAGAGAATTCTATGTACATGTGTCAAAATCTAGATTGTACATATGTCAAAAATCTAGGATATGTACAAATGTGCTAGAAGTGCTGGAATTGTGTGGAATAATCTAGAATCGGGTCAAGCTAGCACCTCCTGGCTCATTCTCTTGGGCCATTTTGGGCTGGAATCATGCAGCGTGTAACAATGGGCATACTTGTTACTTTTTTTTCAAAGAAAAATTATACAAAACTACAACTTCTTAAGAATGAGTTGCTAACGATGGTGCAACGCAACATGACAATTGCTCCATACTTTCACAAGGGGAATTCAATAGATAGCGAAATTTCAAAGTTAGATCCAACAGTTGTTCTTGGGGATGCCAAGATAAAAAGAATAATTGTCCATGTTCTGAGACCCTAATATCAAAATTTTATTACTGCAGTGCACGGATGGCCGACACAACCATCACTTATCGAGTTTGGAGATTTTCTTATCAATCAATAAGCAATTGCTAAGTAAACGAGAGAGAAGAAGATGAGGATGAAGCAATCTACACTAACAAAAGCAAAAGCAACTTCCACCATAAGAACAGATGAAGTTCTAAAAGGAATAATGACAACATAAAAAGTCATTAAGAAGATGATGGCGAGTGTATCAACTGTGGAAAAAAGGGCCACATAGTAAACAATTGTTGGTCCGAAAAGAAACTCGTTTAGAGCAATGCTGCTACTCCAATTCAAAAGAAAATTAGGATGCTGAAGCATCCTTTGTTATAAAAGAAAAAGATTTTGCCTTTACAGTAACAATAAAAAATCGGATCTACTATAAGAATCATTAGATTGTTGACTTGGGTTGTTCAAATCACAAGACGGGTGATAAACAGGAGTTGCAAAACCTCTTTACATATAAGGGGAATCGTGTGGTCAAAAAGATGATAATCATACCCCGTTATAATTGCAATTAGACGCCACTTCAAGATGACTATTATATTCCAATAATGAAGAAAAAATTACTATCCGTGGCTCCATTGGCATCATCAAGCTGCTGTCTTGTTTGACCCTAAAAAAGTGAAGGTGTATGATGACCTCAAAATCTCTATAAAACTAATTATGGTGGGATGATGACTAGAGTCAATTTAAGTAATGTTACCAGAGGCTACATATGTAGACAAGACAACAAGGAATGAGACAGTAGATTTGTAACATGTGCAGTTGGGTCACGTTAGTTATTCCAAGCTAAGTATAATAGTTAAGAATTTGATGCTTAAGGGACTTCTTCAACTTGATTTGAGAAAAAATACTGTCTATGAGGGATTAATGTTTAAAGTAAAGGAAACATTAGAGTCAATACACTCTGATTTGTTTAGGCATGTCGAGTAACCATCAGTTGGTGGGATTCGGTACATGGTAACATTTATTGATGACTTCTCCAGGTATGTGTAAGTTTTCTTTATGTAAGAAAAATCTAAAATATTTTCAAAGTTTAAAGAATTCAGAGAAAAAGTTAAGGGAGAAGGGTGAAAGAAGATTCGTTGTTTACGCACAGTCAACAAAGTATAATATATATCAGGAGAGTTTTTATCAATACTTACAGAAATGTCAAATACGTCACAAATACACTTGTGCTAATACACCACAAAAAAAAGTGTAGGAGAGAGAAATAATTGACACCTTGCAGATGTTTGTTGTAACATGTTACATGCAAAGAATGTACCTGGAAGGTTTTGAGCCGAAGCTATGAGAACCGCAGCCCATGTGATCAATAAGCTTCCTCAACTAAAGTTAGAGTTTGCTTCACCCTTCGAGAAACTGTGGGACATGAAACCTACAGTTAGTTATGTTTGAGTATTTGATTGTGTCTGCTATATATTTGTTCCTAATCATTTACATAGCAAGCTTGATAAGACAGCAGTTAGATGAATCTCTATGGGATATGACAATAAGAGAAAATGGTAGAAATGTTGTGATCCTAGAAGTGGAAAATGTTACACTTCACGAGATGTGGTGTTCGATGAAGCATCTACATGGTGATCCTAAAAAAGGCAATTGTTGTCAGACTCGAAAGAATTTGAAGATAAGCTACAAGAGAAGATGGGGGAGTATACTGTCCAAATCCAATCAAGTCCTGATGCGGCTGAAGATGATGATGATCAAGGGTTAGCTAAGAATCCTTGGCAAACTGGTGTGTATCAACGGCTAGATGCAGAAGTATCAACCCCACAATCACAACTCTGAAGGTTAGCAAGGATACGTAATCCAAACTCCAAGTATGTGAATGCAACCATAACAAAAGAAGCAATCACAACAGAACCTACGACACTTGAAGAAGAATCGCAAAATTCAGAGTGGATTAAAGCTATATATGAAGAAATTACTACACTAGAGCAAAATCAGAATTGGGAACTTGTGCCAAAACCAAGAAATATGAAATCCATATTATAAAAATGTTACAAGATAAAGCGTCTTCAAGATGGGTGATTGAGAGGTACAAGGCACAATTGGTGGCTTGTGGCTTCTCTCAGTAGTATGGACTAGACTATTATGAAATGTTTAGTCCAATGGCAAAACTGTCATCGCCAACTCACCTTAATTCAAAGAAAGAGACTTGACATTGAAGGGGAGTGTTAAAAATCAATGTCAAAATTAATTATGCCTAATGACATTATGGATTACGATCCTAATTAAGTTTAAGTGTGCTAGGTAAAGAATTTAATTAAAATGTGTTAGGTAATTTAATTAAGATAAATAATAAAAGCATATTAGGTAACGTTTGTATTACTATAAATAGACTACCTATTTAAATTGCAATTCATTTTAGAGAAATTAGGGCGAAGGGCATGTAAGACCGGAGGGGGCCACAACACCCCCACAATTTTTTAAAATTTTAGGAATTTTAAATGACATATAAAAAATTACTGTAAAAATCAGCACACATACCATAAAATTAAATAATAAAAAAATCAACACACTGAAGTATAAAATCAACCCACTTAACATTAAATAATAATAATAAATTAATACACTTATTACTTAACATTAAATAATAAAAAGAAATTAACATACTCATTACTTAACATTAAATAATAAAAAAAATTAACCCAATTACCATTAAACAATCAATAGAAATCAACCAACTTAAGTCTTAAACATGCTCAAGTTGCTAACAATGAGTATATGATTTCCATTGATGAACTTGAGAGCAGAACTGGACTTAATCAAATTGGCACTTTACAAAGGCCTGGGGATATTTGTTGGAGTTCTCACTTCAGATGAAAAAATAACTGAATAAAAATGTTCAGTGCAACATGTGCTGCTCTACTTAATATCATTGAAGATGACACTACTAGGTTTCAACGAAGAGATGCTGATGCGCATATGGGGTAATGAGTACTTTTGAGTTTGTCTTTATCTTACACTTTATGAAAGAAATTATAGCAATCACTAATATAATTTGTCAAGCTTTGCAATCTAAATCTCAAGATATTTTAAATGCTATGCATCTTGTTTCATCAACTAAACACTTATTCAGAAATTGAGAGATAGTGGGTGGAATACATTACTTGATCAAGTGAAGTTATTTTGTGAGGCAAGAAATATAATTATTTTTCTTAATGAATTATAAATATAATTTTTTTCTTTATTTAATATCTTTTTAATTTTGATGATTTGATTTGGTAGTAATTTATTATTTTTAAGAACTTTGAAAATTGAAATTTTAAATTTGGCCCCCTCAAAATTTTCCTCTGTGCTCCGCCCCTGAAGAGAAGCATCTTGTTTCCTGAGCAGTACAAGCTTAATTTGTTCTAAAAGTTAATAAAAGTGTGAGCATTTTATTCTTAAAATTCTTTGAGTGGTTAAATTAGAGTTGTGAAACTCTAGATCTTCCTCAACGTTAATAAGTACAATTTAATGCATAAAAGGAGTTTCACGTACCTATTGTAAAAGCCAAACACCGTACGATTTCAGACACGATAATTAACTTCCTGCAAATGACGGGGAGCACCGAATAGCAGAAAAAATTAAATGTACTAGGAGATAAAAAAGAAAACAAATGTCCAATTATAAACAATTAAATGGTTGAAAAAAGATAATAACAATCAATGGTTACGGTTCAGTCGGCAAAATTTTTGTTAAATTTCTCAAAATTTTTAGTAGATTTTCCAACTTTTCAAATTAATTGCTCAGCCAAAAGCCTAAGTCAACATTACAATTAAGGATAAATCTAACAGCTCCAATATGGTAGAATGAGGGTCTGATTATTTTTAACTTGTTTGATAGATTACTTGACCAAAAATTAAAGCCAATCAAACATTAGTAATAAACACACGTGTTAATAGGCCCTACAAGTGAAATGAGGGTAGGCTATATTATTTTAAATTATGTGTATCCCAATTATTCCGAAGAGATAAAAATTTATATCACTTTAAGAAAAAATATATTATGTAGATGAGTGTGTGTATATATAAAATACTGATCTAATCTAGGATCTTAAATTTTATTAAATTCTATAAAAATTATTAAGTCATATAATTTAATAATATAATGCTATTACATTATTAAATTATATGATTTAACAGTTTTCTCGAACTTTAAAAAATTCAAAATTCTTTTTAGACATATATATATACATACACACACATATATGTAGAGAGAGAGAGCATTGCATCTACTACGTAGAATTTTGTTCACCGTAGTTCGAATCCCTCTTTTTCCGTGCCTTAACCTAATTCATCAATGTATATATAATAGCTACTTGTCACAAAAAAGATAATAAGCATAAATAATTAAATAATACAAACGTAAATAGGATATTAGTGAAATGATCATACCGAAAATTGGAGAAAGTTATCCTTGAGAATTGAAATCCGCTTCAGCTTGATTAGAACTTATTGGTACATTATCTGATTAGAAATAAGCAGGAAGATAAAGAGAAAGCAGAATTCAGAATTTCACAAGTCAAGCTTCTTCGATTAGTTTAATAAAAACATCTTATTCCAAGTTGACAGATGCACGTAGTCTTTACGTAATTTGCACGTATTCTTTACTTAATTTGCTTCTTTCACCATGCAAAAGTTAATGAGAAGCCAAAGGAAAAGGAAAATGCCAACAGTAAAGCAAGGTTGATGAAGATGATAATAAAGGAGTTGAGTGTTGTGTTCCCAAGCTCAATTCCTTTTCCTTTTATTTCCTTGTTTTATTCTTTTTTCTTTTTCCTTTTCAAAATTATTCTTTTACTTTACGATTATTTTATAATGTTGTGTATATTTTTAGAGCATTAATATATAGTGGGGTTATTGTAGACCCTTGGAATTAATTCATTGAGTCCCTCCGTAATTTTTTTATGGTATCAATAGTATAAGAAATATGTATCATTATTTTTATAAATGAAAAAAATTAATTATTTTAAAAATATTATAATCAATTAACAAACTGATTTAAAAGGTTATTTTAAATTTAAAAAGAAAGAAAATAGAGGTATGATAAAATACATTCTCTTTATGTATCTCATAAATTTTACCATTGGTTTTATCTCTCACGTTCTTGAAGAAAAATTAAATTCTTGAAGGCTGTCTTAGTTCCTGAATGATTAAACATTTGACAATATGGTAAACTTGTTCTTCTAGTCCAACCTTTTCTCTGTTTATTGTCTCGAGTATTTGATAGGTAGACTTTTAAATGTGTTGCTGGATGGTCACACCAGATAAGGAATCACGGATTTTGATGTTCTTTGTTGTACTAGATTCATATATATGCTAAAGTTGAACTTTGGTTGAGCTAAAGTCAAATAAACAAGCACGACATACAACTTGTCGAGATCTTTCCGACTCAGTCGAGAACTGGTCGACTTCTTCATCTTCTGTCCTTTTTTTTTTTTTTTGACAAAAAAGTTGAGATTTTTTACCAGCCCAAAGCCAAAGCTAGAGTCTTGATGCAGCCATTAACGATCTCATCTCGTAGTGGGTATCCTTTGGGAGCCTCCATAACGACGAGCCAGTGCTTGTGGTCACATCCCTCCAGCAAACTGGGTAGCCGAGTCAACTGAGTCACCGTCGAATCTGAAGAGAAGAAGAATAAACTTGATGGAGGATACGATGAAGGAAGGTGACGGCGCTTTAACGGGCTTCTTAGGATGATGTTTCGTAGCATTGTCGTTTTGATTGTTAAGCTTTGCATTTTTTTGCTTTTCTATTTTCGTTTGGAAGATGATAGAGGACGCAGGACTATATGAAGTATTCATTTATTTTCAATTATGAAAATTAATTGAAAGAATGAGAAAATACTAGATCTTGAACTTTAATTATTGCAAATTTAATGCTTTGACCTATGATTTTGTTTAACAAGTAAACGCCCTAATTATTATTAAGTCAACTACATCAAACTGGCCCATAATCTTTGTGAGATTTTTTTATTCTAATATATAATCGTGAAGAGTAATAAAAGATATATATTTGTACAATGGTCAAGTTTAAATAATAGTCCTTTAATTTCTTACGTGGTATATTTCATTAGCTTACTAGGTTACAAAATTATATGAAAATGTTGAAAATTAAACTATTTTATGAAATACTTTATGACATATCTCATTTGACCTTAGATTAATATATTAAATGCCCATAAAATATGATTCACTTCATTAGTCTATAAATTAATTTTTACTAATATTTATATTTCATATATCAATTCATAATAGATCAGGATAATTATGACTTTAATTTCCCTCTCATTAACAGATAAGGCTAGGTAGAAGTATTTAATATATATGTTGTGTGTATATCAATTCATATATTTTAATAACTACAAGAAAAATCACATCTACTAATTTTTTCCGAAACCATTTTTATTAAATGTTACCAATTGTCTTTCTATAATAGTATTTTATAAAAAAAAGCTACAATTGACTACCCGAAAATGGCTTTATATTTTTTATTATATTTTACATTAAAGTTGTAGCACATTATAAATGCAAAGATTAGTTTTTATAACATAACACTTCAACAAAATTAACATGTTAATTTATATGTATAATATAAAATAATATAACACTTTAAATATGCTACAAAATTAATAGAAATAAAAGACCACCCATATCTACAATTTTTGCTTAAATGATCATGTAGACTTCTTTAAAATTAAAAAATATAATATTTGAAATAAGATAGACTTTATAAAAAATTTTCAATATTAAAAAATTTATTTTAATACCATTAACTTGTCATATTCTTTTACTAATAATAAAATATATTTGACACACTAATAATATTAAAATAATTATATCTAATATTCATAGTAATTTATCAAATTTATAATATTTTATTTGCAATGTCTTTTTTAATTATGGTTATATTAGCATCAAATTTAAAATTTTTGGATTAATAGATTTTAATAAATATATCGGAATAAACTAATAATAACTTAATATTAAAAAATTCATTATACACAATATTTTATTAATTATATTTATTATAATATTTTATTTCTATGGTATGATATTTATTTATTATTTTTATCTTATTACTATATTTATATTTATTTGGGTTTGTTTTAATCAAAAGATATGATGGTCATTTATGAAATTAAGAGGGTCTGTATGACTATTTATGAAAATAAATATATTTGTATAACTGTTTAAGCAAACTTCGGGGTGGGTGACATTTTTTCAAATTAATATTAATTTAAAATTAAAAATTCATATTCACCAATAACCTATAAGTTACCTGCTATCTTTTAATTTATTATTTAATTATCTATTATATTAAATGGATGATTAAGATTAAAAAACTTAAATTTAAGGGTTTACAATAATTTCACTATTAATATTGTAAAAACACATACAACATCATAGAAAAACCCTAATTCATTTAATATAATAAATAAGTAAATAATTAATTAAAAGATATTAGGTAAATTTCACATTGCATGCAAATATAGGTTTTTTTAAATTTTAAATTCATCAAAATTACTTCTTAGGTAATTTTATCATCAAATAGTTTTAGGAAAAAGAAAATCACAATTATTTTTTAGCTTTTGTTTCTTCAATTTGGCGGTAAACAAAATATTTCTACTTATTACTTTTGTCGTCTTTTGTTACCATTTTTGTACTACCTCAAAATTAATGTTAACTTTATAGCATAGTTAAAGCGTTGTGTTACTCTATACCATAATACTTAACAAATTGGTACTGCATAAATGTAATTAAATGCGATTCAAATTTGTAGTCTTTTTAAACTTTTATGTTATTAAAAATTAAACATTGCATTTGTGATGTGTCACAATTTTAATGTAAAATGTAACAACAAATATAATGACATTTTTGACTAGTCAATTGTAAGAGACATTTGGTAACACTTAAAAAAATGCTACAAAAAAAAGTTACCAAGGTGATATATAAATATATAGGACACTGTTACAATCCTGGATTTGGAACAGTGTCCGGGAGGCCACCAAAGGCTGTTGGATTTCAATCCACCGGTTCTTGGTGGCATTATTTTTTTTATTTCCAAGTTGCACATGATGGGGCCCACCATGTCCAACCTGTGATGGCATCTGGTGTTCCAATCTAAGAACATATATGTACATACCTATTAATAAAATAAATTAAAGTTCTAATTATTCCGATCTATATATGAATTGATAGATGACATAGAGATATTAGTAAAAATCAATTTATAAATTAATGAAGCAAACCATATTTGATGGGTGTTGATGCAATTTTTCCCGCTTGCCTCAACAGTGCTTCGAACCTTCCAACAGTGCCTCCAAACAGCTCGAGCGGGACTATGCTCGAACCTTCCGCTCGCGGATTCAAACGATGGCCTCGATCCTTCGCTGCATGATAGCTCGATCTCGAGCGAGGTTACCCCTTCGTCCTATTCCACTGTCTTCTTCAGAACGGAGATCTCCCGGACCTGTACTCACAGAAAACCGGGTCAGGGGTCGCCGGACGTGTCCCGGCGAAAACCCTCCGACGCTCAAGTCAGTAATCGGGTTTGTCTTTTTGGTATCTCCCTTAGTGAGGGAGACCGGAAAGATGAAAGGGGTATTATTTCGCCCCCCCCCTTTTTGGATAAGTATGGTGTTTTCAGAAAATCAAATGAGAGAGATTAGAATAGGAAGAACCTGTTTGAGCTTACAGATCCTTTTGTCTCTCAAAAAATCCAACCTTCTATGAATTAGAAATGCCAACCTTTGAGAATCAAATTCTTCAACCCTTGTAACGTTCTCCTTCGTTTCCTTTTATACTCCATTTTTCCCGCTCTTTCCCTTTCCAGGCTGTCCACTCCCACGCTAGTGGTATCTGGGTCCCTCTGACAGCCGGGTTTGGCGGAATATTCCTTAGGGATGAGCGGCTGTCCCCTTAACCCGATTCACGTGGCCAGATCACCATGTCGGGCAAGTGCGCTAGGAATGATGACACCTTGGAGGCATGTTCAGGCCACCGGCAACAGTATCACCACCACACCATGTGGGATCCCAGTCAGACATTAAAAGGTGTGCCAGGATTATGAGAAAACGGGTCGGGTTGCCCTGGGTCGGGTCTTGCCCAGCTGTGCTCGTGGATCTCTGCGAGCAGGAGAGATGTGCTCGGCTCTCGACCTTGACCAGCTTTGACCCGAGGGACGACCTCGAGCAGGCGAAGGTGTGCTTAGCTCTCGACCTTGACCAGCTTTGACTTGAGGGACGACCTCAAGCAGGCGAAGGCAGTGCTCGGGGTTCGAGTAGCTCCGAATTTCCTCGACCTTGACCAGCTTTGACCAGAAGGGCTGCTCGGGCTAAGCTGTCCTCGGGGTGTTTTACTCGAGCTGGAAGGGCTTCGAGGGGCTTGTCCGATATTACCCAAACACCAGTCCCTTAGTTTCTAGTCTTTTGAGTGAAGCGAGATAAGACTGGAAACTCAGTAATGATGGGCCGAATTCGCAGCCTTTTACTCTTCCCCACGCTTTCCAGCTGTCTCCCACCTCAGTCAACTCACCTTTAAGGCGGGACGCGTGGGCTGATCCTAGCCGTGCATTTGAAATTCAAAGGACGTGACCTAAAAGGTCGTGTCCCTCGAAACGCTCGCCGCCAGTGGAAGGGACGCGTTCACCTCTTTAAAAATCCCCAACTTCTTCACTGTTCCCTCTATTTGCTTACTTTTCGTTCAGACTCACAGTTATTTGCTCTCCGCCGCCATCGCTCTTCTTCTTCCTCGTGAAGGTGATTTCCGCCAACCACACTTCCTTTCGTGTTCAGGTACAAGCCATTCTTCCGTTTCCTGCCACTACTCTGTTTCTTCTCCTGCACCCCGTTAGTTCACACCCTTAGGAAAATGTCAAATCCCTTAGAGCCCCGTAGGATGTTGCCGGAGGACTCTTCCTCCTCTAGTGAGGCACAACCCCTTAGCATAATCCCCGTGAGGGATTCTAGTCCAGAGGGTGAGTTACCCGTGGCTGAGACCCAGCCGCAGCAAAGGACGAGGGCCAGTCAAAGGTCTGAACATGGGGAATACCCCATTGATCTCCTGAGGTGTGAAACCACCCCCTCTGATTTAGATAGACTTAGGCAGACTTACAACATACCTGATAGTGTAGTTTTAAGGTTGCCGGGCAGGGATAAAATCCCCAGCCGTCCCCCCCAGGGATATATATCCTTCTATTTGGAGTGCTTCAAATGGGGGGTTAGGCTGCCTCTCCAGCCTTATTTTGGCCGGGTTCTGTCTGGGTTCCGTCTAGCCCCTGGGCAATTGAACCCAAATGGATGGAGGGTCCTTTCCGGACTCTTCGTTTTGTGGAAACGCTATGACCTGGATGAGCCCTCGGTAGGGGAAATCAGACACCTCTACCAGCTAAAGTGTAGCCCAAAGGATGCTGGTTGGTATTACCTTACCTCCAGCCTGAAGGGTAAGAAGCCCATCACCGATCTCCCGACCTCTGGTGGCAACTAGAAGAGCAAATTCTTCTTCGTTGGGGG
Source organism: Murraya koenigii (assembly GCA_025617385.1). Lineage (NCBI taxonomy): Eukaryota > Viridiplantae > Streptophyta > Magnoliopsida > Sapindales > Rutaceae > Murraya > Murraya koenigii. The sequence goes on along the minus strand of CM046815.1, from coordinate 6,497,456 downwards.
AGGGTGGGGGCACGCTGCACTTCGTAGCGAGGGGGTCCCTCCAGTCCCGCTGTACTTTTGCACTCTAGGTCATTTATCTGCCCTGTGGATTTTACTTTTAGTTTTCCTGCTCGCGTCTGTTTTCATTGTTTTGCTTTGGTTGTTTATTGCAGTCTCCTGGGGTGCTTCTTATTCGATTGGGGGTCAGCTTCGAGCACGTGTGCAGACTGCTCTTTCAAACGCGAGCTCGTGCAGGGAGCTGTTGACACCTCGAAGCTTTTTGGAGTCCAACTTAGTATCAAGTGAAGAAATGAGCAGCAGGATGCGTGAAATGTTGCATCGACGTGTGGGGACGGCTGAAGGTGCGAGCACCTCAAAGAGACCTCGAGCAGAATCGAGTGCTCCGCCCCCACCTGCTCGAGCTGTTTCTTCTGCTCGACCAACTGAGAGGGCAGAGGAAGGTCCTCCTCGCAGGAGACAAAGGACCGCTGACCCAGCTCGTCCTCCAACTGGCCATGTGCAGGAACAACGTCAGCCCGGCCGTTCCGAGCCTTACCAGAGGGCTTTCAATGAAGAGCTGACCAGCAGGTTCCTGGATGAGATAGAGTCCTGCACTCCTGCAGCGCTGTTCAGTATCTTCCAACGGCTCTCCTCCCGAGCTTTGGCATCTGCGACCAGGCTTAATGAGATAACTCTAAGTTCCCAGGAAGAACTTCGAGCAAAGGTTCAGAGCTTGGAGCAGGCTGCGAACGAGCTGAAGGAAGAAAATCAGAAGCTGCTGGACGAGAATATAAATCTTGCAGAGAAGACAGCAGTGGCCGACTCCAAGGTCTCCGGGCTTGAGAGGGAGTTGACTGAGACCAAGAACGAGCTGAAGCATGCTCGGAAGGATCTGGACACTCAGAAGTCTTGCTACGAGCAGCTCATGGAGGGAGAAACTGCTCGTCTTCAAGAGCAAGTTGACACTCGAAGGTCCGACTCACTCATCGAGTACAACATCAGGCGGACTCCAATTACTGATCGCCTTATGTATGCTTTTGGCAAGGCATACCCGGAAGCCGACATGTCCAAGGTTGAAGGGTATGTAGCTGAATACATGAGCAATCCTGAAGCTACTCGATCCGAGCCCCAAGGTGTTGCCAAAGAGCTCGCTCCTTCTCCTTCCCATGCTCCTCCTGCTGAAGCTCCTACTGACGTCCCCCCTGCTGCTCCTCCTGCGGATGCTGCCCATCCACCTGCTACTACTGAAGACGCCCGTTCTGCTGAATAACTTGGACTTCATCTTTTTTTTTTTTTTTCACATATGTAATCATTTTAATGAAATAAAAAAGATACATGTTGAACAACTCTATTGACTGCTCGTGTGCACACATTCTTGTCTTCTATTTTGAATTGACTTTGAATATGCTTGCTGTGTAAAAAATTTTCTAAGTGTTGGACTTCCTATTTTCATTTATGCCCAAGTGTAATGCTGCTTAACCATGCATGGTAGAGTTCTGCTCTGACTTAGGCTAAAAAAGCCTTATGTCTATTTTACGAACTCATTTGACTTGCTCGAGCCTGCAATTGGCTCTTGCTAGACAACGTCCCGCCTAGAAGCTTAGGCCTAGGGACTTTTGGACAAGGGGTTCCTCTGGAAATCCTGCTCGGTCCTGCAATTGACCCTAGCTAGGCACCGTCCCGCCTAAGAGTTAGGCTTTGGGACTCCTGGCCGTAGCGTTCTACGTGAGCTGCTTCTTCTCGGGCCTTTTAATTGACCCATGGTTGCTGATACTTCTGCCCGGGCTTGCAATTGTCCGAGCTTGTCGATACTCCCTGCCGGGCCTGCAATTGACCCAGCGTGGCACCGTCCCGCTGGGACTTCCGGCGAGGAGCTCTTCGATCTTCCGCCGGCCTGCAATTGACCCGAGCTTGCAAATACTCCCGCTCGGCCTGCAATTGACCCTAGCATGGCACCGTCCCGCCTAAGACTTAGGCTTTGGGACTTCTGCCCGGGCCTGCAATTGACCCAGGCTTGCTGATACTCCTGCTCGGGCCTGCAATTGACCCAAGCGTGGCACCGTCACGTTGGGACTTCTGGCCAAGGAGCTCTTCTTGACTTCTCCTGCTCGGGCCTTTTAATTGACCGGAACGTCTTCTTGATCTCTACTCCTGCTCGGGCCTGCAATTGACCCAAGCGTGGCACCGTCCCGCCTAATGACTTAGGCTTTGGGACTTCTGGCCGAGGAGCTCTTCTTCTGCTCGAGCCTTTTAATTGACCCAACCGTGGCACCGTCCCGCCTAATGACTTAGGCTTTGGGACTTCTGGCCAAGGAGCTCTTCTTCTGCTCGAGCCTTTTAATTGACCCGAGGTCTTCTGATGATACTCCTGCTCTGGTCTTCAATTGACCCGAGCTTGGCACCGTCCCGCCTAATGACTTAGGCTTTGGGACTTCTGGCCGAGGAGTTCTTCTGAAACTTCTGCTCGAGCCTTTTAATTGACCCGAGCTTCTTCTGATATTACTCCTGCTCTGGTCTTCAATTGACCCGAGTTTGGCACCGTCCCGCCTAATGAGTTAGGCTTTGGGACTTCTGGCCTAGGAGTTTTTCTTGCTTCTGGTCTTCATTTTAAACTTACATTATGAATGCTTTTCTTATTCTTACATACATTTGTACTTTTACATATCCCATCTTAAGACGAAATCTTACATTAGCATTTTACAATACAAAGAGACCTACTGGAAATACTTCCTCAGGAGTTGTGCGTTCCACGGCCTCTTGATCTCTCATCCATCTGGATGAGCTGGCCGATATGCTCCTGCCTTCCACTCTTCGATTCCCTCCTCGAGTTGAGCGAGGCTATCTGCATGGTTTCCTTGGCAGCTACGGCGTAGCAGCTCCTCGCCACCCTTTGGCTGCCTTTCACGACCCCAACAGCCCCATTTACTCGATACTTAAGGGCTAAATAATGGGTGGATAGCACGCATTGGCTGATCCTCATGAACGGCCTCCCTAGAATCGCCTGGTACGGGCTGGCTTCATCTACCACCACGAAATCCAGCATCATGTTCTTCTCGAAAGGCTTTGAGCCCATGGTTGCTGCTAGTTTGATGATTCCTAGAGGTATTAGCTTTCCTCCCCCGAATCCTTTCAAGGAAGTGCTCGTCTGCTCGAGGCTCGCGCCTGTTATTCCTAAATCCTCGAGTGTGGATTTGAAGAGAATATCCACCGAGCTCCCGAGTCAACCAGTATTCGGTCAACTTCCTTATTTGCTATGCTGGCTTTTACCACCAGGGCATCCTCGTGAGGGTACAGCACCCCCTCCTCGTCTCCATCCGTCCACATGATTGGCACCTGCCGAACCTTGGCCTTCTTGGCAGCAGGAGCATTGAACAGGACTTCTCGTCCGGCTGCGGCATACCGGCAGTAGTTTTTCCGGGCCCTGTTTGAACTTCCTGCCATCGTGGGCCCTCCTGAGATTACCCTCGTGGACGGTGGTTCTGTGTCTATTTCGTAAGCCCGGCCATCTTCCTCAGGCTGCTGCTCAACTACCGGGTGTCCCCCTTCTACAAACTCATCCAAGTACCGGTTCCTAACCAGATCCTCCACCTGGTTTTTCAAATCACGGCATTGTGCTGTGGAGTGGCCGTGGTTACCATGGAAACGGCAGAACCGCCCCTTATCCCGCTTGCCAGCTGACTTGGCCATCGGCGTTGGTAGGCTCAGCAGCCCTCGCTCTTCAACCACTTCAAGTATCTCTTCGAGAGATACTGCTCATAAGCAGGGCTCTGTTCCACCATTTGTATTGCCCTATCCCTTGGGAAGCTTCTCGGGGAGGGTGGCAATGGACGGTCTGCTCGGTCGTGGTTCATCTCCGGTCTGCTTGGTTGCTGATTGCGGGATGTATGGCCATCATGACGCCTATACTTTATGTGATCCCGGCCCAGGGACCTGCGAGGTGGCTGGGGAACCATCCGCGGCGGAGGAACTCTCTGATACGGGTTGTATGGGGCAACCCGGTCCCTTGATGCCTTTGGAGCTTGTGTCCCTCGGGCAGGACCCCCTTTCTCCTTCCTTCTGCTCCATTGACTTGCTCATTCCTCGCTTTAGCGACCTTTCTTCTTCAATTACCATGTCCAGTTTTACTTGTTCGTACGCGTCCGAATACGAACGGATCGAAGGACTCCGCAGGTTGTCCCATGGTCTCCCCTTCCGATTCCCTCCTTTCAATCCTCTCAGAGCTTGGGGATGGTTGAACGCACCAAGATCTAGGACCGATCTATGGTATCTTTGATAAACTCCCGAGGGACTCTCCTTCTTCTCGCCTCACTCCGACAGCTCCATCATGTCATCCTCAGGGGTCACTGCGCCCCGGAATTACTCTGCGAACTCCCTGCACATCTGTTCAAAGCTCAAGATTCTTCCCCGTAGGAGTCTGCGGTACCATTCTCTCGCCCTTCCCTCAAGAGTGAGCGGGAAGGCCCTGCACCTCTGTGCTGCTGACAGACCCTGTACCCCTGTCATGTCGTTGAACCGCTCTATATGTACTAATGGGTCACTCTTTCCCGAAAATTTCAGATCCGGGAAGTGGAAGTCACGTGGGATCGTGACACCCATGATCTCTGCGGAGAGTGGAGATTCGTGGTCCAGCATTATTCACCAGCTTGGACTCTTTCCGTTCCCCCGAAGATCTTCCACAACTTGTGCCAACCTGCGCACCTCTCCCTCCAACTCCTCCGCACGAGAGGTTCGGGCAGTATCCTGCAAATGTTGACGGGACCCCCTTTCCTCCATGTTTGTTTCTTCTCTCACAGCAACATTTTGTGCCCTAGGTCTTTGGGCTTCATCTTCCACATTTCCCCGAACATGAGCATTCCCTCGGCTGGACTCCGGGACATCATTACATGCTTTTCTCTGTCCTTCCCTGAATTCTTGTAACAGGGAGGTCATAGTTTCGATCTGTTTTTCCATCCGATCCATTTTTCCTGGATCTCCTCGTTCGGGCCTCATTGGCCACTTCTCTCAAAGTTACTCGATTCTTCCGGACTTACTCCTCTTGACTGTTTCCCTCATCGTTGTGTTGTGTGTCTTGAATGTATTAGGAAATCGGGCTTTTGTGCCGATCCCGCAGACTAGCGCCAAAAGATGTTGATGCAATTTTTCCCGCGTGCCTCAGCAGGTTGCTCGAACCTTCCAACAGTGCCTCCAAACAGCTCGAGCGGGACTGTCTGAACCTTCTGCCCGCGGATTCAAACAGTGCCTCGATCTTTCTGCTCGCGGTAAGCTCGATCTCGAGCAGGGTTACCCCCTTCGTCCTATTCCGCTGTCTTATTCAGAATGGAGATCTCCCGGACCTGTACTCACAGAAAACCGGGTCAGGGGTCGCCGGGCGTGTCCCGGCGAAAACCCTCCGACGCTCAAGTCAGTAATCGGGTTTGTCTTTTTGGTATCTCCCTTAGTGAGGGAGACCGGAAAGATGAAAGGGGTATTATTTCGCCCCCCCCCCCTTTTTGGATAAGTATGGTGTTTTCAGAAAATCAAATGAGAGAGATTAGAATAGGAAGAACCTGTTTGAGCTTACAGATCCTTTTGCCTCTCAAAAAATCCAACCTTCTGTGAATTAGAAATGCCAACCTTTGAGAATCAAATTCTTCAACCCTTGTAACGTTCTCCTTCGTTTCCTTTTATACTCCATTTTTCCCGCTCTTTCCCTTTCCAGGCTGTCCACTCCCACGCTAGTGGTATCTGGGTCCCTCTGACAGCCGGGTTTGGCGGAATATTCCCTAGGGATGAGCGGCTGTCCCTTAACCCGATTCACGTGGCGGATCACCATGCCGGGCAAGTGCGCTAGGAATGATGACACCTGGAGGCATGTGCCGCCACCGAGCATGATGATCACCACCACACCATGTGGGATCCCGATCGGACATTAAAAGGTGTGCTCGGATTCCGAGAAAGCGGGTCGGGTTGCCTCGGGTCGGGTCTTGCCCAGTGTGCTCATGGATCTCTGCGAGCGAGAAAGATGTGCTCGGCTCTCGACCTTGACCGGCTTTGACCGGGGGCGACCTCGAGAAGGCGAAGGTGTGCTTAGCTCTCGACCTTGACCGGCTTTGACCGAGGGACGACCTCGGCGAGCGAAGGCAATGCTCGGGGCTCGAGTAGTCTCGAATTTCCTCGACCTTGACCAGCTTTGACCAGAAGGGCTGCTCGGGCTAGGCTGTCCTCGGGGTGTTTTACTCAAGCTGGAAGGGCTTCGAGGGGCCTGTCCGATATTACCCAAACAATGGGCATTTGATATACTAGTCTGACACATGATATTTCATACAGTATTTCAATTTTTAACATTTACATAGAGTTTTTGTAAGTAAGTCTATGAAATATACCACATGTTGAAATTGAAAGCTTATTATTAATATTTTACCATAGGACAAATATATATCTTCTAGTCTTTCATGGCCATATGTTAGAATAAAAATTCATACAGCAAATTACCTGGACACAATAAGCGAGATGTCTTTTTTTCCTCATAAATGTTGAAATATTTTAAGTTTTTATCGGAATTTATTTTTTAATGACGCATTTTTGTTTGACATAATATTGGTTGCAAAAGAAGATGGTGAGAAGTGGAAGAATATGACTGATCATGAAGTGAGTTCAAATGCTTCATTTGATATTAATTTGATAAACTAAATAATTATGCCAATGGTCATTTAATTTTTTTTTTTTAATATGGCTGCGCTGCTGAGCTCAGGGAGTATGGTTTTAGTGCTAATGAAGTGTGTTCATTTGTTTGTGTTTGTTCAGGGAAATGAAACTACTTCAGATAAGGATGTTTGTTGAGGATGAATTGCAAGAAGAGAACAAATTTTTTTATGATCATTGGATAAGTAGTATTTGATGAATTCATAATAGCGCCGGTGTTTTTTTTTTCTTTATCCTCTTCTTGTAACTATATGTGATGCTCAATGTTTTGGTATTTTGTTATTCCTAAATTGCAATAATATTTCTAAAACAATTAAAATTTTATTAATAGAAATAATTTATATTGTTGATTAGATCCAATGGTAAATATTTCTTACACTATCGATGAAGTGGATGCATCATTAAGCTGTCAACTAGCTTTTCATATTATGCAACTCCATGATTGGGCAAGCAAAGCATACAACCAATCTGTGCAGAGTATGCATACCAAGACCATAAATTATGATAACCAACAAGATAACGCACATTTGGAAGTAAACTATTGAGTAGTAAAGATATGAAAAAGTGTGAATACCTCTGATTTGGCATGCTGATCCATTTTGTTCAACTGAAAATCTTGTAGCAATTTTGGGGCAATATTTCACTCCCAAACTAGTTCAAAGATGGAAATATCAAGTGACAGCCCACTGGGCATAAGTGAATGAGGCATGGTAAATCGTGAAGCTGCAATTGCTCAACACCAAACAGCACAATTTCTTCGCACTCTTTCACATCATCTCCAACTCCAACTATGATATGCTCTAATTTTCACAATTTCCAATTTGTGGATATTTTATACTTTAGCTCATTTAATTAACAATACCATCACTAGACCCAAAAGTAAGAAAAATTAGCATATTAGATGAAAATCATAATTATAATATTTGTTAAGGCCTAGTATGATATATTCAAGTTTAAAAGGGGGCTTGTGATATTTTACAAGGTGGTCTCCTAGTTAGATACACATTCATTCTTTCCACTTTTACGTAAGTGGAGAGATAGTATTTAATTTAAATATTTAAATTAAAAGAGGAATTCTATTTTAAATAGGAATCTAATCCTAACATACAAGAGTTTTTCATAAGATATTATAAAAGAGACGTTATTATCTTAAGATTAGTGTGGAAAAATCAGAGAGAATAGAATCCCAGGGCTTTTGAGAAAAATACAAAAGATATCTAAGAGAAGCCAATTGCGATTGAGAGTGGTGAAATAGACGCTCACATGTCCAGTGTTGATCAAACTTGAGTCATAGACTGGAAGATCGTTTGGAGACGAATCTACAACTCTCAATTGTTCATCTTATCAAAACATCAAGGTATGAATTTCTAAATTACTTAATTCTTATATGTTGTATGAGATCGATCCTAAAAATGTTTTAATTGAAAAATTAAAAAACTTAATTTTTTCCCTTCAGCAACTCCATGAGTGGGCAAGCAAAGCATGGTTTTCCCTAAGTTATAATAACCAGCAATATAACATACATTTAGAGCAAACTATTTAGTAGTAAAGTTATTGAAAAGTTTTTACTACCTTTGATTTGGCATGCACTGATCCATTTTGGTCAACTGAAAAAATCTTGTAGCAATTTTGGGGCAACATATCACTTCCCAAGTAGTTAAAGACAGAACTATCAAGTAACATACACTAGTACAAAAATGGGCTACAATGACAAAGAACATCTATCATCCGACCCCCTTATGACAGTTTCTATGTCAGTTTAACCCCTTTCATAATTCTATGACAATGTTTTATCTATCACATGTTCCCAAGACAAAAATAGTCTATCGCACATATGTCATAAACCAAGCGACGATGTTTTGTAATGCTTTCGGGAATTAATTGGAAATTTTAGAAGGTAATTAAAATTGTTTAAAATTTGGTACGTTTCTTCAAAATTTGCCATATATTAACGATTCACATTCTCTGTCATTAGATTTAAGGTTTAAAAAAATAAAATTATTATTTTTAATTTTGAAATTATAATGATACTAATTATTCTTATTTAAATTCCAGAATTTTGAAATAGAAATAACAAAAACCACATTTTAAAACTTGAACTAACTAAAATAAAAATTACATTCAAATTCATAAAAAGTAAAAACTATCAATTACCAAATATTATAGCATCACACTAAAAATTTCAATCACTTGAAACTTCCAACAAATAGCATCATCATAATACATGATGAATCAAATCTGTAACATTATCTCATAAATCCTTTACAATATCCAATCATGAACACATCACTAGAAAAACAATTAATCCATGAAAAAATACTGATAGTAAATTCTCAAAGCCACCAACATCACCTGAAACATAGATTACATTATGATGATTACCAAAAACATAAATATTAACACATTGACCACTTACAACTAATTAAATTCATAATAAAGTTCATCAGTGCCTAATTGATTTAGTCAACTTTGATACCAACGGGAAAATGAGGATAAACTATCCATGAGGAAAAACAAATTACATTTGACAATTGTCATAATGAAGCAGTAAGCTTCACAAGTTGTAAAAGAGAAATAGGGAAGAAAATAAAAACGATGTTAAAGTAGTAGAACCTGAATGCTTATCTAGTAGTGCCGACTGACTAGGTCTTCATAAGAGTTGTTGGATTATAAAAGATTAAGTATAAACAAAATATTGTGCAACAGAGTACATAGTAAAGAGAAATATAAAACCACCTGCATGGTAAAGAGAAATATAAAACCACTTGCAGTGCCAGAGACACGAAAAGGGAATTTTTAGTCCACTTCCTACAGATTTCAATTCTGAATTTCTAGATGCACCAAACTTTTTAAGGAGTATTTTCAAAGACTACAAATTAATTAAAGCACAATATCTAACAACATAACAACCTTCCCTACATAATTAAATAAAATCCATCAAAATCAAGCTAATAAAAAGGAAGGAAAAAGTTCTAAAAATCCGAAAGATAAAGAGGAAATGTTGAACATTTTAGAATCACCAGAATCTTCCCATTCTACCAACCTTAATACCATGATTGTAGGCTTGTGAACACTAATATCAGTCTAATCCTAAAGCCTAAAGTATAATCTAAAGTTTCCAGTGGGTGAAGAAATGATGATCTCTCAATCAATTCAAAAGGAAAAGACATTGTCGAGCGCACAAATTGTTAGCTTCTCTTCTACCACAATAGATCCTTGATGCAAAATTCAAAGAGCAAGTAAAGGGAAAAATATTTAAATAAATATTAGTCAATTTATGAACTGAAAATGGTAGAGAGAAGTTAAATATTAGGATAGGCTAGCCCAAGGGTTATATATAGGTATGTATGTATATAAGTATCATTGTTTATAGTCTAGCTGTTTTAATTTTTTCAAAATTGCATCGTCAATTTAGCTTTGCAAAACCATTCTTTGCCCGGCTAGTTTACCTAGTTACCAACTCTGATTGTCCCTTGACGATTGAATCTATAAACACTTATATAATGTCTCTTCTGGAGGCAATAAGCAGAAAAAATAATCTAATTGCGTGAGACCCTTCAGTGTGATGATGTTATGCAATGGATGCTTTAAATGCATCCAATTTAAGTTATGGTGCTAACCACCAAGTACTGGGAACTGGTAAGTGCAACATGGTCCACAACCCAAAACATTTCCAACTAATAAAGCACCATATGAATAAAGTTAAGACTAATCACAATACCTCATATGCTCAAAATTTTGGCATACATTTTGGTAACAAACAATATTGGACCTACCATGTGCTCAATATAGTCAATGAATAAAAGTGAGAATAATCACAATGCCTCAGACGTTGTATTAGTTAAAGAAATTGTTGCCTCAGTCTGAACTCTCCAAAAGGCATAGGAACAGCACATGTCATTGAAAGTAAGTCAAAACAAAACCACATATACCTCTAAATTTGATTAAAACTTAGAATCACTGAGGAAATTATTCATTGTATTAACAGTATTGTAAGAGAGATGGGGCAGCGCTTCTAGAGCTGTAAGTGCATGTGCCTGAGCAATAACATTTCCATCGTTCTCTAACATATTTGTTTGATAAATCAAAACAATGATAGAAGACTGCTATCTATTTAATTAAGTAAACATTGTTAAAAGCATCTATTATGTGATGCAACAAATATAGCTGAAACTATACCGATCATGCCAAGTTGTTATCCAATAAATTGAGTAAACATTGTTAAATAAAGAAATTACATAATGCAATGTATGCAACCAAACCAAATAGTACAATATAGAAATAACATAATTGCTCTAATCAACTTTGGCCATAACCAGCCACCAGGGCTTTGGCCTGGTAGTTAGGGCTGCTGCCCTCCAAATTGGAGGGCAGCAGTTCGAATCCCCACAAATGCATTGCGGGGGTATTTCCTTCCTCAACTATTGAGTGAAGGCAGCCTGCTTCCGTACCCAAGTGTGAGAAGTAGACATTTCTTGAATATATGCCATTTGTGGGGGTATTTCCTTCCTCAACTATTGAGTGAAGGCAGTCTGCTTCCGTACCCAAGTGTGAGAAGTAGACATTCCTTAAAAAGTAAACTAGTCCCAATCATAGTCTGATTTGTAAATATCAGCCTCATACGAATTAAAGTAAATTAGTTCCAGTCATAGTCTGATTTATAAATATCAGTTACAATCTCATGTAATATGAGTTGTAATTTTGAGCATTAGTTTCATGTATCAAAAAAAAAAAAACTTTGGCTATAACTGAGAACTATATCAATATTTAAATATTTAAGGCGATTTTTCAAACATCGTACACATAAATCAACAAAGAACCCATCACTTCCCGAATTCAAAAATTTTCTCTCACTTTCTTGCCAACCAAACACCTATTTTCCTCTCTTAAAACCTCATCTTCAACTCAAACTCACTCAACTTCAGCTTAAATTCCACCAAAATTTACCTTAAGTCAAAGATAAAGCAGTTAATTCTCAGTCTTTCTCAAGTTGCCAACCCCTTGTAGTACAATCTCCTTCGATCCAACTCTAACCAAGCAGCACGCCGACGCCTTCATCTCCTAGAGTCATTCCAAGAACTAAAAGCTGGTCTTGCAGACATGAACTGGATGTTAGAATAATTAAAACTTTTTGGTAAAATTTATCACTTAAAACCCGTTAACATTCATGTTGTATCACTGAGAATTAATAATAAAATTATACGGAAGCATACCTGAATTCATAACTTTGAATTGTCCTCTAGAGCCATGTGGTTCGTCTTCTAAATCAACACATATATCTAAAGAGCCCTTTAGTTTCTTTGTACACTATTTCTGATGATGGAATACTAGAAAAAATAGAAAGATACGTGTGACTTGAGAATTATAACCACTTATATAGATAGCTTTTCTTATTGTCTTTAGGTATTCCTAGTTCTACCGATCATAGAATTAGAATACCATTAGGTCTCTACGCATTAAAGGTTTACACTCTATTAAATGCATTAAAGTCCATTACGGAAACTCAATTGGATTAATTTTAATTAGGTTTAACCTTATATGACAATCCGGAATACATAATTATTCACATATAAGCCCAACGTTAGATTAAGGATCCAATAATGCTGGATTAAAAATCCAACAATCTCCCGCTTGGGATATATGTATAATCTTATAATTATACTTTGCAAAAATAGTTGTATGAGTTCAACCTTACTGTCATTGCCAAAATATATCTATAACTAATTCAGTCCATCACTCATATCAACATAGGATCAAAGCGGTCTTCATTATAACTGTCGTAACTCGACCCATCAATGTTCACTATGCCAATACAATTGAATGACATAGATCATGATATAGATGTGTAGCATAAAAATTTTATGCAATATGATCTTAACATGCCTATTTCCAACTAGTTTACCTTAAACCTTAGTAAGATCAAACCTTATCAAAATCAAAGTGTGAATAAACCAAAACTTTATTTCTGCAGAAAATAACCTTAAATATCCATATACTAAAATAACTGGATAATGTCTATATTATAAGAGCATCTAAAATTACAAACTCTCAGTAAAACTGAATATCCTTCAATGACACGACACCCATATGAGCAGTGTGCTCATGAAACATTTTAGATGTCAATCTCTCAGTAAGTAGATCCACAATCATAGAGTATATGCCAACGTGTTCTATAGACAACTATGAATTTGATATCTATATGTTTTAACTTCGTCGAACTCTTATTATTATTATAATATAGTACTGCTGACTTATTATCATAAAATAATCTGAGCTCTTATTATTATTAGAATATAGTACTGCTGACTTATTGTCATAAAATAATATGAGTGGTCTATCACAACCATCTACTATGCACAGTCCCCTGATAAAATTTCATAGCTATAGTCTGTGATTGGATGCTTCATAACATGTTATGAATTCCACTGCCATCATAGAAGATGCTAAAAGAGACTGTTTAGTACTCATCTAAGATATAGCACCCCCAGCTTGCATATAAATATAGCCCGTTGTAAAATTCATACTATCTTGGCATCCAGTAAAATCGAAATCAGTATACCCAATGATCTCAAGCTTATATGACTCGACACATGAGCATATAGTCTTTTATTCTTTGTAAGTATAGTAAGACTCGTTTGGCTTCTTTCCAATGGTCTACTCTTGGATTATTTAAATATCTATCTAACATCCCAGTAACATATACAATATTTGGTCGTGTGAAAATCTAAGCATATATCAAACTTCATACTGCTGATGCATAAGGAATCTTCTGCATTACCTTCTTCTTAAAATCATTCTTAGGGCACTGATTGAGACTAAACTTATCTCCTTTAGCCACATAGGTATCACCTGGTTTACAATTCTGTATGTCAAATCTCTTGAGAAATTTTGATCTCTTTTATGATAATCCAAGAATATCCTAGGAGTAAGCTTGGAGTATTTGTATCCCTAATATAAAAGAATCGTCACCAAGATCTTTCATCACAAAATTCTTATCCAAAAATCTCTTAATTTCATGCAATCAACCTATATCATTGCCGGCAAGCAAAATGTTATCGACATATAAAATTAGAAAAATATACTTGCTCCCACATGACTTATGCTATATGCAATTATCGACCAAATTTATTTCAAAATCGAATGAGATGATCACTTGATGAAATTTGAAATATTATTATCGAGATGCTTGCTTGAGCCCATAAATGAATTTCTTAAGTTTACAAATCATATTCTTTGGGTCTCTCAACACAAAGTTTTCTAATTGTAACATATAGATTATCTCATCAATGTCACCATTGAGAAATGTTGTCTTCGCATCTATTTGATATAACTCAATATTAAAATGTGCCACCAATACCATTATAATTCTGAAAAAGACTTTCGAAGAAACCAGAGAGAAAGTATCTATATAATTGATGTCTTATTTCTTTATAAAGGTCTTTGCGAAAAGACGTGCTTTGAACCTCTTCACATTACCTTTCGAATTCCTTTTAGTCTTAAATATACATTTGCAACCAATATATTTCGTACCTTCTAGCAATGGGATAAGATCTTATTCGTCATTATCCTCCAAAGACTTTATTCTCATTCATGGCATCAGTCTAGTTTTGAGAATTAGAACATTCCATGGCTTGACTAAAATTGAGTAGATCATTTTTCATCACTCCAATGCCTACCTCATGTTCTTGGAGAAATAAAATTTGATCATCCGGCACTGCACTTCTCCTTTTTCTAGTGGATCTCCTTAATGGCATAGGTTCTTGAAGTTGTAGAGTTTGTTCTTTTGGAATTAATTTTTATATGGGAGGTTTTCCAATATTGTCTTGATCTGTTGTGTCTAAGACAAAGCCATGATTAAGGCCATGATCAATGCTAATAGCACTTGTAGGAATATTAATATATTCCTCTTCAAAGATAAAGTCCCTAATTGTATCTCCCCCAACAAACTTGACATCCTCTAGTAACTTGAAAATTAACTTAATCATAGGATCATAAAACTTGGACCCTCTAGATCTTTCAGAGTATCTAATAAAATAGCAACTTACCTTGTTATACCTATAAGACCTTACCTCAGCTGGACATCCCCAAATTTGCAAATACTTTAAACTAAGCTTCTTGCCCATCTAAAGTTCGTAAGGAGTTTTGACAATGGATTTAGTTGGAACCCTGTTAAGGATATATATTACAGTCTTAAGTGCTTCTCCCTATAGTGATTATGGTAAAGTAGAATCACAAATCATACTCATTACCATGTCCTTAAACTTCTTGTTTTGTCTTTCAATAATACCATTCATAGTGGGCGAGCATGGCATAGTGTACGATAAGACGACACCGTATTTTTTTAGGAACTTAGCGAATGGCCCGGGACGTAGTTCAACTGAACCATCATATTTACCACAGTACTCACCACCACGATCAGATCTAATACTTTTAATTCTTTTGTTGATTTGATTCTCAACTTCAGCCTTAAAATTTTTGGAGGAGATAAATGTAGTTATAACTAGAAAAATCATCTATGAACGTCATAAAATATTGTTAACCATTCCAAGCAGCAGTAAGGAATGACCCATAAATATCTGTATGTATGAGTTCTAAGACATCCAAAGTCTTCATGGCTTCAAATCTCCTTTTATTGGTTTATTTTCCCTTGATACAGTTAACACAAACATCAAAATCTATAAAATCTAAGAGTCGAGAATTTCGTCTGACACAAGTCTCTCTATTCTTCATCTGGAGATATGTCTCAATCTCTTGTGCCATAATTCAACCGAATTCTCATTGGTTAATTTTTTTTTCTTTATCCTCTGTGTACTCAATTGTAGGGATTCATTAAATGAAGCAATCGTATCAATTAAATAAATATTATCATTGCCTGATAAAGAACCGGAACCAACCAATTTTGAATCATGAAACAAACTGAATTTGACATTTTTAAATGAACAAGAATAATCAAATTTGTCCAAAGCGGAAAAGGAAATCAAATTCCATCTATAAGACAGAACAATAAATGTTTCATCAATATCCACATAAAATCTGGTCTTTAATAATAATCTAAAATTTTCAATTGCTTCAACTTCTATTATTTTGCCATTACCCACATATATGTATCATTCACCATAACTAAGCTTTCAAAAATTTAGGGAACCCTGCATAGATACACTGATGTGAGTGATTGTACCTGAATCTATCAACCACGTGTGCCTAAGTACCAAAGTTAAATTAACATTAGTTCCATAAAGAAACAACTAGTGCTTTCTAGATCAGCTAGTTTCTTTTGTTGTTTCCTTTGAGTTACTGTATCTACAACTTCATTATCTTTCTTGTCCTTGCCTTTATACCCCCATTGAAATTAGATTTATCAAGAGCCTACATATTTCTTCTGTTTTGTTCTTAACAAACCTCTTTTCAATTTCTGCAATGAGCTCTTTAGCCGTAGTTACCTTTTCAGACATAAAGTCCCTAAATGCTACCAGAATAGCCTTTTCTATGATTATCATACACATGTGATTTAATTTCTTCCACCTTTTTTATATCACTCTTTTCATCGAGCGTACTCTCATTTGAAATAGGTAGGGAACAATCAACCCTTAACGCAAGGTCGAGATCTATAATTATGAGAACTATTAAGAGGTGCTCTTTCCACAACTTGAAATTAAAGACATTTAGGTAGCGTTTATTTTTTTATCTGAAATCTGAATGAGTCTGAATATTACTGAAGTCTGAATGGGTCTGATTGCATATGTATTTATGTTTGTTTTTTATTTTTGACGTCTGAATATAAGTAGTAAGTTGTTTGTTTTTATAAGCTCAAAATATTTTAATTCTAATATTTTTAAATAAGTATATATTTACAATATTTTCTAGTACCATAGTTTTTATATGTTATAAATGTTTATAAGATAAATATTTGATATATAATTTATGAAAAATAATTTTGATAACATTATTTTTTTTACAATTTAACATAATATTTATACATAAAAAGTTGTTATTTAATAATAAAAGAATTTTTTAAAAATTCAAATTGAATGTGTGTTAAGTATTTAATACTAAGTACAATTTAAGATCAAGTAAAATTCTAATATAGCATCTAATAGTTACGTAGGAAATAAATACATTTAATAAGGTTATTTGTGAAAAAAAATAATAATTTTCTATTCATACATTTTATCATTCAGATAAAAGTCAGGAAATTTTACTTTTTTCATTAAGATAAAAATGACTTATAATATGACTTCAGATACAAAAATAAACAAATCTAAATATCAAAACATCTTAAATTAAGCCAAATTAAGACTTCAGACATAAAAACAACAACCCCTTAGCATAGAAATTGAATTGATGTTGGCAGTAATATTAACAGGAGCCATAACTTAACAAAGAACAACAATCAAACAATACAAGCTCCTATAAGTCTCAAAACAATAATAAATTCAAATAAAGGTAAGCCCCATCTCAAGATACCGAGCACTCCGTTAATATTTTATTTTTGGATAAAATATTAACTTGTAAGTGATATCTTGATGTAATAATCAAACACGGATAATAAGAACTGAAGAATATGTCAAACAATAAATCTTCCTTTAGACCGATTTATTATTCACATGTAAAATTTAATAATCATCAAGTGTTTATTACCACAAGTGCACGTGCAACTCTGTCAAATATAGACCTTTCTTTAGGCCGATCAATATTTACAGAAATTACATAAATACAGCTTTTTATATTTCAAACAAATTAATTTCTACAAGAGAGATCACTTTGGTGACATATTGCTTCAATTAATTTATCTCAAAATATATATTACTATACCAATATATGCATTTAAAATTATACCAATCAATATTCCCAAAAAATTGAAAAAATAAATTCGAGTCAAAGTCAATGGTTAATAGTTGACTGTTGACTGATCAACGATTGACTAGTTCAAGTTTACTCAAACCGGATCCTGAACCAACCTCAATCGGGTTGATAGGATCGAGTTATCCCGACTCGAAACTAACCCTAGCCTTAATCCTTTTTTTTTTATGATTTCCTTTAGCCGCCGCTCCTAGCTCTTGGCCGTAGTTAGCTAACGGGTGCAAGCCGAAGGCCACGCCTTGCCTAGCACCGTTGCAGCACCATCCCCTATTTGTTTTTTATGCTCTTCCTCAAGATGTTGCAGCTGCCATTGCCTGACCAAACGTGTAGCGCCGGTGGCTACCATTGCCGATGATATATATATATGTTTGCATACAACTGCCAAATTTCAATTTTTTTTAATACCAGAATTTCTCAAATCAAATTTAATATGTATTTTGAAATTTTTAATCACAAAATAAACATAAATTGTTCTCAAATTTAATGATACTAGATTTGAGAAGACCAAATCGCTATTTATTAATCAAAATAAATTCGGTTCTCAATGATTCAACATGAACCTAGGTCTGACACTATTAAAATATTTTGGTGAAATTCATTACCTAAAACCTAGGAATATTCATATTGTATCATCAAAAATCAATAATAAAATTATGCAGAAGCATACCTGAATTTATAATGCTGAATTGTCATTTAGAGCCATGTGGTTCGTCTTCCAGATCAATACGTATATCTAGAGAGCCCTTTAGTTTCTCTTTGCACTCTTTCTGATGATGAAATACCAAAAAAAATAGAAAGATACGTGTGACCTGGAGACCATAATTACTTATATAGACAACTTTTCTTATTGTTTTTAAATGTTCCTAGTTCTGTTTATCATATAATTAGAATACCATTAGGTCTCTATACATTAAAGGCCTACACCCTATTAGATACATTAAAACCCATTACCGAAAACTTAATTGGATTATTTTTAATTGGGTTTAACTTTATATGACAGTCCGCAATACATAATTATTTATATATAGACCCAACATTAGATTAAGGATCCAACAATGTTGGACTAAAAATCCAACACTTGAAGCTGGTTCCTGAAGGCCATGTGCCGATATACGTCAGAGACGAGATGGAGCGGCTCTATTTTTTTCTATTATTTTAGCATAATTTTTAGGGCTTTGAAAAATTTATGGCAATGTTACTCGTTAAAAAAAAAAACTCACTTACCCCTCACGAAAGAAGACAGTAGGAGCAGCTCGAACTTGAAGAAGATCAGCTGCTCAAACTCGATCTAAAGAAGATATTAGCTCCAGCTAGGAGTTGAAGAAGGTAGTGGGCTACCGGTAGCAACCATTAAGCTAAGAAAAAAATAGAAACAAGAATAGCTAGCAAGCTGGGGAGTAGGGACGAGGACGAAGACGAAGAGCAGCAATTTGTTGTCGCTGAGCAGCAAAGGATGAAATCTCTTGTCGGCAGGTGATTATGTGTTTGTGTGTGATTAGGTTTAGATTTAGAAATTAGTGTTTACCATATGAAGTTAAAGGAGAGTCCAACACTTAGAATTTTTTTAATGGTTTAAAGTACGGAGTTGCTCTATGCCTAAATTTGCCTATCATAAACTCATCGTTTCATTAAATATTAATATACTATCATATGTATATGATAGATAAACAAACTATCACAAATCTATCATGCTTTTACGATATATGAAAATTTTTTCACGTGCCTATCATATTCTCATGATAAATGATTAATATTTAATACCTATCACAAAAATTTTGTCATCATAACTTATTTTTCTAGTAATGTGACAACCCACTCGGCATTATGTGAATGAGGCTTGGTAAACCGTAAAGCTGAAATTCCTCAACACCAAGCAGCACAATTTCTTTGCATTCTTTCTTACCATCACCTCCGTCTCCAACTATGATATGCTCCAATTTTTCACAACTTTTAATTTGTAGATATTATAGTTGCAGGAGATTCCGAGCTATGTTAACATGAAACTAACTTTTTAATTTGTCGCAACATTTGACAAAAATTTGCGATAGATTGGGAAAGATGCCAGTTGGAGATCATCTTCAACATCGATTTGCTCCAAATTTGAACACCATTCAATGGTTAGTTCTTTCAGTTGCAACATACTTCGATCTACTCTTGACATGAAAGAGACTCCTTAATTCATCACAGTTTTCGACAGATAGCGAGAGATTTGGAAAGCACGTCGGCTGGAGATGACCCTTCAATGAGTTTTGATTATCTTCATCTTCAATAATGATTTGCTCTAGGTGTTCAAAATATCGAATAGTTAGATCTTCCAATTTCAACATTTGTCGAGGAAGAGTGGTTGAGAAGATATGTCTCAGCTTGGAGCAGGTAACCAGTGTTAGAATGGATAGATTTTGCAGGATTAAAAAATGCACAGGATCTGGCCATATACATTCCAGTCGTGGTAGATATTCCAACTTCAAAACCTTTAAACTTGGGAATAATAAGAAATGTTCTCCTTTTCATCCATCAAATTCAAAACCGTCAAGTTGAAATACTACTTGTACATAACAATCTCTAATTTCTAAAAGGGAAAAAAGCCCTTTTCATCATTAGGATTTGATGTAATAACTCATTGCATTCTTATTGTTTAAATAATAGTTTATTTCATCTCTACTTTTTAAACAATAGCTTAAAACCCCTTTATGTAAATTTACTAAATAATTCTTTGAGGGTAAAATACGATTTTCAATTAAGGATATACAAACTATTTTAAAATAAAATTCTCAAACACAATTAAATAATATCTAATTTTTTGTATAAATTTAAAATTTAAAGATAACTTAATGAATAAATAATAATTACACTAAATAGTATTTAAAATATATATTAATGACAAATTTTTTTAAAAATATATATTTCACATAGAATGGGTTTTTTTCTTTTTTTATCATTTAACTTGTCTCATATTTTCATACAGTTATTATAAATAAATAAATAGTTAACCTATAATGTTATTTTACCAAAAGTAAACGCAGACTCCTTCATTTACTTAAAAAAAACACATACTAAAGACATAAAAATACGTATTTAAAACACTATAGAATAAAAGACACGGCATTAGAGTATAAGATTATTTATCTTTTAATTTATCCCTTATTTTAATATAAAGAGTGACCCTTGATTGAAAAATTATTATTATTACATAAAAAATTTAGTTGACTTGATTTTAAAAAATTAATTAACAAGTATGTATATATATATATATATAGGATCATATAAAGTTTTATTAAAATTGAATATTATTTACTTTTTCTATTTACACATCTATCATTTGATTCTATTTCCCTACTGGTATCAGAGCTAATGAGAGGATAGTGCTGTATAGTTTAGAGACCCTAGGTTTAAAGCTTGTATGAAGGTTGAACACTGCAGGTGCGGTGAGTGTTACCTTGGGTGTCTCGGTAGCTTTTGGTTGTAAGTCCCGATTTGGTTGAAGGGCAATAAAACCAATTCTTAGCCGTGGATTGTAGCCTTACTTGTTGAACTAAAACTAGATCATAGGTTTTTAACATGGATTCTCAACTCTGTAGAGCATCATCCTTTTCTAGCTCTTCCACCGGAAGGACTAGTGATTCAAAGCATGTTGTGAATTCATAATAATTCATAATTGAAGATTTTAATAAAGCCATTGATTGTTAAGAACTTCCAAAGATTTCTAAAGATATGATATATAAAACTAAAAAGCTTGATTTCTTAAAGAATGATTATGTCATTAAAACTAAAGAACGTGACATAACCCTTTTAAAGCCTTTTAAAACAATTCATTTGTTTTCTGAACAATCTTTAAAGCATTTAAAAGAAAAGAATTTTAATTATATTCACATAGGTTTAATTCAAGTTGGAATAAAACCATTCACTAAAGAAAGATTGAACACTTCAATCTTGGTTGTCCTCAGAGATGGAAGATTCATTTCTTTCGATGATTCTCTGCTCAATAGCATTGAATCAAGTCTCTGTAAAGGGCCTATTTCCTTTAGCTGTTATCCACATATAACAGTTTCCCTTAAAGACAAAAATATTTTAAAGAGCATGATTCTTCAAATCAAAACTCATAATTATCATATGGTTAAACGATCAATTCTTGTTGCATTGATTTTTAAAATCCCATACAAGCCATGCATTCTGCGTTTAATACGCAACATAAATACCAGTAAAAAAGAGATGAAACTCTTCTCTTGCAGACTGACTTGTCCAAAGCAAACACAGTTATTTCAAAGCCCATCAAATGGAAAGATATCAATCTTCCGAGGAATGGATTCTTGAAGGAGCCACTGAACCAGTGATTCCAAAACAACTTGAGCATAATACAGAGTTGCAAAATGTGACTCAGTACTCAGATGGTAAAGTTAAATTATCTTTCAGAAGATCTATATCCTTTAGATTCTCCGATAAGGATTCAAGCACTAGCATTCCTTCAGTTGAAAGGAGATTTTCAAAAATACCTTCTGTAATAAATCTCTCATTTCAAACTATTAATAGCCAACCTAGGTTTTCTACTTCGGATATACCTAACTCATCTATTCATTCTGTTGAATACACCACTAGTGTACCTCATCTCATTTATAGTAGCAATCAACAGGAATAAGAACAAGATGAGAAGGAACATTCTCTTCCAACTTCTCCTACCTTTTCTGCTGTTACTGAAAATAGAATTAATGTGATTGAAAAAGATTTGAACTTGATAAAAATCTTCTTCACAATGATTTTATTCAGATAACAATAAAGATAAAAGACTTTAGTTTTTTAAACATTTTTTGAACCAAAGAAAAAGAGATTTAAGAAGTTTATTATAAATTTGTAAATTTGCATAAAACTCATATATTATTTTTTGATTGATTTGAGATGTATACTTCTGATAATCACATTAATTATCCATTTAAAGAATCAAACCCTATTGTTGTCAGAAAAAAGATTCCTGAGTGGAACCTTTCTGACAGTGATAGAACTATAGAGGCATAACATACACCTCACAGGAATATAACCATTGATCATGGTGACCCTCCTATCCAAATTAATGCCTCACCATATAAAATTCATAAGCCTAATAATCACGAGACTGATTTAGATAGCATCATCCAACAGAATAATTTCTGTAATGCTAATCTAAATACAATAGGAAAACAGTTGACTAGGCTAGAAAGCCAATTTCAAAAGTCAACCATAACTGTTTCTCTTATTCCTTCTTCTTCTCTAAAATCAACAAAGTCTGATTCTGAGAAAAAGCTTAAAGAACCTATTTTCAAGCCTTTTCAGGTTTCAAAACATAGTCAAAAGCTTATTCATGATTCAAAATCAGATTTTGCTAAAGCCATCCGTGACCAACTAGATAGGATAAAAGCTTCTTCTTCCCCTAGTAAAATTCAAATTGCTCCTGATAGTGCCCAATCCAACAGAATTGGTGAACTAGATTATGACCAGACTTCTATAGCCTCTTCAGATATAGAAGCATTTAAGGAAGAACCTTTTCTTAAAGCCAAAAAAATTCATTGAGAATTAGCCCTTCCCACAATCAAATCTCCACCAGATTTGGCCATAGACAACAGACCAAGCGCATTAAACTAGTTTAGATTTAATGCATCTTCTGTTTATAAATGATATATTGATGGAATGTCTAAATATAACATCCTAGGATTGTTGCAACAGATGACCATGGCAGACAATGCATATAAAACCTAATCAGGAACTTCTGACAAAGCCATTGCAGAAATTCTTAGTGCTGGGTTTACTGGTCAACTTAAAGGATGGCGGAATCATCTTCTCACGAAACAGCAACAATTAGACATTCTAAATGCTATTCAAATAGATGACAATGGAGCCCCCATCTGTGATGAATTAAATGACCCAATTCAGGATGCAGTTGCTACCTTGATCCTGACTATCTCTCTTCATTTCATAGGTGATCCTTCTCACCTAAGAGATAAGAATGCTGAGTTACTACATAACTTGAGATGTAGAAAACTTAGTGATTTTCAAAGTTATAAATCTACTTTCTTCACTGTACACTTTCTGAGAGATGATCCAAATCATGTTACTTGGAAAGAAAAATTCCTTGCAGGGTTACCAACCCTCTTGGGCGAAAAAGTTGAAAATTCTATCAAAGCTTTATATGACAATTAGATCCCTTATGACAATCTCACCTATGGTGAACTTGTTAGTGTTGTCAATAAGGAAGATCTAAAGATCTATCAAGACTTAAAACTCCAGAAAAGATTAAAGTGGGAGCTTAGAAAATCTAAGCAAGAATTGGGCAGCTTTTGTAAGCAGTTCAATTATGACCCGTTTAAATCTTCTATCTCTAAAGACTGTAATGATAAGTGTTCTTCCAAACCTTACTAAAACATTATAAGTTTAAGAGCTATAAGAAACCTTTTAAAGATTCTAGAGAACTTTCTTATAAGAAGCCTTCAAAGCCTTATAAGAAGAAAAACTTCTCTAAAAGTAAAGCCAAACCTAATGCCCCTTTCAATTATAAAGAAGCTACTTGTTTCAAATGTGGTAAAAGAGGCCATACTGTAAAATTTTACCATATGAGCAAAAAGCTTCATGAGCTTGACCTTGATGAACAAGTACTTTCTAAATTAGGCTCTTTGCTCATTGAGTCATCTGACTCTGAGGCTTCCATGACAGGAGACAGTGAGCCTCTTCAAATAGATGAACTAGTGGACTCTGATTCTGGATCTGATGACGGTAGTTCTACTAGTACTGAATCCTTCTTAAAGAAAGTAAATGTGTTGACTAAAGATCAAGAGACTTTTCTTCAGTTAGTCAAACACATTTCTAATTCTACTCTTCAAAAAGAATATCTTGATAAACTTCTAAAGACCTTAGAAGTAAAAGATAAAGCTGAAACTTCCAAAACCCCTATTATTAAAAAGAACACTTATGATCTTACTGAAATCTTAGATAAAAAGAAAACAAAGAAAACAACTACTAATATCCAAGATCTTCAGAAAGAGATCAATGACATTAAACTTGAGATAAAAGAGTTGAAAGAAAAATAAAAGAATGATTCTGAAACAATTCAACTTCTTTTACAAAAATAACTTCAAAAAGATTCTGATAAAGAACCAGAATCTGATGATGGTGATAAAAATGAACAAACCTTTGAAAATATCAAACCTATACCTAATGATTTTCTATTTGTTTTGAAGCAAATCACCATACGAAAATATTTGATTAAAATTACTATAATTTTCTCTAAAGATTTTGAAATTGACACCATTGTCGTTTTTGACACTAGTGTTGATTTAAACTATATTAAAGAAGATATTGTCCCAAAATGTTTTCATGAAAAAATAAATGAAAGACTTTCGGCGACAAATAATTCAAAGCTTAAAGCCAAATCCAAAGTTGATGCCTCAGTTTATAACGGTGGTTTTGAATTTAAAACTTCATTCCTCTTGGCAAATGACATATACCGTACTATCATTTTAGAAACACCGTTTATAAACCTTATTACTCCTTATACTGTCAATTATGATAGTATATTTTTTAAAGCAAAAAATAAAAAACTTATTTTTCCTTTCATTGAAAAGTCTAAAACAAGAAATTTAAATATTGTCAAAACATGTTTCGTTTATCAGAACCACATTAATACCCTCCTCAAAACAAAACAGAATGATTTGATTTATTTGAAAAATAATTTAAATTTACAAAGAATTGAAAACCAACTTTAGAATAGTTTTATAAAACATAAGATTTCTGACTTCAAAGCCCTAATTGAAAAAGAAATATGTGTTGATTTACCAACTGCCTTCTGGATCAGAAAGCAATATTTGGTAGATTTGCCATATAAAAATTCTTTTAATGAAAAACAGATTCCTACTAAAGCCCGTCCAATTCAAATGCATATGGATTTAGAACAACATTGCAGGAATGAAATCAAAGATCTAGAATCTAAAGGACTTATTGTTAAGTCCAGATCTCCATGGTCTTGTGTTGCTTTCTATGTCAACAAGAACTCTGAAAAAAAGAGGCACATCAAGACTTGTCATAAATTATAAGCCTCTTAATAAAACTTTAAAATGGATTAGGTACCCAAAACCTAATAAGAAAGACTTGTTTCAAAAATTGCATTATGTATTCATTTTTTCAAAGTTTGATATAAAGTCTGAATTTTGGAAAATTCAGATTCATCCTAAAGATAGGTATAAAACTGCATTTACTGTTCCTTTTTGACAGTATGAATGGATAATTATGCCTTTTAGTTTAAAGAATGTCTCCTTAGAATTTCAAAGGATTATGAATGACATTTATAATCTTTATTCTGAATTTTGCATTGCTTATATTGATGATGTGTTGATCTTTTCTCAAACAATTAATCAACACCTCAAACATTTAAAGACTTTTTATTATGCCAATAAAAAAACTGATCTTGCTGTTTCAAGTTCTAAATTTTCTTTATTTCAAACTAAAATCAGATTCCTTGGACATTACATTTCCAAACGGACCATAACTTCTATTGAGAGATCTCTTGCATTTGCTGACAAGTTTCTTGATAAGATTCTTGACAAAACCCAACTGCAAAGATTTCTTGGTAGTTTAAATTATGTGCTTGATTTCTGCCCTAATATTAATAGGATATCTAAACCTTTGCATGATAGACTTAAAAAGAATCATGTTGCATGGACAGATGAGTATACCAAAGTTATAAAACTAATAAAGAATACTGTAAAATAAAGACCATGTTTATATCTTGCTAATCCTACATTGTCTAAAATTGTTGAGACTGATGCCTCAGACTTAGGTTATGGAGGAATTTTAAAACAAGTTGAGAATAATAACGAACAGATAGTACAATATATTTCTGCACAACGGAATGATTGCCAGAAAAATTATTCTATTATCAAAAAAGAAATTCTTTCTATTGTTTTATGCATATCTAAATTTCAAAGCGATTTGTTAAATCAAAAAATTTTAATTAGAATTGATTGCAAAGCTGTAAAATATGTTTTAGAAAAAGATGTTCAAAACATTGCATCAAAATAGATTTTTACACGTTGGCAAGCTATTTTAAGTGTTTTTGATTTTGATATTGAGTTTATTAAAGGTGATACGAATTCTATTCTTGATTTTCTAACCAGAGAATTTTTGCAAAACAGATAATGCCTCCAAAGAAAAAAAACAAGGGTAAAGCCCCTCTTAAAGACTCTAAAGAATCTATTTCAACCCCCTCTAAAGATAAATTGCTATCTTCCGCAATGCCAATCAAATCATGGATTGACATGGTTGAAGAACAAGAAGCCCAATCTAAAGTCATTGCCTCTGATGAGCAGATAAAAGAATGGATGCAATCCATTTCTAAATCCTCTGAGCTCATGCTCGCTTTACAAAATTTTTCTCAAAAAAAGCTCTTTCTCAATTCCTGAGAAAGAAAAATTCGTTTCTAAAGAAATTATAAAATCTTCTTCTTCAAAAGCAGTTATTCCCCGTGAAAACTCATAGTCTCAAATTGTGGTTTCACAATCAAAGCTTTTACAAAAATCTTCGGATTGGTTTAATAAAGCCTATCATCAAAATGTTTTATCCATGGAAGATGGGTTTTATCATTCTGATCCTTTTCAAGCTATACAAAGATTTTCCCTAAAGGCTGGTTTTTTAAACCTTGGGATTTATCAAAACCCCAGCCTTATTATCAAAGCATTTTAAAGATCACTGAGTCTGTTAAGTTTAAACATTTCTTCCTTAGTGAGTTTCATTCTGACCTAGCCTACTCTACGGCTACCATTTTAAAGGTTTTGAGCTCAAAACAGTGGGATGATCAACTCCACAAACCGAAAGTTTTTCTCACCAACTTTCAAATCTTTTTAAACCACTGCTTGTCCTTTTCTTATTGGAATTACCAAAAAGCTTGGTTTAACACATTCTTCATTCAAAACCCTAAAAAGACTAATTCTTTGTTATTTTTCTTTAATTCAAAAATAACCATACAAAGCCTTCCAAATTAATTCCAACAATGGTGGAACTATTTTGGTTCGAGTCCTGATATCCTAATCCCTAATGCCATAAATTGTTTAAACTTATTTAAAGCACATTATATTTCTTTCAGAGTCTGAGAAGAGGTTTTCTCCTTTTCTCTGTTTTTGTACAAATTTCTTTCTTCCTTGGGTATGGATGTGGAACCCTCAGTATCACACCCAAGAATCCCAATTGATTTTACAAAGAATTTTCAAAGTAAAATGGTAGTCCAAATTTGATGAGAAGTCAAAGTTGTCTGAAGATATTATTCAGAAATGGCTTTCTTCAAAAGGCCTTCTAAAACCCAGCATTGAAGATACAAAATCCTAAAGCACATTCTTGGCTCAAAGGTCTCGGGCTCAATCCCTCCTGGCTAGTGCTAAGACTGAAGATGAGTATTTTAAAGTCATAGAACAGCTCCTCTCCTATAAGTCTGAACCATCTGTTGCAGAATCTTCTAATCAAGATGATGTAGAGCCTTTCATCAACCTTGGAGACGATAACAAAGATAATTGCTTCAAAATTCTTCCTCCATTAAAGCGTTCTTAAAGATTTTGAGCTTATTTGTATTTATTTAGTATTCGTATGTAAAGTTCTGTAAAAAAAAAAAAAAAGTAATTTGAACATTTACCTTTATTTGTTCATTCATATTTGTGTTCTTTATTTTCAGTATTTGTATTTGTAAAACTAAAAATCTATAGTTGTATTCGTATATTTGTATTTGTATAATTGTATTCGTATTTTTATTTATACTTGCAAAAGCCTCAGTATAAAGCTACGGACTCGCTACGATTGTACGAGTTCGCAATGGACTCGCTTACTAATGTACGATCTACGATTAAAGACTTCTGTATTTAATCTAGACTACGACCTAAACTCCTCAGATTTTTCATTTTTTAGATTACAATTCTCTCTCTCTCTCTCTCTCTCTCTTGTATTCTTCTCTCTTCTCTCCTCTCTCTCGAAAACGAATAGAAGACTTTGAGAAAATTTTCCTGTCTTCTGATTTTCCTTCCCCTCTTTCTCTGTAATTACTTCTTTTAAAGCTTTTAAAATTTCAATTAAATGTAAGCATTTAATTTAATTTAAAGCTTTTAAAGTTCTGTAATTTACTTTAAAGCATAGATCTAAGGGTATATGATCTTTAAAGTTTAATTTTTTAATTTTAAAGTTTTATGCATGATCTCCAAACTGATCTCTTATATCATATTTGCTTTTAAAACTGCTACGTTCCTCTGAGGCATAGAGACTGGATCTCCCCCCTCAGTTGTATTGTCTTCTCCCCCATTCCTTCAGAGCACTAGATCTGGGATCCAGATCTAGTACTGTGTTTTAGCCCTATGTTGCCTAGAGTTGCATAGAATTTTAATTTTAAAGTATTTAAGTCAAGGTATATAGGCTGGACACTCGATGTGCAAGATCTAGATCTGTTATAAGTCAGATCTGATCCCAAAGCGTAGTTAAATCTACAGTCATCTGGTTTAACAACGCCACATACCAATTCCCTCTTGTTTAAAGAATAAAATTAAATATTATAAAGGTATATCGGCTGGAAACCCGAACGTGCAGATTATTGATCAGTTCTAAGCCTGATCTGGATCCAAAGGCTGATTACAGCATCGTTCTGGTACGAAATAATGCCACGTACCTAATAATCATATAAAGTTTTATTAAAATTAAATATTATTTAATTTTTCTGTTTACACATCTATCATTTGATCCTATTTCCCTACTGGTGTAATCATATATTTAGTATTATTCAGCTCTGCTACCCTAAAAACACTCTTACATAATATTTAGTGTTATTTTTATTTTATTAAGTTATTCTAAAATTTAGAGTTATTTAATTGTTCTTTAGATTTACTTTTTAAAATAGTTTGTATTTATTTAATTAAAAATCATATTTTGCCCTCAAATAATTATTCAGTAAATTAAAGATAAATTTACATAAGAGTGTTTTAAACTATTGTTTAAAAAATATAGATAAAATGAGCTATTATTTAAACAACAACAATGAAATAGACTATTGTATCAAATCTTAGGGAAGAAAAAAAAAATTTTCCCTTTCTAAAACCTTCAAATTTCTTAAGCCATGCCTCAACCGAGCAACATTATCTACCTTCGGAAACTTTAAATCCTGGGAATACAAACATATCACTCCATGAAATTGAGATCTATTTCATTGAATTGAGATATATACCAAACAACTATAACTAAAGCAAGGGGTCGAGGAAATATTGAAATATAAATACATATATAATACTGAAATAATATAAAATATATAATATTATTAATTTCATTCAGAACGGCCTAACTACATCTAATAATACTAATAATATACAAAATATATAATATTATTACATTGACATGATAAAATTAAAATTAGTTTTATACCTTTTATAAAATTAAGATGATGATAGGCTGAAGTTAAAGAGGGATATCATTTTATTTAGAACGCTTAACAAGCAGAGGAAAAATGTTTTAAAAGAACATGAAAGTTAAAATTAAGTATTGACTACTTGACCTTTTTATAATTAAGAATACTTATAGGTGTGGTAAAATATTCTCACTCCTCATAAATACTTGTAGGTGTGGAAGTTTAGGCATAAATTTATGCTTGGCATATTCCTAAATTATTCTATAATTGTATAAAGGGAAAAGGACAGTTGGATTCCTAAAATTTGGGAAAATAGACATAAAAATCTCTAACGTTTTAAAAAAGACATATAAATTTTCTTTTCGTAAGTAATTTAGTTTATTTTAACGGTAAAAGGGGTAATTTGTATATTTACAATAAAATATATGAAAAATAACTATTAGCCCCCTAATATTTAGAGAAAATAACATAAAACTCTCTAATATATATTTTTTTAAAAAAAAGACATATAATCCCATTTTCGTTAATAAATTTTGCTTATTTTAATTGAGAAAAATGTAATAATAATAATAAATTTTGTTTCTGCTCATTAATGTTTGAGCAAAATGTAATATAAATTTTGACTCCAAATAACACATAGGTAGTAATTTAAGAATAGCTCCCATTATCAATTTGAACTGTAAAATATTATAAACTTTCTATTCTAAAAGAATAAATACAATAAGCTTTAATAAACTAGAAATTGAAAACATACCTTGTGTTTGAGGAAGAAATCAGAGTGACCTCGAGCAGACCAGATAGTTATCTGATGAGCTCAAAAAGAACATCTCAACTAAGTGGTTATCTGATAAGCTCGAGCACATCATCTCGACTAAGAGTTATCTGGTGATCTTGATCAGGTGGTTATCTGCAGCTCGACCAGGTAGTTATCTAGTAATCATGAGCAAATAACCTCGACCAAAAGGTAGATTTGGCTATCTCGAGCATATAATCTCGACTAGAGGGTAATTCTAATTACCTCAACCAGATATGTACAATAAATGATAATTATTAGTCATTATTACTGATCAGTTATGATGATAAATGTTATTTAGTGATTATTATTATGTTTATTATACAGCTCATTAGTACATCAATTATGATCATGGGGGTTATGATAATTATAATTATTTATTTGGATGGATCTTATGATCTCTTCCATGACATAAGATACTTTTCTCCTCTAAGAAAATAAATCATTTTCTTGTTCATTCTACTGAAAAAACCCTCAGTTGGAAGGCAATATGAATTAAGTCACTTGGTGTTTGGTATAAATTTGCCCATAAGAAACCCGATTACTGACTTGAGCGTCGGAGGGTCTACGCCGGAAAAACTTCCGGTGCCTTTGACCGTCTTCTGTTTTCAGAAAGTTGACGATAATCTGCAGCAGTTAAAGGCATTCTAAGAGATTTGCAAGTCATTTCTCCAAAAAACAAATTCAATGATGATGCTGAAATTAGAAGATCTGTTCGAGGTAAAGGCGACCAGATTTTCGGCATCAACGTTTGGGGCCGTCTGTAGGAAAGGTACAAAAAGTCATTTCTCAATTTTTCATCTGGCCAAGGGAAAGGTAAAATATTATCATGCATGAATTTTTGAACTCACTATAATAAAGAAACCAAACAAGAGAATGTTACCCATGAAAGTTCCAATTTATTTATCTTTTTAAGTATATTGTCAATTAAAATTTAAATTGCAATTACCATAATGATTAATTTATTGAAAGGATGATGCTTAGAAATTA
Organism: Murraya koenigii; assembly: GCA_025617385.1. NCBI lineage: Eukaryota > Viridiplantae > Streptophyta > Magnoliopsida > Sapindales > Rutaceae > Murraya > Murraya koenigii. The sequence goes on along the minus strand of CM046815.1, from coordinate 6,465,771 downwards.
TTCAGTAACATGCGTGATATCCTTATTGAAATTGAATTTTAACACCTGGAATTCATTGATAATATTTCCTTATGAAATCAATTTATTGGTACAGATTTTATTTATAATTCATTGAGTAAGATTACATATTATTACATTTACAAATAAATTTATTTTATATATGCCCACAATATGCTTGGCATAATGTCTTAAACAAGTAATAGTTCAGCTTTATTCTAGCTCTTTAGATTTTGTACCATTATTATCTTGCTAGCATATTCTTCTTCCTTAATTGATTATTCTCATTTCATTAGACTATCGAAGTAAAGTCAGCCCAAAGAATAATTGATTTGCTGTATTATTAGTGTTCAAGTTCTTAAATAAAGGTTACTCATAAACTTATTTGTTGATAAACATAAAAGAACCTATGGATAATTGGTTTCTTCAATATATTTTTTTCTGGTTTTATAACCTATTATGCAACAGTAGCTTGTTGTTGTGAGGAATATGCAGGGAAGGCATTCTGAACAATTTTGCTATGAAATTCAGTTCACTACAAATTGATACAAAGTTCTTAAAATTCAGGCCAGGTACACTTGTTCTTTAACTTCAACTTTATATCTACCTTTATATCTATTATTGACTTATTATATCTATTGGGTTGGGTTTTTACTCGTCATCATTAGCCATTCTATGGTATTAAAAGTATATGTTAGAGCACATATAAAGTTCTGCATTATCCTAACACCGTATTCCTTTTGATATAATGGTATCATTTTGTAGTTGATTACGAAGAATGTTCAAAGGCAAGCAAAAGATCTTAAGCCTCAAAGCCTGCTCCAGGCGAGGCAAAGGTCAAAGTTTACCAAATACAGCTCGACTAGATTAGGTTGAGTAAACAAGTTGAAGATGAAAATACTCCAAGATAAATAAAAAAGGCTTAAAGTCTCAAAACCTGAACAAGGAGAGATAAAAGTCAGAAATTTTCCAAAGTTAATTCAAGCAAATTAAGCTCTAAAAACACGATAAGGCCAGAAATTTCAAAGCCTGTTCAAGGCAAGACAAAGAGCCAAATTTAGCAAGAATAAGGCTCGAGCAAATTAAGCTCTAAAAACACAATAAGGCTAGAAGTCTCAAAACCTGCTCGACGCGAAACGAAGAGCCAAATTTAGCCAGAAGAAGGCTTGAGCAAATTAAGCTCTAAAAAAAATGATAAGGCTAGAAGTCTCAAAGCCTGCTCGAGGCGAGACGAATAGCCAAATTTAGCCAGAAGAAGGCTTGAGTAAATTAAGCTCTAAAAACACGATAAGGTCAAAAGTCTCAAAGCCTGATAGAGGCGAGAGGAAGAGCCAAATTCAGCCAGAACAGACTCGAGCAAATTAAAGCTCTTAAAAAAATGATAAGACTAGAAGTCTCAAAGCCTGCTCGAGGTGAGACGAAGAGTCAAATTTAGGGAGAATAAGGCTCGAGCAAATTAAGCTCTGAGAATATGTTAAGGCTAGAAGCCTCAAAGCCTGCTCGAGATAAGACGAGACGAAGAGCCAAGTTTAGCTAGAATGAACTCGAATAAATTAAGCTCTAAAGATGGATGAAGTCCCAAAGTCTAATCAAAGCGAGACAAAAAGTCAAAATTTTGCTAAAGCTTGATTAATCCAAGCAGATTTAAGCTCTTGAAAATACTTTTAAGGCAAATAAAAAGGCTTGAAGTCTCAAAGTTTGCTCAAGGCAGGACAAGAGTCAGAAATTTGCCTAGGTATGCTCGACTAGAAAAAAGATGAGCAAATAATCAGTCTCGAATATATTCTTAAGCAAACAAAAAGACTTGAACTACTTAAAGCCTGCTCGAGGCCAGAAAAAATTTAGAGTTTGCTAATATCGCTCAATCATATTAAATTGAGCAAGCGATCAATTATGAATAAATTCTGAAGTAAATAAAAGACTTTAAGTATCAAAACCTGCTCCATATGACTACGCGAGCATGAAAGTAGTATAAGGCATGTAAAGGTCATGTCTATGATACGTTAATTCAAACAGCCTGAACTAAGTCACCTCGAGGTCACTTTAAACTTTATATAGTTTCTAGTCCTGATTTGTTAAAACTCTCAACACTAGAAACTGGGGGACTTGTGTTTGAGGAAGAAATCAGAGTGACTTCGAGCAGACCAGATAATTATCTGATGAGCTCAAACAGAACACCTCAACTAAGTGGTTATCTGATAAGCTCGAGTACATCATCTCGATTAAGAGTTATCTAGTGATCTTGATCAAGTGATTATCTGCAGCTCGACCAGATAGTTATCTGATAATCATGAGCAAATAACCTCGACCAAAAGGTAGATTTGGTTATCTCAAGCATATAACCTTGACTAGAGGGTAATTCTAATTACCTCGACCATATATGTACAATAATTGATAATTATTAGTCATTATTGCTAATCAGTTATTATGATAAATATTATTTAGTGATCATTATTATGTTTATTATGGAGCTCTGACCGTCTTCTGTGATTTCAGGAAGTTGATGACAATCTGCTAGCAGATAAAGACATTCCAAGAGATTTGCAAGCTGTTTCCCTAAAAAACAAATTCAATGATGATGCTGAAATCAAGAGATCTACTCGAGGTAAAGGCAACCAGATTTTCGACATCAACACCTTACTTGCTCCTTCAAAAAGATTGAAAGACAAAGTATACATGTCGAAACAACTTATGAAGTGTATAAGGGATTGAAGAGTTAATTCTCTGAGCTTAGGAAGCGCAATATCACTTGCATCCCCAACAAGAGTATTATCATCCTCAACTGTTCTTCTGCAACAATATGCTCCAAGCCGCAGGCATGCACTGAGTTTCTCAAGTTGCAACTACTCACAGCAACATCTGTAAGATTGTGGAGGCTTAACTGCTGATTGCACCCCCTCCATATATACCTAAATTCGCTTGAATATCTCAACTTAAGAGTTTGTAAAGTATGAAAGACTTCATTGAATGCAGTCAATGAGATTGATCCAATGTCTCTTATTATTAAGGAACTGAGCGAACCTCTTTCAATAAAATGCTAAGGAAAAGACGAATTAAAAATTTAAAATAATAGGGGCTATAGTTCCAATGCCACACAATGATCTGATACCTTATCAATTTAGGAAAAGTAAAGTCCTTTGGAATGCATTTGTATCTTATGCACAGAACAGCATGGTCAAGCGAGATAATGAATTCTAACTCTTAAGAGGCTGGCATTACTTGTCTGTATCTGCCTCTTCAACATCCCAATTACTGAAGCTATCCGCACCAATGTACAATTCTTCTAATTGAGATAACCTCCGTATCACATTGGCAGGAATTCTCTCCAACGATTTACAACCACGTAAATCCAGCTGTCTCAATTTAGCAAGCTCCCCCAATTCTTTAGCCAATTCCACAAACCGAGACTTTCTAAAACGAAGAACCTCAGGCCTGCTCGGTGTCCCAATGGAAGATATGTCTTTCAATTTGCAATCATATAAGTACATAGATCGAAGATTTGTCAAGAATTGAAGTGATTTTATTGACATGCATCCAAAACTTAAATAAACAAATTTTAAGGCTTCTATCTCCATAAAAAAAAATTGATCTGAAACCTACACCTTAGCCCTGTATTTACAATCCACTAGCAAAATTTTAACCATTGGTCATGCCAAACAGACAGGAAGAACTTCTATTGCAATAGCCATCAAGGAGATTGCTGCGGTTTGCTCAAGTCCTTCACCTTCTGACCAATCCTAAGCCACCCTTACTAAAGAACTTCTTCTCTTTATATGTTATCCATGAGGCCAAATCACGAACCATGTCATGCACTTGCACAAAATCTTCCGTCTTGTAATAAACAAGAAGCTTTGGGGCTATTAGTCATTGCACGCAATTGGCCCCTTGCTTCTTCAACTGTGTTAGCATCTCTAAACCAACCTAGCCCTATTCTCATTTGACCAATTCCTCCAAAGGAATTTCATAATCTTCGGGGAATAGTGAACACAACAAGAAACATAACTTCGTTTCCTCATCCCCCGAATAATCATAGCTCAATTTAAGACAAGCATAGATGTCTGCATCCACAAATTTTGACTTTTTCAGCTTTTGTATTACTACTTTCCATTCATCAATAGCCTTTCGTTTTAGCGCACTTCCAATAGTCATTGCTAAAGGCAAACTCTTGCATTCTCTAGCAACATCTTTTGCCAAATCATTTAAGGTGGGCAACTTATCACCCATATCTGCAATTCTTTTCAACAGAGCCAAACCACCTTTTTCCTGAAGAGCGTTCAATAGAATTTGTGCTCACACCTCATAGAACTACATACTTGTTTCCTGCAGATGGTTAGAAGAATTTTACAACCCTGTTGATCACCTCCGAAGTCAACTCCAATAATTGTTAGGTCAAATTTTGCTCAACATCATCCAATATATGAGGATATTCTCACCATTTATTCTCAACAATAATCATCCTGCTATTCCAGCTTCACTTTCCTCGGCAAATTTCAAGCTTAACAAGTCAGCCATGTGTTTTATCTTTTAGTGATCTATATTACAAGTAGTGGTCAATGCCTAACCCTCATCTCATTGGTGGTTTATAATTAAAAAAAAAAAAAGGTCAGCCATCTGACCTTGAATATTTCTGATTTTTGGAGTTTGAGATACAATGACAAACACGACCTCTTTGAAAATACTCAATTCCTTCACTTTCTTAAGGACTTCTTTTGCCATGGTTGTCTTACCGACACCTTTCATACCATAAATTCCAACCATGTTGATCTTATCATCTTTCATTGCTTCAATAACCTGATCAAAAGTAGATTTTGTGTACTGGAAAGGCACCAAATCCTGAGATGAAGGGAACTCATGAATGCTAGTAGAAGGGCACGGTGGGACACTATCAAATTTGCCACTGTTTAATAGCTTCAACATGTCGCTCGTCATATTTTCTGCTTTTCTGCTCAACCGATATAGCCAAGCCAAATTAGAACACAACTCATTGATGTAAGGAGATTTATGGGTGAAACAGAAACACAGCTAAATGAGATTGGAAGAAAAATAAAGAGAAAGCACAAATCTGAACACCAGAAATTACGTGGTTCGGCTTATAGCCTACATCCACGGGCAAAGACAGAAGGAAATAATTTTATTATACTGGAAAAATAATAACTTCTCTCTAATAATATAGGAGAATAATTATAATCTCTCTATAACTAGGAGAAAACTATTCTCACTTCCCAATACCCCAATTACACCTAATAACTCTCAAAATTCTCTCTAATACAAGAAGAAATGAATTTTCTGGGATGGGCGGTGCCCACCTCCTTCGCATTCTCCCACTTGGAGATTTGATTGAGAACCAATCAATCTCCACACTATCCTTTCTGCTTTACCATTGACATGTTGCTTACGTTTCTGCTAAGCCACACGAGGATCTACTCCATATAAACTTGTCAGTAATGATTGGCTTAGTCATAACATCTGCTAGGTTCTCCTTGGTATGGATTTTCTGTAAATCTACACTTCCATCTTCCACTACTTCTCGAACGAAGTGATACTGTACCCCTATATGTTTTGTCCTGGAATGAAAGGCTGGATTCTTTGCAATATGCAAAGCACTCGATCGTCACAAAATACTGTGAATTTTCTCTTGTTTGTGCTCGAGCTCCTTAAGTAACCTTTGTATCCAAATAGCTTCCTTGCATGCTTGTGTAGCTGCCATGTATTCTGCCTCCGTCGTAGATAAAGCCACAACGATCTGCAGCTTTGAAACCCGACTTACGACTCCTCCGCAAGTGTAAACACATAGCCGATGAGTGGATTTTCTTTTATCAAGGTCACTGCGAAATCGAATCCACGTAGCCTCTAACGATGAAATTCGATCCTCCATAACATAATGCAACATTTGAGGTTCCTCCGATGTATCTTAGAATCCTCTTCACTCGTTTGCCAACGTTCTCCACTGTGATTCGCCATGTATCGACTAATGCTCCCACTGCTTGTGCAATGTCTGGTCTTGTACAGATCATAGCGAACATCAAACTTCCCACTGCTGATGCATATGGTACTCGAGACATCTCCTTCCTCTCTGCTTCATTGCTAGGACACATACTTGAGGATAACTTGAAATTAACAAGAAGTGGGGTAGAAATTGGCTTACAATCTTGCATGTTGAAGCGTCGCAAGATTTTCTTCAAGTAATTCTTCTGTGAAAGCCAAATCTTCCTGTTATTTCTGTCTCGGTGAATTTGCATCCCTAGAATCTTGTTTGCTGGTCCCAAGTCCTTCATTTCAAACTCCCTAGCCAACTGTGCCTTTAATTCTTGGACTTGATCTTTGTTGGGGCCTGCGACCAACATGTCGTCCACATACAACAGCAAAATGATAAAATCATTATCCTCAAATCTCTTGTAATAAGCACAATGGTCTGAACTGAGTCTGTTGTATCCAAGGCTCATGATGAAGGAATCAAATCTCTTATACCAACACCTCGGCACTGCTTGAGACCAGTATAGAGATTTGTTTAATCTGCAAACCAAGTTCTCCTTGCTCGTTTCAAAGAAACCTTCCGGTTGGAGCATATAAATTTCTTCTTCAAGTTCTCCATGAAGAAATGCGGTTTCACATCTAATTGTTCTAGATGTAGGTCGAATGTAGCACATATTGCCAAGACTACTCTGACTGTCGTGAGTCTGACTACTGGAGAAAAGATCTCATTGAAGTCAATACCTTCTTTCTGAGCATATCCCTTTACCACCAATCTTGCACGATACCGCTCCACTTGATTATTGCCATCACGTTTGATCTTGTAGACCCATTTGTTTCCAATGGCTTTTCTTCCATGTGGCAGTGGTACAAGTTCCCATGTCTTGTTTTTGTGTAGAGCTTCAATTTCTTCCCGCATTACGTCAGTCCACAAAGTAACATCCGAACTGCTTAAAGCTTCATGGAAAGTTGATGGCTCTCCATCCTCTGTTAAAAGACAATATGCAACATTGATCTCTGTAATATACTCTGAGTGCCAAGTTGGTGGTCGTCTCTCTCGAGTTGATCGACGAACTTCTAGAGCCTCAGACTCGACTGGTTCTTGTTCCTCGTGCTCTGGTGCTGCTTCAAAAGACTCTGAATCTTCCTGACTATTTTCTACATATACCGATGTAGTCTCCGACTTTTCTTTCACAAGATCTATCATCCCCATCTTTCTTTTGCAGTTGATCTTCTACAAAGATAACATCTCTGCTGATGACAATCTTGTGGGCAGTGGGATCCCACAGACGATACCCCTTGACACCATCAGCATACCCCAAAAAGATACACCTCCTAGATTTTGGATCTAGCTTTGTTCTTTCTTGGGCATTATACATTACATATACAGGACTTCCAAATGCATGTAAATGAGAGTAATCAGCTGGCTTACCTGTCCACATCTCCATCGGCGTCTTCAACTCAATGGTTGTTGATGGAGACCGATTTATCACATAACAGGCAGTTTTGGCTGCTTCAGCCCAAAAAGAGTTAGGTAGACTAGCAGTCTTCAACATAGCTTTTATCTTCTCTGTAAGAGTTCTGTTCATCCGCTCCGCTACTCCATTTTGTTGAGGAGTGTATGCCATCAGAATCGCCTCTAAATACCTTCTTGCTTACAGTATGCAAGAAATGCACCATCTGTATACTCTCCGCCATTATCTGTTCTTAAGCACTTGATCTTTTTCCCAGATTCAAGTTCAACCCGCACTTTGAATTCCTTAAATACTGGAAACACATCTGACTTTTTCTTGATTGGATACACCCAACATCTCCTGGAGTAATCATCAATAAAAGTAACGAAGTACTTTGCACCTCCTTGGGATAAATCCGGTGATTCCCAAACATCAGAATGAACTAAGTCGAGAATGCATTTACTTTTAGCATGAGATCTGCTAAATTTTAATCTATGCTCGCTACTTATAACACAATGCTCGCAAAAGGTAGACTTACCGATTTGAGTCCTGGAAGCAGCTGTCGCTGAGAGAGAATCTTCAAACCTTGTTCTGACATGTGGCCAAGTCTGAGATGCCACATCATCGTTGACTCTTCTCCATTTGACGCGACACACGCATCAGCTTCCTGTAGTGTTTCTCCTTGAAGCATGAATAGATTCGCACTGATCTTTTCTGCCTTCATTAACACAAGCGCTCCTCTGACAATTTTTATCATCCCATTTTCAATATGGACTTTGCACCCAAGACTATCTATTTGTCCTAAAGACAATAGATTTTTCTTCAGGCCTTTGACATATCGTACCTCCTGAATTGTGCGAACTGTACCATCATACATTTTTATTTTGACAGTACTAATACCAGCAATCTCCAAGGCATGGTCATCGCCCATGTACACAGATCCTCCTGAGATTGGTTTATATGTGTGGAACCATTCTCTCCGAGAGGTCATATGTCATGTTGCTCCTGAGTCTATAAGCCAGACGTCAGCTAACCGCTTTCTGCCTTCTGTAACAGCTGCTGCCTCACTATAGAGAATTTCGCCATCATCCGAAGTACTAGCCACACAACCCTGAGCATTTGATGACTCAGGTGCTTTAATCTCTCTACTTTTCTGATTGCTCCAACACTCTTTCTTCACATGCCCTTTCTTGCCACAATTGTAGCATTTCACATTCTTCTTACTCGGATTTTGATCTACCATGATTGTAACTCCCACCGGGGCCACGCTCGCTGATCTCCCTCTCGTCACCAATAGCACTTCGCTGTCGCGAACTTGCATGTCTATCTTCCTTGGTCTTGCGCCTGCTTTCCTCGTTTAAGATGGAGGCTGCAACATCATCGAAAACTAGACTGTCCGTCGGGTTGTTGTTCGTCAGATTGATGATGAGTTGATCATACAAATCTGGTAGACTTTGAAGTAGAAGCTCCGCACGTTCATTTTCCTCTATTTTGTGACCCAACATTGTGAGTTGTGAAAATAGAGTCTTCAAGGTGTTGATATGGTCAGTCACTGATGTAGATTCCGCCATGCGAAGAGTATAGAGTCTCCTCTTTAAAAGATCTTGTTGTGCAGATGACTTAGCCTCGTCATAACTTTGTGAGAGTATCCCATATTTCCTTCATCTGTCTTTTCTCTCGCCACATCGGATAACACCTCATCTGCAAGTGCTAAGTGTAGATCGACAATTGCATTACCGCTCATTTCGTTCCACTTAGCATCATCGGTTACCTCTATGGGTCTTTCTCCAATTCTTCGCCAAGCAATTATTTTTCCTCGAGATAGCTTTCATCTTCATTTTCCACAATGAGAAATTGTTCCCATTGAACTTCTCAATTACGTATTTTGCCGCCATTGCTTTCACCACGTAACTAACTTAGTTAGGATCGGCTCTCACTTGATTCACGTAAATAGTGACCGTAGTATACGTGAGACAGTAGTGAACTCCGATTCCAAAAAATGCAACCTCGCTCTGATACCACTGTAAGGAGATTTATGGGTGAAACAGAAACACAGCTAAATGAGATTGGAAGAAAAATAAAGAGAAAGCACAAATCTGAACACCAGAAATTACGTGGTTCGGCTTATAGCCTACATCCACGGGCAAAGACAGAAGGAAATAATTTTATTATACTGGAAAAATAATAACTTCTCTCTAATAATATAGGAGAATAATTATACTCTCTCTATAACTAGGAGAAAACTATTCTCACTTCCCAATACCCCAATTACACCTAATAACTCTCAAAATTCTCTCTAATACAAGAAGAAATGAATTTTCTGGGATGATGGAAATGAGGGAATGGGCGCTCAATTTATAGCTGCATTTTGGTTACTATGCATTATTATTTTATTATTATTTTTATTATTTTATTATATTTTTTTTTCTTTTTTTTTCATTCAACACGGCACTGTTTGCCGTGTTGAATGGGGCACCGCCCTTCTGGATGGGCGGTGCCCACCTCCTTCACAATTGAGACACATCTTATTTGCTTGTACATCTTCTTCCAACTTTTGAACGGCCACTATGACGTTGCTTGCATTGTCTAGCCACTTTTGCACATCTTTCTCGATGTCTTCAGAATTTCTTTTAGCTCTATACACTTCCAGCTGCACACGATCTAGTGCCAATCTCAAATTTTCATCTTCGTTCATCAGACCTTCAACATTGCTTTTGAAACGAAATAAGTAACCAACTTGGTGTATGGTTGCTTCCAACAAGTATTCTCCAATTTTGGATAAAGCACCATTCAAAATTTCTGTTGCCATTTCAACCTTAGTTGATATTAAAAGTTCATTAGGATATAACCTAGGCGAGCAAATTATAAACAATATATGATTTGAAAATATTGGAAAATTTGAATTATACCTTGTTTCAGTATATGCACAACTGTAAAATCACAACCTCTGGTGCGGAAAACAATTAAAGAAAATGGCACACAAATAGTCCATCTGATATTAAGCACAAAGACTGCCCGTCTGAAATTAAAAATTGAATAGAATGTAAATGAAGCAAGAAAAGAAGAGAAAAAGATAAATTATACCTTGTTTTGTTGTAACTGTTGATGTACAATTCTGAATTGTCAGACTTCATACAACAATAACAAAACAAATGCACAACAACGGCCTATCTACATTAAACGTTCATCAGAATTTATGTGAAAGCAAAGCAAGGCAACAGGGATAGAGAAACAGAGAAAATTTGAAGTATACCTTATTTGTCTAGATGCTTAATTGTGAGTTGAAAGTCTTCCAGCAACAATTAATTAGCAAAGCAAAGCTCCTAGTTTTTACCTATTAAGGTAAGAATTAACTTATTGGTAAACTAGTGTTTGCCATGCTAGTGAGAAAAAAAAAACATATCTTTATTGACCATTATTCTATATCTATTGCAGTAATTGCAAGCTTTTTAAAACACTTGATGGTCTTGTGTTGCCCTTTCAAATTGCAGTTGCAGTGTTAACAGTATTTGGCCAAGTAAAATCATTGCCAAGACCAAACCCATTCTGCATGGATGCTCAACTTGTAAAAACAATTATACAATTAAAGAGATGAAACTTGATAAATCCCTTTGTCAACTCAAGTGTATGAGCAATACTCTTAAGACTTTTCCAGAAAACACAGATCAAAGGTTTATTTGTCAACAGAACACATATCAATGGTTTTCATAGTAATCTTTTCAAAAGCTTTTACCAATCTCAAAAGTGTTTCACTTTATCAGCAAAAAAATATAAAATAGATATAAAAGCAGTTTTTATGTATCAAAAGTTCTCCTTATAGATAAAACCTTTTACTTTGTAGTATAAATAAGAATAAATCAGCACTCTCTTCTAATAACAAACGAGAATAAATAAATCATTGCTCGTTACACTTTCATATAGAAATGCAACTGCAAAGAACCATTGAGCGATCAAGAATATAAAAGACAGCTAATTATACATTGAGCTATAAGAATTACAATAAGAATTAAGATAATTAATAATCGTAAAAACAGTTTCCCATACCTTCTGTAAGGAGATATCATCAATCACTGCTGAGAACTTCACTTGGCTATCAATTAGAGATATCTAAAGCCAACTGACACAGAAATATCCTGCAAATCAAAGAGGACACAAGAAAGCAGAAAAAGGTAAGAAGAAATGAAATGAACATAATGCTTACATGACATGAAATGAGAAAAATTATCTGCCTATAAATAATTAGATGATAGAAAATTGAGATTAAGCAAAAATGGACGGTGTATAGCACAGCAGCTTTATTTGTATAATCAAGCCAAGCATTTTTGTTAGAGCTATCAATACAAGTGGCAGCTCATGAGCTGGCAAGTGACAAACAACATGTTAGAGGTGCACTGAGCAGAGCTGCAAGTAACAGGGGAATGTAGGGACAAATGTGCAGTTGTATCAGGATGGTACAACAATAGCAACCATTAGATGAAATCATTCTTGACCATCGGATTTAGGGCTAAATGTTGTAATACTCTTGAAGAGCAAGAAACTGATTGTATATATATGTCTTGAAATCAATGAAATAATCAAGTAGTACAGAGCATCTTATATTTTTTTGGTTATTTGTCAGTTTCTTAGATTTTTCAACTTGGTATTAGAGCAAACCTTAAGCTTTATCCAATAAATGGATCCAGCAGTGGTAATGCCTGGGAATCAAACTATAAATACTTCAACAGACAACACTTCATCTCCCACAAGTGATGTCCAAACTCACTCAACAAACACCCATGTACAAGCACAAAATCCACAGCCAACAAATATCACTCCACCTAACCATAATACACAAACAACCAACTACGTGCAGTCATCTGTGCAAAACTTAAGTTCCTTCACCTTCTCAGTTCCTACCAAGCTTGACAGGACCAACTTCCTTATATGGAAGGCTCAAGTCCTGCCTGCTATTCATGGTAATGGACTGGAAGGATTTATAAATGGAACAAAGAAACAACCTCAGAAACTTCTTGTGTCAGTTGATGAACATCAAAGTGCCATCAATAATGACAATCCAGACTACGTACGTTGGTTAAGGCAAGATCAACTCCTCTTGAGTTGGCTACTTACTACAATCTCTGAGAACATTATCACAGTGGTGACACACTGCATGAGTTCCTTGGAACTATGGTCAGTTTTGGAGAATATTTTCACCTCTCAGTCCACTGCAAGAGTCACAGTCACTCTTCTAAAGATGCAGTTGCAATCTTGTAGAAGAGGAAGATGCAGTTGCAATCTTGTAGAAAAGGATCTCTGTCAGTGACAGAATATTTTACAAAGATGAGAACTTTAAGCTTTGAGCTTGCATCTGCTGGAAAACCTGTCAATGAAAATGACTTGGTGACTTGTGTGCTGACAGGCCTTTGTAGTGATTATGAAAATCTAGTTGTGAGTCTGTTAGCCAGGCTAGTACAACCAACTTTTTATTATTTCTTTATAAAAATATATTTTTGTTCTAGATCATAAAAGTCTATAAATTATAATTCTTCATAATTTTCTTGTCCAATATTTATTAAAGTTCTTTTTTCTTGTTCCAAACTTGTTATCTCTTGATTTAAATATTCTATATAAAGATTAACTTTATTTTCTCAACTAAAAATCATCCTTTTTATAGTATGACACATTAATCTAATTCTATTCCAGGCTTCAAATTCTAGGTCATTATTATTCATAATGTTTCTGTTTTATACCAATATATCAAAAATTTAATTAATTCATCTATAAATTTCATTCATTTATTTAATATTTTCTCATCATCTTTAGTATTTATATTAAATCTTTCTCTTTGTTCTTGCATTAATTCTAATTCAATATTTCTTTTATTATTCTTACTTTCTTTTATTTCTTTAACCAATTTTTTTATTTCATCTTTATCTTCTATTTTTAAAGTATACATCGCATCTACTATATTAGTTATTGGCTCCATTAAACTTAATTTCTCAAATTCTTATTCTTCTTATTTTTATTACCAATTTTTTTATTAATACTATTGGCTCTGATACTATTTTGCTTGGGGGGTCCGAAGACTAATCTAGTTAATCAAAAAATCTAGTCAATAAAATTAATCTAAATAAGATTTATCTGTCTGTAAATAATGAAAGAATTTAGTTGAAATTGAAGATAAATTATTATTATTCAAAAACTGAGTACATAATTTGTACAAGAGATTATTCATAGGTATTTACAAAGAAAAGAAATACAAAGAGACTTTTTATACATAATACAAGAGGAATTTATATATAAAGGATTTCAACAAATCTTTATTGGTGGTAAAAGCTGTTTATATTTATATATCTTAGTAATAAAAATCGTTTATTCCCCATTGTCCTTCTTGTTCGATATTGGCTTCTAATATGGAGATTTCTTGATTTATCTTAAACATATATATTTTTTCTTGTAAATTATCTATTTCAACTTGATTTATTATTTTTCTTTCCAATTCATTAGGTAGTCCTATATATTTTACTGCTAATAAAGTTTCTTTTGATACTAATTCTTTTTTAGAAAATATTTATGCTTCATAATCCCATGATCCACAATTAAATCATATTACTAAGGTCTTATGATTATATGAAAGTTTTGTTCTATTATTTATCCAGATTATTTTAGTTATTCCCATATCTTTAAATAGGGTTTCATGAAATTTTTCCATATTATTGCAAAATATCCAAGATCTCCTTCTCTTCCCATTAAACATTAACATCTTTATAAACATTTACCACTAAAAGATAAGAATTTGAAATTATTACCTCTATCCTTTATTATATAAAAGGATTTTCCTATACACCGGCAGAGTAACCTTCTGCCTGAATGACCTCGTCCTTAACTCCCTCAACACGCCTTCACCTTCGGCTAACAGGAGAAAACTGGACAGTCTCACAGCTTCACTGTATCCTATGGTGTCTTGGAATTTCCTTATATCCAATAACAGATATAGGTTTCCTTCTTCTTTCTTATGGGGTTATCTGGTTTATTAGAATGATATGTTTATCTAGGTTGAGATTGGAGAAAAGATTTATTTTTCCATTGAGATTGCTCTGCAAGAAAGATCGTGTGAAGAATGCTCTGATCGGTTATCAGCTCTGTTGGGCTATGCCCTCCGATTTGATTTATTTCTCTTTATATAGAGGATACATTATTGATTGTTATATTTTCCTCTTTACAGATGTATGGATGAGGGAAAAGATAATGACTCTTTATCTTTCTTCTTTACAGGTGTATGGTATGAGAAAGGATAAACACAATTAATGCTCGACATATACACATGGGCTGAATTGATGGCCGACAACTTTATGTGGTGGCCTTACAAAATCAAAAAGTTTTTTGTTACGTTATTACAAATGACAAAATATATAAAGTAAAGATTACATTATTTATTTCTACCGACACAAGCGACAAGACTTCTTTTTCTTACTTTATCTCCATCAGCCTGCATGCTTACTGTAACGTAGCTGTGCTTGATGGAAATCTCATTGTTGTTATCTCGTGTATGAAGTCTAGCAGTATCTTTGAGGGTGACTCTCCACCTTCTGCTGTTAATAGTATGTAATTATTTAATTTTATTATTGTCCTGTATTACAGGCCCTTGGCTATGCTCCAGATGGCTTTTATTCCTCGAGCTCTTCTCGTTCTTATCCATGCTTTATTGAATTGTGGGGCTGTTGTATATTCTGTTCCCACTTCAAGCTGGAAATTTCTGGTTACATGGCCTACTGTAATCATGTAGAAGACCTGGTATTCTATGTTATTGGTATATTCAGGACTTATGGTGTAAAATTTAAGATATTTTTGTCTCTTTTTGGCAAAGTTAGAGACTTCTTTTACAAGGAGTTCATCAAAACTGGCTAACTCCTTCAAGTTTATGACAGGGTATATCATGTCAAGGAATCCATACCTTGCTATTTTTCCAACAATGATTGATCTGATCTTTTATTGATATCATTCTGGGATAGACATTTTCCCCTGGTGATTTATGGATGGTATTTTTATAGGAAAAAATATAGTATATCCAAGTGGTTACCTGTTTATAATCTTCTTCTTTTAGATTTAAAGGGAGGTTATCATCCTCTGAAGTAAATGGATTTATGTTGACAGTCCTTTTATTTTCTTCATTTGTTGCACTGATTGGATCGTTAATTGGATCCTATTTTATTGGCCCTCTAATAGAATTGTTGTATATTTCTTAGAATTGTATTATCTGGATTTCTTAGATTTAAAGATATTCTTGAAATTTCTTTTAATTTTTTCTGATGTACAATTAGTTGATATCCATCTCTATTTTCTTGTTGTTCTATTTCTTTATCTATTTCTATGTCTTCTATATTTTCTATTTCAGAATTCTGATTTTGATTCATCTGAGTCTAAGCTTTCTAAAGAACTTGTACTTATAAATTTTGTATCATTATAACTTTCATATATTTTAATATTGAAACAATTTATGTTTTCATTATCAGATAATGGTTCTAAATCTGGTTTTATTTCTTGATATTCTATTTCAGCTATCCTAACCTTTTTCTGCTTACATTCAGGGCTTATATGTCCTTTTTGTCCACAATTCCAACATCTACATTCTTTATGGTTTTTTTTTAATTTCTTTATTATGTTTTCTTTTATAGTATCTCCTATAAGGTTTTCTTTTAAATGCTTTATTTTTTCAATATTTTTTGTAGTATTTTTTATATCTTCTTTTGTTTTTATATTTACTTTTATATCCATGTTTTCGTCTCCTATGTTTTTTATAATATGGTTTACATCCCCATTAATTTGGTGCATCTACTTGGTCACAACAGATTACCATTGCATTTTTTGCCTTTTTATATAATTGTCTTTCAATACATAAATTTTTTAATCTTCCTATAACAAATTCTATTCTAGATCCTAAAGTATTTGGTATTATTTTTCCTGATTCTTTTAATCTATATGAATTTCATTCTTTCATAAAGTAAGTATTCCATGGTGATGGTAATTTATTTATATACATATCATAATAAATTGTTTGATCATCATTACTGTAAAATTGTTTATAATAATATTTCTGAAATTCACATGTATAATTTTTTATGTTACATAAATTACATATTTGAAGGTTCATTAAATGTTGTCTTGCTAAAAGTTTTTCTTTTTGTATTTCTTGTTGCTTGAGATTTTTCCAATTTTCTCCTAAAAATTCATCTCTTATATAATTTGTAAATTTATCTAATCCTTCACTTATTCATGTTCTAAATTCTTGTCTAGTTGCCAATCTAATTAAGGTTTTTATTTCTTCTGTTATTCATTCCCACCAATTTTGTACATTACCAGTGAAGCTTATTATTAATATATCAATCCATATATCAAATTTTTCTTCTGGATTATGTGTATTCCAATCATCATTTGATTTATTAAACATAAATAATATTTTCATATCATTTAACCAGCTTGTTAGTATTTTACTACGGTCTTTTCTACAGTCTATATCTAATTTACTTCCCATGGGTTTTATAGGTTCATTTTCAGTTTTATATTCTGGCATGTATTCTGTTGGATACGTCTTATAATAAGGTTTTTTGGTTGCTAATATTTGGTGTTGTGATCTTAACCTTCTATTAGTTTACGTAAGTTCAGGGTCTTTAGTTTTTATATTTGGTTCAGTAGGTGGTGTTCCAACATTCATATAAACATCAAATCCTAGTGTTTCTAGGTCTAAGTCTTCTAATGATAATTTATCAAATTTTTCTTCTAAATTATCTATTATTCACTACCACTTGAACTTGATTCTTTAGATTCATCAATTTTTATTCCTTTTTGTTTTATATCAGTTTTTGATTTTTTTTTTTTTTTTGTATCTTTTCTTTTGATCTTTTTAGTATTTGTTCTAAATATTTTTGATATTCTTCCTCTTTTCTTAATATTTCTGGTATTACAGTTGTTCTTATTCTTTCATCAAATGATCTTTTAATTCTCTTTGTGCTTCTAAAATTGTTGATTTCTTTTCTAATTTGGTTTTTATTTCAAAAACTTCGATTTTAAGAAGCTTAATTTCTTCTATTATAGTTTTAATATGTACTATCATTTAATTCGTTAATTTCTGTAATATTTTTATCCATATTGTATTTTTCTAATTTTCCTGGACTTTATTGATATATTCATAAGAATCGTGGTTTAGTTATTTTAGTATGTTTTGGTTAGTTTTGAAAGAAATAAATTTGAAAGATTATTTTTGAAAATTATAAATTTTTTGTGGTTATTATTGTAGATTTCCCTAGTTGTGTAGAATTTAAACTGGAATAATCAATTAAATAACATGATTGACAAATTACTTGGTTAAATTTTTAGGAAATGTAGGTTCTTTTTGTATAAAAAATTTCTTGTGACTTTTAACTAAATATGGTGGTACTTGCCCTTCCCAATAATTCTGAAAAAAATGATAAAAATTATGACAAAAATATTTTTTTCTGAATTTTTAAAATTAATATTTCTCAACTCTCAAGATGGTCCAATGTTTTGATGTGTTCTGTGGAAAATTAAGTAAAGTAATTTGGAGAAAGGAACGCGGACTAAAAAGTAAAGAAAGGAAAAGAAAAAAAAAAAAAAAACTGCTAGATTAACGTGATTGTTAATCTTGAATGTATTTCGTTGATAGTAGCTTTTATAACTTTCGTGAGAGTGAATTTTATATAATTAAATCCTTTTCTTTGAAATTAAAAAAAAAATTGTAAAGTGAAATTAATTGGTGGTCCTTTGGGCTTGACTGGTGACATACTGTATACACCAATTAATTAAGCCTCACGTGTGAATTCCCAGTCACACGTCTTCCTTTTTCGCTGTCTAAACGTAAAAAACCTGGCCGTGCGCTTCAAATCATTGGGAATTGGCGACAGACGAGTTCACATGTTTAAACTTTAAACGCGTCGGTCTACATTATCCCTTTGACGTTATATCATTTAAAAATTTTTCCATACATTTTCCAAATTTTTAAAACAATCAATTTTTTAAACACAACTAAAATGACAGCTAGTTAGAATTATTAATTCTCATAAATATAAAGGAAAATGATACTTAAATTCCCCATAATTTGTTTCAATAAAGTTGTAAGACATACATATGGATATTGCCGCATCGGACACTACTTGGGAGTTTAAGTATCATTAATTTAGTGTGAAATGGACAACAAAATTAGTTAAATATATAATATACACGAAAATGCAATCATAAGGTTATATTGCATGTTAAGGTTCATGCATGTCATTTTCGCAAACCTTGGAGTATACGTGCACTTTTCTCCTAATATTATAAGACACATCATTTCAGATATAGATATCATACACCATATGGAACTTTATCTATTTAGAATACATCATTAATGTAGTATTTAATACACACAATAATTATGTATTGCTTGAAAGGTAATTTTTTAATGATTGTTATTTTTTTAATCAAACACCTAGGAACTAGTCCTTATATTTAATTATTTATTTTATCATTAGAATAATTTTTAACATATTTTTATTTCTCATATGTTGTTCAACAGTTGATGATGCAAATATAGCTTCGGATGATGATAAAGACACAAGTATTGATGAACTACTATCTCATGTTGGTAATTTATATTATTTTTTTTTCTGTGTGAATGAAAAAACTGTTTACTTTAATTTTAGCATTGTGTATGACTTGGGTCTGAAAATATTGCTCAGTGTTAAAAAAAAAAAAAAACCATTAGTATTACCAATAGACAATTACTATAAATTATAGAATGAGAGATTGTCAATTTCTCCCCATACTCTATTCAATATGTACAATTTAGCATCTTGTTATATTTTTAATAGCTAATAACTCCCCTAACAACATAAGTTTACAATATTACCCTTATTTTTATACAATGTTACCTTTATTTTCAAATACACTTTTATTTATATTTATTATAAATTACATAAATCACATGAATAGAAATTAAAATAAAAAATTAAGTATTAAAAATAAGAAATATATGTTTTGATGTGAAAAAAATAATAATAAAATATTTTTCTTGTACTTTTTTTATTTATAAGATAATTATCATAAAACGATAAAAATATAAAAAAATTATTATAAGAAACATGGATGATAAATACAAATTATTATAAAATAAATAATAAAAAATTTTCTTGTACTTTTTACATTTAATTTTAAAATATTTATTATAAGAAAATATTTATAAAATAAAAAAGTATATTTCTTTTTTTAATACTTAATTTTTTATTTTAATTTCTATTTATGTGAATTATGTAATTTATAATAAATAATTGTATTGGAAAATAAAGATGATATTATAAACTTATTATGTTAGAGGATTATTGGCTATTAAAAAAAAGCGTAAGATAAATGGTACATATTAAATATAATAAGTGAAAACTGACAATCTCTTAATTATAAAATATATTGTACTGAAAAATGAAAAATTTTCCCTTTGAGTTTTGGCCAAATATGGTAGTCGGTCTAATTCTTCATCAATTAAGAATAAATTTAATATTTCTCAAGATTATCCAATATTTTAATGAAGAAAGAAAGCGGGCACAAAAAAAAAAAAACACCAATGCCATACGCCCCGAACATAAATCCCAACTGAACCCATAAAGGGCAAAGGCAAAATAATAATAATAATAATAGTCAAAGAAAGAAAAAAAAAAAACACTTTGTGGAGTTCGGTCGGGGTTAAATTCGGACATAAAATATTTTCCAAAAAGAAAAGCCACTAGAATATATATAATCCTCCCATTCTGGAAAAGTAATTGGGAGAAGGGAAAGTGGACAAAAAGTAAAGAAAGAAACAGACAAAAGTTGCTAGAGTACGAAGCACAAGTGGCCTTTAATTTGCGAAATAAATTAAAAATAGCAAATAGTAGACTAAAAAGACATTAACTCAACTCACTATTGGGTTTGAGAACGCGTTTGCCCATTTTCAAGATGAAGGTTCCAGTTCAATGCAGGCTAAAGACGATTGTGAGTGTTGCCATCAAAACTAAATGTTTAGTTATAAAAGCATGCATGCACTTGCTGAATCTAATAACTCAATCAACCCAAAAAATAATCATAAAAAATGGTACCGGCATCCTCCATTTCCAAATTGGTGGTCATTGTAATTTTTATAAGCAGTATTAACGTTGCTGTTATAACTGATAGCACATTTGTAACAGCATCTGCTGCATTGTCACCCATACAGCTAGAAAGGGGAGCTTTACTTAATTCAGGCTGGTGGAATAGCAGTCGGGCGACTGCCAACTATACTTCAGATCATTGCAAGTGGATGGGAATCACTTGCAATTCAGCAGGAAGCACAGTCCGGATAAGCTCTACGCAGATGGATAATAATGGCATCGCAGCAGAGCTTAGCCAATTCAGCTTCACTTGCTTTCCCAACCTCAGAACTTTCACAATTTCGAAAACTCGTTTTCTTTCAGGGAGGATACCATCAGAAATTGGTGCTCTTTCAAAACTCCAAGTGCTTGACCTGTCCTATAACTATCTTACAGGTAACTATTATATATAATTTCACTGCACATACAATATTTTCCTATGGGTACTGGATAATATTACTAATTTATCATTAATTAATCGTATGCGTATGTATATACATGATAGGTGCTATCCCTTCAGAGATAGGGAGTTTGAGGAATCTCGTCAAACTAGATCTATCTTTTAATAATCTCAATGGTTAATCAATTATAGATCTATCTTTTAACAATCTGAATGGTTAATTTATCATTAACTAATCACATGCATATGTATACATATGATAGGTACTATTCCTTCAGAGATTGGGAGTTTAACGAATCTCACCGGGCTAGATCTGTCTTTTAACAATCTCAATGGTTCTATCCCATTGGAAATTGGAAATTTGAAGGATCTTGATTATCTGATTCTGCAAGGTAACAAACTAGATGGTATACTTCCAGTGAGCATAGGTAATTTAACCAAGTTGATAATATTGAACCTTTCTGTAAACAAATTTAGTGGTCGGCTGCCTCGAGAAGTTGGAAATATGAAGAATCTTTATTCTCTGTATCTGGATAATAACAATCTAACTGGACACATTCCTTCAACTCTTTATCAATTAAATCAGTTAAAAAATTTGTACCTGGCTTATAACAATCTTGTTGGTCAACTGCCTAAAGAAGTTGGAAATCTGAAGAATCTTCAGTATTTACTTCTAAATAGGAACAATCTCACTGGACCTATTCCTTCGACCCTTGGTTATTTAAACTTATTGAGCAATTTGGACTTGTCTCAAAACAGACTTTATGGTCCAATCCCTTCGTCTATGGGTAATTTGATTCAACTTGAAGTCATGGACCTGTCCGGCAATAGACTTGACGGTCCAATTCCACCGACCATAGGAAATTTAACCAACTTAACATCTCTGGATCTTTCTTCAAACCAACTTAGTGGTCTGCTGCCTCGAGAAGTTGGAAATCTGAAGAATCTTGTTTCTCTGTCTCTTGATTGGAACAATGTAATTGGATCCATTCCTCCAACAATTGGTTATTTAACCAACCTCACCTCTTTGAATCTTGCGTACAATCAGCTCAACAGCTCCATTCCTCCAGAACTGATGAATTGCTCACAATTAAAGAGCTTGGTATTAAGCCACAACAGTTTAACTGGAAGCATTCCATCGGAGATAGGCAACCTTAAACATCTAAGACAACTTGATTTAAGCCATAACCTCATAAATGGCACCATACCTTCCCAACTCGGAAAAATTCCAAACGTTTCTGTAGTGGACCTTTCCAAGAATAACCTCTCTGGCGTTATCCCCAAATCTGTCTTAAGAGTGCCCGGATTAAAATGGTCAGAAAATAATCTAGAGGTAGAAAAGCCAGCTAGTTCAGAAAACGCACCACCACCCCAAGCACAACATTTTAAAGGCAACAAGGGAAAACACCGAAAGATCGTTACTCGCTGGGTCACAATTATTCTTCCCATTGTCGCATTCCTCTCCTTAATTTTTGGAATCTTGTTTGTCCATAGACGAAGGTATGAGAAAATTAATCCTAATACCCGAGAAATGACCAAGTGCGCTGATGAGTTGTCAATATGGAATTATGATGGTAGAATTTCATTTGAAGAGATGATTGAAGCGACCGAGGATTTCCACATCAAATATTGCATTGGAACCGGAGGTTATGGCAGCGTTTACAGAGCACAATTGTCTAGTGGAAAAGTAGTCGCTTTGAAGAAACTTCACCGTTCAGAGGCAGAGGAGCCAGCTTTCCTGGAAAGTTTCCAAACAGAAGCTCGTCTACTATCCCAAATACGGCATCGTAATATAGTGAAGCTTTATGGTTTTTGTTTGCATAACAAGTGCATGTTTTTGATCTATGAGTACATGGAGAGGGGAAGCTTGTTCTGTGTGTTACGCAATGATGTTGAAGCAGTTGAGTTGGATTGGACTAAGAGAGTGAACATTGTAAAGAGCCTGGCTCATGCTCTGTCTTACTTGCATTATGACTGCAAGCCATCAATTGTTCACCGCGACATATCCAGCAATAACATTCTACTTAACTCAAACCTAGAGGCATTTGTTGCTGATTTTGGTTTGGCTAGGCTTCTGCATCCAGATTCCTCCAACAGAACTGTAGTGGTCGGGACATATGGATATATTGCTCCAGGTAACCTTTAGCTATTCTTTTCATGCTTCTTACTCATGTTTTATACAGTGAATGTAAGTAAAAGTTAATATCTCTTAAATATCTAGCTGCAGAAGCTTTCATAAACAGAGAATCAAATGTTTTCTTTTGTCCTGTTATTTACTTGTGCAAAGAAAATTTTACAATGGGTTCTATTTTGTTGTAGAACTTGCCTACACCATGGCTGTGACAGAGAAATGTGATGTTTATAGCTTTGGAGTTGTGGCACTAGAAGTGTTAATGGGAAGTCATCCAGGAGATCTTCTTTCATCTTTGTCGTCGTCATCCGAACGAAAGATTATGTTGATGGATGTTTTAGACAAACGTCTGACATTTCCAATTGATCGAAAGGTTGTACAGGATATTATTCTTGTTTCAATAGTCGCATTTGCATGCTTGCAGTCAAAACCCAAGTCTCGACCTACAATGCAATGCGTATCTCAAGAATTTCTCGCAGGGAAATCACCATTGGGAAAACCTGTTGTTCAAGAAATTTCCATATCAGAACTTATAAATCAAGGGTTGTATTTGATTGATCAATGTGATTGTTAATCTTGAATGTATTTCATTGATAGGATTTTGTATAACTTTCGTGAGGCTGAATTTTGTGTAATTAAATCCTTATCTTTCAAATTAAAAAAAAAAAAACACAAAAAAACAAACAAACTATTCTCAAGTGAAATTTGAAACGGGGCTATTTAGCTTGGCAAGGGATAAATATGCCAACTAAGTCTCAGATGTGAATACCCATCACACAAGTCATTTTCCTGATCTAGCTTGACTCCAAGTTGCTTCAATTAGTGAACACAGAATGAATTGTAAGACACAGCAAATGGCTGTCTGAAGAAGGCAACTGTGATTGAGATCAATGAACAATGCAAGCACTTACACTGATATACCTTTCCACTGGCTGGACATTGCAGAAAATTTATGGATGATTTAACAATACGGAGGGGGAGGGGGGAGAAGAAATGGTCTATTGGGTATCAAAATCAGCTTGCATGATTATTTATGTTGGAAATACAAAAATCTTAAGTTGAAGCCAACTAATTGATTTAAAATAGTGTAGTTTTGCTACATGAGTGAATTTGGATATTGGAAGTTTCAGACATGAAAATTGAATGTTCAATATCAGGAATCCTGGATTTATTTACCTCAAGAACCAACCAATAGAACAAATGAGGACCCAAAACCCCAAAAGTTTGTCCACCTGAGGACTCAAAACAAATATTTGTTGATTATCAACGAGAATTAATGGCCCTTCATATAACATGTGAAAAAAAATATGTAAGGAACTTTGAGAATATGAAAAGTAAAAGCACTTCATTGCTTGTTATGATATTATCAAGTATGAATGGTGAACAAAAATGAAATTCTGTAAACAATAGGGACTACAACTTGATTTCTGAGGCCGGTGGACTTGGAAACCGTCAGCAAATGTCATTTAAAAAATAAAATGAATCACAATAAGTTGTGACAATTAACACCAATGGGTGGGGGAGAGGATAAGATCTTTCCCTTTTATTTATTTCTTTTTTCTTTTTCTCTCTAAGAAAGCAATCAGGGGTTAAAAACCATTGTGGCCACCTTGTTACTACTCTAAGTCAAACAGCATTCCCTAGTTTAGAACTCGATGAACTTAAAGTCATGGGATATCCAATGATCAAAATGTAAAAACTTTGTGTCAATGCATTTATCAAAATTAAAGAGAAGATGTTGAGCATAAACCTTGAAAAATTTAGGTCCAATATCACAGTTGCATGAAGGTCTAAATTGGGAGAAAGGGGATTGAAAAAGATCGCCAAAAACTATGATTTTTTAATCTTTACCACTTTTTGCAAATTATATGAGATTTAAATCTTTAGATCATTCAAGTAATTAGGACAATGAGGTGCAAAAAAGAACCAGAGAGAGAGAAGCAGCTGAAAGTGCAGATAATCTCTTGTGCAGCAGATATGAAGGTCGTCGCCATCTAGCAAACAGAGAGTATCTAAGAATTCTTATTTTTTATGGCACTAGTTAAAAATGAGATAAATATCATATAAGCTATTTTTTAATATCATCATACTAAACATAAGGAATGTGAATTTTGCTATTTTTAACATCCCGATCATTAGGATGGAAACCAGGGAGCTCCAACTCCCATTTCATTTTCCAACCATGGCCTAAATTTTCTCAGTTAAGTGTAAATAAAATGAGAAAAAAAAAACAATTTATAAACCTAAGATGGATACTTACCTCGAGATGAATTGGCCACTTGATATTTTCAGCTCCACAACCCATCAATCTTACTTCATCTTCTATATGCTTCCATATGGATCCTGTATCCTATGGAAATGGTAATAATCACTATGCATCATAGCATACGAATGGGAAGATACAGATTCAGCAATAGAGATGTTCCAGTACCTTGAGAGTTTTCATTGTAATTAATTCATGAGATTATCTTCCCTGAATTTATCAGGTATGCAATCCTTCTCAATCCCACAGGCTACCAGAAAGATAGCTAAGTTTTGAAAATTAATAAACACAGCTAATTGACCTAAAACTCAAAATTGACTAGCTTCCAGGGTACCCTCGAACATATCTGCTACACTAGTCCTCAAAAACAAAAATGGAAATTTTCAAGAAATACCCGACTGGGTGCCGGGCTAGTAATATAACCTATAGAATACTAAATTATCACCCGAAATCATATTTGTTTTCACCGTCCCAATTTGCTATGGAATTAAATTTGTTTAACATAAAAAATGCACGCAATAACAATCTTCAAACTAAACAAGGTAACTCAACTAATGCAATGACAAAATGTGGGTGGGGTTGGGGGGTGGCTGTTACCTGAAAGGCGAGGCTAAAATGGTCATTAAAGCCACGTTTCGGGAAACACGTCGCATTGGCGTTTGGCCATCACCAAAACCAAACTTCGCGGTCTTTACTTTACCTGACCCAATGCCTCTTCCTTTTCTAGGCTTCTGCTTTCTTGGCACTTTGTCTCTCAAATCAGTTAAGCTCAATAAATTATTAAATTTTAAGACCTCACGGCTCACATTCACATTCAATTGACTCCATGATTGCTTGGTGGGGTTAAATTCCAATTTACTATTTGTGTAAACTCACCCCACTTTTAACAAATATTTATGTTAAACTTATATCATTTTTAATAAACACAAACTAAGGATGGCCAACGGCACGGCGGATCAAAAATAAGGCTCACAATGGTTTTTAACCCCACTAAGTGGATGAGTTATGCCTTGCCCTGCCCAATTTTTTTTTTTCCTTGAGTCTAGTAGAACCCATTGCCTAAGCTCACGCATGCCATGCTTGGACTGTGTCCAAAAAAACTCATTACTTTTTAACTTTTAAAGCATGCTTGAAAAAATCCGCATGCCTAGCGTACTTCTTCAGATCTACATACCTGACGTGCTTTTTCAAGTTCATCGCAATTATAAATTTACAAATAATAATAATAATAAATTTATTAAGGAAAAAATTAATATTTTATTAAGATATTAACACAATTACACAATTATATATATACAATTAATAACAATAATAATAATAATAATAATAAATTTTTTATTAAGGAAACAATTAACATTTAATTAAAATATTAACACAATTACACAACTATATTATCTAATTTTAACATAATTACATAACTCTACTATCTAATTTTATTTTATTTTATTTTATTTTATTATCTAAATGAGAAAAATACTTCATTCACAAATGAAACATATCTCCTTTGACTAATTTATGATTTCATAAACAAAATATTAAAGTTGTAAAAATTTATATTTATGATGTATAAAATTATGATATATATAATTTTATTTATTAAAATCAGGAAATCATTTATTCATTTAATAAATTATAAATATAAAACAATTAGAATTTTTTTTCGAAACTAAGAATAAATTAATTTTAAAAAATCTACGCTAATAAAATATATTAAAATTTTTAATTTCAAGTTATTTGTAAAATCATAATCTTTTATGTTTATTTTTATTAAAAAATTTATACAAATATACTTTAGTCCATGGTTCACTTGCTAGCCCACCAATGAAGCATGCTTATTACGTGCCGTACTTTAGTCTATCTCTAATCATGTCATGCTTTTAAGGCCCACGTGCTTAAAATTCTAAGTCCAGTCAAGCCATGTGCATGTTATTCTATACCGCATGCCTTACTAAATTGTTCTCATACCATGTCGTGCCCGTACAGTGCCACGTGTCATCTGACCTATTGACCATCTTTAATACAAACTTACAAAAAAAAAAATTGTACAATTAATCAATTAAATCATTCTCAATTTTTTTACTAAAATTTCTTTTGACTGTCTTTGACATTTTTGCTTTATCATAAGTTTTATTTGATTATTTTATCCTTATTGCATAAAATCACCAAATTACTCCAAGAAATATATATATTGATATCTAATAGTTAAAGTATTGAATTTTATGATCTATTACCTTTCATTTTTAAATTAAATCTAATAATTTTCAATACCCTACATGGTTATGTTAGTTGAATTAAAGATTATTATTCAAACTATTAAAGTGTTATTGACACATCATTTATAATAAAAATTAAAAAAATTGAAATTAAAGTAAAATTTTGATACTTTTGCCTTATAAGGATAAAATAGTTAATTTAAACTTAGCTTAAGTAATCTTAGTAGTCATATATAATAAAAATAATAATCTAACTCACAACGATAAATTAAGTTAAATTTAATTAATTAAATAGATTTTTTTAAATTATTTTTGGAAGTGGAGTTGACATACAAAAAATACAAGGTCGCAATATCACCACCTTAGAAAAGGTAATTAACAATATAGCCCTTGATATAAATTTATCTATTTGTATCATACAGGTCCTGAACTGTAATAAAATCACCAAATTAAATATTAATTTTTTAAAATTGATTTGCCACATGTATCCTTACATTCTTCCTCTTGATAAAGCTTTTAATAAAATGCCTATATAATTTTTAAAAAATAATTTCAATATGCTATTTGGCTTCTATATATATCAAACCACTAATGAAAAAAAAAATTGTTTTCATTTTATACTAGATTGTCTTTTTTTTATATATATATATACAAGTTTTATTAAATTTGCCACATGTATCCCTATAGCAATAATTTCTTGTAGTTGTGTAGTTGAGATTTTATTTCCCAAAAAAACAGAAGGAATAAAAAAAATCTCTTAAATGATACATTCACTAAAATAATTTTAGCCCATCCTAGAAAAAGATCCAGCTTGGCCGCAGTTCTTATCCTGATATTTTATTGATCAGTCACAGCCTATTAGTTATTTTATGTGAAATATATTATGGATTCGACGTGTGCTCAACTTTTCATAAGTTTTAGCCATATCCGTGGCTAGAGTAATGATCCTCGATCCCGCGTACCGACACCTAGGGGGATCCTCATGAAACTAAAATAGACCAATCAAAGAAAGCAAGAAAATGGTATCTTTTCACACCCCCGAATCCTGCTGTTCTTCTAGGGAAGGGACTCCATCTTTGATACAGCACTTGCCCGAGAGATCTTTGCTATCCCTTTCACACAGCTGGCAAATTCAACCATTTCCCCAGCTTGAATTTCGTTCAATCCATAAACAAGTGCAATCCTATCTCCAACTGAGACCACTCGACCGATCTCATCCACTTGAAAATTCGTGTACAGCTGTTCACCGTTGGATCTCGCCAATACAGCCCCCTATAGTTTTCGTTACCGAGATCTTTTTTTAATTGTTCCCAGGGATTTTTTGGGTAATCAGCTCCCATGCTGCAAACAGTCAAATCTGAACTAAACCTTGTCGCTCTTCACTTTGCACCTCGCGGACAGGAAGCACACCAGCAGCGTGCGTTGCGCGATTCTACTGTGTGGAGGGAAGTTAGGCTAATGCCTGCTTGCGTTGGAGGAACGGCTGGAGTCGATACTGCCCTGGTCAACCGGAGAGAAAGGCTCTGACAGAAGAAGCCTAATTATTCAACAGGTCCCTGTCTTCTTTTGATTGTTAAAATTTAATTAGTTTTACGTTCTTATCCAATAACTATCAGTTATATATTTTTAAAAGGTTAACAAAATGATCAACCCAACATTGAATCTAAATTTATATGTAATTTCTGACAAAATCTCAAAATGGTTAATTTTCTCAATACTGCTTATACTTGCACTTATTGAATGTCTTTTCTTTCTCTTATGTGTTTTATGATTCCTTGAGTATTCCCTCAATTTAATTTCTATATCAATAATTCCTATATCAATATTCATACGAACCAAACACGAATTTAACAATGTGAAAAAATTGATGATATGTTTCTTTTTGGGACTGTACGTGCACATAGAAGAATCATTCAAGAATTTTCGGTAGCAACAATTACCAATCATTCAAAATACTTTTTAATCTGTAATGTTGAAATAAACAGAATAAGATTCATCTCTGAAGCTCAACAATGGTGCCAAGAGATAATTCCTGTTTGATCCTTTTGCAACAAAGCTGATAGGATGATACTGACTAATTCCTTTTTGCGTTACAAAGCTAGCTGCCTGCTTAAATCCATCATCCGGTTGCTGGCAGTTGAGCTTCAGTGCTGTACCCGCTTTGAGGTTCACATCGCTAAACACGAAGCAACCCTTACGACTTACTGACTCCAAGGATACAGTATCAGGCTTTCCATCCAATCCAGCATTTACTTGGAAAACCGAATTTCCAGGATTATT
This sequence comes from Murraya koenigii, assembly GCA_025617385.1. Lineage (NCBI taxonomy): Eukaryota > Viridiplantae > Streptophyta > Magnoliopsida > Sapindales > Rutaceae > Murraya > Murraya koenigii. Next base: position 6,435,933 of record CM046815.1, on the reverse strand, counting down.
TGCAATAACGAGGCTGTCATTAGTTCCTTGTTGCATTAAAAGCTTTCCTGGAAAATCAAAAGGCTCAAGCATGACTTGTTTGCCGATAATATCTTTCACAGTGGTGAAATTAATTGCCGACTGGTCATTCGCGATGAGTCTGAATGTTGCGTTAGCATCATCACCAGTGCCAGCTGCAGGCCAGGGCTCCATTGTAACAGATTGATTTTTCATCAAGACTAAACTTGAGTTTGCAGATCTTTGTGAGAAAGTAACAAGGCCAGCATTGTGTGATGCAGGAATTGGGGAAATCCATTCTGAAAGAGATTTTACTGGTCCAGTCTTGATTTCGTGGTCGCCCTGGGAGTAACCGGCAAGTAGATAAGGACCGAAAAATATTGCTTGAAGAGAAGCATACTGCGGCCGATCATCTGAACAAAACAATTAGTCATTAAACAACGAACAGAGCAGAGCATTTGTACGTTAATTTGAAGGGGAGAAGTTATGACGAAAATGTATACCTTTGATGGATTCTGTCCACAAGCTAATTGGCAGCTGAATGAATAATTTGTCGTCAGGACTCCATGCTCTAGTCACGGAAAGGAAATTTCCTGAATCAAGATGATAATGTAAGCTTTTGGCGAACTCTTTTCCTTAGTTTCTAAATTATGATAGATCTGATGAAATAGAACAATAAAAGAGGAGATTTACCCGGTGATGGTACTTGCAAATTGTCTTTATTTAATGTAGCCTTGGCACCATGTGGATTTGTCCAAAACGGTATCCGCAAATTCAAGACTGATGATACCCCTGGCCCCTGCATATATGCATAAAGATTAAGGTTTTAATTATTAATGATTCTAGTCGTTTACTGGATCATTTCATCAAAAAACTCAAATTGTTAGGCAAGTGTCCATCAGAAAAGGTAAATGAAATCGATGTACCTTATTAGAAGTAAATGTGAGTGCCATCCGAAGGTTTTGATCCCATGAAACAACAGGATCAACATTCTGATGTATCACAATCTGACCAGCTTTCCAATCGAAACTGCTTGAGATGTACTGAATAATGTAAACACCAGGAACTTTTCCGTCCTGTTCAAAATATATCGAATCTCCCAATTTCGCGAATGATTCAATTCCTAGATGTGTGCAACAAGTAGAAAATAAGAAAGTAAGGGCAATGAACCATTCACCCGTGCCATAACAGCACCAAAACGAGTAGAGAATAAGGGCAATGAATCACTGACCTGTGCCATAACAGCACCAAAACGAGTCAAATGCATCTCCCCAGCCATGTTCAGATTTTGCCTTGGAACTTCCAGGAGATAAAGGAAGCATGTAAATCATCACTCCAGGTTCTGTTCCTCGTTGAATGCCAAGCACACCATTCGTGAGGGCACGTTCATAATAATCTGCATACGTTACTTGTTTTGTCCATTTAAAAAGATACCGGGACACCTACAAAAAGGAATGGAATGTTAAAAATAACTTAAATCCAAATCCGTAAATTTATCTTCATCTTCAACACTTCACAAGCCATATACGTGCCTTTAGCATGTTATAGGTGGCACATGATTCTTCAGTCTCTGGAGATAGAGCGGTTGCTAACCGCTTTGGATTTGTCCTAATTGACGAAAATCACCAAGATATTAATCAACGGCATATAAAATTATACAAAGAGTTTCAAATTTTGAACTATAATTTTCTGATATTATTACCAGAACTCCTGGTGTGATGTTCCTCCTGTTGCATACGAGTGCGAAGAATTTACAATGTCCAAGAAGAAAGTCCCCATTGCCTGGCAATTACCAAACATGAACTATGAATGTAATACTTTCTTAAATGAAACCAAAAAGAAAAAAGATAAAAAGGGAGAACCAATTCAATAAAGATCTACCAATTGACACAATCATGCAATGCTCTTTTAGATGATCAAATTTGTATGTCAAAGTAATTAAATTACCCTGGATTGCTCATCACCAGTGAGTTCATATCGGTTTTGCACACCGGAAACAAGAGGGATATGTGTATTGGCATGTAATCCTGCTATGTTGTCAGCCTAAAACCATAATAAATTATAGTAAGAACATTCATCAAGGCTAAGTATCAAATTATTTGAACAGAAAATGCATCAACTTAATTCTTCTTTGATATTTTAATTTACCTTTAATGCAAGGAGTCCCAGAAAGCAAGGTTTGTCAAAGAGTTCAGCCAGCTTCAAATGCTTTGGATCTTTCTGGCCACAGTAACAATATAAAAAAAAAATCTCTTAGATAAAAGTTGAGGATGAATTTGATTTTTATTAATTATCACTATTGATAAAATTTTATCATGTGTACACAAATTACTTACCGTTATACCGTACAATTTGTAGAGGACATCATTCATGCCACCACTTTCATCATTAAGCGTTTGATAGTGTCTTTCTAAGCTGGATTCAGCTATTAAATTTTGAACACGAGTGTTAAAATAATCAGCCATCCAAATTGTCATGTTCAGTGCTTGAACATTGTTTGCCAATGCGTACTGATCCAATAATCCTGCCATGATCTGTCCAAAAAAAAAAACTCAGAACAAAAATTATCCCAAAATTAATATCCGTGAATTCCAAAAATGAATTTTTATCACAAGAAACAAATATTCAATAAGAACATAACCTTGTGAATGGTGTAGTACGGAGCCCAGACATATACTAATTTTTCGAGGCGGTCGAAAAACTCACTCGGAAAAGCTGAGAGATACCCTGTTCCAATTTTTTTCTGACATTCAGATAGAACAGACAGTACTGCATCCATTTTCTGTTTTACAGTTTCATTGCGAGTGCTTGCCCATGCCAGTGCAGTCCCACTCAAAAAATGCCCTTTAGTATTTTAAAAGCTTAGATCAGAAGAGAATTTTGAGCGTTAAAAAGAATAAAACAGAAAGTCTAGTGGATCTTGCTGAAATCCTGCTGGACATGCTAAATTCAAAACTCACGGTTTCCTGAATAAAATTAACAATGAATTAGAAGCTGAACATATACCTAGAAAATGACCCCGGAGCTCCATTTTCTGGTCCTCCCAGCCTCCGTAGGGAGCTCCAGGAGTTGGCAAACCGGCAGTTTTTCTAAAGCTCCAAACTAGTCTATCAACGTCCAACATCACCAAATACTCCAAATTCGTCTGCTGGGCTTGCCAATGCATTGAATTCGGAAGCAACCTAACGTCATGCAATGACACTTCCTTTAGAAAATCACCAGGCAACTTAAATTCTCCGGTAGCATTAGTGTTCCTCAGCATTGTTTTATCAAACTTCTCTTCCGCAGCCTGCAATTTCGATGCTTCCAGGCCTTCATTGGCTGGAGATCCCAATTGATAACTAGAAAGCATCTCCTTCTTCCAGGCGTCATCATTTGTTGATGAGAGTTTAGCTCTCATTGTGCTGGATGCAAGCTCAGCCTTATTTGGGAAAAGGTTTAAGCATTCTTTTGCAAAAGCTAAATTACATAACAGAATGTAAATCAACACATTGGTGAACACAAAGCCCTTCATTTTTTAAAATTTTTTCCCTCAGGATTGAATGAAGCAATCCAAATTATGTTCTCATATTTAATTAGAGAGACAGAGTACAGAGGCAGCTAAAAATAAGTAAGAAATGTGTGGTATGCATAAGAGTATCAGAAAATGTGCTGTCAATTAATTAACATACGCATAGGAGTATCAGAAAATGTGCTGTCAATTAATTAACATACAATATTGGCTATTTCTAGTGAAATTTAACTTTGACTGTAATTGTGCAATTGCTAACGATCCGGTATAAGTAATAATCCAAATGAAATAGTTTTGATTAAGGTATACGAGTCTCAGAATGTCGTGTCGAATGAGTTGTAAAGGCTACTTCTAATTCTAGTTGCCCTTTGTTTATAACCACCGCAAAAATTGACCTAGTACTGTTTTTGTGCAATTACTTAAAATATGGATTCTTTTTAATTGCAAATAGTGTGGCTTAAAATTTGGATTTTATTAAATTTAGGAGTATCACTCGTGTGGGCAGTTGAACCAACTAATATTCACTAATTTTATGTATAAGTCTGTGTGCGCGCCCGCGCCCTTTGTTTATAACCACCGCAAAAATTAACCTATTACTGTTTTTGTGCAATTACTTAAAATATGGATTCTCTTTAATTGCAAATATGTGGCTTAAAATTTGGATTTTCATTAAATTTAGGAGTATCACTCATGTGGGCAGTTGAACCAACTAATATTCACTAATTTTATGCATGAGTCTCTCTATCTGTGTGAGTGTATGTGTGTGTAATTAAAAGAAGGAACAATACTTTGGTCCCTCTAAGTAAGGGTGTTCTAAATCTAATCCAATCAGTCGATTCGTTAAAATTTAATTTGTAAAAGTCCAATCTATGAATTGAATGTGTATTTACAGAAAATCTGCAAATACCCACAAATTTGCAAAAAATAAAAATAGTATTTATTTAATCTAAACAAAAAGATTAAAATGTAAATATGGCATTATTAGTAAATAAATTAATTAAAAAGTAGTTACACTAACACCACATATATTTTATCCAATAATAATATCAAATGAAAAAAATTAAAAATATTATAATTAAATAAATATATATAGTTGTCTAAAAAATATTATTGGAATAAATATTTTTGATTTGTTATTTATATCAATTACAGAATATGAGTTGGAGGTGTACATTTTGATAGATCATCCAAACTTTCAAGTTTCAACTTTTAAATTGATTTAATTCCATAATTTTAGTTAATTTTCATATATTGATATAACATATCAGTTTTTTTTATACATATATAATTTGAAATTTTGAATGTATTATTTTAGTTTTATACAATTAATTTATTAGATCTTTTTTAATTTTGAATTTGATCGGTAGTAAAATTATTTTTACATTAGATTTTTTATTTAATTATTTAGTGGATTAGAAAAATGAAAAAAAATTAATATGCAAAATTGTGGATTGTGTTTCGATCTGTAGATATATAAATTGGATTTAAATTGAATTTCACTAATATGTAGATTGGACTAGATTAAAATCTGATCTAAGAACACTCCAACCTGTAAGATATTGTTTTTACCACTTAGATTCTTGATAAATTTTTAAATACTCATTTTATTACTTTATTACTTTTGTTATAACGATAATTAAAAAAAAAAACACATACGATTGAATAATAAATGTGATATTTTCATACCTAAGTGAAGATATTGTTATTTATTTTTTTTGGTAAGGTCTTATACTTTTGACTCTAGGGATGAATATGACATCAAAATTGCATCAGGCACCTAAGTGAAAAATAGAATTTCTAAGAGGGATCAAAGCGTCATTCTTCCTAATTAAAATAAATTTAATCATTAATAATTTTTCATTGAATAATTTATGATTTATCTAATAAAATGTTATTTATGAATTTTATTTTGGACGGAAAGAGGGGACCGGGTTGCTTGGCTTTCTCAAAATACAAACCAAAATGAGAACAATATCTGTTTGGGTAATATCGGGCAGGTCTCCTCGAGGCCCCTCCAGCTCGAATAAAACACCCCGAGGACAGCCTGGCCCGAGCAGCTTTCCAGGTCAAAGCTGGTCAAGGTTGAGAGCTGAGCACACCATTGCCTGCTCGAGGTCGTCTCCTCAGGTCAAAGATGGTCAAGGTCGAGAGCTGAGCACACCATTGCCTGCTCGAGATCGTCTCCTCAGGTCAAAGATGGTCAAGGTCGAGAGCTGAGCACACATTTCCTGCTCACCGAGGTTAAGTCCACGAGCACAACTGGACAAGACCCGGCCCAGGGCAGCCCGACACTTTTTCTCAGAATCCTGGCACACCTTTTAATGTCTTACCAGGGTCCCACATGATATGGTAGTGACACTGTTGCCGATGGCCGGCACATGCCTCCAAGGTGTCATTATTCCTAGCGCACATGCCCGACATAGTGATCTGGCCACGTGAATCGAGTTAAGGGGACAGCCGCGCATCCCCAGGGAATATTACACCAATCCCGGTCATCAAAGGGACTCAGATACCACTAACGTGGGAGTGGACAGCCTGGAAATGGAAAGAGCGGGAAAAATGGAGTATAAAAGGAAACGAAGGGGAACGTTACAAGGGTTGGCATTTCTGATTCACAAAGGGTTGAACAAACTGATTCTAAAAGGTGGGAAATTCTGATTTCTCTTATCTGATTTTCTGAGGAAAAAACCATATCTACTCAAAAAGGGAGGGCGAAATAATATCCCTTTCATCTTTCCGGTCTCCTCACTAGGGAGATACCAAAAGAACAACCCATTCATCGACTTGAGCGTCGGAGGGTTTCGCGAACACGCCCAGCGACCCGACCCTGTTCTACGGAGTGCAGTGCCGGGAGACCAGATGGAACAGGCGAAGGAGGCAATCCTGCTCGAGATCAAGTTTATCGCGAGCAGAAGGATCAAGGCACTGTTTTAAGCCGCGAGCAGAAGGTTTAGACAATCCAGCTCGAGCTGTTTGAAGGCACTGTTGAAGGTTCGAAGCACTGTTCGAAGGTTCAGAGAGCTGTTTGAAGATACGCGGGAAAAACTGCATCAACAATATCATTACAGTAAAATCATAAAAGAAGTACATGTAAAACTAAGGAAATTATTACAAATTGCTAGTTTCTACGCTTAGTAAAATAATACAACCATAGGAATACTAATTTTGTCCCGTAAAAGAATAATTATTGGATGCATATTCTCATAAATCCTAATGAAAATAACTAGTTCACTCCCTATTATATATTAATGGAGTTCATTCACCATATATCACCTTCACCTATTAATGAACTTGATTGTTGAACTTGAGAGTTTGTCCCGCCACACCCACGTTTAATATCGTTTCAATCTTCTCTTTCAAATCAAGAACGGTTTCAGATTCGAGCATTTCAATCAAAGGTATTACCTATCCACCAACAATCTTGAGAAGCACCGTCGCCATGATAATTAATAAAATCACAGCAATTTTTTTCAACTAAGCTTCTTCTAATAAATGTTTTAATTTGTTGGCTAGTGTCAATCTCTTAGAAGATGATAGTTCTGATATTATTACTTTATAAACAAAACATTTATAAAGACAAATGGTGTTAAATCAATAGGAAGAGTAGTCATTAAATGCATGCATGTTAGGTTCATTCTAAATGTATTTTTTTGCAAGATAAGTATTCTAATCATTTTACATGAAATGTGTTATGTCTGTAATAACATAAATGGAGCACAAAAATGCATTTGTGGACATAATTTAATTTACCGTTTATTAAGTCTAATAATTATACTTCTTATTTCGAGAAAACAAGTTAGTTTTTCCGTTGAGATATTTTCATTTGAATAAATGAGAAATACTATTCTAGGGCAGACACACCAACTTAGCTTGAGGTAATTAGCACCATTTGGAATCTGCGGTGGGATCCATAATTTCTAATAAGAAATTATGTTTTTTATAGAATAAAAAATGAAATATTAGTTATAAATAAGAATAAACTCGACGTTATAATAAATTATAATAATAATTTTTTGTATATTACAAAATATACGTTACATGAGATATTTAAACATGAAATAAAATATTTTTCAAAAGTTGTTTAAGACAATAATTAATTCTTTTAAGTTTGTTACCAATTTTTAAATATGCAGATACATATTAAAAATATTGCTAGCCTTAGTCCTGGGGTTTCTCATTCCAACGATGACAAGGATAGGCTATTAAGTCTGGGCATCCGTGTTATGCATTGCAAGGCTCCTCGTATCATTTCCATCACTTGGGTTCCTCCTCCTGCTGCTTGGGTCAAGGGTGGCACCGATGGCATGTCAGAAGGTAATCCGACTGCCTGTGGTGGTTTATTTCGTAATAATAAAAGTGATTTTTTGGGTGGCTTTGTTTGTCCCCTTGGCATTCGATCAACATATTTTTGCAGAACTAATGGTTATTGAACTAGCTCATGCCCATCAATGGAGTCATGTTATTATTGAGAGTGATTCCATGCTTACGGTTCGTCATCTTCGAAACTCTCTGATTCCCCCTCCTTGGCAACTTTATGCATATTGGACTAATTGTCTCTTTCTAGTAGACTTTATGGTTGTTTGTTTTACTCACGACTTTCGAGAAGGTAATGGAGCGGCAGATGTGATGGCTAACATGAGTTCTAAAATGGATGATTTTGTATGGTTGGATGATGCTCCAGCGGAAATTTTATCTTTTCTTCGTAGAGGTACTCATGTACTTTAGTCCTATCGATTTTATTAAGCAAGTCATTATTTTAATTGTCTTTTTTTTTTTTTGTTGGATTGTTTGGGATTTGCTTCATTTTACCCTATGATTTGTACTCTCTTTTAATTTATTTTTATATCTATTTTCCTTGTTTTGGTAAGGGTTATCTGAAAAAAAAAAAAAAGGCTTGAAGTCAATATATTTCTAGCTTCACAAACATATTTAGTGAATTAATTATTAATGTATTTACTACTATATTACTTACATTAAAAATAATTAAGTCAAAATAATAATTTTTGAACCAAATGTCTACTGAGAATAGTCTCATTATAATAATAATAAAATTAATTAATCCACCACTATAAATGATTTTACTGTATGTTTTAGTCTCCTAGCATTAAATGGATTATTTCACTTAAAGGGACATTTTATAATCCGTGGGTCCAAGAACCCCCAACTTTCATGCCTTGAAAAAGGTATTATAACAAATAATAAACTTCTAGAAAAAGGTAGATATTACAAATTTTAATGGTGAAAAAAAAACAGAAACTTTTTTTTTTTTTGGGCCACATCGCACGTGATTATTCATAGGGCATCTCTTTTTTTTTTTTTTTTCTCCATGCTTTGCACAAATTTATATTTGCTACAAAAGTTTTTCTATTTTCCATAGATCTCCAATAAGTTGAAACTTACTGCATTGCCAAAACAAATTTCTGAAGTTTAAATTAGTAAACGTGATGACTGTTGAAAGAAATTAAGGAAATTACAAACCGGTAATTAAACTTTTTGATATGTAATAGAAACTTGAGTAATAATAATAATAATTTGCCAAGAAAAGGCGATTATTCAGTACATATTTCTCATAAAAATAAAAATAAAAATTACTATCATCGACAAGTTCAATAATGAAGATCATCTACGGCTTCAATCTTACAACCCTCATAATAAAAATAAAAATTATTATCATTGACAAGTTCAATAATGAAGATCATCTACTGCTTCAATCTTACAACCCTCATAGACATAGTATGCACAAAGGGGAAAATCATCATCCATTTCCACAGAAAGATGTTTAAGAGTGTTTGAATAATAAAAACGTTGCTTATAAAGTTTGTACTTCACTTCATAAACCGGAGTAGTTTCCCTCACCTTGAGAATAATTTTCTTACCATAGCTGTCTTCTACCAAAATCTTGAATCTTGGCTGTCTGGCCAATGGCTTGACACTAAGAACAATGGAAGAATACTGTTCAAAGCTCCAATGACCAATTGTTTGATCATTCAGCATCACTTGATTTTTGAACTTGCGAGTTTGTCTTGCGACACCCACTTTGAGCATCGTTTCAATCTTCTCTTTCAAATCAAGAACGGTTGCAAACTCGAGCATTTCGATCTCAGGTATCACCTCCCCACTAACAATCTTGAGAAGCACCGTTGCCATGATTAAACCACAGCAAAATTGTTCAACTAATTAAGACGTCAAGAGCGTCAAGGCGTGCAAGAGCACTGTCCTTAGATACCAAATTCTGTGCCTCAAAGTAAAGATTTTTCGATGTAAGTAAGAATCACAATAACTCTACCGTGAGGCTGCACTAAGAAAACCAACGAAGACTTGAAAGCACTCTCGATTTTTGGATAATAATTGTGAGCTATAACCGGCTCCTTGTTGGAGAATTTGAAGGATGAAACACAAAGTTTATTAGAGAAAGTTCAAGAACATTATAAGAACAATTCTCACACTCTTACAAATCACTCTCAGGGGCTTTGTTATGCATCTTATTCTTTCTTACTCTTAGACTTATATTTCACAACACAATAGCATAAGTACATGGTATTTATAGTGAATAAAATATAAACATAATCATAACAATACACATTACCTAGCACATTCCACCAACCTTTCATCATAACACCAAACATATTCCACTCACCTAACATGCTCTAAACGAATCATTTAATGGCATCAAATGTGTAAAGCTAACATCCACTCAACATTGTAGACCTATGATGATGAAGCATGATGATGGAGCATGATAATGGAGGGCCATGTACAACTCAACACCTTATTATTTTGTAAACAAGTTTATTGTTTTTTCAACACTCCTTCTATAGTGACATATTCTATTCTAAATCAAATTATAATATCGTAAGGATTTGATTTAATCAATCCTATTCGGAAGAGGATTCCTAAAAATGGTAGAAACGGGTTAAGGCAGCGCACTTTTAATTAGAAATATAATCAGAATTTGGTTTAATCAATCTTATCTGGAAATTACTTGAGAAAGCACCGTCTCCATAATAAAATTACTTGAAAACATTTTAATTTATTAGTGTCAATTCCTGTAAATGATAAGCTAATAAATAAATAAATATAAAAAGGTCTTTAAATAGAAATAGTGGGACTTAAAAAGCATGTTAGGTTCATTATGTTTATAGTTCTTGCAATTCGGAAAGGTAAAATATTCTTATTGCTCATGTATTCAAAATAAGAGTAAGCATTTTGACACTCAACATTCCTATTAAAACCCTATTTAAATTAAAATTACTTAAATTACTTAATTCCTTTCTTATTTTGAATAGAAATTTAATCAAATATTTAGATAAATTATTCTTTTAACAAACTTTTTATACCCACCCCATATCAAAATTTATACTTATTTTAAATTTTAATTGAAAATTTTTAAAGAAATTTATAAGATTTTAGAATTATGATGATAGAAATTATATAATAAGAAGAAAAAAATTTAGATAAATTTAATATTTTAGGATTTATATATAATTTAGAAAGAAATATTTTTTTTGGCAAAATTTTAAGGAAAATGATTAATTTTCATATATATGAAATTGTGTTTTATCAATTAATGCAGAGTATTCTAAGAAATAATATTCAAAATGGGTGTTATAATAATTTTAGATGGGTGTTAAAAGCTCCACTCCTAAAATATTGCAACATTTATGTTGGCCCATAATGAGCCAATCATGTTACATGGTGTGCTAAATACACTCTAAGTTTGTTTATTAAGACTTTTTTTCATTTAGATAAAAGTGATGGATTTGTATTTTTTTTTTTTTGGGTAAATCTCATAGAATCAAACATAAGAAAACTCTCAAAAGGTATACAAAGAGTAAAATTCAGATTTTAAAAAAAAAAGTAAATTCAAAATTCAAATTAAAAAAAAATCCTAAGAATTCAATTGATAAAAATGCGAGAAAGTCTTCGGTGCTTCTAGAGTATTGTTTTTTTATTCATTTACTATTTGCCACACGTGTAAATATATTATCGATTGATTGAAGGATAGACACAATAAGCGATAAATGGGAAAAGAGTAGTGCTCCAAAAACACCCAAGAATTTTCCTGAGAATGCAAGCCCAATCTGGACACCTAGTTACAGGATTGTATTAATATATTATATTACAAGCATTGCCTTGGAGAGCAAGTAGCCGACATTAATTTAGCTATTCATTATTTTGCCGGCAAAAACAATTTTCCGGTGTGCCTCTAGCTTTGCCTCTAAAGTCAATTTTAGATTGGCTAAAGCTAATTACAATATTAATTATCTAGTGAGATTCTTAATTTACACACACATATTGTTCTTAATTTAATTTTAGCGGCATCCTCACTTCTTGGTTAAAGTGAGGATTTCTTTTATTAGAGAAAAACTCTCTCTTTATATATATATATATATATATATATATATAACTCTTGAATTTCTTTGTCTACGAAGATCTTCAATTCCTTGCCCTATTAATTATTAGTTAAATCAAAATTTACCAATTATAACCAATTTTGCACAGAAAGCATACCTCTTGTAACAACCTTGGGTACTGAAATGTTCAGGGTTTTCTCAGCTATCCTTGACATGTTGAAGGATTTAGATCAAATTAAGGTGATAGCTTTTAAAATTTCAAGCCTTGAATCGTCTTTCGATTGATGAAAGTAATAGCACAAATCGATTTGAGTTAATGAAACTTGTAAATAAACAAAATATAGATGAGCAAGATCATGCATGAATCTGTTGAAAACAATAAACTTGTTTACAAAATAATAAGGTGTTGAGTTATACATGGCCCTCCATCATCATGCTTCATCATCATGGGTCTACAATGTTGAGTGGAAGTTAGCTTTACACATTTGATGCCATTAAAGGATTTGTTTAGAGCATGTTAGGTGAGTGGAATCTGTTTGGTGTTATGATGAAAGGTTGGTGGAATATGCTAGGTGATATGTATTGTTATGATTATATTTGTGTTTTATTCACTATAAATATCTATACTATTGTGTTGTGAAATATAAGTCTAAGAGTAAGAAAGCATAAGAAGTATAACAAAACCCTGAGAGCGATTTGTGAGAGTGTATGAATTATTCTTGTAATATTCTTGAACTTTCTCTAATAAACTTTGTGTTTCATCCTTCAAATTCTCCAACAGAATCATCAATAATACCGAGATCCACATTTTCCTTTATCTTCCATTATGTGCTTGATAAGGCTTTAACAAATGATTTAGCATACTAACAGGTATGCATTAAGTGCTCCTACATGTCGTATATCGATGACAAGTATTAACACAAATTTTAATGATTCTTTAAATCCATAATTATTTTTCTTTTCATATAGTGTTACTCATTCCAAACTGTCAAAACTATTGTCTCAAGTATTCTATCTTAAATAATATGTCATTCATATGATAAGAAAATATAATTAATTCACCTTAATATAATAAAATAAAAATTACTTAATGAATGACACATCACATACCCTATTACTTGGAATGAAATTTATGATAAATAATTTAAGATAGATTATCTAAATATGTCATTATTTTCCTCCGTAGGAAAACTTAATACTTATTAATATCAAAATTACTTATTAATATCAAAATTACAAGGAACCATATAACGGATATGTAAAATCATCATAAACATGGTTTAAATTAATTATCTTTCATCATAACAGTAGCCGAATTTACGAGAACTAAAATCCAGCTGCCTTTTAACTTCCTGGCTTCTCATTTTCATGCAGGAGGAATTGTGAAACCTGTAGACAGTATATTACATCAGAATATCGACCAATAATATATAGTACAAATAATAACAATATACCAATAACTTGCAATTACTTAGTTAGGCTTATAACAACATAAGCATTAATTAATGATTCCTATGTCATAAGTCACCATAAATGATATTTGGATAAAAGGGTGATAAAACGATGACAAGATTATCGTGAAGACGACATTAGTTTGGTTAATTGAGAAATAAAAAAAAAAAGTTGTTTTGATGGTGATTTTGTCACCGTTTTGCTGTCCTTTTGTTCAAACATCACTGTTCGATATATATGTTATTAATTACAACAGGATTGAATAATTAGTATGCCCTAGCCTTAAGAATATATTGACTTACTTCCACATTGGGTTCCAGGTGAAAGATATATGCCACATGATCTAGCCACAAAAACCGCCTTTTTTGTGCTGATGAAGTCACTGATCGTTTCCACAACACCATCGGTGAGAAACTTGCAGACACATGGAACATCAAGGGTCTTCACCTCAGCGCAACAGCCTTGAGATGGTGGCTCCTGGGGCCCTATCTTTTTAGCATACCAGAGGCACTTGGACATGAGGTTCGAGACATTGACTCCACAGCTTTCGGCCAGAAACAAATTGGTTTTTGGATACCATAAATCCGGCAATTATTATTAGAATTGCAAGGGCCAAGATAAAAACCCTAGGAATCATCTTTTGTAAAAATTCTTAAGAGTGCTTTTATGCTAGTTTGGTTTTGATTTTGAATTAATTATTAATGATAACATAAGGTGTGCATGCATCTATATATATACAGAAATAAAAAAAGAAGAATGAGATCACACACGAGAATCTTGGTGTCTAATTCACGTGGATATTGATATTATGCTCTTCAGATCGGCTGGTTTTGTTACTTTAAATTTCTTCTAAAGAGAAAACATGGGTCATGGGTATCCGTTATTTTATTTAACGTGATCTCTCATAATTTATTTTTAGCTTTGCTCAGTTTTCAAGGATCTTGTTGACACGCGTGTATTATTAAAAATGTATAATTAAGATGTATATATATTCTTTTGTTAATTTTGTTTTTATAAACTATCAATCACATCCATGTGTTTGTTAAGGTGAAAGCTAAAGGATGAGTAGAGAGTTAGGGCTCTTGTTGTAGATATTATCGTTGTCTACCCTTGACTTTCATGTTTCCCAAAATAGAAAGTTAAGAATTGTGACTCGAATTGTTAGATACATGAAAAACAGACATACAATGCTACTAATTTAATTTCATGTGTCATTAAATTTTTAAAAGTCAATTATAGGCCAGGATAAAAAAAATAAAGAATTCCTAAAATGAATTTGTTGGTTTCTAATATGCCCGCATCCATTCTCGAGAGAAAATTCCAGATACGATGGAAATTCCACCTCATCCATTTGTTTATCTAAAACAATCTTGATAAATGTATATTTATTTTTAACCAAACCAATGAAGATAGTACGATAGTGAAAATGGTCAAAGTGAATATATGAAACATATATGTGCTCAAATTTATTCTGGAGGTTAGGAAAGAATATATATGTGTGTGTGTGTGTGTGTAAACTTCAATTATGACTACTCTTATCTCGAATTGTTTTTCAATTTGGGGACATAAGTCTGCCACTATGTTCATTTTTGTAAACGAAGCCAAATAATGGGTTTATGTTTTATAATTTTTCTTAACCATAAACCACCTAACCCAACCCCTCACACCCAAATCAAACGTATCTCGTAGAATTTTATATCATTAGTTGGTTCAATTCAATTTAACAAACTCTAGCTGGTAACCATAAATTGAATAGTTAATATAATAATAAAGGTGGCACTCCATATTTAATTAAAAACAAAAAAAAGGGCAACTGGCATTATTTCCATTCACTTCAATGCATCATAATTATGCGCATAACTAAAATATTGTGCTTAGTAATAGTACATATGTGAAAACATGAAAACAAATAATACAACAAGATCTTATTATGCCGCACAGAACACATATTCTGGCTTATTAAGTAACTGAAACATTAATTAGTAGAATTCATAGCAAGTCCAGCTGCCCCGGCCGCTTCATCCCTCTCCAATCATCATGCAAATTATGGAATGGTTATCTCTGTATACACAACATTTCATATGATAATATTAGCATACACAGTATAAATTAAACAGAAATAGCAATAGCAATAGTAATAACATAACTTAAAACCACGAATTTGAGAGTAAAATAAGTTGTTTAATTATACTTAAACAATAGTGTCTAATCATAATCTATAAATATCCGCACAAGAAAATGACTATAATAATCTTAACTTTTCGTTTTTATTTTTTGAAATTTACTTACTTCCACATTTTTTTCCTGATGTAAGTTTTTTGCCGCAAGACCTAGCCACGTAAACAGTCTTGTTTAGGCTGAACCGATTTAACGCCATTTGTGCAGTATTATTATCGGAAAGGCGGTTGCAGATGCATTGCACATCAATTCCTTTCACCACCTTGCAACAGCCTTGAGATGGTTTCTCCATCGGCCCTGATTTTTTAACAAACCTCAAGCACTGTGCTTGGAGATTTGAAAGATTATTGATTCCGCAAAGTTGAGCTGAAACTTGAGGGTCGGATGCAAATAATCCCACCATTATTAATAAAATTGCCAAGGGCACAATACAAATTCTACAACTCATGTTTCTACTCTTTCTTTTTAATTATTCTCCCCTCACACCCTCAAGTTTAATGTAATGCTCGTATGGTTTTGAACTTGTTATGGGCACCACATTATATAGATGGAGAGGATACGGAAAGCCAAATTTTTCAAATAAGTCATAATCGCGTGACACTGCCTTCACACCGGGCGTTTTTGTTGCTTCAAAATATTTTAAATCTTTAAAGAAATTGTATTGTTCTAGAGAGGCATGAACTTTAATGTTCATATGACTATAAATACATTATTATGATTTTTGGTACAAACTCAACATATTTATGCTATAGACATGTGAATCATTTATTAGTCGAGTTACCTTCCTCGCACAATCAATAAATGACTGTATCGTAATCTTATCTCTCGAAACTATAAATGATTAGATTAAATTAATCTCATCGATGTTAATTTGTTTACTACGAATTCAGCATTTAATTCTGAAAATCAGGAAGGCAAACAAGAGATCGAAATTATTAGTAGTAAATAGAAAAAGAGTAGTGTTGTAAAAGAATCTAAGAATTTTCTATTTAGAAAACATGACGGACATTATTTATTATTATTTTTCCTTGTTTAGTAATTTTAATAAATAAAAAAATAAATTAAAGCTCAAAGCTCAACAGTTCACGGTATAAATAATATCATGGTAATAGATTCTGTGCTATACTGAATTTTTAAAAATTGAGCCTCACACTATCAAAAAAAAAAAAAAAAATGAACCTCACACAACGACACAAATACGGCACAAAAAATGAAAGAGCCTAAATTCGTTGGGCTTAATCCGATCAGCACAGCCCAATCACTTCTGTGGGAATTTGATAGAGCCTAAATTTGTTGGGCTTAATCAGAGCAGCCAAGCCCAATCACTATTGGCACACCTTATAAAACCTCTTAAAGCGATTTTTATCATTTATGTATTTTGTAATTTTAACCTTCATTAAAACTAAATGCAATGTCTAATTAAACCCATACCCTTGAGAGAAACAATTTAATCTTTACGCTCACAACTTTTTCCTTCGCTTGAAACAATTATCATAAATCCTCTTTTCTTTTTTAAACCTTAATTTAAGATTATTAAATAATAATAATGGAACTAATCCATTGTAAGTTATAGCAATCAAAGAATTGAGACAAAACTTATTGAAATCCTAAGACGGCATTCGGTATTGTTTCTAATTAAAAAAAAAAAAAGGTGTTTAAGCAATAATAAAGTATAAATGAAAGAATGGAGTTTATTAATAATGTATTTGTGTTTATATAAAAAGCTTATTTTTATTACTTTTTTAACCATAAACTCCTCCCCCGCCCATCACACTCAAATTAAGCATATCCCATTGAATTTTATATCCTTAGTTGTTCAATTAAAACATCTTTTGAGCAAGGTTGATAAAAATTTCTTGAGTAAAATAAAGGTGGCACCCATATTTTTAAAATGCAACTGGCATTATTTCCACTGACTTCAAATCTTCAATGACCATGATCGTGTGCATAATTAACAGATATTTTACCACTACAACTAAGAGAAAAATATAGGATATGAAAACATGGAAACAAAAAGGGAACTTATTGCCGCACAGAACGCATATATTTCCTGGCTTATTAATTGAAAGATTAATTAGGAGAATTGAAAGCAAATCCAGCTGCCTTTGCTTCACCCTCTCCCATTATCATGCAAATTATGGAATGGCTATACCGATACACGACATTTTAATTACATGATCATATTAGCATACGCAGTATAAATTAAACGACAATAGCAATAGTAATAACTGTTGACACAGTTTTTCCCGCGTGCCTCAACAAGGTGCTTCAAACAACTCGAGCGGGATCTGCTCGAACCTTCTGCTCGCAGCTTCAAACAGTGCCTCGATCCTTCTGCTCGAGATAAGTTCGATCTCGAGCAGGATTATCTCCTTCGTCCTGTTCCGCTGTCTTCTTCAGAACGGAGATCTCCCGGTCCCGCACTCACGTAAAACAGGTCGTGGGTCGCCGGGCGATTCCGCGAAAACCCTCCGACGCTCAAGTCGATGAATCGGGTTGTTCTTTTTGGTATCTCTCTTAGTGAGGGAGACCGGAAAGATGAAATGGATATTATTTCGCCCTCCCTTTTTGAAAAGAAATGATTTTTTTTCTGGAAATCAAAATAAGAGAAGTCAGAATAGGAAGAACCCGTGACGGTGGTTCTGTGTCTATTTCGTAAGCCCGGCCATCTTCCTCAGGCTGCTGCTCAACTACCGGGTGTCCCCCTTCAACAAACTCATCCAAGTACCGGTTCCTAACCAGATCCTCCACCTGGTTTTTCAAATCACGGCATTGTGTTGTGGAGTGGCCGTGGTTACCATGGAAACGGCAGAACCGCCCCTTATCCCGCTTGCCAGCTGACTTGGCCATCGGCGTTGGTAGGCTCAGCAGTCCTCGCTCTTCAGCCACTTGAAGTATCTCTTCGAGAGATACCTTCAACCTCAGATATCGCTCGTAGTGGTGGCTCTGTTCCACCACTTGTATTGCCCTATCCCTTGGGAAGCTTCTCGGTGAGGGTGGCAATGGACGGTCCGCTTCGATCGTGGTTCATCCGAGGTCCGCTGGCGGCTGGTCATGGGTTGTGTGGCCATCATGACGCCTCAGTATTCTCCGTGATCCCGGCCTGGAGACTCGCGAGGTGGCTGGGGACCATCCGCGGCAGGGAACTCTCCGACATGGGTCATGACAGGCAGCCTGGCCTCACGCCTTTGAGCCTCGTGGTCCCCTGCGGGCTCCTTCTCCTTCCTTCTGCTCCACCAACCCGCTCACTTCTCGCTTTGCGCTTTTTCTTCTTCGATTACCATATCCAGCTTTTACTTGTTCATGCACGCGTCCGAATATGAACGGATCGAAGGACTCGCGAGTTATACCATGGTCTCCCCATCCGAATATCATCCTTTAATCCTCTCGTAGCTTGGGATGGTTGAACGCACCAAGATCTAGGACCGATCTATGGTATCTTTTGATAAACTCCTGAGGGACTCTCCTTCTTTCCGCCTCACTCGACAGCTCCATCATGTCATCCACGGGGTCACTGCGCTCGGAATTGTTCTGCGAACTCCCCGCACATCTGTTCAAAGCTCAAGATGCTTCCCGTGGAGTCTCATGGTACCATTCTCTCGCCTTTCCTCAAGAGCGAGCGGAAGGCCCCGCACCTCTTCGCTGCCGACTGCACCCTGCACTCGCCATGTCGCTGAACCGCTCTATATGTACTAATGGATCACTCTTTCCCGAAAATTTCAGATCCGGGAAGCGTAAGTCACGTGGGATCGTGACACCCATGATCTCTGTGGAGAGTGGAGATTCGTTGTCCAAAGATTATTCGCCAACTTGGACTCTTTCCGCTCCCCAAGATCTTCCACAACTCAGTGCCAACTCGCAGACCTCTCCCTCCAACTCCTCCGCACGAGAGGTTGGGGCTGTATCCTGCAAATGCTGACGAGACCCTCTTTCTTCCATGTTTGTTTCTTCCCTCACTGCAACATTTGGTGCTCTAGGTCTTTAGGCTTCGTCTCCCACATTTTCCCGAACATGAGCATTCCCTACTGGACTCGGGACATCATTACATGCTTTTCTCTGTCCCTCCCTGAGTTCTTGCAAAAGGGAAGTCAGAGTCTCCATCTGCTTTTCCATCCGATCCATTCTTTCCTGGATCTCCCTATTCTGGGCCTCATTGGCCACTTCTCTCAAAGTTACTGATTCTTCCGGACTTACTCCTCTTCGGCTGTTTCCCCTCATCGTTGTGTTGTGTGTCTTGAATGTATTAGGAAATCAGGCTTTTTGTGCCGATCCCCACAGACGGCGCCAAAAGATGTTGATGCAGTTTTTCCCGCGTGCCTCAACAGTGCCTCGAACCTTCAAACAGTGCCTTCAAACAGCTCGAGCAGGACTGTCTGAACCTTCTGCTCGCGGCTTCAAACAGTGCCTCGATCCTTCTGCTCGAGATAAGCTCGATCTCGAGCAGGATTACCTCCTTCGTCCTGTTCCGCTGTCTTCTTCAGAACGGAGATCTCCCGGTCCTGTACTCACAGAAAACAGGGTCAGGGGTCGCCGGGCGTGTTCCGGCGAAAACCCTCCGACGCTCAAGTCAGTAATCGGGTTGTTCTTTTTGGTATCTCTCTTAGTGAGGGAGACCGGAAAGATGAAAGGGATATTATTTCGCCCTCCCTTTTTGAATAGAAATGATTTTTTTCTGGAAATCAAAATAAGAGAAGTCAGAATAGGAAGAACCTGTGAATTAATTTTTCCAACCCTTTGTGAATTAGAAATGCCAACCCTTGTAACGTTCCCCTTCGTTTCCTTTTATACTCCATTTTTCCCGCTCTTTCCATTTCTAAGCTGTCCACTCCCACGTTAGTGGTATCTGGGTCCCTCTAACAGCCGGGATTGGCGGAATATTCCCTAGGGATGAGCGGCTGTCCCCTTAACCCGATTCACGTGGTCATATCACCATGTCGGGCAAGTGCGCTAGGAATGATGACACCTTGGAGACATGTGCCGGCCACCGACAACAGTATCACCACCATACCATGTGGGACCCTGGTCAGACATTAAAAGGTGTGCCGAGATTCTGAGGAAACGGGTTGGGTCTTGTCCAGCTATGCTCGTGAACGTAATCTCTGTGAGTAGGAAAGGTGTGCTCGAAGACCCGTTCTTTGCGAGCAGGAAGGGAGTGCTCGGTTCTCGACCTTGACTAGCTTTGACCTGGGACGACCTCGAGCTAGACTGTCCTCGGGGTGTCTTACTCGAACTGGAAGGGCTTCGAGGAGCCTGTCCGATATTACCCAAACAATAACATAATTTAAAATACAAATCTGAGAGTAAAAAACAACTATCTAATTATAACTGGAAAATAGCGTCAAGTCGTACATTCATATTCATATTAATTACATGCAAGCTAGAGACGTCCGCATAAGAAAATGACTACGGCAATATTAACTTTTCATTTTTTCTTTTTTTGAAATTTACCTGATGGAAGTTGTTTGCCGCAAAACGTAGCCACGGAAACAATCTTTTATAGGTTAACCTGGTTGATCAACAATTGTGCAGCACTATTATCCGCAAGAAGGTCTTCGCACACGCATTCCACCTCAATTTCTTTCATCTCCTTGCAACAGCCTTGAGATGGATTTTTGGATGGCCCTGATTTTTCAACAGACTTCAAGCACTGTGCTTGGTGATTTGAGCTAGAACTTGATTGTCAGAGATACAAATAGTCCCACCATTATTAATAAAATTGCCAAGGGCACAATACAAATTTTACCACTCATGTTTTTAATTAACTTTTTTTTTTTTTTTGTTTGGCCTCCCTTACGCTTAAGTTTAATGCTAGTTTGAGGCTTACTTTCTTTATCAAAAAAAAAAAAAAAAGGGTTAATGCTAGTTTGGTTTTGAACTTGGAGTATAGGACACCATTATATAGATGGTGCATGGAGGGGATACGGAGAAAGAGAAGCCAATTTTTTGTAATAAGAAATTTATTATAACAATCACTTGACATTGCCTTCACACCGGCCGTATTTGTTGCTTCAACTCAAAAAGTATTTTAAATCTTTAAAGAAAATTAATTGTTCTAGAAAGGCACGAACTTTAATGTTTATATGATAATAAAATACACTTTATCAAAATTTATAGGTACAAATTCAACATTTTTATAATATACCCATGTGAATCATTTATTAATCATCTTTTTCAGGCGATCAATTAATAACTGTAGAAATATCATAACTATATCTCCCGTAACTATAAATTTTTAAATTAATTAATTTCCTGTAGATTCTCGTTATTCAATTAGTTCACTATTTCCCCAGTCGATTACAAAATCATAATTAAGGTAAACAGAGGATTGAAATTCCATATCTTCTAGATTACAAAATATATGGCCCCGCAAATTAAAAAAAAAATGACAAATACCCACAATCGCTGTGAATCTATATATTAAGCAGGATTAAATTAATTGTACAAATCACAAAGCCATGGCATTCTAGCAGTACATTAAATTTTTAAGTTTTATTTTTGTCAGTTATTTCATCTAATTTCACACTTATCAAATGAACAATCACAAATTTTAACCTAACGTATACAACATGCCTTGAGAAATGAGAGCTTCTTATCTTCCCCATTTCCAAATTATCAACACATTTTCAGAATGAACACGTGCATTTTTTATTGCCACTGCTTCCATTTCAGCAATCATTTTTTCTTATCCATGTGTACATTTACTAAAACTATCAGTTTCCAACCCTAACTGACGAAATTAAAAGAGAGTTTGCAAAGAAATTAAAGACATACATAATAATTTATCACAGTCTCATGGCGGCCACGGTGGCCTTCAAGATCACTGGCGGTGAGTTGATACCGGAGATCCAAATGCTATCATCCGAAACCATTCTTGATCTGAAGAAGAGGATTGAAGCACGTTTGGACGTGCCTGTGGCAAGGCAAACTCTCAGGTTTAACAACCAAGTGCTACCAAATGACCTCAAAATTGATCATTATGACTTTAATATTGGTCATGATCGTCATCAAGTTGTCACACTTGCTCTTGTTCTTTCACCCTTGGCTGAGAATGAAAAATTCAAAATCCATGTGAAATCCCTCAATGAACCACCTTATTGGCTTGACAGCAAAGAATCTTTCATCAAGGTGAAGGAAACATCATTGGTTTCTGATTTTATGAGGAAAATTGGGAAGCATTCGGAGCTTTGCTGCGACAACATGACTCTCTTTCGGGATTCCACAAAACGGACGGTGATCTTCCTCTCAATGCATATTACGTTTATGAGGGTACTGAAATTGATGTCGAGTTTGACTATAGCATTCATCTGAATCCTGGTCATGTATTCGATTCTGATGATTCTGATTATTCCGATTAGCATATTACAGCCAGAATAAGAATAAGTGAATTTTAATTCCACAAAATTAATTAATATATAATTGGGATCGTAGTAGATGGTCATTAGGTATATTACATGTTTTTAAGAAAAATTAATATGTATTGAATAATTGGCTTTTGTGCAAAATATTATGTAAATTGTTCTATTATGCACTGTATAAATCTGTAGCTCTGCTAACATTTTTTTTTCTCATTTTCTTGCTTATTATATCTTAGCCACGGAAACAACTAGAAATAGTCATGAGAGGTGAGATGGTGGTTCCGATGGCCCTGATTTTTTAATAAACTTCAAGCTCTGTACTTGGAGAGTTGAAAGATCATAGACACTTCAACCTTGAGGTAAAACTTGATTGTATAAACCCACAATTATTTAAATTGCCAAAGGCACAAAGCAAATTCTAGCACTCATGGGTGAAAAAATTGATTAATAAATAACGATAGAAATATCATAACTCTATCCTTGGCGGACTTAGAAATTTAATTTAATTCACAGAGGGCTCAGTAAAAAAATTTAATTTAAATATTTTCATCAAGATAATAAATGCGGTAAGTTTCATAAAATGTACAATTTTTATTTCACTTATAATGTTAATTTAGAAAATTAACATTTTCTTTCTTTTCATTACAAGGGTATTATTGTAATTTTAAAGAAAAAGTAAGGGCATGAGTATAAGACATTAACAACATGGATGTCTTAAGATATTTTTCATAATATAGAAACTAAATGAATACTTAATTTAAATATAAGGTTTATAAAAATTTTTATTAAAATTTTTTTATCTTGGTGTGATGGTGCACTATTCTTCATGCACATATCACTATACGTTCAACTTGTTAGTGGCACAAAAGTATGGATATTTGATCATTTATTTAAAATATAACAACTAATTGAGTATAGTGTACTAATTTTAACAAATGAAAAATGATTTTTCTTATAGAAAAGATAAAATAAGCACGAACACGGTACAAAAACAATGAGTGGATCAAATTTTTTGCACCTAACTAGTACAACATAGCCCAACCCAAATTACATACCTAGTGAATCATGAATGGACCGAAATGGTGTTTTCTTTGTTTAATGAAAATGTTGCTTCAGAAAAATAGAAAGATAACTACAAAAATAAAAAAAAAATAAAAAGATAAAAGATGCACGTTGGTTTAAGGCTATTTTCGGTATTAGAGGGGTGTATTTGCAAAATAACATCACTTTATAACATTTTATCCTGTGAGCCCTTCGGCATTTGCTTCGTGGGCCTATATTCTGTTATATCGGTCCATTGGGCTACTGCCCATTTTATCTTGACCAGTTAATAGAGATTTTACTCAATTATCAACTCTCACACATATTGAGCATCGATAAACAGAACAAAATTGGACAAAATGTTGACAAAAAGGAGCGTATATACGGTCCATTTTTATACGCTCCTTTTTAGGGGTTGGTTTATTTAACAACCAACAATTAAGTCAGACAAAAAAATAATTTTGGGTAATTAATTACCCAAAATTACTTTTGAGTCAACAATAAATTACAAATTATATAATTTAGCAACTGTCCCATTTTAGTGACTTATTTTTCGAACACTTGTTTTAAAGTTGTTTTTATTGCGTTTTATATCTTGATCACTTTTCCACACATATTATACAGAACTTTAGACAAAACCGATCAATACATTAAAATTAAACAAAAAAGAAATTGCTTTTGCCCAAAATTATTATAAGAAACAGCAGGATTATCAGTTCCGAGTACAAATCACAAAGCCATGGCATTCAGCAAGTACACATGAAATTCTTATGCTTTATTTTGGTCAGTTATTACAACTAATTTATTAGTCAAGACAAATCAGCATTCACAAATTTGAAAGTTTTGAGAACCTAACACAAGTACACAGCACATGCATTTGTTACTGCCATTGTTTCCGTTTCCATTTCAGAGTGTATTTTCTTTTACACACACTCTTTTATCAAAGAAGAATTAAAAATGAAGTCATACTAATTGAAAACTCTTCTGTGACTTTAAACAGTAAATTAATGTAGAATTTATTATTAATTAAATTCAAATTTTAAAATTTATAAAAGGAGGATTATTATTTTCTCTCCTACTGTAATAAGTATATACCATTTATTCTTGTTATTTTATAATAGCTAATAAATCCCAGCAATATAATTTTACATTATTACCCTTACTTTCAAATACACTTTTATTCACATTTATTATAAATTAAATAAATAAATCATATGAATAGAAATTAAAATAAAAAATTAAGTATTAAAAACAAGGAATATATGGTTTATGTGAACAAAAAATTAATAATAAAATATTTTTCTTGTAATTTTTTTATTTTATAGACACTTTCTTATAATAAATATTTTACAATATTTTAAAATTAAATTTAAAAAGTACAATAAAAATATTTTATTATTTATTTATACTAAATTTTTCAATTTATCATTCAAGTTTTCTTATAATAATTTTTTTATCATTTTATAAAAATTTTCTTATATATTTATTATAAGAAAATTTTATAAAATAAAAACAAGTATATTATACAAAATTCAAAAAATCCTTTTCATTATATGGTTTATATTATTTAGTTTAGTAACTTTTCTTGTGTTAATTTTATTTCACTTATTTTTTTATTGTAAATTAATTTAGAATTTACTAGTAATTAAGTTCATAATTTAAATTTTACAAACATTCATGATTTAATTAAGTTCATATAGAATAAGATCACAATATCTCAATTACTATAAAAGAAAATAGAAATTTTGATATATTAAAAGGAAAAGGAAGACACAAACTAAAGAAAAGTTCATATTATTCATAATTTCAATTACAAAACAGCTTTTGTGACTTCTGCACTGCAGCACCTCTTATGTCAACAGCTTTGGTGGTACTGTGTAGCCTGAAACATTCACATAATCACAAATAAGTAATTAATATGATTAAAACATATACACAAACACAAAAAAGAATTCTAAATTATAAAATTCATTTATTTTAATACTTTAAATTAAGTATTTAAAGTTTGAAGTTAACCTTGTAGAATTTTACTTTGAGCTCCGTCCCAATGACAAAGCCATCCCAAGAAATTGATTTCAATGTTGGAGAAAGCTACTCCAAAATGAAGGAAAGATTTACACAATCCGAAACTAATAATTTTTTAAAATCTTGAGTTGCAACGCACGAATAAAATATTTTTTTGATACCATTCAAAAATAAGTTAATCGAGATTCGTTATTTCCACAGCACGAACTCTTTCTTAATTTCTTCTTCTTCGTACACGAAGTTCTCTTACTCTTTTGAGAAGAGCATCACTGACAACACAAACATACACATACTTTTACACTGGTTAAATACAATCTAGCACTCAATTTCCAATTTGGTGGTTAATATTTAAGTAAATGTAATTTTCTTTTAAGAAAAATAAAAATATATTAATACTTTCAATATATATATATATATATATATATATATATATATATATATATATATTTCATTATACAGAAGAAATGGGTAAGGATCGATGATCCATTACAATACTCACGACTCTTTTTATAAGTAGTAAAGGAATCTTACTATTATAATAAAGGCGAAATACTATTATTACATCTTGTCTTTATAGAATCTACTTTACGCCTCAATTTTAAGAATATATTTATTTCATTATTACAAAATTTTACTTTATTACTTTTATTCATACCCACATACTTGTCACACTATTATTGGTTATTATACCCAAACAAACATATGGATCCAATCAGGGTGTGTGTATATATATATAAGCAAAGGGTTCCACCGTTTGATAATTATTAACTTTTTTCTCTCGATCTATTTTACTCTCTCACTTCTATGAACCATTGAATGTATAACATAAATTTCTGACTTAAAATTTGAGTTAAGTTTTCATCCATTAGATCTATACATATTCAATCCAACGGTGGATAGATAATAACTAAACTACTACGTATTCACTTTACACCTACACCAATTAATTGAATGGATTCAATTGATAGAAAAATGAAGAAATTTTTAAATAAAAAAAATTAGAGCTAAGGAACCCTCCCCCTATATAACTATTTATACATTTAACAAGGTTAGATCTCATAATTAATCTTTACTAAAATCATAGGAACTCACGTCTTTTTAGAAAAGGTAGAAATTTTTATTACTCAAAAGGAAAATTACACAAGCGTACAAAAAAAAATTATCACATTACTCATAATATAATGCAATAACCTAGATTTTTTTGTAGCTTTAGCCAACACCTCGATCTTATATCAGTCGTTTTGGTGGGACCGTGTAGCCTGAAATATCGAAATCATGATTTTAAAAAAAATTAAAATGCATAAGTATACGATTAAAACAAATACATACATGATATAATAAGAAGTTTGATTAGGGTTTCAACAAAGAAACTCACTTCCACATTTTGTGCCAGGATTAACTGTGACACCACAAGTACGTGCTACATAAACCACCTTCTCCATGCTAATAAGCTTCTCTATGTCCGGAGTAACAAGGCCGCAAACACAAGGGATGTCGGCGACTTTCACCACCGAACAACAACCGGGAGACGGAGGGATTTTTGGCCCATCTTTTTTGACGAATTGCGAGCATTGAGCAACAAGTTGAGGGATGCTTCCTCCACACTGCCCAGATACCGGAACGTTGCCGAACATTAGGGTTCCGACAATCACCACTATGGCCAAAACCGAACGAGTAACCACAGATGCCATATCTTTTTTGACCCCCCTGGCTATATTAATTAACTTTTCTCTGTCAAAATTTTGTTATGCATGCAACTAATTATGTTAAAGCTTTGATATTGTTCTAGCTATATATAGCGAGAGACGAGTTGAAGGGCTTAATTTTAATTAATTTGAATGTATTATGATTGTGAAGGTTTAACAATAAACTTTTTTTTTTTGGAATATTTTTTAATCTGATTGACTGAAAAGGTAAAAAACAGTATAAAATCTTCTGGGTGATAATTGAGCCTTATCTTTCAATTTCATTTTCCATATTTAGAAGGCTTATCATTCAATGACAAAGTGAGAAACAGTTGTTTCTGGTTGGCAAGTAATATCAAGAACTGTTCTCCATTTTTTTTTTAA
This sequence comes from Murraya koenigii, assembly GCA_025617385.1. Lineage (NCBI taxonomy): Eukaryota > Viridiplantae > Streptophyta > Magnoliopsida > Sapindales > Rutaceae > Murraya > Murraya koenigii. Next base: position 6,407,951 of record CM046815.1, on the reverse strand, counting down.
TATCTGTAATTATGTAAGGACAGATCAGTTTTATATCATTTTAGGAAACTAAGTAATGATAATAATGAAAGAAATTAAACAGATATATAACATTTTAGTTGTTTACCAAAAAAGTAAAAAAAAAAAACGTTAACTAATTAAATTTAGTTGTAACCACGTACACCATGCTCCAATCTCAATTATAAGTGTTTAGTAAAGATTTTACAGTAGCATTAGCATTATTGAAGCGAAATTGTAAAAACCATCAGTTTGGTTCGATTTTTCAAAATTTTCACACAAAAACTGAAAAGTCCATAAATCGATTATCCAAAAATATTGTTCGAATTCGGTTCAAAATTTTATTCTCAAAAAATCAAATGTTTTGTTCATAAAATCGGACACGCGTCATATTTGAAGTAACTTTAACTACTGGACCCTCACGATAACCCATTTCTTTCTCGTTCTGTAGTCACCATTCGATTTGCAACAGTGAAATCGAACGGACGTAATGAATGCACGCAAGGACGGAGCTAGCTGCTAGTATTGGCCAAGTGGGCCGCTTGACTAAAAAGAATCTTAAAATTGCGTTCATTATTTAAGCTCCTTGAGTTTAATTGAAATTGTCCCCGTAAGTTGAAGAATTAAGATGTTGCCCCGAACTTTATTGAACTTCATTGAAATGCCCTATGAGTTGAAGTTATGATCCTTTATATTGAATTCAATATTAAATTATTCATAAACTGAATTTCTAACTCCGTCTCTAAATACACATATGCAATTTTACTAGGTGACAAAAGGACGGGTTACTTGTCCCATGGCAATATAGATGCTGAAACAATAATAGTTATATATACGTTTGGTAAAAATGGTGTATTTTGATTAGTAAATATCAGTCGTTGATAGTTGATTAGTATAGATTTTTTTTCTTGGTCAATTATGATAAGATAAAACCACAAACCGAACATTTTTTTAAATCTAAATGTATATAATTGCATGATTTAAATATTTAATCAATCAACATAATTATAGTTTGAATAATTAGGCCAAGGTTATATTCTATAATTTATTGATAAATACATTGCTTGTACTTGCTATATGAGTAAAAGAAAGTCGAAACAAATGACAGATTGGCTACAAAAGCAAAATAAGCATTATAGGAAATATATAACTAATTAGTAGTAATAGAAAATTTCGCTAATACTACTAATTCAAGGGCATTTTGGTCCTCCTCTCTTTGTCTTCCAGTTATTGTAGCAAGGGCACGTTTGCTTGTTCCCATATGTGCCTGCTGGCACACATAAGCACTTTGCACAACATTTTTGGCAGAAAAACAGGCAAGGCTTCTTGTATGAAGTTGCTGAGCATCTATCACTGCACTTTGGAGCACATTCTGCATGTCAAAAATATCCTTTTGATTAGTTACTAGGAAGTATCGACACGTGTTTCCATTTAACATAAATACATTAATAATTTTAAGTTTAACGCTTTAGATTGCAAGTTTGATGTACAAAATAAATCACCTCGAGGTTTCAGGCTGCCTTGGGTGGTACCACGCTGCATGGAGTCCAGTGAATTTAAAAGAGTTAGCCAAAATGAAGAGAAGCTACTTACTTAGAAGCACTTTATGAGTTGAAATTAATTACCGCAGGGCGATTGCCTTGTGCATGTCGCTGAGATGCTGCAATTCCTGTGTTAGCGGCCTAAAGAAAACAGATTGAATATATTAATTTCATATAAGAAAATAAGAATTAAACAAAAACTATTAAATAGAAGCAGCAATAACAATTAATTAACAATAATGGTAATAATATAAGTAATGAACTTACCTGGTTTTGTGCCGCTAAAACAAGCATCAATGCCACAAATAACACAACAAGTCCTAGCATTCTAGCCATTATTCTTTGGAGAAGAAACAACACAACAATAAGAGCTTGAAGTGAATTTGAGAGAGAGAGAGAGTTGGGTGTGAAAAGTTATGAAGGAAATGAATGGTATTTATAGTGCAGTTGCGATAAAGTTTTTGGTAATTCAAATTTTTCTTGTTTTAAAATAGTGGTGGGGGCTGTTAGGGCTCTTATCTCATCCATGTGCACTTGTAAATCAAATGGGGCCATTTTGCATGTGCAAATTCACATGCCCAACAATTGTTTCAGAATGTTGGGACCCCTTAAAATGCTCTCTCTCAACTCACAAATTGCAACTAACTGAAGCAAATTGAAGCCGATACGAGATCAGCTTGCATATTACCCATGTTTGTGAACCCACAGCAATTATTGCAAAGCAATAAGAGATTTTTTATTTTGGGCTTGTAATAATGGGATGGTGGTCTACAAGGTTGAAGGCATTTGTTCGACTTCCCCGGATGCTGTTTTCATTTCTCTAAAAATTAAATATCTGTATATTTATTTCTAATGGTAATAAATTTTTAAACTAATATCAATACATTTATAGGTATACTATAAAAAAAATCATATATTCTTTGTTTTGTCGTTTCCTTTTCATTCTTGATCTTTTGTCTAATAAATAAAAGTGTGGGCGAACCTATTTTTTCTTTTGTCTGTATCTCTTATGAACCACAATAAATTTTAGGTTTGTATAAATATTTCGTATAACTACTGCCTTATATAAGTCACCAGTTTTTATTTTTTATTTTCATTCTAAACAATTAGGTTTAAGTTTTAGGTGGTTTCATATGGTGTTTGTTTTGTAATGAAATTAATAATTTTTTGCTAATCACTTAATTTGGATGCATTTAATATTTATTTCCCTAATAAACTTTGTTATTTCACCCAAATAAAACCTTATCTTTGTGCAATATATAGGACGGCATGTAGGGTTGACAAAAGTCCCGGCTAGGTCCGGTTATGGCTTTTGAAAACATAGGTATCTTAATATATGGTCCGGATTTATTATGGACAATATTTTTTTGGGGATTTTTTAAGCTCATATTATATATATATATATGAAATTTAAATTTTTATATTTATAAATATAATTTTATAATTTTTAAATTTATTTTAATAAAATTAAACATAAAATATGAACTTTAAGTGTTTAAATTTTTAAATGTTTCTCAAGTGATACTTGAACTTAGTCTGAAGATTAGTCTGAACTGAATATTACACTACCACATCACCCAAGTCTAGGTTGGATTCAGGCAGGGCGGGTATTTTTGCCCACCTCTCGGCATGTTGTCCAAAGGTTTATAATATGGAGTATATACAACGAGTCATCAATGAAGCAAAGAGAACGACAACGCGTCCTCCACATGATACAATAATGGACTACATGTCATATTTGTGCATTAACGTAGCCGACATTTACACAAAGTATGCGTCGGCGCATACTATAGCTGATTGATCATTTTTAATTTACTAAGAAATGACATGTCACTCCTCTTAAAAACAAATGGACGACTTGGTAGTTTCTGTTTTAGTAAACAAACGATACATCATCTACTTCGTTTAATTTCACACAACTTTACTAATAGAACGAGATTGTTTGTTTTTTAACATTTACATGGAATAATAGTTTATTTCAATTATTCATATAATTTTTCATGTAATATGTTATTTTTACATGTCGATAAAATTAAGATTAAAATCTTTAACTTAAAAATTATGTTTATATATATATATATATATAATTATGTTTAAAAATTAACTTTTCTTATCAAGACTCCTCAATTTTTGGTATTGTGCGCACTTTTGGTCTTCTAGCCTTTATCTGAATCCAACGACCAGCAAAATTACAGAGAGTGAAATACTTGAAGATATGAGAGAAACAAAATGGGTTAGTTGATTTGGCATTTTGGGGAGCTGAGGAAGCACTGAACTTTTGATTATTAAAAAAAAAAAAAATCAAACATTCTCAAAATTAGAAATGCAGCCTGGGCTTAATTCCGGCCGGATGGACCATGTCTTCATTAAGCCTGCCCTGGCTAAGCAGATAGTGCGAATCGGCCAGCCCATTTACCATGCATAAAAACTAATTGGAGTAAATTTCTTTCTATCCCTTTATTAGATTAACATACTTTAATTTACCTCTCAAAAATATGAAAATCTCAATTTATCTCTTAATTATCATTAACTCTCCATTAATTTTAATTATTAAAATGAAGAAATTATATTTGTACATCATCTTAATAGTTAACTCACTGTAAGAAGTCAAAACATATAAATTAATTTCCACAAAATCTAAATATTTAAATAAAATTTAACACGCACTCAAATGTTTCAATAAAATTCATTTTACTCACAAAATGATATTTTTTTTTTGTTTAGTTAGTTAGTCTTTTAATTACAAAAGTGTTAAAAAATTACTTCTTTTTAAAATAAGAAAAATAAATTTATTTCTAACTTTTTTTATTTTCTAATTAATTTCTTCATTTTTTTCGATTCATATTCCCCCCCTTTTTTTTTTTTTCATTTCATGCACTTTTCTTCATCTTCTTTGCAGAATCACAAAGCCACACAGCAGTCACGACAGCAACTCGTGGCAAAGTTTGGAGTTGAGTGATGGTGGTCAATGCCTTTATTCTAAATCTTAGCCCATCTTCTACTTTAAAAAAACCCTAATTTTTTTTCCCAAATTTACTAATAAACCTTAAAACCAAACTAAGCATTAAAATCATCAACACCAATTTGTATGAATCATTGCATGCTTAACATGGCTGAGCGCAGATTTAGATTTGAAAGTGATTGTGGAGTTGTTAAGTGTGTGAAAGATGAAAGAAAAACAAAAATAAATAGAAGATAAATAGGAAGAGAACAAAGAATGTGAATAAGAAAGAAGAAGAGAGAGAAAAAAATTCTCTTTTTTTTAAATAAAAATTTGAGATTTTGATTCAAAAATTATAATTTTGTTTAAATTTAAGAATCTTTATGGATTAGTAGTGGATTTTCTTTGTAACTTTGTATAGATGGATGTTTTTCGGGTGGTTTTTAGATGCGTTAACATGAAATATTCATATTTTATGAAATATTATTATTGAATTTTGTTTTATTTTATAAAAAAAGAGGTTTAGAGGATGATTTTTGTTAGTAATATACATAAAGTTTGAATTAGCTTTATTTTAGAAATGGTAGAGTATATTTTTCTAATAATAGGTGTGTAAAAGTAAGTACTCTATTCTATAATTAATAAGAGTATTTTAGTCAATAGTTAAATTTAATAGATTTTAGGAGGTAAATTAAAATTTTTATACTTTTAGGTAATAAATTAAAATATGTCAATTAATAATAGATAAATTGAAACTTACCCAACCTAAAACCTGCTCTTCCATGTGTGGCTTGTCTAATATTTTTTGACCCCTTATACTTCTCTTATTTATATTTTTTTTTCTCAAAAGCTATTTAATAAATAGTTTGTCTAAGTTCCAACCGGGCTGGACCGGCTCCGTTAGGGTTCAAGTAAATTGAATCCATTTTGCCATTAAACCCTGCAAATCCCTCCTCCTATCTTACTGTCTACCCCTCTTCTTCTTACTAAACTGCTGTCTCTTCTTCTTCTTCTGCTTCTCTCACGGAACAAGATATCAAGAAATGAGCAGCTGGAAGAACCTTCTGCTTAAAATCGGCGACAAGTGTCCGGAGTACGGCAACTCCGACGACTTGAAGGATCACATTGTCCGTTCTTATTCTCGTTTCGCTTTCACAATTTCTATCTCTTTTGTCTATTTTTATGTCTGTCTTGTCAAAACCCTAGGTTTAGTTCTTTTTTTTTTTTCCATTTTTCTTTTTTCGTTGCTGTCATGTGCAGTGCACTTGTGTTTGATGCTTTGTTTCTCAAACTTGCTTTTGCAGGAAACATGCTTCGGCGTAATTCGGCGAGAACTCGAGCACTCTTCTAACGATGTTCCAAATGTAAGCCTAAATTTTTGAAACTACTGTGTCCTCTTGTGTTAGTTTGTTATCGGAGGTTTTAGTTTTGTCATTTGGTTTCTTCGGTTGCAATTTTATGGATTATTGTGTTAAAACAATATTATTTTTTTCACTCTTCATGGTGGCAGTATATTATCAGCTGTGCTGAACAAATTCCACACAAGATTCCTTTATATGGGACATTGGTAAGTCACCTTGCATCATTCCTTTTGCACCTTTTTAATTTAGTGTCTCTAACCTCTAAGCAATACGTGTGTATGTACTATAAATTGATATCTATGAGCATGTGTTTGTCATGATTCTATTGGTATTAATACAACACTATTATGTTTAAATTTGGGAGGTTGTAGCATGAATGTTGTATGTATATCATCACAATTTTTTTTCATTGTTTTGTGTATATATGCTCTTATGTAAACAACTATTTGGTGTATCATCTAGCTTAGCAGTGTAAAGTTTCTTGTGGTTGCATAGGAGGTTTGAGATTGAATCCTGCCGGTAAGTATTGAGATTGATATTGAATATACCATTGATGACCTCGTCTCCTTTTGAACCATATTACTTGGACTATAAGCAATGGTTTAAAGTTGTATGTTTTCCTCATAAAAAAAATGTGGTCATAATACTTGAGTAAATATACTCTTAGTTAGCTCTTGGATGAAAAGAATATTGTGAACACATGCATATGAGACTTGTTTAGGGGGAAAACCCTACTAAATAGCAAGCTCCCCAGTTGAAAGCACTTCTTGCCACCTTAAATTGGGGGCAGAAACAGCCCCTGAATGCTTGCAATATGTAAGCAAATTTTCCCTGTCCAGAATTAGTTAGTCCCTCATTCAGTCAAATATAACTTCTGCTCTTGTAAATTTCGTAATATCAGTTATATTTTTGCTTTATTCTACCCAAAATAAGAGAAAAAAATGTCCTGATATCATAATGGATATGTTTGGCATTTAGATTCTTTGACTTTTAATCTACAACTGGCAAGGAATGAAATGACTAGCTATTAAGAATAAGTCGTAAACATCAGCTGCCATGTAAAAGTGAATGTTAAACAAACACTTTAGTTGCTGTGCGGTCACATTTAACTGGAAGCACAATAGTTTCAGTCATACCCAATATCATGTAATTGGAATTCATGTTATTGCTTGGTTGGAGAAATCCCCTTCTATTATCTCAAGAAACATTCTTATGCCTATCCCTGTGGGATTTCTTAAAGAACAACCATTATAATTGAGCAAGCTTTCTTATCTATGATAGAACAGACTTAAAATGGGCCACGTCAAGCTGCACATTAACCACAGAGGCCCTGATAGAGATCTATAGAATTCTTATCTCATAAGACATTGAATGAAATGGTGTTTTTAGATTTTTATATGTTTGTTTTGTGGAAGTTGACTAGACATACCTTCGTTATGTGTTGTTGTTCTCTCTCTCTCTCTCTCTCTGTGATTGTATTTGTCATCCTTGTTTTCTTTTTTTTTTTTATGATTCTATATTGCTTTACATGAATATTTTTTCTGCTGTTGTTAACATTTCCTGCTGATTCTTGTATGACTCTCTATTTCTCACTTTGTGTCAGGTTGGCTTGCTGAACTTGGAAAATGAGGACTTTGTTAAAAAAGTAGTGGAAAGCACACAAAGAAAATTTCAGGTGAACAAATGCACAGAGGATACGGTTATTATTTTACATTTTGAAGTCTAATTTCAAATGTTAGGCTGAAGAGCGAACAAAGTATTGAACTGCAGCCATATAAATGATAAATAGCTTGATGTTTTACTTTGTTTCTTGGATCACATTTACCTTCACTGTGCATGCCAGGGCATAATATGTTTTGCAAATTAAGTTTTGAACTAATATGTTGTAGTTTTATTGGGTTGAGATCTAGATTCTTCATTTACATTTACTTTCTTGGCTGATGCAAGGCCACTGCTTGGGTTATGTCTTCATTACTGCTTCATTTTTGTTGAGGCACGCTGGTATTGTTCAGAGAACTAACCTCTGACCATGATGGTCGAACTGCCGGAACCACTCTTTTTAAGTCTTTTGGATATGGTCAATTGCTAGAAAGCAGTGACTTGGGTTTAAGGACAATTGGTTTGAGCGTGTAGGATCAATGTGATATTGGTGAGTGTAATATATTAGCTGATCTGATGGCTTAATAGAGTTTGGATACTGCTCTTTTGATATAGGTTACTGGTATTTCTTTTATGATATAGGTTAGTTAGTTAGTGGTTTATTTTTATTTTTTATTTTCTAAATTTCAGGAAAAGGGTTTCTGCTCTTCAGACAGTAATAAATTGATTTAATCCTGAAATTTTTATTGATATAGGAAAGCATGATTTCTTTATTGTGCTGTGTTATTGGATATGGATGTTTACTGCCCTCATGAGAGGTGGATTTGTTTGAGAGTAGTCACAGTACATTCAGTTATGCCCCAATGCACCTTTGGCTTAATTTTGTCTGGCTGAGACTTGTTAGTTTATGTTAATTTTGTCTGGCTGAGACTTGTTGGGATATATTGTTCATTATTCGTATAAAGTGTTATTGAAGTATATCACCTTCTTCCTCTCTCTCTCTATCTCACACAAACTTTGTGGATTTTTTCAGGATGCCTTAGACTCGGGAAACTGTGACCGCATTCGTATTTTGATGCGATTTTTGACTGTTATGGTATGCATGACTTTAATGCTATCTGGTTATTTAGGACTGGTTTGTATATGATGTAATGGTTGTTTAGAAGTGTGTCACTTCTTGTAAATTTTAAGTTTTCATTTTAAATTAGAATCTACAGAGGACTTAGCACATTAGAGAATGAGTTTTTATTTGGTAATTATGATTATCATTAGAGAATGAGTTTATGTTTGCTATAGTTGATTTACAACCAGACTCTTGGTGATAGTTATACTCTTAAGTGTCTTTGTTTTTGGATAGTTAAATGTTTTGACACTCCTTTGCCAGAAGACTTCACAATTCTTCATTTGAATCCTTTAGCTTTAGCTTATACTAAACCTCTACTCTCTCAAGCTATAGGCTATGGCATAAGTAGAGAAATATTTCTTGGAAGAACTTGTAAACTTGAGCTTGAGATGTATGCTCAGCAGTGGGAGTGTTACCTTATACTATCTGTTTTACATCGTCTTTATTAATACATTTTTCAGTTTCTTATTAAAAAAAAAAAAAAAAACTACATATTGCATGTACTGTAACATGTGCTTTTAGGTTATAGGTTAAAGATGGAAGCTTATAAGCAGGCCATCGCATGATGTACACAGGACATTACCACCTATGTTAGATTACATGCTTTGGGTTAGGTACTTAAATTCATTAAGAATATCTATTTATCATCATGTTTAGACAGTTTATGTACGAAGATTGGAAGTATTCATGCACATCGACATCTTAGGCCTCTTTCTCGTAGCTTATGCGTAGTCTCTATACACATTTTTTTTTTTAAATTTCCAACAAGGTTGAAAATTTTAGTCTTAATACTTTTTCTGTTTTATAGATGTGTAGCAAAATTCTTCAGCCTGGTTCTCTGGTGGTTGTCTTTGAAACTTTATTGTCATCAGCTGCTACAATAGTGGATGAGGACAAAGGAAATCCTTCCTGGCAAGCCCGTGCTGACTTTTATGTAACTTGCATTTTGTCTTGTCTCCCATGGGGAGGAGCAGAACTCATTGAGGTAATGCTTAATTTAATGCTTACTTGATGATGTATTAAATTAGTTGGTATAATGGCTTGTTAGATGAATTTCTTTCAACAATTCTTCTGTTGTCGTGGTATGATTGCTGTTTTGTTTATTAATGTTGAATATTAAACAACAAAATTTCAGAACTAAAAAATATGATTGTCTTCTATTTTATTTCTGGAGTCATGTATTTATGTCTGTATGCCTCTTGCAGAAAGTGTTTACTGTTTGATGTACTATAAGCAATGTAATTGTTTAATCCTTGTTGCAGTTACTGGAAGTTTTGAACATCTGTAAAATTAGGATTTTACCTTGCCTGATGTGTCATATGGAAAGTTGAATAATTTGTTTAGTTGTGGGCTGAAGGGTTTGTGTAGGTTGTACTTAAGTGAACATGGAGCAGTATAATTAATTCTTTAGTTAGATGCTATTTTTCTTTGACAGACCTTGAAGTTGCACCATATATATATATATATATACTTCGTCAAAGAGTTTTTGTTTTTACATATTTTGGAAAACTAGGCTCTATTAATCTTTCTAGTTTCTAGGAACTAAAAGCTTAGGGTGTGAACTAAAGTTGATGGTGAGTGTTCCTTGTATTTTACCTTTTTACCTACTTGAGATTTGTATTTTCTATCAGCTGTATGATCCTCACTTTAAATGCACTTGAGTTTGATTTTTATCTCTTCAGTTCCCTGACAAAACATACTATCTTTTCAGCAAGTTCCTGAGGAAGTTGAGAGAGTCATGGCTGGATTGGAAGCCTACTTGAGCATAAGAAGGCATACTTCTGACACTGGTCTGTCTTTCTTTGAAGAAGATGATGAATCTGGGAAAGGTCTTGTTGAAAAGGTATGCTTTCTGTGTAAAATTGATTATACCTCTGGGATGTCATCTGCTTGTATTTTTGCATTATAATCTTTCAAACTATTATCATTTGATTAAAAAAAAAAAAAGCTTTGGGACTTTAACCCATAGAGTTTCAAATTTTCTTCAAAGTGTGCATTCTTTCTAGTTAGATTTTCTCTCTCTCTCTCTCTCTCTATATATATATATATATATATATATTTTGCTAAGAAACAGAAGATTATATATAAAACTATAAAAGATATATACAAGGATTATTGAGACTGCAACTCTACAAAAGATGACCCAATTCTAACCAAAATACTCAGGAACTTCAGAGATACAAAAATATCCCAAAACCCAAAAGTATCAACTCGCTAAGAATGCAGCCTTCTTAAGTCACAGAAGCTTCCCATTTAAGCCAAATAAAAAAGAAAGAGACGCCTTTGAATTCATCAGTAATAGATGCCCAGAGGGAAGCCCAGAACTTCACTTTGTCCCATAGGTGTGAAGGATTTTCCCCATCTTTGTTATCAAAGATTTTTTGGTTTTTTTCCATTTATATGACCCAAAAAATAGCCAAGACTGCACAATCCCAAAGAACCCTTGCTTTTTTCTCCTTTTTAAGCGAAAGAAGCTTTCCAAAAAGATAAGAGTGACATGAGGCAGGAGCTGACCAACTTAGATTGAAGGTCTTAAACAACTTAGACCACAAAAAGTAAGCAGTAGTGCAGTGTAGAAATAGGTGGTCAGTGTTCTCCGAAGCATTTTTACAAACAACACACTATTTTGAAAGTAGTGCCATATTAGGTCTTCTTTTTGGAACCATGTCATTTGTGTTGATTTTTTTATGAGCAACAGACCAAACCATTATTTTCAACTTGGTAGGGACTTTAGCTTTCCAAATCAGTTGCGAAGGAGATAATGGGGGAGCATGGGGTTATCTATGAGACTAAAAAAGTAAGATTTAGTGGAGAAGCATCCAGATTTATCTAACTTCCAAACTCTCTTATCCTCTCATATATCATTAGGATAAACCCCTTGAAGGATTTCAAGCATCTCGGCACATTGTTCAAATTCTCTATCATTCAAGTTTCTAATGAACTTAAAATCCCAATTCCACTGCATAACAGAGTATTTAAACATACTGGCTATAAAGCACTCACGACCTTGAGACAGCCTATATAATCGAGGGAAAAGATCACAGAGAGCATACTCCCTAATCTAACAATCCTCCCAGAATCTAACTCTCTGCCCATTACCAACTATCAGTTTAATATTGGATAAAATGTCTGATTTTCCTTTTGAAATAAACACCCAAGGGCATCTTGTACTCCCCCTAACAACATCAGCTACATCCCAACCATTTTTATGCAACCCATACTTATTTTGTATAACACAATACCAAAGAGAATTGACTTCTAAAGGAAACCTCCATAACCACTTCCCAAGCAATGCCTTATTTCTGATAATCATATTTCCTAACCCTAGTCCTCCCTTGGATTGCGGTTGAGAAACTACCTTCCAACTGACCAAGTGATCTTTTTTACCCTCCCCTATGCCTTCCCACAAAAAATTGCTCATAGCCTTTTCTATCCTTTTAGCCACTGACACAGGAATTTGAAATAAAGACAAATGATACGTAGGAAGACTGGATAGAACAGATTGAATAAGAGTTAGCCTCCCTCCTTTGGAAAGACAAGCTTTCTTCCACCCATCCAATCTCCTCTCAACTTTCTTCAAGACTGGAGCCCAAAGATCAGCTTTCCTAGGGTTCCCCCCAATTTAGTGCAGTTTAGATGCCAATTTCCAATCTCACACCCCACAGAAGAAGCCAAGTCACTTAACATTTGATCTTGGAAATTTATGCCTACAATTGAACTCTTCCTTAAGTTTCAAACCAGAAACTGCACTAAATAAATCCACCACTTTGAGAAGATTATGAAATTTTCCTACATCATCGGAATGGAATAAAATTGTATCATCAGCAAATTGGAGATGAGAAACCAAAATTTTATCTTTACCAATTGAGAATCCCTCAACCAGCCTTGATTCTTGAGCCCTGTCCATTAATCTGCTGCGTACATCAACCACAATTGTGAATAGGAAGGGGGAGGGAGGGTCTGCTTGTCAAAGACCTCTAGAAGCATGAATTTTACCTCTAGGTCTACCATCCAAGAAGATGGAAAACTGAAAGATTTTAAGCAGCCCCTCATCCAACTTCTCCACTTTTGCCCAAAACCCTTAGCTTCCAACACAAAATCTGAAAATCCCAATCAACATGATCATACACTTTCTCAAAGTCAATTTTGAAAACAAGACCAGTTCTTTTGCATTTTCTATACTCTTCCACAAATTCATTAGCAATTAAAACTGCATCCAAAATCTGCCTATCCCTCACAAAAGCACCTTGAGAGTAAGAACTGGTCTCTCCTAACATCTCTTTGAGTTTAAGAGAAAGAACTTTAGAAATGATCTTATAAAGACTTGTCACTAAACTTATGGACCTAAGACTTGTCACTAAACTTATGGACCTAAACTCACTCAATTTTGAAGGCTCTTTCTTCTTAGGAATAAGACAAATGAATGTAGAGTTAGTAGAAGAGTTCACAACACCAGAATTGTAGATTTTCTCTCTATTTAAAAGACATTCCTTGTCTTCTCCTAATTTGAGCAACGATATGGCTATGGTCTGTGTCGTCAGTACATCCTTAGGAAGTACTTCTACTACATTAGCATTAGCATATTCATGTTTTTGTATCTATTTATCTTCATGAGCTGTCCTCTAGATTATCTATTCCCTGGTAAAACAATGTAGAGAAGCATTGGGAGTGTGCAACGCTATTATGTCACTGATATGTTGTCCATGCTTTTTAGGGCTTTGAATTGAACTGTGAAAATATACACAAGAAAATAATACCGAGAAGATAAACACTTATCTAAAATTCATTGCTTTGCTTTAGTCCTTCTGTAGTTTTTTTAGTCCTTCTGTAGTTTTAAGGGGTTCTTTCCTGCAATTAAGTAGTTATTTGCCAAATACCGTACTGTCCTTGTGAATTGATTGAGATAAGAAAGAGTGCATTCCTTAACAATTCTGAAACTGAGATTTTGCATCATCAATTGGAGGATGCATTTTCAATAACAATTTTTTTTAATATATAAAAAACTGAAAATATCTATTTAGAAGAAGAAGAAATAAAAAATGGATCAGGAATGCATAGAATAGCCAAAAGAACACCCTAGAAGGGAGCTGAAACTGTACATTTGTTTACACTAAACAAAAACTAACCCCTTCTCCCAAATGACCCAAGAAAGAGCTAATACAGCAGACTATAGCAATTTGGCTCAAAAACATTTTGTGAAAGAAAAGAACCACAAGACCTTGGAACTACCCCAGGGATTCTAGCTACTTTGCATAGATTGGTCCACAAAATAGAAGCTCTCGGACAGTAGAGAAACAAATGGTCAACTGTCTCTTCAGTTTTCCTACACAGTACACACCGAGATGCACAAATTCAATCTAGGTTGCTTTTATTTAATAACATTAGCAGTGTTAATTTCCATGAGCCAATGACCTAGCAAAAACTGAGTTTTTGGAGGGACTTTGGCCTTCTAAATCATGCTGCATTTTCACACTTCAAAGAATAGGATTTGCAAGACCAAGGCCTCAAGCTTGCAAATCCTTTTACCGTGTTTTGTTTGAAAAAAATTCAAATTATCAATCTGCATCATTTGGGCTGCATATTCTTGAATTTCCTTTTCATTCAAATTTTTTTTGAAATTAAAATATCAACCGAATTCAAAGCTGAAAAGGAACAAACCAGAATAGAATGTATAGGAACATTGTTAATTGGGCATAATCTATAAGATGGGGGAAATTGTCACATAAAGAAATATCAACAATCCACTTGTCTTCCGGAAATCAGATAATGTTTCCTTCATACACTTCTAAAGCAATAAAATTAATGAAAGATGGGTACTCCTTCAATGTGGCGTTCCAAGGATTTACTATTGGACCAAATAATGATGACATTGGAATCTCATCCATTTAGATGAACGCTATATTTGCTTTGAAGTATGTGATTGTAAAGAGATTTTTGTTCTATGCAACTATTTTTCATATCCACATTCCCGATTCCAAGCCCATAAGTTCATTGTAGGCCTTGACACCTTATCCCGCCTAAGAAGAGAAAACCTGCTTCCTTCTCTATATCCTCCCCACAAGATATCCCTCATCATCTAAGATGTGGCTCCTTCATATCCACTTTATTGATCTTGGATCATTATATTCTTCTGGCTATGGTATTCTATATAACAATTTCTTTCATTTTTATTTCAGTGGCGCTGAACCTTTTCTGCTTTAATGTGATTATATTATTGTCTTTAGGATTTCTTGGAAGATTTGTGGCATCGAGTACAAGCTTTATCAAGCAATGGATGGAAGCTAGATAGTGGTAACATTATGAGCTTTATTTTGTTTCTTTTTTCAGTTTTGCCATGCTATAATTTTGTTCTCCCATTTTGACAAACTAAAATTTACATATTGTGGTGGAAATTGTTTTGGATTAAAATACTATTTGAACAAGTTTTTTTCACTTGTGATAGATTCTTCCTTAAATTAAATCGCTGGGGATTGAAATTCTTGAGGAATGGACATTTCTTGAAATTGTAGCCCTTAATGCTTCAGTGTGTAGATCATGCTTATGTGTTGTATCTTAACTACTAATTCAATAAATATATTTACACAAACGAAATTGCTTGGCTCTAAATATTTAAAGAGATCCCTGCTATTATGAGGATGTTTCAAATTTTAATGTCTACAATTTTGGATGTCCAAAGTCAAACAAACAATGGGAATTAATAGCTTCTTTTTTTTTTGTTCATGATAATGGAAACCATATCGAACTCTAAGTTCTAACCTTTCATTTCATTGTTCAAGTGCTTGATAATGGTTAAACACATATTGAACGTTTACCTATTGCATTGAAATATTGTTTTCATAGATTATGCAGTTGAGTTGATAGACTTTTATTTCACTTATGTTTCTATGTTCATGAGTAATTTAATGAGGAAAATGTTTTAACTTGTAAGGATTGGATTCTGTGTCTCACTCCAATAGGTCCATGAAGAATGGAAATTTGATTAACAATTCTACTTGAATCTTTTGGTTTTGGATATCAGTTTAGTCACATTTTATAAATATATCTGCAATTTTTGTACGTAATTACTTTTACGATGATAGTGATCAAATTTGTTGTTGGTCCCTGTTGACATTTGTTACTTATCTGAGAACTTAATTGACTTTCCAATATGCTATAAAGAAAATATATCCTTCATGTGGATGATTTAGCAATTTATATTTTAGCCACATGTATTTTATTTGTGGTTGCATTGTATGATGAAATCTTTCTTTTTTCTATTTCGTACTCTCCTTTCTGTTATATTAATTTTGTTGTTTGACGCCATGTACTGCATTTTTTTTTGCTAGTTCCAAGGCCCCACCTTTCATTTGAAGCTCAGCTGGTTTCTGGAAAGTCTCACGATTTTGGGCCCATAAGCTGTCCTGAGCAACCTGATCTACCCACTGCAGTTTCTGGAATAACACATGGTAAACAAAAGCACGATGCAGAGTTGAAGTATCCTCAAAGGATACGCAGGCTTAATATATTTCCAGCAAGCAAAAGTGAGGTGGTAAATATTTAAGATCTCAATCCTCATATATCAGTTTACATATAGTTCTTTCTACATAGAAATAAATTGTTCATTTCATGAATAAATGCTTTTTGGATCATGAATTGCTTTTACTGAAATTATGCCATTAGCTTTTTGTGCCTCGACTGTTGGGCTCTTGCATAGGGAGGAAAGGAACAAAGGTTTTTTCAAATTTTTGAACCCTGGTTGTAGTTATCGTCATTCTATAAACTTGTTGATTGGTAGTTGGGCAATTATATAGAGGTCCATTTGGTAGGAAATGTGCTACTTTGGGTTTCTTGTTCTTCTTACTTCAGCACCTTAATATGGACATGTCTAATTGGAATTCTCTGTTACAAATTCAGCGCATTCTTTTGTATTAGAGTGGGATGGCCTTTGGGAGGGATATCACACTTCTTAAGCCTATGACCGAGATTTTGGACTGAGGGTGTACGTTAACCTCCATTTATGCTTTTTCTTCATTTTAGATGAAAACTGCATAGATTTAGCTTTCTTTATTGTATGTCACCTTTAGCTTATGACATGGTTTTGTTCTGAAGATTCATGTTAATCTTCATCCGTGCCTTTTTTTTTGTCCATGCTTTTGCTTTATCTAGTAGATGTGTCCGAGCTTTCCGTAGTATTTGGGATGATTTTGCTGATTTAGTAGCTCTGCCATTCTTCATTTGCAATGTAACACAGTTGAATATTTTATTGTGCATGTAAATTGTTGCTTTATTAGGAATTTACAGATAGAAAATATTCGAAAGAGGGATGAACTAGCTCAAGTAGTGTCTTCTATTTTTATACATGAAGTTGGGTTAGATTCCTGATTTACTTGGATTTAGGCATGAGGGAGTTATGCTTGTTGCAATCCTAGCTGTTGCTTCTGGCATTATTAAGAGATCTGTCCAATCAAATATTATCTACTTCAGCATGTTTTGGACTTAAGCTTTCCAATAATATATGTAAACTTGTTTAAGTTTGTTGTTATTTGTCCATTGGTTAAAATTATATTAGTTTCCTTTGTTTCACCTTTTTGTTTGGACAGGATATGCAACCTATTGATCGCTTCATTTTGGAAGAATATTTGCTGGATGTGCTTTTTTTCTTCAATGGCTGGTTTGTTTTTGCCTTTGATCATTAATATTATAGCTTTGGATACACTTTAACCTTTATTTATCTATTTTTGTTTTTTTTTTTTTATGGGATATGTGATTCTTTTTATAAATTGGTGTTTTGTGAATTGCACAACAAACGTAGAGGGTGTTAATGGTCGGAAACTTCCCATCCTTGTTATGTTATATTTCATTGAGACTCTTTTTCCCCATCTTCTCTGTTTCTCTTGTTGCAGTGCATGCCTTAGAACAATGTACTCCTTTTAGAAGTACTTAGTATGCAAGCTCTGTAGTTAATTTTGTTTATTACTTCTGCGACTCGAGAGTTGTTCATATCTTTTCGCTTGTGCCAATGGCATTGGGATTCTTCTGGTCTTGTTTTCTGTTGATCTCAGTCAGCATGATGATACCTTCCTGATTTTATGCCTCTTGTGTATATTCAGTTTATGTGGATTACTCATTTCTTATTCTTATCTTATATGATGAGCTTTTTGGACAATTTTAATTATTTCTGTTTCTTGGTTCATGCAAAGCTAGTCGAAAGGAGTGTGCTTTTTACATGGTAAACTTGCCTGTGCCTTTCCGATATGAGTATCTGATGGCTGAGACAATCTTTTCCCAGGTACTGTTTCTTTTTTCATTTAATCGCAAATGGAATACAAACTGCTCCTTCCTATTTACAATTAGTGAATAATGGATATCTAATTCGTTATGATGTTAGGACTGGAATCTTATTCATTTGGTACATAAAGAGGTCAAAATAATAAAGAATTTCTAGGGTCTTATACTTGAGATTTTTTATTTGAAGTGAAACGTTAGGTTAATCACTAATAGTAAGTTTTCCTATTATAGTTTTCTTACTTTAGTAAATTTTATATTAAGTAGATTCATCTGCCTATTAGAGGTTGATTGTAAGCTCCTTCTCTTTAGGGCTTGGCATCAATAAATCTTTTACATAAAAATTGAGTTGCATTTAATGGTATTGATTTTTTGTTTCTCCTCCTAAGTCTACAATTATTTTGCTGCTTTCTTCCTCATTATTTTATTTGGTAATACATTTTGCATCATCGATTGTTTCAAAGATCTGATTACGATGGCACTATTTTCTGGTATTTTTATGATCCCAGGAGATCATAGACTTATTTAAAATCTTTAAATTGATTTTAAATCCCCTCACCAGAAAGATAGATAGAAAGAAATATGTTTTTATTTTACTTCTTAGACTGAGGAATAGGAAAGATACCAATAGAAATGAAGTACAGTAGTTTAACTGAGTGCACAATACAATTATCAAACGCTACCAAGTGGACCTAAGAATTATCATCATTTGAAAAATGAGAATAAGATGATATGTGTAAGTTTCCTTTTGAAAATAATATCGTATGCGGGTTTCTTTTCTTCAGCAAAAAGATATGTATTCTGTTAAATCACTGAAATTACTGTTGCAGCTGGTAGAAGGCCTCTGTCAAAAGTTAAAAGCATATTCTTTTAGTTTTATTACTTTCAGAAAGGATTTTGTTTTTTTGCAATTGTTCTCAACAGACATCACTTTCTCTTAACTTTAGTGGTGTTGATTTACCTCAAATCAGATGTAATGGTCTATTTACATTATTGGTTTTGCAGTTGCTTTTACTACCTCAACCCCCATTCAAGCCAATATATTACACGCTGGTTATTATGGATCTTTGTAAGGTAGAATTGGAGCTATTACATTGACTAATTCTTTTTTTCTTTTCCTCCTTTTTTCTTTTCATATCCACTGAATGAATCGAGCAATTACATTGATTGAATCATGTCTATCTTGTTTTCCTTTTCTGTTGGATTGTGTAAAGCAATTGCTCTGAGTATTTAAGAAGTTTCTGACAATGAGGTGTGATTCTTAGGCACTTCCTGGGGCATTCCCTGCAGTTGTTGCTGGTGCTGTTCGTGCTCTTTTTGAGAAAATCGCTGATTTGGATATGGAATGTCGGATACGTTTCATTCTTTGGTTTTCACATCACCTGTAAGTCTAAAATGTACAAAACAAACCACCCATTACATTTAGGTGAACCATTTTTTTTCTTTGTCTTCTTTTTCAACAACTGCTTTTCTAATTTCTTTTTCTAGTTTTCATTTTATCTAGTTTGATATAAATGGAGCGGTAAAAATGGCTATATCCATTACTGTTAATGGTTTGGCTTCAGGTCTAGTGTGCTGAAGAGCAGCCTTTCCTAGAGTTTAGTTCTCTATGACTAGGAGTACATGCAACATTTTCCTTGAGGCCTGTTCCTCGGTTTTGATACGTGATATCATATCTGCTATAGTGCTAATGCAACTGGAATCTTGGTTAAAAATAAACTCACAGACCTTTTACTATTCAGAGAGAACTTTATCTTGAGTCTCATATAAGTTTCATTCTACATTGATTTGGCTAAAGTTTTGACATTCCTATCTTTTTAAAATTATGGATAGCCTCTATGATTGGTCCTTTTATTGGAATTCAGATCTAATGCTTTAATTGATCTTTGCACATTTAATAAAGACTTCCCGATATTGCAGATCAAATTTTCAATTCATCTGGCCTTGGGAAGAATGGGCTTATGTCTTGGACCTTCCTAAATGGGCTCCACAACGAGTGTTTGTTCAAGAGGTGTTGGAAAGAGAAGTCCGCCTATCATACTGGGACAAAGTTAAGCAGGTAATAAATCTTGCTGAATGTTGGGAAGTTATAAATATTCAACTTAAGACTTTTCCTAAATGGGTCCAGAATATTTTTCAAAAGGATGTCTTAGTTTAATGAAGGGCAAATACTATCTCATTATGCAAACTGCTACTCAAAAGATACACGGTTTGGTTGGGGACTAATATGATGCAAGAATTAATATTTACTGTGACTTCATATTTTTTTGTATAGAGCATTGAGAATGCACCTGCTTTAGAAGAGTTGCTTCCTCCCAAAGGCAGTCCAAACTTCAAGTATAGTGTGGAAGATGGTAGAGAAAGAAGTGAACAACATGCGCTCTCTGCAGAACTAACAAACAAGGTGAAAGGAAGGCAAACTGCTCGTGAAATAATTGTGTGGGTAGAAGAAAGTGTGTATCCTATTCATGGGTTGGAAGTCACCATCAAAGTGGTTGTGCAAACACTACTTCATATTGGATCTAAAAGTTTTACTCATTTGATCACCGTCTTGGAGAGATATGGGCAAGTCATATCAAAAATATGCCCTGACCATGATAAACAAGTGATAATGATAGAAGAAGTTAGTTTGTATTGGAAGAACAATACCCAGAATACAGCCATAGCAATTGATAGAATGATGGGTTATCGGCTTATATCTAATTTGGCCATTGTGAGATGGGTCTTCTCTCCAGAAAATGTTGATCAATTTCATACTTCAGATCGTCCATGGGAGGTACATTGGCAAAGTTCTTTAAAACTTGCCCAATTGATATGATATGATTTACAAGTTTGCTAAATCCTAAATCGATGGTTTACCTCACCTACAAGAAGATTGTAGTGTCAATCTCAATCTCAATTTTGGTAGAAAATAATGTAGACTAGGACTTCCTATAAATTTATGAAAAACAACCTCATGATTCCTATCAAAATTTTTCATGCTCCCATTTTCACAAATAAGGATAATTGGCAATCTCCACTTTTAAAACAAATGAGAGGTGAAGGTTTTGCTGTAAATGTGTAAATTCTTTAAGATATAAATGATCCAGATGAAAGTAGAGAAATATTGGCTTTGAGGTGGTTTACCTTCCATCGGAAATAACTGCCCAACCTTGAGTAGCTGGGATGAAGGTTTGGTCTCCTAAACTAGAATGAGGTTTTTATGTTGTGACATTTATCTCCATTACAACTCAAAATAGGAAAATTTTTCAGGGTATTTTCCTTATCTTGTTTGGAATCTGCTTCCAGAATTGCTTGCCCTCCCAGTATTCCTGGGAAAATTTGTTAAGCTTCTGTGAACTCACTTTGAAGATTTCTCTTCCCTTTCTTTTTACTGTTTCAATATTTTCAGGTCCTTAGGAATGCAGTTAGCAAGACATATAATCGGATCTGTGATCTAAGGAAAGAGGTTATATCTCTTAAGAAGGGTGTTATGTTAGCAGAAGAAGCTGCAGCAAAGGCCAAAGCAGAGTTAGAAGCTGCTGAGTCAAAGCTTTCTTTGGTTGATGGTGAACCTGTTCTTGGTGGAAATCCTGCAAGGATGAGTCGTCTGAAATTACATGCCGAAAAAGCAAAAAATGAGGTGATGTCAGCAAATGAGTCTTTAGAGGCCAAGGAGGCTCTTTTTGCTCGAGCCGTAGAGGAAAATGAGGTACTTAGAATAAACCATCTTTCTTATTTTCATCTTTAAACTATCATGCTGCTATTCATCTGTGCATTAACCTGTAACCAAAGAAAACCATGAATAAGTTGTCATTTGGGAGTTTCAAAATTCCATGGATAGAGAAGATTTTGAGGGTGGGGGAGAGAGGGAAAAATATGATTAATAGTTGTGTTGAAATCACGCTGTACACTGTTGTGGAAAGAAATGGACATGTATTTTTCAAGTGGCATGGTGATAATTCCTTGATTCTTCCAATGTTGCACAAATATGTGAATAATGTTTTGACTCTGAGATGCCTTTGCCTCCTTCCTCCTCTTCTGCTGTGTGTCCATTAGCTTTGAGGATGAATCTGGGAAACAAAGAAATGTGTAAATTTATTACAGATTTTACAGGGAGTTAGTGTATTTGTATGTTGACTGTCTTTGCTAAGCTTTGATAATGTGATTTATAGCATCCATTGCTTTATAATGTCACGACTTTTTTGCACACACCATGCTGATAGTTACAGAAAACTACCGTATGTTTTTGTTTGGTTATAAGCATGTATGTTATTCCTTTTTTCATTCATCTTGTGGATGTTTTTCTAATTGGGATGTGCAGGCACTATTTATTTCTCTTTACAGATACTTCTCAAATGTGTTGATGGAACGCCTACCAGATGCATCTAGAGCTGTAACTTTGCAAGATCTAAAACCTATCCATGCAGATACAATGGCTGTTGACCTTGAAGAGCCATCAGCAATGGAACTGGACAATGAGAATGGAAGACCTAAACAGAGGTTTGCCTCTCCACTGACCTCTCGTATTGCTTCTCTTCTGTGCTTATGACGTTGAAGATGTCACATTTACTTTGTTTTATTCCTTAATGATGCAGTACATCAAATGGTGGGAACTCAGGCAATGTCTACAACATAGGTGAAAAGGAGCAGTGGTGTCTATCTACTCTAGGTTATGTGAAGGCCTTTTCAAGACAATATGCTTCTGAGGTAAACATTTCTTATGAATCTTTGGTTGTTTTGAATCTGTCATTAGCATTTTCTGTTTTTAAGATTCTTTGTCCATAAATTCTTAATATCTAATTTCTCAAAATATACCTGGCTGTTGCCATTGCATTACATCTTTGCTTGGCAGATCCATGTGAGCTCAGCAGAAAATATATTGTTTACCATTGTCATCCTTTCTTCTCAGTTCACAAAGCTCTCGAGCCTTTATGCTCCCTAATCTCTGACGATCGTAACTTATGTCAACTCCTTTGTGCTTGAATTTTTTCCTTTTGCTTCCTAGAATGGAGATTGAGGAATTGGTTTCTAATTCAAAAATATGCAGTATCTGAGGCTGTATAAGAAGCGTGATACAATTGATTCTCATCACGGCTTTTAACTTTTTGCAATTTCTTTTTGTTGGCGGTATACATGGAGTGCTCATTGGAACTCCAGTATTTGTGTTTATGCGGTTGTGCCACTTGAAGATTTAAGTTGTTGATATCAAGTTTACTGTAGTGTGGCTGCAGCTGTATCATAGATGCGGGACATTTTCTCAATATGCTGATAGACATATCCATATCATTTATATGCTCTCAAATTCTCTTTTCTTTGACTTAGTGCCTGTTTCTGTTTCTGATATCTTCAATGTAAATATATTGTGTTTGGTAGATATGGCCACATATGGAGAAGCTGGATGCAGAGGTATTAAGTGAAGATACACATCCTCTTTTCCGCAGAGCAGTTTATTCTGGTCTACGCCGACCCATCAACTAGGTCTGATATGGCTAATTCTTGTTGTAACTTATCACTTTTTTTCTTATTTTTACAATGTTTTACCTCTAATCTTCTAGTGTAAAAATGTCAAAACAGATGCAAGCAAAAGAAATCATGTCTACCAGCAAAATTTGCAATTAGATGTTGTTTTTATTATTTCATCTACAACTACTAATAGAAGAATCTGGTAGGTCAGTAGACAAAGCCACAACCAAGAGGCTAAGAGCTTGAGATTTCTGTGGACAGATGATTATTTTGTAGCACTAGTAGCTCTAATTGCTTGCTTGATATTTTAGATACAAGAAATTGTGTGATGGGTTGCATATAATTGCCGTGCAGCAACCGAAACAGCTGCAGCCTCTCTGTGGTGGCTATGAGCCCATGAGGTTACTACCATTAGTGTTCCATTATAGCTGTCGTAGAAGAAGTACAATTTGTGATTAGAGGTGCATTATGGGTACCATAACCGAAAAGCCTTTGTAGGTAGATATGTAACATCGAATTTGTAACATGAATGTGCGAAAATTCATTGTCTATTGATATATTTGATGACAAAGGGCTACACTTGCACATTCCAATATGACATTGGATGCAACGTGGATGTTAATGCTTTTGGAACTTGTATTTGGACTAGCATTGAGGAGACTTTTGTTTGGAAAGCTAATGTGGCTCGTAAGCGTAACTTATGATGTTTGCTTCATTATATTGTATCTCATCCTTCAGGTACGTTGACAATCACAATTAGATTTTGTTCAAAACCTCTTTCATGGGCTGGTTTGGTCAAAATCATAAATGACGTGGGCATCTTAATCATGTACTCGAAATAGGGATTAGAAAGACTATCGAACTGAATTTTTCTTTTTGCCCACTGAACGGATCCTGTGTGTGAGCATAATTGCATCATCCCTTTCCTTGTTTCTTTGTAGTTGAATCGTCGAAATCGAAGAGGGACACCAGTTAGCTTTCAATTGGCATTGGCCTACCTACTTCTCCATTTTTTGGCCTAACGACTGAATGGGGGTTAACGATTTGTAAGACTGCACCCTAAAAAAAAAAAAACTAGAAAAACCCCTTTTGAATATTACCAATTTTTATTTCAATGGAAATTACAGGTTTACATATACGTCCAATTTTTTTATTTTTTTTGATAGGCACAATACGTCTAATTAAATTCACATGTTAAAGACTTTCTTTTGCTAAAAATTCTTTGTACAAACATGTTATGACTTATGAGCATTATTTGTTATTTTCATTTATTAAATTCACTCAATTCAATGCCAGATGTGTGAAGATATAAACGTTACTTTTTAATATTAAATCATTACTATTAGGCTGAGTGGGTGAAATAAGTTAATTTTTTACGTTACAGGAATCCCGCCCTTAAAAAAAATGAGAAAAACATTTTTTTAGAAGTGATAGTTTTCTAGGAAATCTTCAAATAAAGTTTTTTCTTTTACTTTTTTTAAAGAAAAAAATTCCACGGATATAGGTGTGAACAATAAAAAATAAAATAAAAGATCTGAGGTTAATAATTTTAATTAAGGTTAAATTTGTCATTAAAAAGTGTGATAAAAGAAATATATATAAATATATTTTATTTCAAGCTATTTGAAAATTTTGGATATTTTAAATAAAAGAATGGGGCTTTAAGAGATTTACAGAGGGTATCAATAGTCCAACTCATTTTATAAATATATTTTGCGGCATTTAACAATGCATTTTTATGTTTAATTTAATTTCTTCCAATATTTAATGCTATTTTCTAAATATTTTTTCTTTAATTTATTAAATATATCAGATATTTTTACATTTATAATAAAATAAACTACACATTATTAAGGGGTGAAATTTGAAGATCTTATTCAACGAAAGAAATATATAAAAAAAAAAAAATGAAGGAGAGTTCATCTCCATCCTGCATTGAAAGAAAGCTATGAATCATGAAAATCCCGTAAGTGCGTCTTCAAACAGCATATATTTTCAAACAACATACAAAAAATAATTATTATTATTATATAATTACATATAAATATTACTTGCTCTAGGTCATTATGATGATGGATCCAAAATAGCTCTCTATGATTCACTTGATTCCAAACCTATGTCTTTTTCTTTCATTTCTTTTTCCTCTCTTAAACTTCACTCAAAAACTTATACTGAGTCCTCTTTACAGAAATAAAGCTGGAATTCGTTTGGGATGAAGATAACTGCAGCAGATTTGAATGTTTAATTTTATTTAGAGGAATTCAATAATAAAATGTTTTGTTTAATTTCTTCTAATATTATTTGGTAAATATGTTTGGATTAAATTTATTAATCGTTAAATAAATACTACAATCTCAAAAAAGTATGAAGGTAATCTGCTTTTCAGTTAAAATAATAATAATAAATAACCGTCGAAACGAGATTTTGTATGCAAACGTTAACCGAAAGGAGTTTTTAATGATTTATTTCGTGCATTATGCCCAATAGACATTCAAAATGTATTATTTGTGTGAGCAAAGAATCTCTCATAAACATTGAACCAATGAACCAATGACAAACACACACACAGATTACAGAAGTTCTAAGCGATGTTTTAAACAAGAAGATTTTACGGGCAAAATTTTGAGCAATTTCATCAATATGTCTCCTCTGATGGTCCTGTAGATGAAGTTTGTGCAGAGATGCAGTGGTATCCCTTCTGCTTGCGGTATCGTCATATCTGACTTGTCACAAAATTTTAAGCCAATATAAGACAAAGATAATCTTTTACAGTTGAAAAGTTAATTCCAATAGCTATAAAAGTAACACTACAAGAATTATTATTATTATTTTTTTCTAGATATCAACTAGGGGTTATTTATTGACTTTTAAAACAACAGGGATTAAAAGAGTATTTACTTGAACCGGCCGCAGCCGGGAGTCTTCTTCTTCAACTTCTTTGCCCCATCCTGTTGGTCTCACAGGCCATGGCTCCACAGCATAACTATAACTTCTCCAAAAGGCTTTTGGGTTGTTTCCGGATGATGATTCTTCCCAAACATCTGTTGGTTTTGTGGGTCTGTCATTCTTCCAACTGCTGTGCCAATGTTTTTGCCTTCCCACATCCACCAATTGAGCCTTTTCCATAATTAATTATCATGATGTTGATGAGGCATTTCCCATTTCTTGTTGGTTGCAACTTGGAGGTCACATCTATGTTATATATTCTGGTTCGCAAAAGTTGATAAGATCCTATAAATCTGATCTGTGTTGATTTTCTCAACATGTAATTTTTTTTTCTTTTTTATATTTACCTTTTTGTTTCAAAATAATAATAATAAAAATAAACCTAGGAGGTCTCCTCTCAATTTAATTAACACTGTATTCACTTTCTTTCAAGCTGAGGAATTGTTGTGTTTAGTATAATTAACTATATATATGAAGGGTTTTCAGGGTTATTTAGAATGATGACTATTTGACTATTGGTCCATTCAATTCATTGACATATTTTAATTTTAACTAAGATGCTATATTTTAATTCTAAATTCAAACTACTTGATTGATTAATTTTTGTGGATGATAATTTAAGTCATCGTTTTGAGACACAGAATTCAAAGTTGAGAAACATTCCGTCGTATAACAATAAATTAATTGATCAAAGGACACACAACATGTAAAATAAAAGATAAAAAAAAACTTGCTCCAATGATATATTTTTAAGAAGTGACTTTTGCAATATACCTATGAAAATGATCTAGGATCATAGTTATTTAACATTTGAATGCATTATTACGGGAGTTTACATAATTTAAAGACACAAAAATTATTTATTGCTATTAAAAAATAAGATAATTATTTAATTAAACAAAATTCTAAAAATATAGTACAAATTTATTTATTTATTTATTTTTATTAAATGGTGCTTGAGCTAAACAGGAATAAAAACGGAGATGAACAACCCCATATATATCTCGAGCAATAATAAAATAAATACTCACAGACGAGTTAAGAAAAAAAAAAAATCCAACATAGATCATTAAAAACATATTTAGCATGGAAAATTCGACAATCTCTTTTCATAAGCTCTTGGATGGCTGTGACTATAATAACATAAAAGGTATTAGGAACAACAGTTTGAGTAACACACAAACCATCAACCTCAACAAAGCTAGAGATAATCCTTGAGAAAGTCCCCCCAAAGCTCAACCATCGTCACTGAACTTGAACTAGCCCCAATATTCATGCACAAGCCAGAAATCCAATTACCAAAAGAATCTCGAATCACACCTCCTGCACCCAAATTTCCTGTGTTCTTATAAGCTCCATCTATATTTAACTTACACCAAGGCCATGTTGGAGGTAGCCAACCAACTAAACTCTCTTTTCTTTGTGGTTGCTGCCTGCTGGCTAATGGGGAAAGTATTCACCTTATGTATTTCCTCGGCCCTGGCCACAGCATCCAATAAAACTGTTGCGTTAGCGTTATGTTATCTACCAAAACCAAAGTGTCATGAAAGTGAAATTAATTTCTCCAAAATCATAACCTCCAAACAGCCACGCCGAAAAACACACTCCCAAGGGACAGTCGTATCAAACTTCCACTCATTTTATTTATAAATTAGCATTGAAAATGTTGTGATGCTTGCTTGCAAGACCCCCTTTATGTAGCGGCAATCACACAACGCATGCAAAACATCTTTCAAAGGAGACCCACACTTTCCACAGTCGCTGCCAAGACCCCTTTGTACATTTATTTTTTAAATAAATCATAATGAGGAATAATAATATCCTTTTTCATTTTTTGACAAGGCAATAATATCCAATTGCATGCCTTAAATGACACTAAGCAGAATCCATCGTATTCACAGGTGTCTTAACTCTCTAAATAAATCGTCTTACCATTACAAAATCCAAAGTCAATTATTCCCTTTGGGTTTTAATTAATCAAGGTAGGACCCTATGTGTCATAAAACTGGTCTTTCAACACCCTGCACCAGCGCATAAAAATCTCTAGCCTTTCGTGTCAAAGTTCGCTTTCAATTTCTTTTTTCCTATCGATTGGTTATAATTAGAGTAAAATTTTCCATAAGTAAAAATATATTTTATTTCTACGGAGAGAATTTCAAATTTAAAATTTTTTCAGAATATAGATTATAAAATTATTCAAAATAAAAAGAATAAGGATTATAAAACTTTTTAAAGAGTTAGTAAATTATTAAAAATACCTTTGTTTTATTAACTTTATTACATAATATAATACTTACCATTAAACTTGTCATTTCATAGTGAAAGTGTTGTCGTATATTATTGGACAACTAAATATTAACACTTAATTAAAGTGATGGAATCTATTAGGCATTGATGATAAAATTTTTAATAAAATTGAGATATTTTAGGATTTGTCTTAAAAGAAAATGAGATTAAAATAAAATTTTAAAGAATATATAATAATATTAATTATATTTTTAACCTACATAAATTACATAATTTATTTTTATTATTTTATAATCTCATTCAACTAATAAATTTTTTTTATAAATAATCTGCTCTCCTGTGTTGCTCTAAAAACGAAAAACTTTAAATCAAATACGGTGGGGGAGCACATGTGTATCTTCAAAACAATTAGGGTAAAATTTGAAATTTTATTAAACATTAAGTATCTAAATGATAGAAAAATGGAAGAATTTCTTACATGGAAAGAAAGCTAGTCAAAGAAATTTGAGTTTTTAGCAGTTTTGAGTCGCAAAGTCTCAATTCAACTTCTTTTTCTTTCCCTATCACATTTCTCTGAACGTCGAAATTAAAGCCCCATTTTGACATTTTATTTTTATTTTTATTTATTTTTCAAAACTGACATTTCTCTCTCTAGATTCTAGAGAGAGAGAGAGAGAGAATCTACAGAACCCAAAACCATTTTTGGCTAAAAGATCGTTCGTTACCTGGGGGGCGTAATGGAATTTGTTGGCAGAAAGGTGAAGAAAGAGTTTAAAGGATTTGGGGTTTTTACTGGGACTATTCAATCGTACGACGAGTCGTCTAGATTCTACGAGATCGTCTACGAGGACGGTGATTTGGAGGAATTGGATGTCTCTGAGGTTGCTTCGATGCTGGAGCGTGATCGTGGCGGGAAAGTTGGTGAAGTTGAAGCTGAACCTGTTCATGTGAAGCCGCGTCTCGGTAGGAAACCGAAGAAGAGGCGCCGGCTCGAGAGTAAGCGTGGAGAGTCAGGTAAAGCTGACAGAATCCTAGAGAATTTCGATTTGAATGATGATGGGTTAGTGGATTTGAATGTTGGGTTTGTTGAGAATTTTAGAGAACTTGATGGGGTTAGTGGTAAGTTTGATTTGAATGGAGATTGTAAAGAAGCCCTAGGGAAGGATGTGAGAGACAATGGGGGTTGTGTTAATGGGAACTTAATTGTGGATGTTGAAGTTAAAGATGGTATTGATTTGAATGCTGGGTTTAATTTAAATTTAAATGAGGGGGGTATTTTGGAGACAAATTCAAGTTTGGTGAAGAAAGAGAGACGGTGTATTGATTTGAATTTAGATGCAAATGGAGAATTGGAAGAGAATTTGGAGATTGTTGAGAAACAGAAGAAGGAGTGTGGTTTTGATTTGAATGTGGGTGTTGATGAGGAAAATAAAGATGATAGAGGTGGGGATTGTATAGCCCAAGTGAAGAAGGAGGTGACTTCTTCGCATACAGTGGGAGAGGGAGTTGTTATGAATGGAGCACTGACAGAAGTTCATGTGGCTCAGGATGTTTGTCTTGGCTTGGTCGATGGGATGCCAGAGGAAGATAGTATGCCAGTTGAGGATTTTGGGGGCCATGAGAATTCTAATGGAGTGCAGTTGAAGGAGGTTTTTGCCACTCCGGGTAGTACTGTAACCGATGGGTGCCAAGGGGATGTTGGAAGCTCATACAAAAAATTGAGTGGTAGAAGAAAAAGAAGAAAAGTTGTAGATAATTTGAATTCTGTTACTGAAACTGTTTTGAGAAGAAGTACTCGTAGAGGGTCTGCTCGATACAAAGATTTGAGCTCAAAAATGTCTTGTGAGGCCAATGATTTACCATCTACCATCACTGATGTGTCAATGGAGGAATTACCAGTTACATTGGATGCTGGAAGAATTGAGGAGCCTGTGGTTAATCCAAATCCTCCAAAGTTGCTGCTGCCCCCTTCTTCACAGAATTTGGATTTAGATGGAATTCATTTACTAGACCTTTTTTCTATTTATGCTTGTCTGAGATCATTTAGCACTTTATTATTTTTAAGTCCCTTTGAGTTGGAGGATTTTGTTGCTGCACTGAAGTGCAGCTCTCCTAATTTGTTATTTGATTGCGTTCATGTCTCGGTTTTGCGTATTTTGAGGAAGCATTTGGAGCATCTTTCAAAAGAAGGCTCTGAATCTGCTTCTGATTGCTTGAGGTATTATTTCTGTTTTACCTGCATTTAAATTATCTCTCAAGCAATTTTTTTTTTTTTGCTGTTCGTTTTATTTTTTTTTCATTCTTTTTTTTTTTTTTTTAAATGGTCACTTCATCGGTTTTTGTTGGATTATCTGATGTAGGAGTCTTAACTGGGGTTTGCTGGATTTGATCACTTGGCCCATTTTTATGGCTGAATACTTATTGATTCATAATTCAGGATTGAAACCAGGTTTTGAGCTTACTCGCTTGAAGCTATTCAATAGTGAGTATTGCAAACAACCTGTTTCTGTGAAGATTGAGATCCTTAGGTGTTTATGTGATGATATGATTGAGGTGGAGGCCATAAGAATGGAGCTTAACCGAAGATCATCGGTGGCTGAGCCTGACATGGACTTTGATAGGAATATAAACAATGAGATTGGCAAGAGAAGAAGAGTTGCGATGGATATGTCTGCTGGTTCCTGCTTGACCGAGGAGGTAGTTGATGATGCCAATGACTGGAATAGTGATGAATGCTGCCTTTGTAAGATGGATGGGAGTTTGTTGTGCTGTGATGGATGCCCTGCTGCTTATCATTCAAAGTGTGTAGGTGTTGCTAATGTGCCAGAAGGTGACTGGTTCTGCCCCGAGTGTGCTCTAGATAGACATAAGCCTTGGATGAAACCTCGTAAATCCCTTAGAGGAGCAGAGCTTTTGGGAGTTGATCCTCATGGACGGTTATATTTTAGCAGCTGCGGTTACTTGTTAGTGTAAGTTTATTCAATTTATTACATTGATTTAATATGGTAATCAATTATACTTTTTTGCTATCCTTAAGATGAGGTGATAAAATCTGTTATTTACCATGTCAATTTCATAAAGGGGCATTACAATTACGCATCAATTTCTTTTTCCTGGTCGCAAATTATAAACTTGAAACTTTTTGGATCTAAAACTAACGAACAATTTAAAGTCTGCAAAGCCCTAACCCTTGCTCATTGATGTTGGATAAAAGGTCTGCCCCTGGCCCACAACAAACAACCCCCACCCAAAAAAAAAAAAATTGTATCATTAGGTAGCTTATGGACAGAGAATTTGTCTAATTCCTCGATATAAATGTGTGAGTAGCAATATAACAATTTAATTTCAGAACCGTGAGTTTGAAAGCCACTCTGGTGACTGCTTTACCCTTATTTCCAAATGTCAATTCAAACCAAATTGCAACTATAGAACTAATTTTTCCTTAGTTGTCATTCACCTAGAAATCTCGTCATCCTTTCAATGCCTTGTTCCCACTCTCTGTATCTTGCATCTGAAAGCCTATTAGGCATAAATCTATAAACTTCCATCTTCTTCAAATCCTCTTTGCCTTACAAAGTGCAATAAATTATGATTTAATGTAATCAATTTTATCTCGTTGTTGGAAGTACGCTGCTCTGTTGAACTTCATCATTTTCAAAATTTCTGTTTGGAATATAGGTGGCTTGTGTTGTGTATCATTGCCAATCTCAATGATTTTCTTTAATTACTAAACTATGTACTTATTAATCGTTTGCTATAATGGAAGGCCATTAAAGGTACGGAGGTCCGTTGTTTTTTATTTTGGCCAAACATAGGTTTACGGGATATGTGAAATTTTCTCAAAATGCGATCCAGTTGGTTTAAGGAATGAAATAAATGCGTAAGAACTGCATATAATATGACAAACTGGATGTTAGATGTGAAATTGCTTTGTCCAAGTGGTGGCATTTGACCCTGCTAAGAACATGATATTTTCCTACAAGACTTAAAATCTCACAGAGTCTCAGGCAATGATATTAATATGTAAGTAAAATATTTAAAGAGAGTAATATTATAGATTAAATTAGCCGTAATTTGTTTCATTTTGGAAATGTTTTTCTACAAGGTCATCATGTCCTGAAGATTAGGCAGGTTACATATTTGGTAGGAACAAATATCAACGCACAAAAAAATTGCTTTTTACTGAGAAAACATTTCTAGACCATTCATTGCAAGGTAGGAACTGGATAATGAGTACCTAGTGTCTTCCTATCTTGCACCGCTGTGCTGCTCTTTCCTAATTATCGATAAGAAGTTTTCTCTTTTCCTCAATTTATTTTATTTTTTACATAACGTTTTTCCCTTGGATGAAGTGCGAGTTTTGTTTCCGTGTGTGCACTAAGTTATAATTGCGTTGATTTAATTCGTTGTTGAACCTGCAGGTCAGATTCTTGCGATACAGAATTTATTTTGAATTACTACTGCCGTGATGATCTGAATGTTGTAATTG
Organism: Murraya koenigii; assembly: GCA_025617385.1. Classification (NCBI taxonomy): domain Eukaryota; kingdom Viridiplantae; phylum Streptophyta; class Magnoliopsida; order Sapindales; family Rutaceae; genus Murraya; species Murraya koenigii. The sequence continues at coordinate 6,374,998 of CM046815.1, read as the reverse complement.
ATGTGCTAAAGTCGTCAGATACCTTTTACGGTGGCATTATAAATTCAATATGCAAGCAGTGGGATATTACAGTCGCCTCAAATGGAGTGCAGAGTAATTTGGCCCTGAACACTGTATATTTAAGCAGGCATATGAAGGCAGAAGTTCCTACTATTAGTGGGATTGATAATGAGCAAAAGCTGGGAGAAAACTTTCTTGCTGTATATTCTAGTCATCCTGACAATGCAGTTTCAAAATCTGTGAACTTATTGGATTCAGTGACTGCTATGGAGCTGCCGAATATTAGTTCGGAAGGATCTGCTGAAACGACACAAATGAATTCAGGGTTTGATAATTTTCAGAAAGAAGGACCTGCTAATTCTATTAGAGCTGCTGAATGTGAAATAGCTGGGAAATTGCCAGCCCCTGGAGATAGTTCCATGACATCTACCAGTTCTGATATTAAACAGAAATTTTCATCTTCTGGCTGTAATTCATCTCCAATAAATTCAAGAAAAGGGGACACATTACAATTACAGCCAGAAATTGCTTACATGAATCGTTATAGTTTTGCTGAAACAGCCTCATCTGTGGCTGAAGAATTAGTGCACAAGTCATCAAATGAAATTAGTAAGGAACCCATAAACTCCGATGAGGAGATAATTTCTAAGCAGATGAAAGCCATCTTGAAGAAATGGGACAAGTTTTATTGGCCAAATACTCAGAAGCTAAATGCAGATATGCAGAAAGAAAAATGTGGGTGGTGCTTCTCTTGCAAATCATCTACAGATGACATGGATTGCTTGTTTTACATGAATAATGGTCGTGTATTGGGGAGTTTGGAAAGTGAGGTGGCTGGTCTTCTATCAAAGAGGAACAAGAAAGGCCATCTCGTAGATGTCATATGCCACATTCTCTCTGTCGAAGATCGGTTGCGAGGGCTTTTATTAGGTCCATGGCTTAATCCACATTATACCAAACTCTGGCGAAAAAGTGCACTGAAGGCAGCTGACGTGGCATCCGTAAAACATTTACTCCTCACGGTAATGAATATACTTTTATTTTCCAGCTTAGAAGGATTTTTGATATTTTTTATTTGGGTTGCAACTTGCAGCTGATAGGAAAAAACCATATCAGGGCACAAAAAACTCTACACCAAGATATTTCCTTTTTGGAATTTTGAACAAACTTATATATGTGGTTGATTTACAGTAACAGTTTGTTTATGTTTCGAATAAATTTTAGATCATAAAATCATCTGATTTGCAAGCATATACGATAGATGGCTGATAAATGATTGGTTAATTAATTAATTTCTTGAATGGGGTTCCTGTTTATAAGCTTGCAGGTAACCCGAGACCACCCATTTTGAAACAACTGTTCTTTACTTGAAACTATGATTCTTTAAAGCAGTTATTTTGGCAGCAGTGTTCTGTTTCTTTGGTTGATCTAACATGGTGCATTCCTGTTGTGATCCGCTGTGTAGATTGTTATGTTATATGGACTTTTTGCTCTGATTCTGGTGTTGTGAAATTGTTCAGTTAGAAGCAAATCTGCAACATCTTGCACTTTCAGCAGAGTGGTTGAAGCATGTGGATACTGTTGTTACAGTGGGTTCAGCTTCTCATATAGTCATTGCTTCATCGCGTGCATCCTCGAAGGCTGGAGTTGGCAGGAAAAAGGCTAGGGATTTTGATGGTAACCCTTCTACAAAAGCTGCTGGAGGATTGAGCCTATGTTGGTGGAGAGGTGGCAGGGTGTCTTGTCAGCTTTTTAGTTGGAAACGCTTACCTTGCTCCTTGCTTTCCAAAGCTGCTAGACAAGGTCTGCAATTTTTCTTATGTGTTCTATTCAACTTAATTTTCAGTTTTGTCAACTGAATATATTCTGAATTTGTTTGAAGTTTAAATTCTGCAGCTGGATGTGTGAAAATACCGGGCATACTATACCCTGAGAATTCAGATTTTGCAAAGAGAAGCAGAAGTGTTGCCTGGAGAGCTTCAGTAGAGTCATCAACCAGTGTAGAGCAGCTAGCTATCCAGGTATGATCACATACCTTTTTGCCTTTTATTTTCCATCTCATAAGAAACTTTGAATATTTCCAATAATATAAGAAGGGCATTGCAAGTGTGTAAAATGAAAAAATTATAGGGAAAGGAAGCAAACCAATATAAAAATGAGCACTCAAAAATCTTTTTTGAATCCAAAAAAACTACCTGTCCCTGTATATGATCATATTGTATGGTCATTTGCAGAGATCTCTATGTTTAATCATGAATTCTCTTGTTGTGTTGGACGTTTGTAAAAATTTGGTACTAATGGTTTCATTTGCTAACCCTGCATGCCATGCTCTAAATTAATCTCTATGTTTTAATCATTACTACACTCTATTTTACCTTTTACTTATTGTGTTAGAAATATCTGTTATCCCCTTTCCTTTCTTGATTATCACTGTCTGGCTGAGCAAACTCCAACTTGAATAATTGTTTCGTTCCCCCACCCCCCCAAAAAAACAAAAAAAGTGACTAATTTTCCAACATATATTGATTAACTGGTTATTTTCTGGGATTCTGCTCCGCTATCAGGTTAGAGAATTTGATTCTAATGTTCGTTGGGATGACATTGAAAACACACATCCACTCTGTACAATGGACAAGGAATTTAGGAAGTCTGTCAGGCTGTTCAAGAAGGCAATTATTCGCCGTAAGTGCTTAAAAGAAGGAGAAGGGGTGAAGTATCTTGTTGATTTTGGCAAGAGGAGAAGTGTTCCTGACATGGTCATTAGACATGGGTCAATGGCTGAAGAATCATCCAGTGGAAGGAAGAAATATTGGCTGAATGAATCTTATGTGCCCTTGCATCTACTGAAAAGCTTTGAAGAAAGAAGAATTGCCCGAAAGTCCACTAAGCTAAGTTCTGGGAAACTTTTAGAGCCTAGTAGAGTCATAAAGAAGTCCTTGAGAGAAAGGGGATTTTCATATCTCTTCTCAAAAGCTGCAAGATCCGAGTATTATCAGTGTGGGCATTGCAGCAAAGATGTCCTAATCAGGTACTATAATATTGTGTTATTGCTTTTGATTGTTTCCTGTTATTTAAGAATGATTAGTTATAGTGGAATAAGTACCACTAATTGCATGCATGGAGAAATAATCCAGTACCCAAATTTTCATTTAGCACATAGACATATCCTAAAAGAGTGCTATGTTGCCATGTTTTTGAATTCTTTATACCTAGCAAAACCATAATCATATTTCCTTTTCTAGATTTCATTAATGGAAATGCTCTGTTTAATTTTCATGTCAGCTGTAAACTATGAACATTTTCAAGCCCAAACCTGTTTCATTTTTACCCACAATTGGCATTCCCCATCCTTCTTTGTCAAATTAATTGATAATGTTTTCTCTCTAATGAAAAAAGACTGTCTTGAAATCTCTCATGTCATTTGCTTTTTAGATTTACATCATCCTACAGATCAGTTACTAAACACAAGCGTACATCTTTTCTATTGTTAAGGATGAAAAAGGACTCTCTTGAAATCTCTCGTTCCAATTCTGGGTTTGATTTAATTACCTTTTGGATACTTGTTCTTGAAAATGGTCAACTCGACGTGGCCAGCTCATCTGAAAAGTACATTATTTCATATTTTATTTTGGTTATTACGAGAAGGCAGCCCCTAACCTTAAGGGAAGCCGAGAACCTGTGTGATCACTACCATAGCACTACTACAGCCTCTTGGCCGTTTACTAATGGAAAGGGGTCTTAGTCTTGGTCTAACCATCTGGAATGGTCAGGGCACTCTTGCCATTGCCATATTCATGTTGGTGTGGTTTACACTAGTGCTGATGCAATATTGTTGTCTTTATAGAGCTAGGAGTCACTCTTTTCACTTGAAAGGAAGAGGAACAGCCCTTCCCGCCCTTACAACCCGATTTGGCGAAATTCAATTACCTTTTGAATACTTTACTGACCAAATTCATTGGCACACTTCTGAGGTTTTATCGGTGTTGGTTTACAAAATTTTAAGACCATGTCTTACTGATATTTTCTTGCATTTGGCCACTGGCTCTTATTCTGTCCCATGCACTAGATGCCATTGTCTAATATTTACTTGCATTTGGTTGAAAGAGGATTTGGTTAGTTTTTGGTAGAAACCTAGAGTTTCTTTTTCTTTTGTTAGGAACCTGGAGGTTCTTTTTGGCCTAAATACATGGAACCTGAAACAATTATGTATTAATGTAGAATGCTCCAAATTAGGCAGACTAATACCCAGTTTTGATGCCTAAATGCTAATCATGCAGAGATTGCTTTTCCTCAATTCATTCTCTGATTTGCTAATTATACTGACTGCATCTCTTTCTCTTTTCTCCCTGGGACCTAAAACTCTGCAGGGATGCTGTCTGCTGCCAAGATTGTAAAGGTAAACAGCTATGTTATTAGTAGAACTTTCTCTAAATCTTTTAGATAAAAATTCTACTCATTTTGGTGATTGGTATGAAGTTTTAAAAAATCCAACCCTTTCCGTCAATATAACGTATTCGGAATACTTCTAGCCTACTTTTTATATAAACCCTTTTTTTCATCTTTACACAATTGGAACATACTGAATTTATTTGCTAAACGAGGACCTAAGAGAATTCTTTGGGATAATTATGGTGTTTCAGGATATTTTCATAAGAGACATATTAGGAAGTCTGCCCGGGCAGTCACTGTTGAATGTAAATATACATGCTACCGATGCCAAGATGGTTGTTTCAAGGACACAAGAACTGCTAAAAGTGGCACAAAGAAAGGGAAAATGAATACAAGAAGTGTAAAAGTTAAGTCGCAAAAAAGTAAAAAGACAACTGCAAGTTGCAGGTCAGTGCAGTCAAAGAACAGTAAAAAAACAGTGGTGGGTGGTAGATCACTACGATCGCAAAATGATAAAAAAGTTGCTGCTATTCCTCTGCGTCGTTCTGCTAGGAGAGCTAAACTTGTGTCAGTGCAAAATAAAAAGCATACAGGGCGCAAGAGAGGGAGGCCGAAATCCAAAAAGAAAACACCCAAAAAACCAAAGAAGACCACTTCTTTGCGGAAGAAGAGAACGCAATCTTATTATAGCTACTGGCTCAATGGTCTTTTGTTATCTAGAAAGCCAGATGATGAACGAGTGATGCAATTTACGAGGAAAAATTTCTTGGCTGCGTCTGAGCTCTTGACTGATACCCTTGATCATCCAAAATGCTCTCTTTGTTGTGAAGCTGAATATACATCCGCATCAAATTATATTGCATGTGAAATTTGTGGAGGTAACAAATTCTCAGTGTCTCTTTCTAGTGATACGTGATAGTTTTACTGATTTAACACAGTCTATTAATGCACCATTATTTATCAGTTTTTTCATTTTTTCATAATATTCCTTTGCATGTTTCATATTTTATGCAGACTGGTATCATGGGAATGCTTTTGGACTTAAGGTGGAGAACATCAGTAAGCTTATTGGATTTAGGTGCCATGTGTGCCGTAAGAGGACTCCTGTTTGTTCTTGTATTGTGTCTATGGGAAGTGATGGGTCCCAACTGGAGGCACAAACTAATTACAAGATTGAATGTTCTGAAGAACTAAGTGAACATGCTGGACCTTTCGGTGAGTTAAAATCAAATCCAATGGATAATTCTAATGAAGATCATCAGGAATCATTTCCAGTCGATGATTGTTTTCACAAGGAGGAGCAAATGTGTGGTGTTATGTTGGAATCTAGAGTTGAAGCCGAAAAAGAGCATGTGCTTGTTAGAAATGATAAAAGTACAGATTCAATCCACATTTCTGATGAGGATTTGCTAACAACATCTAATGAGAATGTCATGCTGGAGGATAATACAGTAGGAGCAGGACATGATGCTTCTGTGGCACTCCATGATCAGGCAGAACGACCTTCCTGCAAGTTTGATGTGGATTCGATGGAGACTGATACAGCATTGTTAAGTCATGGCAAGGAAAAGGATGGTTTAGTGAAGACTATGGCCATCCTAAATTCTCCAATGGATGGAACTCTTGTGGATTCCATTGGGTTGCATGCGCAAGCTTATGTGACATCAGATAAATTGTTAGATGGAAAAAAAACAATCTAGATTAGATTCACAACTTACCATTTAATTAGGGCAAACAAGATGCCATTACCGTAGAGGGTAGGGTTATCGTAAGCTAGAGTTACTTGTAAATCTTCTAATCTTGTCTAAATGCTGGCACAATTTTTAGGAGTACATCAGAATGATTCATTTGAAACAGAAAAATAAGAGACTGTCTGTGACCACAAAGTCTGATGACTTATATTTCCCAGAATTCCTCCATTTTGCTGCATTTCTTTTAATGGTTCGAAAATTTTCGAAACGATGATTTGTGCTTCGGAAACATTTCTTGGAGGAAATCCTTGACCGGGTCGGCAGACATTGTATGTAATGCAATAACTATTGATTGGTATGATGAAGGCATATTGTGGATTTTTTTTTCTTTTACAGAAAACTGATAGTTGCTACCTTTTTGTTTTTGTTTTTTTGTTTTGTTTTGTTTCTTTTTTCAAGTTTTTGAGCAGGTACCCTTCTTGCCGCATATTCAGTTGCTTGGAAAGTTTGTCCTTTTGCACTTAATTTGTGGATGTCAACTCTATATGTTTAAATCAAGTTATGATTGTGAATATGTTGTAGATGCAATGAACTTCATGTGTCATTTATTTCTTCAATTTTGGTGTTTGTGGTGAAATGAAGCTTTTGTATAAATCATTGAATAGTTTTTTGATACCCTGATGTAGCTGCTGCAAATTGATTTAGTTGCATTAAACACTTAGGTATGGATTAAAATGTCCACTTTCGTGGTTAAGGTCAATTGTTGTTTGTTAGAATCAAGAAGAAAAGATAGAACTGGAAACATTTAAGAAATCTTAATACCTGCTTTCACATCTACATGAACTCTGATGGTGAGGAGTCATTTGCTAGAATTTCTAATATGATTTACTTTGAGGTCTACGTTTGTGTATTTCTTGTTATGTAATATCAACTCCTTTATAAGAAATTATGGTTGTTTATGAAATTTTATTTTGCTATGGAAATTAGAAGATGAGGCCCAGTGTAGAGGATTTGTTAATTGCAAGTTTTGTTTAGTGTATAATGGAGATTTTACATATGCTTTTTCAGTTTGTTGTAGAATCAAAATGTTTATTTGCACCCAGCAATTGCTGTTGTAACATTTATCAAATAGTTTTCTGCTACGGTAACATGGTTATCTGCTGTTGTAACCTTTTTTGTACTGTATTTTTCTACTGAAATTTATTTACTTCTAGATCTTGCTTTTGTGCGTTGCATGTATATCTGGATATGTATTTCTTAGTAATAAGCTCATTATCTGATGCAATTACATATCTGTTTCTGTTTTTCTTAAATATATAGAAGATTAATTAGATCATGTACATGTTATGAGCCAATGAAACCTATAGAAAGAGGAAACTGTCTCTGGATAGAACCATCTTATTTGATTCTTCAACATGTGAGCAGTATTGTGGTTTTCTTTTTCAGTACTTTTTCTTTTAATCTAAATCTACCCAGACATATTTTGTATTTGAAATTCATTTAATAGGTATGGGTTAAAGCCACTGTATGCTCAGCTGTCATCACATTTTTGAGATTTACGGTTTACTAACATGGCTGGAGCAACTTCATCATGCATCTGATCCGTGTATGGAGTTACAGTATCATGATTGCATGAGAATGGTTTGTCGGGAAAAGGTATCACACTTGCTTAGGATAAAGATGTTTTGCCGGTTGTCTACACTATCATTAGTTAAGGTCTGTCTTTTGGCTTATTTTTTGCCTGCTGAATTGTCTTTGAAAGTTAAGAATAAGAATATTCTGTTTCTGCTTCTTGGTTGAAAGGGAAATCAGGCTCAAATTTCCGACCGGCTACGTTGAACAGTTTTGGGACTATTTTCCATCACGAGAGCATTTTATCTGAACTTTCAAAGCAGAATAGAGTTCTGCCAGTTGGCTATTAATGAAAACCAGGCATTATCTAGATATTTTTTTTATTTTGGTTTCAAATATGTTTGATTCTTCAGCTGTTAGCTCATCCCATTATATCTTCAAAGGTACCCTGTTATGATCTGGAATGGTCTGGTCTGTAAAGGTTGCATGCATCTTAATCAAAATTTATTCATTGCATGCATCTTAATCAAAATTTATTCAATCATTATAAATTTTTGAGGCAGTGTTTACATGCATTATAGTTCCCGTATTTAATCTTGATTGTACTTTCTTAGCTCCTAGCTTGTTTTGAATGAGTCCTAATTGGCAGATCATGAGCTGAATTTGTGAGCACTTCTATTCATTTTCACGTTTCAGAGCCTTAGTGAGTGTGAAACCTCTGTGATAGTTTCCCTGGCGTGCTCTGAAGGGACAATTACTTGCCAAGATTATCGGCACTCCCTGAAAATTTCTCATGCTTTTTGCATTTGGTGTCACATTTTGTTGTATTTTAGACGATGTATCGGCACTAGTTAATCTTTCGTCTGCATGCGTCGGAAACTTTGGGACCTCGAATCAATCCCAGAATTGTAGCAAATTTAGCATTAGTTGTTTACTGATTGGATTTTCGCTGGTAAGGTGAAGTTGAAAGAGTACGGAAGGTATCTGTTTTACCAGCAACGGTGAACGATGGTTTGTGAGAAAGTTAGCGTATTTACTTTTTAAACATATAATAAAATTTTTATTATTTAAGTGAAAAATAATATTAATATAATTTTTAAATTATAATAATTAATGTGCATTAAATATTTTAGTACTTTAAATTAAAAATTATAATTATTAAATTTTAATTTTAAATATATCCTGTAACTTAAGATTAAAACTAAAAATTTACTGTTTATATTTATGTTTGTGAATGGGCAAATGGGTTCTCGTTTTTTTTTTTTTTTTTTTTTTGAGCTATAGAAAGCATAGAGGGTCAAAGAAGCCTAGTGGGTGGCTAGTACTGATTGAGGTGTCCTGGTTCTGTGAAGTGGAATAAACCGAACTATAAAATAATTGCGTACACAACAAAATGAAATACTAGAGAAATTTTACGACATTAGCCTAATCTACCAAATATTAGCTACTATAAGTGAAGGTCATCTCCAATTATTGGAAAAAGAAAATCACTATAGTTAGTGCCTGCACAACACTACCACAACATGAAAACAACACAGAAACATCCTTAAAAAAATTCCATCACCGCCAGCAACAAAACAAAAATACAATCTAGCACAGAAAAATAGGAATAAAATAAAAGAGAAAAAAAAAACTAAAAATAGCAGAATAATTAAACAAATAAAAATGTAAAAAGAAAAGCTAGCCATAGAAGGAAAAAAATTCCATCCCCCGACTGTGTGCGTCTGAAACCAAAGAAAAAAGTAATAAAATTGTATATTCTTACATTTATAGAAAACTTGAATCCTCCTCCTCAAGAATGGAAAGATGATTGAGGAGGTGCCTCGCCAGTTCGAAAAGTATCATCAAATATATTATTTCAAAAATATAACTACAATTTTTATTAAATTGTTTTTTTTTTTCTAATAGCAATTCCGATGAAAAATAATTTTGATGTAGTGACGAAGGTTTAAACTTTTAAAAGCTGTTCGTAATTACAAACTAATTATCTATTTTAAATATTTAGAATATGTACATAGGAGGCCTTTCATTGGAGACGGTCCTATTTGAAAATTCTCTCTAATGAAATGGTTATTTCTATTAATACTTAACTAAATCATTAGAAGACAATTATGAAAAATCAAGGGGTAATATAGTAAAAAAGTAGTATTAAGGTCGAGTACACATATTTCCTTCCATAACCGAAAACGACAAATATATCTTTTATTTTCAAACGCTCAAAGCTTCTAGCGCAAGCTTTGATTCAATACTTGCAAAAGGAATTCCAACGCTCAAGTCATCATTAGGTTCCATGGAAAATATTAGAAAATCAAAGAGAGTATATAATATTGTGTCCGAGGAGTGTTTTTCTCTATTCGTTAATGAAAGAAAAGCTGTTAGTTCACTCGTGATAATAATTTTTGTCTAAATCTCTTTCAAGTAATTTAATATTTCTATTTTTAAGAACTTTCAACTAAGAGACATTAAATCTTTCTTAATCTAATCTCAGCCGTTCTTTCTCAATCTAAACTCAGCTGCTCTTTCTCTCTCTCTCTTTTTATTTATTTATTTAATAATTTCTTTCCCATTTATTTAGCTGACATGTTGTGCAATGGAAGTGGTCAAATTTTAAGATACTTACAAGGCGAAAGTACAGATACACCCCACTATTTTGGCTAAAAAACCTTATCCCCCACAATTTAAATGGGACTGTCACAACTCCCCCTCAAACCAACTTCTGTTGCTACTCCGTTAAACGGGTATATATATATATATAATAAACTAAACAACCATCCATGGACAAAATGATCACAATTAGCTTGAATCATGACGGCAAAGTATTTTTCGCCACAACGACAATATCATGTTTATGTCACAATAATGAAAAAAATTTGTCTGGACTAGTCTTCATCAATGCAGTGGCAATAATTATGAAGAAGAGATACTACTCCGATTAATTATGGAGAAAACTACATCAAATGCAATGAGGAAAAAACAGTTTGAGAATGGAAGTGAGGAGTGGCTCTCATATCCACAATTGTTTACCCAAGGAAGAACAGTTGGTAGAAACCAAATAAAAAACTATCATTAGTTCATTACATAGTAAATCGTTAGGTGGTATCATGTAATATCAGGAATGAATTCAGTAAACAAACAGTGTTACAAGTATAACAATACCAGCACATATATAATATGTGATTCTCAACTGTGATTTGCATGATTTGCATCAAATCAATACTGTTGACTCTCGCCCTTACATGGAACATCGGTGCAGCGACACACAGGTTTCCCAGAAGCTTCCCAGCCATTGAAGCCACGTTCCAAGACAAAAATGTTATTTATTCCGGTATCTTCTTTCACCTCATCGAGATAATTAGCAAGCCTCTTGGCACAAGTTGGGCCGCGAACCTACAAAAACATACAGAACACTTAACAGATTGTGTAAATACTTTCATGGAATTCTTTAACAAAGTTAAACATCTAAGGGTATGTATTGAGGAAGAAAAATAAAATTTAGGTTAAAAAAGGGATAAATCAATATCTAAATTTAATTCATAGAACATAAGAAGCATTAATAAGCTGGTGCTACTATTGATGATGAATCTTGAGAAATACAATTCAAAGCACAAATGTGAAAGATAAATGGTGTATCTAGAGCAACTCAACTGCAAGATGATTGTATGAACATAAGGGCACAATGCAGAGCAGCAGCAAAAACAATAGAACAAAAGATGAATGATATAAATTTTTGTAAAATGTTTTATCGCTGTAGATATGGAAATTCATCACTGAAAATTTTAGACTAATAAGGCTAATGCAAATTAAGAGAAACCAGTGATCAAGGATCTTGCAAATTGGGGTAGATGAGGCTGCATTGCAACAAGAGGCAAAGATTTTCGGAAATAGAGAATCATGCAAATTCATCTAGAAGAAGTGTGAACTCAATTAGAGGACTTTCAAGTAAATAAAAGGTACAAAATACCATACAAGGTCTACAGTTGCAATAGTGTGGAATTTGTCTATGAAACTTATTAGATTGATTGCTCTTGCTACTAGCTAGATTCACAGGCTGGTTACTCAAAGAACAGAAAGAGCTACCCGAAAGCCGTGGCTTTGCTAGAATTGCATGCTCATACACTGATGGCACTTTAAGTTTTCTAAATGAAGGAAAAAATTAAGTTTCAAGAAAGATTTGTGTTCCAATAGTTTATTCTTCTTTATTTTTTTCCATTATTCCTAAAAGAAGTATAGGGATGACTCTTTCTAAAGATTAAAGATAAAAGAAATGCCACAAAGAGATAGGTGCATTTAATATGAGAAAAAGGTTGAAAAAGAGGGAAAAAACAGAGACTGTCCAGTTGCCTCCACATGCTCAAACAACAGCTTAGCTTTGGTCATGCATACAAAAAAAGATTTCAAATCAATGTTAACAGTATCATGCTATTTATCTTTGTTTATCACATAAATGATTTGATGACTGATTGATAAGTTCACTAGTTGTTTATTAATAGAAAGGACCCAATTTAGTAATTTAACCTGGATAATATGTGTGTGATGTAAATACCATCTCTGTAACAAGGAAATTGCAAATACCCATCAAAATGTTAGCTTATATTCACTCCAAAATAAATATTTTGAATTGTGTGTGGTTAAATTCAAGAATTCTTGCCTTCCAGACTTAAAATAAATAAATAACTCCTAATTACAGAGCACCGACACCCATTAGTGACCTTTCTACCCTAACATTGCAATGTAAGCTCGGCCTCGCAAATCAATGGCATCACTTAAAATGAATGATTAAATGGAATAAGAGATAATTCATTAAGTGACTTTCAACATCATAATCATAACAAAAGGGACTGGCATAAAAATGGAAAAGGAGAAAGACCTGGCTTAAAGCGCAATGAAAAACAAGGGTATCTCTGCCCTTGACCTCTTGAATAAGATTAGCTATCTTATCAGTGAAGCTGTCACTGGCGTAGTGCAGAGACCCTGTTATATGCCCATCGTAACTCCTTTCATCGTCCCTTCAAGAATTATCCAACAAATAATAATTAAGTATTAAAGCCATAAATAAATAATCAAATAAATGAACAAACAAAGAGTAGTACCATACATAGATAACTAGTATTGTCAATTTGTCTGTACCTGACATCTATAACGGCAATATTTGAACGGCGTTGCAGAGAGAGGAGCTGAGAGCCCGTTACGTAGGATATGGACCGAGCCATTGCTGTCTCGGAGCTCAGGCCGACAAGGCGTTTCATAAAATAAATGAATCGATGAATAAAAGGAGGCGGCTACTTATGAGAGCATGGTTTAATCACCATTAAATTAAATAGAGATGATTCAACGGCTGCGATTTATTTTATTATTAAATAATAAAAATGTGGGTTATTATCTTTTTTTTTTACTACTTCAATAATTTTGAAATATTAAATCATTATAAAAAAAATTTATTCCATACCATTTTACAAATATATCTTAAATTTCATTTTATTATTTTTTCGTTAGAACCGTTAATCGACTCGTTAGTTAATTAATAAAATATTAATTTTATCCTTTATAGTAAAATACACAATATCAAATAATAGACAAAGAATAATTTTTATTCTCCTAAATTATTAAATAATAATTTTAACCATGAAATTATAAATAACTTTGAATTTATGATAATTATAAAAATGGTGAATTGATAAAAATATCTCTAGATTTTTATTTTTTAAAATTATTTTCTTAAATACTAATTTTAAAATAAAAAATCTAAATTTATTTTTATCATTATAATAAATTCAAAGTTATTTATTATTTCATTGGTTAAAAATTATTATTTAATAATTTAGAAGCATAAAAATTATTTTATGTCTATTAATTGATATTTATATATTTTATTATAAATTATAAAATTAATATTTTATTAGTCAATTAACGATTTAACTAACGGTACTAATATAAAAAAAATAAAATAAAATTTTTGTAAAATTATAATAGTAAAATGATATAAAGTAAAATTTTTATAATAATTTAATATTTCACAATTCTTAAAATAATAAAATAATAATAACCCTAAAAAAAAAATTGAGAGAATTGAAAACTGTAAAATTAATTTTTTCTTAATTCCTTGTTTCTCCAGACTTGAGCTTAAATAATAATACATAGTTGAAAACTAATTGGTCAAAATCCATTTGGGGTAAAGAAAAAGAGTTTTTTTTTTTTAATTTTTTAATCCAATACAAGGTTAAATAAACAGTAGGAGGAAGCATTGGATTGGCCCGTGGACCACAGAGAGTGAGACCACCACAGAGAGTGAGAAAGCAGCAAAGCAAGGCAATGGCATCAAAAGAGATGACAAATTTACAATATAGCAGAACAGATAACGAATAACATTTCTTATCTTTTTCTTTCACACTTTCAATTCATTTTCAATCAATGGCACTTTCATCAACAATAACAGCAGCAGTTTCATCAGCAGCTTCCACTTCTCTTTCTCACCTCCAACAATCTTGTTCCGTACTTGTTCCTTCGTTTAAGCTACACCCACTTCTCTTCTCTTCTTCTTCTTCTTTCAAGTTCAAAACAAGGCCAAAACAACACCGCTTCTTTCATGTTCGTGCTTCTTCTTCAAATGCAACTCTTGACTCTGCTAATGGTGCTGTTGCTGCTGCTGCTGCCAACGAGGATCAAGATTCCTACGGAAGACAGTTCTTCCCATTAGCTGCAGTTGTTGGCCAGGTCTATAACTTAAAACTAAAACTAAAAAACCACTGTTTATATTTATGTTTGTGAATTTTCTTTGTGAATGGGCAAATGGGTTCTCATTTTTTTCTTTATTAATTCTTAGACTATACAAGCCTAGTGGGTGGCTAGTACTATTGTTGTTAAATGTGTTTGCATATGATTGACGTGTCGTGGCTTTTAGTTCATCACTTCTGTGAAGTGGAATTTGCAAGCTGTTAAGTGGGATGTGTGGAGGGTAAACATTAGCTGTTGTGGTTTCGAAATGAAGCAGAAGCATAACAACATATTACCCTAAGGCTTTAGCTTCAGAACCATCCATAGTGAAGTAGATTCTTATTTGGTGCAAATTCTTGTTGTTGATAGATCACATTGATTTTTGTCTGTGTACATTTTGTAATAAATTGTTCTTAACAAAGATTACATTTTTGACATTTTTATTCTTGTTGAAAATTTTGGGAAGGAGAAAGACTCTGTACAGCTTTTTCTTGTGTCTAATTTGTTCAATTTGTATGATGGCTAATAGCGCTGATTAGCTAATATGATGGATGTTTAATGAGGATGCATATTATGTTATAGGATGCTATTAAAACAGCTCTTTTGCTTGGGGCTATTGACCGTGAAATTGGAGGGATTGCTATCTCTGGAAGGCGAGGAACAGCCAAAACAGTTATGGCACGTGGACTACATGCAATTTTGCCACCAATTGAAGTAGTTGTTGGTTCAATAGCAAATGCAGATCCCACCTGTCTAGATGAGTAAGGCCACTGATTGCCTGCACTTTATTTTCCATATAGCTAAGATATTGCTATCTTTGATATTAACGCTGTAGCTTTTTATAGCCTATTAGTAGGCTTTGTCTCATATGTCATGGATAAGCCTATTAGTAGGCTTTGCGTCTCATATGTCATGGATAACTTTATCATACACAGTATGCATATTACAATAGGATTTCTTGTGAAAAGATGTGGAGAGCCTTTTACCAGGTGCATCAACCGTTGCCATTTCAGGAATGGCATTACCAAATAATGCATTTTCTTAATAATTTATCCATGAACCTAAATGAGCTAATTCAATTTATGCACCCCAATAAAGTGGTTAATCAGAGGATATGCAATTTATTGTTCTTCCATTGAAATTGCAAATTGTTTTTTGAGGTTTTTGACTGGAATGGAAACTGACATACATGAGGCCAATAACTTCAAGTGGCTCAAGACTGATAATTTTCTGATTCTGAAAGGACAGAAAGACAAGTTATCCATGGAATATGTGAGAGCTGACCTAATTAGTCTCTAATCCTGAGAAGTGCAAAGGTCAATTATATATGTTATTCCCTTGAAGGAAAAAACTTAGCATTTAATAATTTGTTAATGATTCATCTTCTTTCTGTTTCTGAAATAACAGTTTTGATCATTTCCTGATCAAAGATGCAAAATATTTTTCCATGGGAAAAATAACATCTAACGCTGGCCAAGAAACTATATTGGCAGGTGGGGAGTATTGAGATTAAAGTTTTTTGGTGGAAAAGTTAGGATAAACTTTTTTACCTGCCTAAAATTTCAATTATACATGCCTAGTAGCCAGTATCAAGTAAAAGGCAGAAAATTGTAGAATTTTTTTGTTTCAGAGATCAATTTCAGTTACATTACACATGCATGTAATGAAACTACTAATCACAAATATGAAACTTACATCATTCATATGTTATTATCGGCCTTTTCCTTTCAAAGAATGATATTTTGGATTGTAATGTTTAAAGGTGGGAAGATGGCTTAGCTGAAAAAGTTGAATATGATTCTGCTGGAAATTTGAAGACCCAGATTGTTAGATCTCCTTTTGTTCAGGTGTGTTTCATGACAGAAGACTTTAGAATTCAGAGTTTTTTCATTCTTCATGTACCTTAGGACATTGCTGCTACAGATTCCACTTGGAGTCACAGAGGACAGACTCATTGGATCTGTTGATGTTGAAGAGTCCGTGAAAACAGGAACAACTGTTTTCCAGCCTGGCCTTCTGGCTGAAGCTCATAGAGGTGTCTTATATATTGATGAGATTAATCTTTTGGATGAAGGCATTAGTAATCTGCTTCTTAATGTATTGACTGAAGGGGTTAATATTGTGGAACGAGAGGGTATCAGTTTCAAACATCCGTGCAAGCCACTTTTGATTGCTACTTATAATCCAGAAGAGGGTGCTGTACGTGAACATTTACTAGATCGCATTGCAATTAATTTGAGGTATATACCTTTTGTTTAGAAAATGGAATGTGTTTTTATCTTTGTTTCCTCTTTTCCATTCCATCAATGGCACAGTTGTTGTGCAGCGCAGATCTTCCAATGACCTTTGAAGATCGTGTTGCCGCTGTTGGTATTGCTACACAATTTCAGGAACGTAGTAATGAAGTCTTTAAAATGGTTGAGGAAGAAACAGACTTTGCAAAGACTCAGGTATGCTCTGCTATAATGACTGCCTTTTAAGTTAAAAGCTTTGCATTGGTATCTTATGCATCCACAATTTCACTAGATTGTAAGTCGAGACTTTCTTTTGAGTTCAGTTAATAGGGTTTACAGGTTATGTGGTAGCTTATGGCTGGTTACTCGCCTCATCTGGTTGCTGTTCTATGATAATCGTCTTTGTTAATATAAGAGTTTAAATGAACAAAGAACCTCTGAAAAGGCCTGAACAATTTTCCCAAGGAATTTGACATAGAAAAATTAACCGAAGAATATACTGGAAATAGTTATAGTAATTAGATTTCTTGTACCTAAGGCACTTAGCTTCATTTTGCAGTATGATGCCTTTGATAATAATCTTATTATATGTTAGATCAGTGCCATATTTTATTCATAAATTTTTTTGTAGTCATTGATTTTACATCACTAAAATGAAAATCCTAATCGTTGTTCTGATGCGTTTTGGTAGTTTTTATTACTTGTGGTATTCTTTGATGATAAAAATGAAACTATTTCGTTAATTTAATAAAAGAGTGACTGCTTGCATATATTCATGCGTTGCAGATCATTTTGGCTAGAGAGTATTTGAAGGATGTTACTATTGGCACGGAGCAGTTGAAGTACCTAGTTATGGAAGCCCTTCGAGGTGGTTGCCAGGTCTGGACATTGATACTGCAAATTCTGTTTAAACTTTCATGAGTTTTATTTCTTTCCATATTGTGGTAAAAAGAAAAGGCCAAACCGTAGGATCTTTCTGAAGTAGGCGCTTTATAAAATTCTTGAACACTATCAGGATGACTTCCTCTCAAAATTTTGTGAATCTCTAGAATTTGTTATGGTCAGTGTTATTCTGCCATTTATTGTGCACCCATGCTTAGTTAAGAACGTTCATGGTGATAATTTAAAAGAATACAAAAGATGCAATTGATCAGAAGATAAGCAACATTGATCTGGACAATATAAACAGAGCAGCACCAGCACACAGTGTGCCCTTCCTATGAATGAGTACAGCCTCCGTTCTTCTTTTTCCATGCCAAGAATTACACTGTAATCAGAGAGAAGATTACACTTAACACACTGATACCAAGATCACTCTTTTACAATCACTACAGAGTTAGACTGAGTTAAAGAAACCCCATTCATCAACTTCTTATATAGCAAAACCTGTTTAAGGTCAAATCTTGGTCAAAGGTGGCTATCCTTAACTAATTCCTCTTCCTGCTCATCAGTGAGTGCCCCATTGTTACCATGTCAGCAACAGCGTTAACACCTTTTGCTCCATTCACAAGTCACAACTGAATTTTAAATCATTTTACAATAGAAATATTTCCAGCTTGTTTAAAATTTTTAAGTAGATATTGTCAACATTTAAATTTGCTTTTATTATTGGACTACAATTACATAACTTTTGACGGTCTTTTATCAAATTCAGGGACACAGAGCAGAACTATATGCAGCCCGGGTTGCAAAATGCTTAGCTGCTCTGGAAGGACGTGAAAAAGTTAACGTGGATGACCTGAAAAAAGCTGTTAAGTATATTCTTCTAAATTGTAATGCACATGCTTTTCTGTCCATTGGCTTTGCAGATCCATTTGAAGCTTAATACTTTTTAAAGGCATCTTGCTGTATCAAAATGCTATATTACCCCACAACACTTCCACCCCAAAGGAAAAAAAAAAAAAACTGTTCAAACAAAAATAATATATTTTTTATTTTATAATATATAGAATGTTCCTATTTTTCTAAAATGAGAGATGGCATAATGAGAGCTATTGAAATGATCAGATAACTCACAATTTATTGTCTTTTATGTAAAAGGCTTGCTGATGTCAGCCAGAATTTGTCTCCTTACTTTTATTACACAAGAGACAATGAATTGATAGCCATTGGACCAATCTAATGGCTATCATCTATGTATATACAGACTTGGGTATGAAAATTTTTAAGCAAATTGTTCTTTATATTTCATTGCTAAATGATTATTATGTGATATATTTTTCTAGCTTGGCACCTTTTTAATATGTTTTTGGCATGACTTTTTTAACAGTCTATTGATCACCAGTTATCTTTCTGCCCAATGACTTAGTTTTATTTATACTTTCTGTGATTTTTAATTCTTAGAATTGGTCAGTATCTTTTAAAACCATTTTGGAAACCTCTTGGGCTATTATGATATTGGAAGGGTTCATACTTGATTGAAAAAAAAAAAGGGAAAAAAATAAAGAAATATAGTTTGTGAAACGTCACTGTAATTACTTATTTGGAGTCTTCTCTACCTCAGACCTTTTAAGTTTAAACAGAATCAAAGTCACATTTTTTACCATACAAATATAAAATTCTGGTTCTGGTTCACTGGCGATTCTTCTTCCTTTTTTTCATATTTTTTTCTTCTCTCAAGACTTCCTCCTGCTAGAAAAATTTTGTTCTTGATCAAAATACTGTTATTTGCAGAGCTTCTTTTCTGCATCTAAGTAGATGATAGAAGTTAAAGATGCTATAATTGTCTCAGATTTTTTGTACAATCATACATTCCCAATAGATGAAAAGTATCTGCTGTTTCATATTGTCTTTGGTCATCAATGATATCCTAATACACAGAGAAAGAAAGGCAACATACACAAACTGTTTGTTTTGACATATATCTAATACAGGTGGAACTGGTCATTCTTCCTCGTTCGATAATTAATGAGACCCCACCAGAACAGCAAAACCAACAGCCTCCACCACCTCCCCCTCCGCAAAATCAAGATTCAGGGGAGGAGGAGCAGAATGAGGAGGAAGATCAGGAGGTTTGTTAAAATGGATCATTATTGTAGATTTTTTAGCCTACATCCGTTACTCTGATATTAAAATCAAGAAGCATGGTGGTGCTTTGTTCCCAGGATGAGAATGATGAAGAGAATGAACAACAGCAGGAACAGTTGCCTGAAGAATTTATTTTTGATGCAGAAGGGGGTTTGGTTGATGAAAAACTTCTATTCTTCGCACAACAAGCACAGAGACGCCGAGGTAAGGCTGGGAGAGCAAAGAATGTGATCTTTTCGGAGGATAGAGGGCGATATATTAAGCCAATGCTTCCAAAGGTTATAACCATTTATCCCCCCATATTTCCCTCTTTTCTTCCATGCATGAGACATTAAAAACTCGGCTGTATGCACATGCTCTTTTCTCAACCTATTTATTTCTTTTCTGGTCCTGAGAAGTGAGGCCTTGTTGATTTTATAGACCCTTAGTGTGCATCAGTAAGTCTGGTTTCCAGTTGATTGGCAAGTAGTGTTTTATGTTTTTCTAAACTTTTCTTCCTGGTGCATACTTCACTTCATCAGTCTGAATAAGCTCCATATATTTCACAGGGTCCTGTTAAGAGATTAGCTGTTGATGCAACACTTAGAGCAGCTGCACCATATCAAAAACTACGTCGAGAGAGGGACGTTCAAAAAACTAGGAAAGTTTTTGTTGAGAAAACTGACATGAGAGCAAAAAGAATGGCGAGGAAAGCAGGAGCATTGGTACGGTTTGATGTTCGTAGTGCTTATTCTACAATTAATAATTTTACCATTTTGGGAAGAAAAAGGAACAAGAATGAAGTTGATTTTCCCACAATAACCCCTTGCATATTTTATTGTGGTTGGTGTTTCATAATTTCAACAACTATGATATGCCAGTATATCAATATTTTTGTCTTCTGATTTTAGCTGCCTTCAATTGCCAGGGAAAAATGAAAAATCGAACTTGTATGTTGGCTTGTGTAGAAGTGGACCATAATCTCATTTTGTTTGGCCTAGTCCAAAGTTGATTACAGTTATATTTGACTCTGCTTGTTTTATTTATTTTTATTGTTCGTGTGTGAGAAATAGGAGTAATAGGGCTGAAAACTTTTAGTGCAATTGACATTTGATTTCTTAAAATTACTGTTTGTGGTAGGTAATATTTGTGGTTGATGCAAGTGGGAGCATGGCACTCAACCGAATGCAAAATGCTAAAGGTGCTGCACTTAAGCTACTTGCTGAGAGTTATACAAGCAGAGATCAGGTAACTTACTAATGCAAATTATTCAGTACTTGGATCAAACAATATTATCTTTTCCTTGATTACTCTATTTTGCTCCAGTAATGAATCAATTAGTTTCTCCTTGGTTAATTGAATTTTCTTTGTCCTGAAAGGATAGCCTAGTTGATTTTGTCTCTTGCCGTTAAAGCAAGATGACAAGGGTTCAATTCCTAGGGAATATGTTTAATTTGGGATGGGATGGGTGGAGTGCATGGTTAAAAAAGGAAAAAAAAATGTGAATCTTTCTTTCCTAGATTATTTTACTTTCAATGATTCATTTTATCAGTTCCATGCAGTTCTGAAAAGAAGCAAAGCTCTAAAGTTGGCTTTTACAAAAGCCTCTGTTGCATATATTTCCTTGTTAACTAATTTCAGGTCTTGTTTACTGGTAATTTAAGTAGGTTTCCATTATTCCTTTCCGAGGAGACTCTGCAGAAGTCCTTTTGCCTCCTTCCAGATCAATTGCAATGGCAAGGAAACGTCTAGAGAGACTTCCATGTGGTGGTGGTTCTCCTTTAGCTCATGGTTTATCAATGGTGTGTAGATCTGTTAAACCGCACATTTTGGCATCTTGACAAAGAAATTCTTAAGACATCTGTTTCTTTTATTGCAGAAACTATATGATGAATGTGTAAATGTTGCAAATGACTTCCCTTCTGATTATTGGATAATCAACTCGTTGATTATTATTCTAGTGTACCAAGTAGTTATTCTCTTTCTAAGATTTTCCATCCTTCACTGGTACTTGCTAAAAGCTGTTCTTTTACCATCAAGTTTTACAAATTTTGGCATTTTGCGTCCCAATTTTCTAATTACAGACTATCATTTCTGATTATTTAATTTGCTTTAATATGCTTAGGCCGTCAGGGTTGGGCTAAATGCAGAGAAGAGTGGTGATGTTGGGCGTATAATGATTGTTGCAATAACAGATGGCAGAGCTAATATATCGCTGAAAAGATCTACTGATCCTGAAGCAACTGATTCTGATGCCCCTAGACCTTCGTCACAAGAATTGAAGGTAAATAATGAGAACCAGTGTACACTTAGCTTATCAGTACTAATGCACTTTGCTGACTGGCTGCAAACTTTCATCACAATGAGATGATATTTTATTTTATCTTATCGTATTTTCTCATGGTTGGATCACCTCATTTCGAACTTGAACATACTTGTTCAACCAATGCATGATCACCCATACAAATAAGATTTGGCATGCTAAGGCTCGAAGACATTCCTCGAAATTTAATATTGGAACTAATTCATATTGTTACATCTGTTTGTTTGATGAAGGATGAGATTCTTGAAGTTGCTGGGAAAATATACAAAGCAAGGATGTCTCTCTTAGTTATTGACACAGAAAACAAGTTTGTTTCTACTGGTTTTGCCAAAGAGATTGCGAGAGTTGCTCAAGGTGTGTTTGTTTGCTTTGAATACTGCTGGTTTTTCTGGATTCATATGTGACTAACATAAACAATTTTTTATTTTTGCAGGAAAATATTACTACTTGCCAAATGCTTCAGATGCTGTTATTTCAGCTACGACAAAGGATGCTTTGTCAGCATTGAAGAATTCTTGATTTTTGCTGTACCCGAGGCAAGTTCAGATCGAAGTTTAGCATTCTCTGAGAGATCTCTAGTCTTCTTTGGCCAACTACACCTGGCCTTGGCCTTGGTAGGTGCCTCCGCGGCTTGGCTGTAGTAGTAAATGGTGATACTGGTACTAGGTGGATTTGCTCTGGCTTTCTTGGCTTAAAGCTGCAGCGTTGTCTTCGCTATGCATGTAAACAAAGGTGGTGGATAATCAAACAGATTGATTTCACTTGGATTTTTGTATTTGATTGCCCCTTCAAAACAAATATAATCAAACAGATGTTATAGACTCACGGCATCTTATTAGTTTAATTTCTTGTTTTATTTCTATTTGTGCTTTGTTTAAAATGAGTTTTATATTTGTTTTCACACAAGAGTTTACTTTTCCACCACAAACAATTATTAAAATATGTAGAAATAGAATAACAAAGCCTAGTGGCCAAACACATTTTTATACATGAATTCATAATATTTTCTTGGATTTCTAATTTACATTTTTCTTCGTAATTAATTTTCTGGAAATCATATTTTTTTTCTCTGAACAAAATTTTTTCTTAAATAACCTTTGTAATTTTAAAATCTATTTCTAAAGCAAAAATTTCACCACTATAATTATTATTTTTCTTTCATTATTGGTATTTCAATAAAATTTCTCATCATATCATAACTATATATTAGTACTAAATAAATACATCATTAAATATTCTCTTTTTTTATAATATAGCAATCAAGTAAATATGAATGTTTTCTTTTCATCTTTTTAATACTAAATCAAACATGCTTTTATAAAATTTTAATTAAAAAATTTATGAATATTATATCAGAGACATTCATGAAAATTTAAAATATTAAAAAAAAATCAAATTTTTGCATTAAATCGTAATTTTTAAAATCGTTTCAAATCACAAGTACTCGAACCGACGTCGGTTTGGTCTCCCACAAGGTAACGGGCAACGGCCAACGAGTAACCAAAACGCAAAGCGTAAGTGGCGCTAAGCTAACCGACCAAAGTTGAAAGACTTGGAAACCTCGTCTTTCTTGTCGCCGTCACAAAAACAAATCAGTCACTCTCTCAGTCATCCGTTCTTTCAAACATTTGGCGTGCTCAAAAAATATCAAAGAGAAGATCAAAAGAAAGAGTAAACCAAAAAAAACAAAAAAATGTGGTACCTGTGCGTGTTTTTCCACAGACTGTTAGATTACAGAAAGCCAGAAGTTGAATCATTAGCTCACCTCTTTGGTGTCAATGACGCTTTAGAATGGAAGCTTCCAAAACACCACCACCCTGACTCTCCTTTCCATTTCGTCAATCTTCCCTCTGAAGATATCGCTCGCAGCATTGCCAATCGAAGTGAGTGAGTTATTTTTTTAATAACAATTATTTTTTTGAAAGTTTAATCGTAATTTAATTATGTTTTCTAGGTATACTGGTGAAGGGAATGTATGAAGTTTGGGGAGAAGGGAGTAGTTATGCAGAATTGGAGGAGGCTATTAGAAATTACCCAGAAGACCGGATGCTCCCATATTTGAGCTCTGATACCACTTTCAAGATTACTGTTGATAGCTTTGGTAAAGTCTTCAGCTTCCAGGAGCAAAATGATCGAATTAAAGGACTTTCGTATGTTCCTTTCAAGGTCTGTTGATTTGTATCTTACCATTTGCTCATTGTGTGTTTTAATGAAGCAGTAATGCTAGTGACATGTGGCAATATTATTCTCCCTTTTTTGGCAATTGGGTATCTTTCTATTGATTTAGAAGAGGAGGTATGATTGTGTTTGATTGTGTGCTCTGTTTCTGTTCTGTCTCCTCCGTCACCATGCTGTTTTTCTGTTTTTTTTTTTTTTTTGGTTATTTACCTCTCTCCATTATAGTCTCTCACAATTAGGATGACCATCTCACAGCGCAACCGCTTGTTGCTAATTTTCCTTTTCAAAAGTTTGTTATTCCCTTTTCTTGCACCAATAGTGTGCGTCGCAATTTCTTTTTGGGGCTGTACACTGCATCGTTTTCCTGAAGTGGCAGAGTTTACTGCTTTTAAAAATAATAATTATAATAAAAACAAAAAATAAAAAAATAGAAATTTAGTCCGTAATGGGCAGCAATGAAGTATAAGATATTTTTCCATTCATATAAGTTCAATCTTTTAAATGATATAATTGGCATCTTAAAAATTAAAAATAGGGCTTAAAAAATGTATTTTGAATGGGCATTAAGAACAGTTTATTTTATTTAGTTTTAAGAGCACCTCCCTTTAAAAATTCAAGACTTTCTAAATATCTCAAAGTTTGTACTAGTCAAAATTAGACAAAAGTTTTAGAACGGATGGATTATAGGTTATGTCACTAAGTTCTAATGGCAATGGATTTATGCATTCTTCTTTATCATCTCTAAAGTAAAGGAGTAATCAATGTGTTTCAGGGTCGAGTTAACTTGAAAAATCCAGATCACAAGTTTTGGCTTATGGAAACTGATGACTATGGAGTGAATAATGGGCTCCCACCAGTGGCAGAAAGGAGAATCTTCTTTGGTCGAGAAGTAGGTGCTGCTGATAGGAAGCTAATACCAACATATCAGTTAAAAAGCCGCAATTATCTTGGCCCCACAGCAATGGATGCAGAAATGGCTTTCTTAATGGCCAACCAGGCATTGGTCAAACCTGGGAAACTTGTCTATGACCCTTTTGTTGGCACTGGGAGTATTCTTGTTGCTGCAGCCCACTTCGGTGCAATGACAATGGTTAGTACTTGTTGCTCTATTATTTACTTTGAAATACATTGCACTTGGTAGTTCTGTTTCAGAGTTTTATGAACTATTTGCTTGCTACAAACTGGTTTAGTTATTGTTTAACATTTTTAAATATTTCAGGGTGCAGATATTGACATTAGAGTTGTCCGTGATGGGCGTGGCCCAGATACAAATGTTTGGAGCAATTTCAAGCAGGTGAATATTCTATGTTATAACATTTTCTTTCGCTTTTTGATTTTATGGAATATTGTGTTTTAAGACGTATTTTAAACACTTGGTTATCCACACCACAAAAAGCAGTGATGAATTGCCATTAAATATGCAATTGTGAACTCATTTGACATTATTAACTGATACTCCTTTTATAATAATAGTTCACTCTCAATTCTTTAGGTTTGAAAAGCTAACGTGGGACCATGGTTTGTATGATTGTATCGGAATTGCATGACACTGTACTTGTTCACGTATTTCTGCAGTATGGATTACAAATGCCAATTGGTTTGCTAAGGGCAGATAATAACCTTCCACCTTGGCGTCCTGGTTTGAAAGAGGTATGTCTGGGAAGATTTTTACTCCTGCAGTGTGTAATAAGTGATTCCTTTTCTGTCTGTACTCTGGTTGATTTCATTACTTAAGTTTTCAATTGATTTCTTGACAATTATGATGTGCCAGTAATTTTGCTACTGACAGTTGAGAATATATTACATCATCTCACAATAGAATCCCAAAATTTTTAACTGAAAGTAAAATGTACTAAATTGAAGCAAATTTTTCTGGTACATGTTTACTAATTTGAGGCATTATGCAATGCTGAATTCCTTAGGATTATATGGCAGTAATGTTGCGCTCTTAACAACATAACATTCATATCCCTTTTTATGTTATTGACTGAAAAATGAAACTTAAATTTGAAGCATCAATTCGTTGAACTAAAAAATTTTCATTTGCGTATTGGATGGCGCTTAATGACTTTTATTTTTATATAGCCTGAACTTGCCAGATAGAAATTCTGTTTTTTGTCTGTTGAACTCTTATTGCAAATTTCCCCAGTGTTTTACAAATTAGAAGAAAGATGGCTATCTAAGAACCTTATGGTGACATTTAGGAAAAGTTTATGTTATTGATTGTAACTCTAAGTTACATAAATTTATTGTTACTGTTATTTTTCTGAATCTTATAGTGTCATTTAAAGTAATATTCTGTTGATTAGGTCTTTGATGCCATAATCTGTGACCCTCCTTATGGAGTGCGGGCTGGTGGACGTAAATCTGGTGGCCGAAAATTGTTAAAGGGAGTCGTGGATCCTTATACTGTTCCTGATGACAAGAGAGTTGGCCACATACCATCAACAGCTCCATACTGCTTATCTGAGTGTGTGCATGATTTGCTTGACATTGCTGGTAGGATGCTAGTAATGGGTGGCAGGATTGTGTATTTCTACCCTGTTCTAAGAGAAGATTCAATGCAGAACCCTTTTCCCGAGCACCCATGTTTTAAATTGGTTGCTTCTTCTGAACAGATCTTAAGCTCACGTTACAGTCGGGTTTTGCTAACAATGTTGAAGATAGGTCCGTACACTGAGGAAATCGCAGAGACCGCGAGGAGAAAACACTTGGAGTTTAGAGAGAATCATTTAAAGTGGTTGGAAGATGGTAATCTTCATTCTTCTGTCTTTGCTCCTGCTGCTTCTGTCTTTGCTCCTGCTGATCTGCAGTTGGCTGCAACAGGTGATCTCAAGCTCAGTAAAGACCCAAAACCGAAGTACCGCGGCAAGTATGTATAGTCTTCTGAGCTACAATGCCTTGCCTTGAGTTAAGTAGAAAAATTTTTGTGGTTTTCATATGAAATTGGCACCAAAGTTGCACCATACATCCAAAACATATGTTGTCTGTAGCGGTCAGTTTAGGAGATGTGTTGTGTATGGAGGTGTAGCACTTGAGTTCTGTTTGAAGCAATGAGGTTTTCCTTCTTTCTTCACGAGCATGTTTAAATTTTTCATCAAATTATTGAAGGATTTTACTTAATTTTGACTGTTTTAATTGCCATTTGTTTATTGCCTGTTGCTAAATATGTTGTACATAAAAATCTGGTTAGTAATTTATGAAGCTTGTGATAATGTGATTAGATATTATAATGGCTTTGATTTTGAACGCCTTTTACTACAAATCTGTAGAAATGATAAGGTTTGAACGAAAGTAAAAATATTATCAACAATGTTAATGAGCACGGGATTTTTAATAATATATGCCTCAATAGTTCAATAATCTCTATATTTAATCCATATTCACATATTTTTTAGCTATCTCAAAGTACAACTATAAAAATAAATAAATACAAAGAAATAATGTATTCAATAAGAAGTTTATATTATATGATTGTTCACTTGCGTGGATCAATGCATTTTACTTTCGCGATGATCCGAGGGCAAGGTTGAAGTTTGGAATTTCTCATTCTTAACCAAACTTTTAAAATATAAAAAATAAAATAAAAAATTGATATTATGAAAGTGTTATTAAATAACATAAATTTGTACTTACATTGCTTAAAAAAATATCTAACCAACCCAAAAGAATCTTAAAATTAAAACTAATTTGTACATAATATATCGGTAAATAATATTGGGTTTTAAAAGCGGGGAAAGCATGCCAATTTTCTGTTAATTTTTTTTTTAAAAAATGGTTTTCTTAAAGGAGTTATTATTGTTTATTTTGTAAATAATGTAAGAGAAAACTGTTACAAGACCCCACTTTTTAATCCATCCGTCCTTAAGGCTTAGAAACCCTACTGACTTTTGAGACTTCGAGAAATTTTCTCTACTTCACAAGGAGTGCACGAGGATGCAGAGGAGAAGCAGAGGACGAAAGAACCAGTGAAGATCTGGCTTCACGAGCTTGTAATCTTGGACATGAAGATTTACTTGACGAGTTTGCTAGTAAAGCTTCTCTTGAAGCTGAATCCAGTTCTTTCAAGTGAGGTAAGAAAACTCAAACCCACTTGTTATGACAGTTTGATGATGGATTCACAGTCTGTAAAAGAGATGGCTGTGAGATTGCAAGATATTGTTATGGATAAAGGTAATTTTGATTTGAAGGAGAATCTAGGGTTTTTGTTCGATAAGAATCAGATTCATGTAATTGGTATGGGAGGTGCTGGCAATACAATTATTAGTGTCTTTAGCTACCCAATATGCTAACGATGTTTGCTTCTGGGCAGCAAAAACTCTTGGAGACATACACCCACCAAGATTTTATTAGTTTTTAAAATTTTTTTGGGTGATAAATTTGTCTTATCCATGCACTCAGGAGTCGGACCTCAATTTGTAATATTTTTAATTGATTCTTATGCGAGGTTGTGTGGATTCTGATTATTATAAAGTTGCAATATTAAGGTAGTAGAACATCACTAATAAGATTGGATGGACATAATAATTCAAGCTGTTTTGATTGGAAGTTTGCTAAGATGGGTTACACATCTAGCATGGTGATCAGCTTGTTCATTGGACAATGATATTTGCAACTGAAAGGCCAAGATGATTAGGATGATTGAAAGAAAGCAATCTAAGAATGTGAGATGGAAAATGATATTTACAACGATGGTTAGAATGATCAAAAGGAAGCAATCTAAGAAGGTGAGAAGGATGATCAAAGTAGGTAGTGCAAGAAGAAATCAAATAGTAAATGCATCTATGTCTCTGGATGGGTTATTATTCATTAGTTTGTTTTATGGATTTATAAATTGGTTTATGTAAAAAAACTCTTGGGAACAGATACTCACTAAGATTTTACATCAAGTTAGAATTAGTAAGAAATATATTGAATATTTTTTTTTCTTTTTAGATATTCATGATAGAATCAACAAAAATAGATGCATAATATCTTTATCTTATATCTTGTAGATTAGTATTATGCAAATTCAGGCTCACTGTGCTACAAGTGCCGTTTTTTCAAAAAAAAAAATTGATAGAAAAAGTTTGAAGCATTCCATAAGTTTGTACATTTACACTGCCATTTAAAATGCTTAATGGCATTGAAAATGTTGCAAAAATCAATTTCTCATCTTTACGAGAAATTGTGTGAAGAAATGGGAGCCTTGCTAACCTGCCATCTTAATCATTCTAACGTTGATTCATTGGAAGGATGTCTTTAAGAACTAGTAAATTCGTTTGCCTTTAAACAGTCTTTAATTTTGCTGTGGGTGTGAGCAAAGGCATTTGCACTGGATTGGGAGAGTTGAAGTCTTTAACTACCTTTTGGAAGCACTTAACACTTATAGATTAGAGAATGCAATTGATCCTGATTTAATAGCAAGTGTGCTGTTACTGAAATCAACAAGTAATATTGGCAATTCAGAAAAGTCGGAAACTAAAACATGGGTGCTTGACATGCTACAACCTCGTAAAAGCTAAAAGAACTCACTATAAATGGCAATCTTAATGCAAGCCATGGTGTCAGTGGGGGTTTCTCAAACTCGCATCTCTTTGATAGCTTTCTAATTAACGGAGGGTGTTTAGATGTGGTGCTTATCGTATTATTGATCAAAACTTTACTTGAAAAAACTACATCCATATAGGGTGGGTAATTTGCGGGCTTGGGCCGGGCTTTTGTAAGTTCAGGTCCAAGTCTATGTATTTAAGAATAAGCTTAAGTCTTGAAAAAGTATTTATATTGAGCGAGTTTAGCCTGAGCCGGGTTTGAGTTTTTATTAATTTTTTAAAATAAATTTTTAATAATACTATAAATTAAAAAAACTTAAATTATACATAATTACCTAATATTAACAATACAACACAATAACCCACAAATGTTAATATCGAAAACAAATTAATCTAATAATAAATTTTTATTCAATAATTTATATAAACTATTAAATAATATTAAACATAAAAATTTATCAATTGATTCATCATAATATTATTTCATATTATTTATTAAATTCAACAATTAGTAATATAATTTAAAAATAATTGAACTATTTAAAGAATTATTTTTAATTTATTAAATTAAATTTAATGTAATCTTATTCAATATTACACCAAATAAAAGATAATATTATATATAATTCAATCTCATTTAATATAATTTAATTGGACTTAATTTTTAAAATTAAATACATATATATATATATATATATATATATATATATATATATATATATATATATATATATATATATATATATATATAATTATAAATTAAAGCCCGAGCTTAGGCCTGGGCTTTTTATAAAAGTTTTTATCTAAGTCCGTTTGTAGCAAGCTTTAGATTTTTGAGTCCATGTCCAAAGGTTTGATATGCCGGTCAGGTTTAAAGTCTGCTGGCCCGGACTTTTTTACCAACCCCATCTATATAGTTGCCCTGAGTTCAAAACCTCCATTGGTATGTGATAACAGTCATACCTTCATATGACCCGAAGTCAGTCATAATCAGTTTTAAGTTCTTCCACTAGCAAAGACAACTGCAAGGCCCTCTCAAATGCACAGGTAACTGCATTTCTAAAATATTTTTGTAGTATCTTTTCTAGTAGTTCTTTCTGCTGGTTTTTTTTTCCAAGAAAGAATTAGGATTACAAATAGTGTGTGTACGAAATTAGTTGGTGATGGTGGTGTTTCAAAATTCGCAGGTTATTGCTCACAATGAATTATATTGTGGAGGAATCTTTAGTGCGCACCAGGGGACAACTTAGAGAGAGCTATATCCAATAATTAGGGTCAGTTTGGAAATGAAGTACTGGTAACTTTTAAGTTACAATTGCTGTGAAAAAAAATTTAATAGTATGTAAGAAATATAATTTTAACAATATTATTAAAGATATAATAAAATTTTCATTATACGAGTAAAAAATCATATCAACATACCTTTCAAACTAAAGCAACTAATATTTACTAAATATTTTTGTCCTATAACTTTTAGATTACAGTTGTCCAACCTCAATCTCAAACATACCTTAGTCATTTCAAGATTAGAAACTATTCAAATATTTAGATAGCTCCAGGTAGTCATTTTCAGACGTGAAATGTTCTGGATTGGAAATGATTTTACCTGCCTCGTTATTTTTTATGATTTAGCAAATCATATTACTACTTACTATTCTCCTTATGTAAATGACTATTTTTCAATGTTAATTTTGACAATTCAACCTCATAACAGTTGAATAAATTACTAATGATGTTGAACTACAGGTCTGTGTTGCATCTGCTTGAAGCCTTGAACTAAGAAGTTTCTGGACCTAAAACGGCTCTGCTTTATAGGTAAAGCATTCTTGTTCTTCAAGGGTATAAGAAAACATTCTTTAAGACATCTTTTAGAGAAAGTTATCATTTTTAAATTACATTCTACCGGAGTTCCATATCTCCCTTTTTTCGATGATGTAGTTTGTCTGTAGGGCCAACAATGTTCTGTATCAGAACAGAATATGCTCACCGAGACTAATTAGAACCTTTGCTTTCTTGGCTTAGCTTAAAACCTGCCATGTTGTTGTATAATCTCTTGACAAGCGAAATTGATCTCACTTGGAACTTAATTCTAAATTGAACTGCCCTGTAAATCGAACTTTTGGGTAAATATCTTGTTTTAGTTTCTGGTAATTACATTATTTTGGAGCCCCATGTTGTGAGGGCAGAAAATTTTAGATGTTCCATGGAAACAATTATATCATGCAAAGTAGTAGATTTTTTTCATTGGATTTTGTTAAAATGGAAAGTATTTACCTTTTTTAAAAAAAATCATGACAACGGAAAAGCGGCTATCATCTCACATAAATTCTGATTTTATTATTGATCAGTTGATCACTACTATGTCCCTGATAGAATATTAAAGTTAAAAAGAAAAAAGGAGGGTACGTAAATAATAATTTTCCTTGTTTTAAACAAACATTAAAAAAATCCTATTATTAATTTGACATAAAAGATGATCCTGTTATTAATTTAAGCAGCCTTTTAAATAAGTTCCATTATTCAGTACAAGTTTAAGCGGCGCAATTACACCAAAGTGACACGTGAATTAGAGGTACCACAGATTGAAACACTTTAGAAATTAATTAACAAGTATCCACAGGGTAAATTAGCCCCAAAAAAATCCATCAAAAGGCTGATGCCACCTGCAAGGGGCTTACAGATGAGATAGGTTCAATCTTTTGGGGTGTGGCAGACCATCTTTCTCATCAGAGTTTAAACTGCCACTGGAATCTTCGGTCGATTCCCCAAAATCTTGCGCTTACAATAAATAGATCCCACATTTTGTCACCTCACAACATTCTATACGTTCCTCGGCATGATTCTCGAGATAGAATTGGATAAATACCTCATCATTGTAATAAGTTTCAACAAAGCCATCTGAAAACATATCGAAATCGTATCCCAAAAAAAAAGGTGATCTGACCCAATACAATGAGGACCTGAATAGCCATCAAACCAACCAAACAAACGGCCAAGGGCAACACGACAAAGACCATCCTCGGTTATGAGCTCACATTCACAGGTAACTTGAAAACCCAAGCCATCATCGTGATAGTCTTGTAAAGCAACAATAGCGCACAGGGCAAAGCCAACAAAGTTGTCCGAGAATCAACCCTGAGGCAGCTTGAGAGTCATAGAAGATCCTATGTTTTGAAACATAAACCACTCTGGAAGTTTGCTGCCTGGGAAACAGAGACTACCCGAAGGGACTTCACAATATTCCTGTTCCATGAAAAACATCATTTTTCACATTGTTACCTTTAAATCCCATTCCCCTTTTTAGGGGAAAAAGAACTAACATCATTAAAAAAGAGAGTCAAGAGACACCTTTTCATGTTCTTCCCACCAGGCAGTTGCTTCAAGCTGCAATTTCAGTTGAGCATTGTTGATAATTCCTTGGAGCACATTCCGGTGCAATTTGAAACAATTGATGAAATCAAATAACTGTGTATTCCGAGATGTCTTCGTGAAGAGAATTGATAAACCTGATAATTTTTCCAGTGATGAGCAACAATGTCCTTCAATATCACACAGATCACAAGGACGCTGTGGTAAAGATTGAAGCCTCTCACAATAGCTTATGCAGAGCCAATACAAGTGACACAGGTGAATGATGCTGTCTGGTATTCTCTCAAAATGGTTTTTGTCTAGAAATAAAATTCTCAATGAGGATAACTAGCCAATACTTTCAGGTAACTCTGTGACGCCGCAATCAGTTAGTTTTAGTTGCGTTAGACTGTTCAAGCCAATGAAACAGGCAATGACCGCAGCAACTCCTCATGACCCTTGAATCTCTCGAAAGATAATCTACCAAGATTTTTCAAACATACAATTGATGAACGTACTTCTATTATCGCAATTCTTTCGGCTTTCAGCTCCTTCAAAGCTGCTAAATTTCCAAGTTCATCAGGCAAGCTCTCTAGATTTGAGCAACCTGAGAGATTAAGGTGCTGCAGAGATTTCAGCTTACATATTTTGCTAGGGAGCCCTTCAAGCCTTGAGCAGTTTCTAAGATTCAGTATGATAAGACTGGATAGATAATGGATGGACGAGGGCAATTCATTGATTGCAGTTCCATCTAAAGATAACTCTATATTGCAAGAGAGCTCTGGAAATCTCATGAGATTTGAGCAGCCAGAAAGAATAAGCTTTTTAAGAGATTCCAAATGAATACTTGTGGAAAGACTTGATAGACTTCTGCAATGT
This sequence comes from Murraya koenigii, assembly GCA_025617385.1. NCBI lineage: Eukaryota > Viridiplantae > Streptophyta > Magnoliopsida > Sapindales > Rutaceae > Murraya > Murraya koenigii. Next base: position 6,341,136 of record CM046815.1, on the reverse strand, counting down.
TTTAGATTTAGGACAACAAGCTTATTCAGATATTGGATAGATGAGTGAGTCTCGAGCAAACTTGTGCAGCCTTGGAAATTCAAGCTCTTAAGATTGGTGGCCAGTGAAAGATCTGGGATTTCGATTAGATGCTCTGAGTGACTTAGATTTATATTTTTTAAGTTAGCAAGGCACTGGAAACATTTATTAAAAAAATAATAATAATTAGCATATATATCTATAATTTCCTACTACAAGAGCAATTACAGTATTAAATACTAAGCTATACCCGGACACCCTTCCATAGTTTGATGCTGCAATGAGGCATTTCAAGCAAAACAAGATTTTCTGGACGAATATTTGAAGACAATGATTTGAACGGACATCCATGCCACCCAAGATACCTCAGCTCAGTGAAAACAGACTCCAGACCTTGGAAAATATGTACTTATTCATGTTCTCTCCATAGCGTGTTGTCACGGGATGGGTGTTTTCATGCAAGAAACCCGTGCGACACTTAGACAACCTTGTCGGGATGTTGCTAAGTAAGCCTTTGCGCTTCTCGATAGCTAAGCCAAGAGGTTCCCGAAATGCTAAAGAGAAGGAGAAGCTAGCGAGCAATGTAGCCAAATCGCGAAATTGTATTACTCAAGAGAAACTTACAAGAGAGCTTACAAGTGTTTGATGCTTTGCTTGGATCGAGTACAATGCTTAGAGCTCACCTCTATTTATAGCAAAGCTTGGCTAGTTCTAGAGAGTTCTATGTACATGTGTCTAAACCTAGACCGTACAAGTGTCACAAATCTAGGCTATGTACAAAAGTGCTAGAGTTTGCTAGAATGTTCTAGAATCGGGCCAAGCTAGCACATCTTGGCTCATTCTCTTGGGCCATTGCGGGCTGGAATCATGCGGCCCGTAACATCCTCCCCCACTTAAGCTCGCGGCGTCCTCGTCGCGTCCTCGTGCTTGTATCTTTGGATGTGTTCCATGAACCGCCACAATTCATCTTCTCGTTCCCAGTGGCTTCGCTCTCGGGAGGTTCTTCCACTTCACCAAGTACTCGTAGTATGGTGGCACGCCCTCCTCGAATGATGCGATCAGCAAGGATGTAGTCCACATCTTTGTCGAACGCGGTGACAACGGCTGTTGGGGCACGCCTTGATTCTCCGCGACTTGGTTCTTCCACGTCTTCGTGATATGGCTTGAGAAGACTCACATGGAAGACCGAATGAATCTTGAGTCTTGGTGGAAGCTCTAGTTGATACGAGACGTTGCCTACACGTCGGATGATGCGGAAGGGTCCTTCGTAGCGTCTCACTAACCCTTGTGGACTTTGCGAAGTGTCTTGAACTGTTAGGGCGGGAGCTTGATCATAACTCGATCACCTTCCTTGTACTCGACGTCGCCGTCTCCTTGCATCGACCCACTTCTTCATTTTCCTCGCGGCTTTGTCGAGGTATGCTCGCGTGATGTCCGCTTCTTCATGCCATTCGCGGGCGAGCTTGTGTGCCGCGGGACTTTTCCCTCCATATGTCGAGGCTATGGCGTTGGGGGTCATGGGCTGGAATCCCATGATGATCTCGAAAGGACTCTTGCCGGTAGCCTCGCTCCGTTGGAGATTATAAGAAAATTGGGCGACATCTAGCAACTCGCCCAATCCAGTTGGTAGCGCTCACATAATGCCTCAAGTACATTTCGAGGAGGCCATTGATGCGCTCGGTCGACCATCCGTTTGCGGATGAAAGCTTATTGAGAACTTGAGGTCGGTCCCCGACATCTTGAAGAGCTCCAGTCGAAATTTTCCCGTGAAGCGTGGGTCTCGATCACTCACAATGCTTCTAGGAACACCCCAATGCTTCACGATGTGTTTGATGAAGAGACGGGCTGCTTCATCTACCTTGCAATCAGCGGGTGCGGCAATGAAAGTAGCATACTTGGCGTAGCGGTCTACCACGACCATGATCGTTGCCGCGACCTTCGGATTTTGGTAAGGCCGTTATGAAATCCATCGAGGCGCTCTCCACGGCCTTGATGCTAGGGGCGGGGCTGCAACAATCCTGCCGGTAATTGATGATCAATCTTGTCTTGTTGGCACACAAGACAAGTCCGCTATATATGCCTCGATGTCGTCCGCATACTTGGCCAAAAATACGAGGCTTGGACTAGTGCGGTGGTGCGCTCAATTCTCGGGTGACCAGCCCACTTGGAGTCGTGGCACTCCTTGATGACTTCTTTGCGTAGATTCCCCACCTGGCACAAATAGCCGATCTCCTTGGTGAGGAGGATGCCCTCTTCTTGCCAAAACCGCCTTGTCTTTCCTTGAAGCACCTTCTCCAGCAAGTCCTTCGCCAATGGGTCTTGTTGGAGGCCTTCCTGATGCGTGAGACAAGGTCCGAGTTTGGTTGGCTCGCGCTAAGTGTGGCCAATTCCGCCTTGCGGCTTAGTGCGTCCGCAGCGGCGTTGGCCTTGCACGGCTTGTACTCGAGCACGTAGTCAAACTCCATGAGAAAATCACGCCAGCGTGCTTGCTTGGGGCTCGACTTCTTGCGTCCGAAAGTAGCTTGTGGCTACGTTGTCCGTCATAATTGTGAAGTGTGAGCCAAGCAAGTAGTGTCGCCACACTCGTAGGCAATGGATGATGGTCGTCATCTCCTTTCTTGAAGCGTGTAGCGGCGTTCAGTGTCATTAAGCTTTCGGCTCTCGAGCGCGATGGGGTGGCCATCTTGCATAAGGACTCGCTCAATGGCGAAGTCGGAGGCATCGGTTTGCACTCGAAGGTTTTGTGTGGTCGGGAAGAACTAGGGACGGGCTCCTCCGAAATTGCTAGTTTCGAGCCTTGAATGCATGTTGGCAATCCTCGGACCAATGCCATGTCAGATTTTTCTTGAGCATATCCGTCAAGGTGCTGCCTTGGCTGAGTAGCCTTGAATGAAGCGGCGATAGTAGTTCACCAAGCCAAGGAATGAGCGAGCTCGGGTACACTTTAGTGGGAGGCTTCCGATCGAGGATGGCCTTGATCTTTGAGTTCTCCATCATTATCTTGCTTGGTGAGATTTTGTGCCGAGGAACTCTACTTCTTCTTGAGCAAGCGAACATTTCTCCATTTTGATGTAGAGTTCATTCTCCGAAGTACTTGGAAGACTTGCTGCAAATGTTTGACATGCTCCTCGAGCGTGGTCTTGTACACCACGATGTCATCCAAGTACCACGACCACAAGCGGTCGAGGAATGGTTGTAGCACTTTGTTCATGAGAGTGCGAGCGTTGCTTGGGTGCATTCGTTAGTCAGAAAGGCATAACGAGAAACTCAAATGATCCATACCTTGTGACGCTGCTGTCTTTTGTTCATCTCCTTGACGATGCGTGCTTGGTAGTACCAGGCGCTAAGTCGAGTTTGGTGAAGTACCTTGCCTTGCCAAGCTGGTCGAATAGATCCGCTATCAAGGGTATTGGGTACTTGTTCTTGATAGTGATCTTGTTGGCGCTCAGATAGTCGATGCACATCCGCGACGATCCATCCTTCTTCTTTTGGAACAAGGCCGGTTGCCGAATGGGGCTTTGGATGAGCGAACATAGCCTGCATCCAACAAATCCATGGTTGTCTTCGCGACTCTTGAGCTCGGGTGGCGCCATGCGGTAGGGCGCCAAGGTGGAGGCTTTGCACCTTGCTCCAACTCGATCGATGATCCACCTCTACGTCCAGGTGGAAGCTTCTTGGAGGCTGCGGAGGCATCACGTCCTTGAACTCCTCGAGGGCCGGATTGTATGGATGGAGGGACTTGGGCTGGAGCACTTGCTGAATCTTCTCCCTCGTTAAGCTCCCGGATGGAGACCAGAAGCTTGGGTCCTTCTTGAAACCCTTCTTGAATTGCATGGCGGAGAGGGTCTTCTCTTCGGACTTGCCCGCTCCAGTAGAAACCATGCATGCCTTGCTCCCGTCGAGGATGCTCGGGGAGTTCGTGGTTGGAAGAGGAAGGCATGGACTTGGTCGAAGAACTCCATGCCTAGGACCATCTTGAAGTCGATCCATGGGCACGATAGAAATTGAGCTTTCCACTCCATGTGCCAAGTGCTACGTTAACTCCATGGGCGGTGCCATGATGGGCTTAGCGGGTGAGTTCACTGCCTTCATTGTGCCTCCTTGTCTTGTGGTTCTAAGGCCTAGGCGCTTGGCCTCATCCTCGGATACTGAAGTTGTGTGTGGCTCCGTATCCGGCACGCCGTGAGCGGTGTGGCCGTTTATCGTCGGCGCTACATACATCGACCACTTTCTTGAGTGCTGGATTGAGGGGCATCAAGTGCGTCAAGTCTTTGGATCGAACCCATCTTTGGGTCGGGGTTCTTCAGATGATGATGAGGGTTGCCCTTGAGGTGGGCAGCGAGGGCATTCAGCGACTTCTTCTCGGGACGATCGCTGAACCCAATGAGGCCGGTTGCATATGAAGCATGGGCTGCGAGGCTTTGGCACTTCCTTCTTGCCTTCGATTTTGCTTGCCCGTTCTTGCCGCTTGGAGGCTTTTTACGCCCCGATCCTTGCTATTACGGCCGCTTGTCCTTGCGACTCTCTCCCAGCTTTTGCCTTGGCTGGGCTTTCTCTCCTTGGATTGGGTGGAGTACTCGATGCGGCGACTCCGCGGTGGCAATAAGCGTCGTCAAGTGTTTGGGCGCCACGGCCGGTCGAGCTCCGTTTTGGCCCGATCCTTGAGGCCATCTTCAAAGTAGAAGAGCGAATCCTTATCGGACATGTCGCTGATCTCGAGCATGAGGGTAGTGAACTCGTTGGCGTGAGTCGTGGGCGCTACCCGTTTGCTTCGAAGCGACGTAAGCGTGTTCTCGCCTCTCTTTCGGCATTGCTTGGGGCAAAATGCTTTCGGAGTTCTTGCTTGAAGTACGCCCATGTGTTGATAGGCGCGGATGCCTTTGCCCATTTCGCCATGCTTGCGGCGCCACCATAGTTGTGCGGCGCCCGCTAGAACGTGGGTGCGGTGCCCACGCTTTGATGCCTCGTCTCTCACGCCCATGGCATCGAGTATTGATCTAGCCCGAATAGGAAGTTATCCACGATGGTTGCATTCAGTGTGCCATCGTATGTGTCGAGCTTTAGCGCGTCAATGCGTCGCGCATCACTCGTGCTTGTAGAAGCTTGGCGGTGGAGGTGTGCGCTTGTGGCATGCCCGATCTTCGCGGACTTCCTCTACTTCCATACGGACAGCACGCGGCTCGTCTTGCCGAAGCTGCGGAGTTTCATCAACTCCTCGTGGAATACTTGGAATTCCCCTCGGAGGTGTTGGCTTGCTCTTGCATGAGGGCCTTCGTTGCCAGCTGTGAAGTCGGCATATTCGCCTCGAGGCCGTCAACCCTTTCCTCCGATGTTTCGAGGTGTCCTCGATGGCGGACATTGTTGTTTCCAACGTAGCTAATCGTGGCTCAAGGCATCGACGGATCGCGGCCTCGACTTGCTTGAGTCTTGGCACTGCCTGCGAGTGTCATCGCGGCCCGGCTTAGTTCGGGATATTCTCCACACCATGAGCAGCTTCTTGTGTCAAGCTTGAGGTTGGAAGGTTGGCCATTGCTAGAATGCGTGTGTGCAAACCGTAGCTACGATACCACTTGTCACGGGATGGGTGTTTTCGTGCAGCAAACCCGTGCTGACACTTAGACAACCTTGTCGGGATGTTGCTAAGTAAGCCTTTGCGCTTCTCGATAGCTAAGCCAAGAGGTTCCCGAAATGCTAAAGAGAAGGAGAAGCTAGCGAGCAATGTAGCCAAATCGCGAAATTGTATTACTCGAGAGAAACTTACAAGAGAGCTTACAAGTGTTTGATGCTTTGCTTGGATCGAGTACAATGCTTAGAGCTCACCTCTATTTATAGCAAAGCTTGGCTAGTTCTAGAGAGTTCTATGTACATGTGTCTAAACCTAGACCGTACAAGTGTCACAAATCTAGGCTATGTACAAAAGTGCTAGAGTTTGCTAGAATGTTCTAGAATCGGGCCAAGCTAGCACATCTTGGCTCATTCTCTTGGGCCATTGCGGGCTGGAATCATGCGGCCGCAGTAATGTAGTGCTATAAAACTTCAAAAATCTGTGTATCATCTTTCTGAAAGTACGGGCATTTAAGTATGTCTCTTTAATTTTAGTCATATCCAAGGATATTCCCTCAATTGCTTTGGTTCTCTAATAAAATTTATACAACGTAAGTGCACAATTAATATTATGCAGTCACTCAATAGCTAATCTATAAACTGACATAAAATAATGAGTGAATTACACATGCAGATTATGCAAAAAACTTTTCTGTAAAAATTGACATTGCATTTATATTTTTTTTTTTCTACATCATCTATCCACTATATATTCCTTAGACTTTTATTTTCCATTGTTCTATTAATTATTATGACACATCATTTTACATACAAAGGTTTTGTTTTCAATGCTGTTTTCTGTACAATATTCTCTAACAAAATGTTAAACTATATCTTCCATAAATGAAATAGAAATAACTAGGAGGGACTTCAGTGCTCACTGCATTTTTGTCAAAACATTGTAGATATCCTCATGATGCCACAACCGACTATGCTTTCCAGGATCTTTGATGGATTCTTGCCAGACAATTTCCCTACCCATTTCTTGTAATAAATCATGCATCAATATCTTGTTCTCCAATATAATTATAGACACTTATCAGCAAGAACACTTATTCCTACTTCAGCAGAGAAGCCACAGCCTTCTAGGAATTTTGTTACCAACTTTCTGTCTTTTCCTTTCAAGAAACATGCAATATCAAGAAATATATTTAGCTCCTCATCGTCCAAGCCATCATAACTTACTTTTAGCACTTTCTGGATATCCACATGAGGGATTCGTTTCAGTTTATTCATTGCACTATCCCAATCTTCTCTTCTCCTTCCACATAGAAAGCACCCCAAAACTTTAAGTGGTAATGGCACACCGTTAGCATATTTTATAATTTTGTTTGACAGGTCCATATAACCTACATTGGGCTGGTTTTTCCCAAAGGCATATCGATTAAAAAGCTTAAAAGCATCATCATCGAATAATTCCTTCACCTCGAATATCTTCTTCACTCCACAATTTTTGAGAACTTGTTTATCTCTTGTTGTTATTATAATTCGACTACCTGCCACAAACCAATCTAGACCTCCAATTAAGAATTCTATTTGTTCAGAAGTAGAAACATCATCAAAAACAATTAGAACCTTCTTGCGGCTAAGGCTTTACTTCTAAAGTTGAAGCCACTACTAGGATTTTGATTAGATCCATTTCCATCCTCTAATATTGCAGATAGAAGTATTTGTCGCAAGTGAGCTAATCCTCCAGTGTTTTCGGATTCCTCTCTAACATTTTGGATAAAGTAAGAACCATCAAAATGACTCGAGATTTTTCTGTAAATAGCACTAGCAATTGTTGTCTTGCCTATACCACCAATGCCCCAAATGCCCAAACAGTATACATCTTTCGACCCAATGCTTAGTAATGATTCAATTACCCTTATGCTTGATTCTACTAAAACCAGCTGGTCGTTACAATCTCTTGGAAATATATCGTCCAGTCTCTTTAAAACATCTTTGACAATTTCTTCTATGAGTACAGATTCTGGTCTAAGAAATGTTATAAAACGACAAGAAAGTTTGAATAAATTAGTGAGGGAGAGAGAGAATATGTTTGATTCCAGATAGATCATTCAATAATAGGTTACCTAATGTTAGTGCAATACAATATAATTAGAAAATTCAAAAGATCATTTAATGTCAACAAATATAGTTTAACATCTCATATTCCAATTTTAAAAATCATGTTTTTAAACGCCATTAAATAAATTTTTCAGTTTGTAGAAATGTGAGGAACAACTATAGAATACAACTTTACTAATTTTTATTCTATTATTTATTTTTCTATACCTTATATTAATAGGTTACCTAATGTTAGTGCAATACAATATAATTAGAAAATTCAAAAGATCATTTAATGTCAACAAATATAGTTTAACATCTCATATTCCAATTTTAAAAATCATGTTTTTAAACGCCATTAAATAAATTTTTCAGTTTGTAGAAATGTGGGGAACAACTATAGAATACAACTTTACTAATTTTTATTCTATTATTTATTTTTCTATACCTTATATGGTATTTGGGAGTAAATCTGGATTTTACAAACAAAATTTTCCAAACAATTTTTTTAATTGAAATATGCAAATCCTAGCTATATATTAATTTATATTGATAGCATGGTAAATTTTTTTGATTAAATTGCCATCAATGTTCATAATTTTTTTTTAATTTTTATATGCAGGCACGATATTATGCGAGAAGAGATTGCCTAACAACATGAGAATCAAAGCCAGATATATTGGCTGCTTCCCTCAAAGCAATTTTCCAACTTTGCAACTTGTCTAACCTCCCTTCAAATCGCTCTTCAAGCTTCGAAAATGCATCACCAAAAATCCCAGTTTGGTTTCTTACATTTGGTGGCTCAACGTGATAGAAGACTGGTATGATAATCTGTCCATACTTGTCTTTGCATTCCAGGATCTTCACAAGTTCTTCAAGACACCATCTGGAAGAAGCGTACCCAGTAGAGAAAATGACCACCGAAATCTTTGAACTGTCAATTGCATCTAAGAGAGATGGCGAAATTTCCTCTCCCCTGACAAGTTGGTTATCGATGAAAATTCAACCTTTTTCCAGCACAAAGCTGCATGGAGATGGCTGGTAAAGCTGTTGCGAGTATCCTGATCTCTGAAAATAAGAAAAACATCGTATTTAACTTGAGGAACAGCACCAGTGGGAGACAATGAAGAGGAAGCCATCCCTTTTCAAATTTTTCAGATCCAAAGAATTGACATATTTCATCTATCTTTCTTAGTTTTAAGCTAACTAGAAAACATATAATATCATCAAACTTCTATTTTATTTAGTGTATCCTGTTTCTTGGAAGATGCCTTGAAAAGCAGCAATGTTGAATTTGAGTTAACCCCATATTAATTTAAAATAAAAAATAAAAAAGGGAATGATTTTTCTGAATTCATTTATCTTGCTCAGCTAGTGACCGAAAAAAAGATGAAAATTACATAAACAAGAGACAAACAAGAGCTTACAACCAGCTTAATTATACATTCCAAATTCATGCTTCCTTGACTTGACTTTTTAGAGTAATAGTAAACTATAAAATCATGAAACAGGTAATTCAATTTCTTCTTAATAAGTCATAATTCACCTCCGCGACTAATTAAAAATAAAAATAAAAATTCCTAAAGAAATCCTGAGGCAAAGAAAGATCGCTCACTCTAGAAATTCCAGAAATTAAACAAAACAAACACTTTCATTTGCAATCAATCAACAAAGTTAATAACTATGTATACTAAAAAAATTTAATGAAACTTACACTTGAACTTAAAAACACAGAGAAAAACGAACTCACCAGCAAGAAGAAGGCCCATAATCTGACCGAAAGCATTAGCATCAGCAAGCATGAAGGGCTGATTTTGGCTAAATGCAAGCATTGATTTCAGAAATTAGTAATAGGTGTTAAGAAAAAAAACATGGACAGTGGATTTTGTGTAAAACTTAATCAACTCAGGTCAAGCTATCAATCCTGCCCTCCGGAGCATACTACCAAGTATGCAAGCAACCTCTGTCTTAAGTAGTAGTGAATAATGAGTGATCTACTTGATCGGGTAAGCTGTAGAGATTAAAAATTGTTACATTTGTGACCTAAATTTATAAATACTTGTATCGAGGCCCCTATATTCCATGTTTCTATCAGACAAACCCTGTTTGACTTTGACTTTATGCAGTATGAATGATTATCTTGCAAATGAAGTTATTACTTATCATTCTCACTGTATGAATGATTATTTTCACTATTAATTTTGAAAATTCAAACTCTTAGCAGATGAACAAATTATTAATGATTTTGAGAGAGAATTAATATTTTTGTCTAAATAAAGTCACAGAAGGCGGCTCAAGTTCCAGTGCCTTGTACCTCATGCTGTCTCCTACTTTCAGTTTTGTGGTGGGGTTGTGGCTGCTTGAAGGAATAAGTTTTTGGAGCTATAAAATGGCCATGTTACAGGTTGTTTCTGCAAGTGTATGAGAAAAATATTATTTCGCGGTTTCTTTTGTTTGCAATTCAATCAATATTTAGGATTTCTTTCAGAGGAAGTTTGGCAATCATTGAGAAATTACAATCTATTGAGTTCCATCTCTCACTGTTCAATGATGTACTTTGTATGCAGGTACAAGAATCCTCGGCACTCTCTGTGTGGTACTTACTGGAGGATGAAGATTTAAACGGTGCTGACCGAAACTAGTTAGAGCTCTTAGCTTTCTTGGCTTAAAGCCGCCACATTGTATAAATTGAATGTCTTGCTCTGTGACTGCAGAAGATTTTAGATGCTCCATGGAAACTATGGTACATATGCAAAGTCATTTGATTTGTCTCATTAGACTTTGTCATTCTGAAGTTTTGATCCAACTTGTAGTTGCATTGGCCTTTTTCGAAAATAGATGGAGTTGACAGAGAAAGAACTCTCGTGAATGTAGTGGCGGAGTTGTATAAAAATTCAAAGGAATTAGGAGCAGACAAACAAACTCTTCCCGTACATACCAAATGGGGTATGAAATTATTGAATGAATTTTTAAAATTAAAATAAATGATTTGCCTCAAATCACAACATTATCATAGGGTATGTCATTTAAAAATAATAATAATAATAATAATAATTTGAACGTTATTATTGGGCAATCAAATGCAGAAGAGCATACAAAACCATACACAAAAAGTAATTTGAAAGACCAAAGGTGGTAGCATTTGACTTCTGTTTCCTAAATAACAGAACTCAACAGTGCATATATCTAGCAATAACTTTAACGAAAGTACAACAAATGTATTCAGTTCTGAAAAGTCATAAACTTTTGATTTGATGCTATGCAAAAAGAGATCTATAATAAAACTCCCTTTACAACAGGTACCACTGGCGATGGGGACTTACAGAGTATTTCTATCTCTTGGGTGGTGGCGGCGGCGGCAATGGCAGCTGCTCTTCCTCATCAGAGCTGAAACTCCAAACTGAATCTTCTGTTGAATCTTCAAAATCTTGGGCGTACAATAAATGAATCCCACATTTTGTCACCTCACAACGCTCTACATGTGTATGATCCTCGAGATAGAATTGGATAAAAACTTCATCATTGTAATAATATTCATCAAAGCCATCTGAAAACATATTGAAATCGTAACCCAAGAAAAGGTGATCTGATCCAATATAACGAGGGCCAGGATAACCATCAGACCAACCAGTCAGGGCCAAGTGCAAAATGAGTGAGTCCATCTTCAGTTTTGAGTTTACATTCACAGAAAACTGCAAAACCCCAACCATATCATGATGGTCTCAAAATGCAACAACAGCACATAGAGCAAAGCCGACAAAGTTATAACTGAACCAATCTGATGGTAGCTTGAAGGTTGCAGAAGATCCCATGCTTTGAAACATAAACCACTCTGAAAGTTCACTTCCAGGAAACAGATCATACCCTCAGGACTTCACAATGTTAAAAAGTCCTTATTTTTAACATTGTTAACTTTAACATCCCATTCCTTTTCTTAGGGGAAAAAATTAACATCATTCAAAAGAGACTTAGAGAGACACCTTTACGAGTTCTTCCCACCATGCAGTTGCTTCAAGCTGCATTTTCCGTGAATTCTTTGATAATTTCTTTGAGCTCATTCTTATCCTATTTAAAACAATTGACAAAATCAAAAAACTGTGAATTCCAAGATGTTTGTGTGAAAAGAATCGATAAACCTGATAATGCCTCCAGTGACGAGCAACAATGTGCTTCAACATCACTTAGGTCACACGGAAGCGCTGGTAAAGATTGAAGCCTCTCACAATAACTTATGCTAAGGGTAAACAAGTGAGACAGCTGAATGATGCTTTCTGGTATTCTCTCAAAATCGTTTATGTCTAGATCTAAAATTCTCAGTTATGACAACTGGCCAAGACATTCAGGCAACTCTGTGATGCCGCAATTAGTTAGTCTTAGAAATGTTAGACTGTTCAAGCCAAATGAAATAGGCAACAATAGCCCCATCTGCTCATGACCCTTGAAGCTCGCGAAAGATAATCTATCCAGATTTTTCAAACATAAAGGTGCTTCTCTTATCGCAATTCCTTCAGCTTTCAGCTCCTTCAAGGCTTCTAGATTTCCAAGTTCGTCAGGTAACCTCTCCAGATTCGAGTAACCTGCAAGATTAAGGCGTTCGAGAGATTTCAACTTACATATGTTGCTCGGCAGCCATTCAAGCCTTGAGCTATTTCCAAGATTCAATAAGATTAGACTGGACAGGCGTTCAATGGATGGATGAAGTTCTTTGATTGCAGTTCCATCTGAAGATAACTCCTCTATATTAGAAGACAGCTCTGGAAAACTCATGAGATTTGAGCAGCCAGAAAGAATAAGCTTTTTAAGAGATTCCAAATGAATACTCGTGGAAAGACACCTTAGACATCTGCAATGTTTTTTATTTAGGACAACAAGCTTACTCAGATATTGGATAGATGAGTGAGTCTCGAGCAAACTTTTGCAGCCTTGGAAATTCAAGCTCTCAAGATTTGTGACCAGTGAAAGATAAGGGATTTTGGTTAGATGCTCTGAGTGACTAAGACTTATATGTTTTAAGTTAACAAGACGCTGCAAAAATTTATTTAAAAAGTAAAAGAATTAGCATATAGGAAATCAATATTTTTCACTAAAAGATTAACTGGGACATGAATGCTACACTATTCCGAGACACCCTTCCATAGTTGTTTAATATTGCTATGAGGCATTTCTAGTGAAACAAGATTCTCTGGATGAATTTTCGAAGACAATGATTTCAATGGACATCCATGCCACTGAAGATACCTCCACTCAGTAGACTCCAGACCTCGAAAATTATGTGCCTTATTCACGTTCTCTCCATAGTGTGAGCTATAGAACTTAAAAAATCTCAATTTGTGCATATTTGTGAAACTACAGGCATTCAGGTATATCTCTTCGACTTTAGACATATCTAAGGAGATACCTTCAATTGCTTCAGTTCCCTAATAAAAAGAAACCAATAATTTAGAATTTATTAAGCGTACAATTAACTTTAAATGGCCATAAACTAAATTGCTAGTGCATATAAGGACATACAAAACAAGTGATTTACAGGTGCAGAATATGCATTCAAACTTTTCTATAAATCACCAATCCACTTATATTTCTTAGGCTTTTTGATTTCTGCCTTTCTAATTTTTCATGTAATTTTTCTGTAAACGATTCTCAAACAAAATGCTAAAATAATCAGGCATAAACAAAACAGAAGTAATTAGTAGTTACTTCAGTGCTCACCATTGTTTTTGTCAAAACATTATGGATATCATCATGATGCCATAATCGACTGCGCTTTCCAGGATCTTTGATGGATTATTGTCGGACAATTTCCCCACCCATTTCTTGTAGCAAATCATTCATCATTATCTTGTTATTCGATATAATCATGAGACATTTATCAACGAGCAGACTTATTCCTATTTCAGCTGAGAAACCACAGCCGTCTAAGAATTTTATTACACAATCTTTGTCTTCTCCTTTAAAGAAACATGCAACATCTAGAAATATATTTTGCTCTCCGTCATCCAAGCCATCATAACTTACTTTTAGCACTTTCTGGATATCCACATGAGGGATTCGTTACATTTTATTTGTTGCACTTTCCCAATCTTCTATTCTTCTTCCACATGAAAGCGCCCCAAAACTTTAATAGCTAATGGAACTTGTTTGGGTAAAATATCAGACAGGCCCTCAAAGCCTTTCAGGTGTATGGGGTAAATATCGGACAAACCCCTCGAAGCCCTTCGGCTCAAGCAAGGCGCCAGGGGAACCTAGCCGAGCGGTCCTTACGGTCAAAGGCTGGTCAAGGTCGAGAGCTCCTTACCTGCTCGAGGTCATCCTCGGGTCAGGCGGGTCGAGGTCGAGAGCTCCTTGCACGCTCGAGGTCATCCTCGGTCAAAGGCGGTCAAGGTCGAGAGCTCCTTGCTCGCTCGAGGTCATCCTTCGGTCAAAGGCTGGTCAAGGTCGAGAGCTCCTTGCACTGCTCGAGGTCATCCTTCGAGTTAAAGGCTGGTCGAGGTCGAGGCCAGAGCACATCTCTCCTGCTCGTAGAGATCCACGAGCACAGTTGGACAAGACCAGGCCAGGGCAGCCCGGCCGTTATCTCGGAATCACGGCACACCTTTTGATGTCGACAAGGGTCCCACATGGTGGAGAGATGACACTTGTTGTCGGTGGTCGGCACGTGCCACCAAGGTGTCATCATTCCCTGCGCACTTGCACGACATGGTGATCGGCCGCGTGAATCGGGTTGAGGGACGATCGCTCATCCCGAGGAATATTCCGCCAAACACGGTCGTCGGAGGGACCCGGATACCATTAGGCGTGGGAGTGGACGGCTGGAGAGGAAAAGAGCGGGAAAAGCAGTATAAAAGGAAGCGAAGGAGAGCGGCACGAGGGTTGGCATTTCCAATTCACAAAGGGTTGAAAAATTGATTCTCGAGGGTTGGATTTTTGATCTGAGAAAGAAGTTGGATTCTACGTAACTTGACACGAGTTCTTCCTTTCCAAATTTCTCTCATCGACTTTCTCTAAAAACACCATTTACATCAAAAGGGCGAAATAATACCCTTTCATCTTTCAGGTCTCCTCACTAGGGAGATACCAAAAGAAACCGATTCTTGACTTGAGCGTCGGAGGGTTTCGTAGGAAGCCCGGCGACCCTGAGCCGGTTTTACGTGAGTGCGGTCAGGAAATCAGCATTACGAAGAAGGCAGTGAGCCAGGACAAGGAGGCAATCACTGCTCGAGCTTATCGCGAGCGGAAGGATCGAGTCTTGTTTAAAACTCCGAGCGGAAGGTTGAGACGTTCTGCTCGGTCATTTGGAGAGTCTTGTTGGAAGGTTCGAAGCCTTGTTGAGGCCGCGGGAAAAGCTGCATCAACATCTTTTGGCGCACGTCGTGGGGATCGGCACAAAAGCCTGATTTCCAAATACATTGAAGGCTGCAACACAGCGATGAGGGAAGCGGTAGAAGAGGTGTAAGTCTGAAGAATCGATGACTACGAGAGAAGTGGCCAATGAGGCCCGAGCAGGGAGATCGAGGAAAGGATGGATCGGATGGAAAAGCGGATCGAAGTTATGACCTCCACTATTACAAGAATTCGAGGAGGGACGAGAGAAAAGCATGCAGCGATGTCCGGTGTCCGGTAGAGGAATGTTCATGTTCGGGAAAATCACGGGAGATGAAGCCCAAGACCTCGGGCACCAAATGTTGCGATGAAGAAGAAAGCGAACATGGAGGAAGGGGTCTCGTCAACATTTGCGGGAGGCACTGACCTCTCGTCGCGGAGGAGTTGGAAGGAGAAGTGCAGCGAGGTTGGCCTGAGTTGTGGAAGATCTTGGAGGCAAGAAAGAGTCAAGTGGCGAATAATCTTTGGACAATGAATCTCCTCTCTCCTCGGAGATTATGGGTGTCACGATCCACGTGACTTTCGCTTCCGGATCTGCAATATTGGGAAAGAGTGACCCGTTAGTACACATAGGCGGTTCGATGACATGGCGGGTGCAAGGTGCAGTCGGCGACCGGAGGTGCGGGGCCTTCCAGCTCGCTCTTGAGGAAGAGGCGAGAGAATGGTCGCATGAGACTCCACGGGAAGTATCTTGAGTTTTGAGCAGGATGTGCGGGGAGTTCGCGGAACAATTTGAGTAGCGGTGACCACGAGGATGACATGATGGGCTGTCGAGGTGAGGCGAAAGAAGGAGTCCCTCGGGAGTTTATCAAAGATACCATAGATTGGTCCTAGATCTTGGTGCGTTCGACCATCCCGAGCTCAAGGGGATTAAAGAGGTGTTCGGATGGGAGACCATGGTATAACTGCGGAGTCCTTGATCCGTTCGTGTTCGGACGCGTCTGAACAAATAAAGCTGGACATGGTAATTGAAGAAGAAAAGTGCATGGCGAGGAGTGAACAAGTCATCTGGAGCAAGGCGGAAGGAGAAAGGAGTCTGCCAGGGGACCACGAGGCTCAAGCGGCGAGGGCCGAGGCGACCATGTCTGACCCGTGTCGGAGAGTTCCCCACGCGGATGGTTCCCCGACCACCTCGCAGGTCTCAGGTAGGGATCGCGAGAGAATCTGGGCGTCGTGATGGCCGTACATCCTGCTGACCCGACCATAGAGTAGACTGAAGTGAGCCATGCGGGGGTGATCGTTTCATGCCACCCCGCAGAAGCTTCCAGGGATAGAGGCGGTCAAGTAGTGGAGCAGGCCACGCTACGAGACGAGTATCTGAAGTTGAAGGTATCTCTTGAAGAGATACTTGAGTGGGCGAGGCGTGGTGCTTGAGCCCTCCAGCCTAGATGACCACGCCCGGCCGAGGCGGAGCAGAGGCGATTCTGCAGTTTCCATGGAGACCATGGTCACACCGCATCACGGTCTGGTGATTTGAAAAACCAGGTGAAGATTTAGTTAGAAATCGATGCACGGATGAGTTATAGAAGGAGGGCACCGGTGGTTGAACAACGGTGAGGAAGGTGACCGGGCCTATGAAATAGATCACGGAACCACCATCACGAGAGTAATTTCGAGTTGGTCCAACGATGGTAGGAAGTTCAACGGGGCCGGAAAAATTATTGCGAGATATCTGCATTGCCGTAGAAGTCTATTCACTTGCTCCGTGACCAAGAAGGCAAAGTTCGGTGGCTGCGATCATGTGGACGGATGAAGATGAAGAGGGGTGTTGTACCCCACGAAGATGCCTGTAGTGGTTAAAGCCAATGTAGCGAATAAGGAAGTTGACCGAATCTTGGTTGATTCGGGGAGCTCGATGAGATATTCTTTTAAATCCACACTCGAGGATTTAGGAATAGCGGTGCGAGCCTCGAGCATCTGAGCACTTCCTTGAAGGGGTTCGGGGAGGAAAGCTAATACCTCTAGGAATCATCGAGTTGGCGGTAACCATGGGCTCGAAACCTTTCGAGAAGAACATGATCTTTGGATTTCGTGGTGGTAGATGAAACCGACCCGTACCGAGCGATTCGGGAGGCCATTTATGAGGATCGACCAATGCGTGGTGTCCACCCATTACCTAGCCACTAAAGTATCGAGTAAATGGAGTCTATAGGGGTCGTGAAAGGCGAGCGAAGGGTGGCGGAGGCTGCTATCATCGATGGCAGCCAAAGAAACTATCTGATTACCTCGGCTGAGACACGAGGCGAGATCGAGGCGGAGGCGAGAGCCGGTGGAGAAGGCTGGAGGAGCTCGGGGTGAGAACGAGATGACCCAGGAAGAAGGTCAGGATTGGCTCGGGCACTTGGCAGCTGTTGAAGGAAGAGTTGGTGAAATGCTTGCGAGCACCGCGAGATGTGTTCGCATGGACGCATGACGATATGCGGGATCGACCCGAGTGGGCGTGTCACGAGTGGCGATGCGGAGAGATGCCAAGCGGTAAAGCGAAGAGGAGGTGCGTGAACCGGGAGAGATCATGAAGCCATCAGCTGCGAGGTTGAAAAGCTGCTGAGCGGGATTCATCACGGGAGGTGTCCTACCAGAATGGATCTCGAATATAGTCTTCGGTGAAGAAAGCAAATGGGAAATGGAGAATGTGTGTTGATTTCACAGATTTGAACAAGGCATGCCAGAAAGATAGCTTTCCACTACCAAGATAGACCAGTTGGTGGACTACTGGCGAGAGCACGGGTTCTTAGCTTCATGGATGCATTCTCGGGATATAACCAAATTCCATGCACCGATCGAGACGAGGGTGTCTGACTTTCATCACCGATCGAGTATGTCTTGCTACTAAGGTCATGCCATTCGACCTAAAGAATCGCGAGGGCAGCGTGTCGGAGGCTAGTGAATAAGGTTTTCAAGCCGTTGATCGGTCGGACTATGGAGGTATATGTAGATGACATGATCACCAAGTCTAGAGGCGGAGGAGCATGTAAAGCATCTAGAGGAGACCTTCGCACTCTCAGGAAGTCTAGAATGAAGTTAAACCCAGAAAAATGTGCTTTTGGAGTGAGTTCGGGAAAATTCCTAGGCTTTATGGTGAGTCGCGGGGATCGAGGCCAATCAGGAGAAGATCGAGGCGGTGATAGAAATGAGGTCCCTCGTAACCTCGAGGAGATCTGAGTCGGCCAGGCGAGCTGGCGTCCCTCAGCGGGTTCGTATCTCGAGCCAGCGATAAATCTGGAGTCTTCTTCCGGGAAATGAAGAAGGGCGGGGAAGGCGAAATGGGCCTTAGAATCCGAGGAGGCGTTCAGCGGTGAAAGAGTATTTCTTAAAAGCTCAGATTCTTGTCAACACCTCGAGCGGGAGAGTCTTGTTTACATGCTTGGCCGTATCCGATGGGCAGCGAGCTCGATTCGATAAGGGAGAAATCGAGATCTGATGCCACATGTATTACACGAGCGAGGCGTTCTTTGGAAGCGAAGCTTCGGTATCGACCATGGAGAGTGGGCTCTAGCCACAGTCACGGCGGCCCAGCGAGGCCTTATTTTCGAGCACATTCGGTGGTGGTGCTTGACTAACCGACCCTCGAGGCAAACTCTACACAAGCACGAGACCTCCGGAAGGTTGGTTAAATGGTCGGTGGAGTTAAGCGAGTTTGACCTTAATTACCGACCCAGAGCGACCATAAAAGCACGATCTTTGGCCGAGCTTAGTGGTCGAGTGCAGCGAGGGAAAAGAGACGGAGGCGAACCCTCGTCAAGCTCCAGGGCTTGACCAAAACATGGGTAGTCACGAGTAGATGGATCACTGTGGAAGTCGGGGAGGCGGGGAGGCGGGGTGGTGCTTTCGAAGGTCGAGGAGGGCGGAGATGCAGTCTGTTGTGAGATTAGAGTTGAAGTCACCGACAATCGGGCAGAATATGAAGGCTGTAATAGCGGGCTTGAAGCTCGCCTCGGTAGTAAGCGGAGGAAATAAAGCTTAGAACGGACTCACGGTTGATAACTAATCACCTCGGCGAGAGCTTTCGAGGCGAAGGGAGAAGATGGATGCCTACCTTGGAAGGTAAGGCGGTAATGAAAAATTTCAGGTGTCGAGGTGGAGCAGGATCCAGGGGAAGAATTTTCGGCGGATATGATAGCTCGCATGGCGACCACCTCGGACCCCAGTTTCAAAATCTATCCCTCTCGAAGTCAAAACACTGCTCGAGTATCGGCGGGAGGACGAGTGATGAACTAACAGCGAGCAACACACGGATGCGGTCGATCATCTCACTACCTCGAGGAAGGGACGGTGCCGGTGATAAGAAGCAGAGCAAGGAAATTGAGGTGCAAGCGGCCGGGTACACTCTCGTCGATGGGGTCTTATATGAGGCGGAGTACGCTCTCCCGCTTGCTGCGGTGTTTAGACCGAGAGGAGGTGATTCGTCCTCAGGAGATACGAGGAGTCTGTGGAAATCACTCAGGTTCGAGGTCCTTGGCTTTCGAGGCCTTGAGGCAAGGGTATTTTGGCCCGCGTGCACGAGATGCTCGGGAGAAGGCGAGGCTGCAAGGCGCGGAGCTTTGCTAACCACTGACTCGACCTCAGGAGAACACTTACGGCGATGAATTCGCCATGGCCATTTGCTCGATGGGGAATAGATTTGATTGGGCCCTTCTTAGAAAGGAGAGCATCAGCCACCCATGCTTATAGTCGCGATTGATTATTTCACCAAATGGGTCGAAGTGGGAGCCTTGAGCGGCATCGCGGAAGGTAAAACCACGATTTCATTTGGAAGAATGTGATTTGCAGGTATGGGATTCCCCATGCATTGGTCACCGATAATGGGAGGCAGTTTGATAATGGCAAGTTCAGAGACTTCTGTCAGAACTTGGGGATAGAGTTGAAGTTTTGCTCTCCTCGCACCTGCAGGCCAATGGGCAAGTAGAGGCTGCGAATAAAACTATAAAGCGCCTCTTGAAGACAAAGTTGAGGCGAGCAAAGGGGCTTAGGTGGATGAGCTGCACGGTGTCTTGTGAGACTCTGAGAACCACACCTAAGCGCCCTTGGAGAGACCCAGTTCTCCTTGGCATTTGGACCTGAGCGGTGGTTCCATTGAGATAGGAATGGGGACACTGCCGGACGAGCACTTGACGAGGAAGCGAAACAACGAGCGAGATGTGTGCGAGGCTGGACTTGCTTTGGAAGAAAAAAGAAAGGATAGGCTGCCGAGATCTCGGAATATCAACAAAGAGTGGCTCGTTATTACAATCGAAAGGTACACGTTCATGCGATTCAAGTGGGTGATTGGGTATTGAGGAAAGTCAACGGAGCATGAAAGACCCGAGACAAGGTGTACTTGGACCAAGCTGGGAAGGTCCCTGTCGAGTCACTCAACTAGCGGGACCGGGAGCATCTGGGTGGCTCGTCAGGATGGACGAGGAGGTCGAGAGGCCATGGAGCAGCATGACTCACGAGGAAGTATTTTCAATAGGTTTTCTTGTATTGAAATACTAATGTAAATATTTCATCCCGAGATGGGATATGTAAAAGTACAAATGTATGTAAAAATAAGAATAGCATTTATAATGCAAGTTCAAAATAAAGAATAGGAGAAGAAGAGCTCCTCGGCATGAAGTCCCGAGCCCAGTGATTAGGCGGGACGATGCCGAGCTCGAGTTGTTGAAAACGAGGCGGGAGTTTTATCAGAAGACCTCGAGTCGATTAAAGGCTCGAGCGGAAGAAAAGCTCCACGGCGTAAAGTCCCGAGCCCAGCGATTGGGCGGGACGATCGCAGAGCTCGAGTGTTGAAAACGAGGCGGGAGTATTATCGGAAGACCTCGGAGTTAATTAAAAGGCTCGGCGGAAGAAGACCTCCTCGGCATGAAGTCCCAAGCCTAACTTCATTAGGCGGGACGGTCTGAAGCTCAGGTGTTTGAAAACCGAGGCGGGAGTATCATCGAAGCTCGGGTCGATTAAAAGGCTCGAGGAAGAAAACTCCATGCATGAAGTCCCAAGCCTAACTCATTAGGCGGGACGGTGCCAAGCTTCGAGTTATTTGAAAACCGAGGCGGAGTGTCATCGAAGCTCGGGTCGATTAAAAGGCTCGAGGAGAAGAAGACTCTATGCATGAAGTCCCAAGCCTAACTCATTAGGCGGGACGGTGTCAGCTTCGAGTTATTTGAAAACCGAGGCGGAGTGTCATCGAAGCTCGGGTCGATTAAAGGCTCGAGGAGAGAAGAGCTCCATGCATGAAGTCCCAAGCCTAACTCATTAGGCGGGGCGGTGCTAAGCTTCAGGTCGTTTGAAGACCGAGGCGGGAGTAATATGAGAAGAAGCTCGGGTCGATTCTGAGGCCGGCCGGAGTTCAAGGAACCCTTGTTCAAAGTCCCTAGGCCTAAGTTCGAGGCGGGACGTTGTCTATGAGAGCCAAATGCGAGGCTCGAGCAAGTCAAATGAGCTCATAAAATTGACATAAGGCCTTTTTAGCCTAAGTCGGAGCAAAACTCTACCATGCATTCATGAATGAAAATAGGATGTCAATCTTAGAAAATTTTTACTCAGTGAGCACATTCAAAGTCAACTCAGCGTAGAAGGCAGGGAATGTGTGTACACTAGCGATCGATAGAATTGTTCAAAACATGTATCTCTTTATTTCAAGTGAAAAGATTACATATGTAAAAAAAAAAAAAAAAAAAAAAGTGTCAAGTTATTGGCAGCGGGGAAGAAGCGGCGTCGGCGGGAACATCGGCGGCGGGACCAGCAGCGGGGAGGAGCGGGAGGAAGAACACCGGTGGAGCTTGAGGAGCTTGGCGGGAGGAAGGTCACCAGCGGGAGAGCCTTTGGAAGAAGAGGCCGGCTCAGCTGACCACACGCTAGGGCTCGGATGAAGTAGCTACTGAGGTTGCTCATGTACTCATTCACATGCCACTTGACCTTGGACATGTCGACGCGGGTATGCCTTGCCAAAGGCATACATAAAGCGATCGTGGTTGGAGTGCCTGAGTGTTGTACTCGGTGGCAGGTGGACCTTGAGTGTCTATTTGCTCACGAAGGCGGCGAGCTTCTCCTCATGAGCTGCTCGTAATGAGACTTCGAGTATCCAGGTCTTTCAGGGTGTGCTTGACTCGTTCTTGACCTCGACCAACTCCGCTTTCAAGCCAGGAGACCTCGAGTCGGCCGCTGCTTATTTCTCTACAAAATTTATATTTTACGTCCAGTGACTACGATTCTCCTCCTTTTGCTCATTCAAAGCACTGCTCGAGCTCACGAACGCTTTGCTCGGAGTTCTTCACAGGAACTCGAGGTAATCTCGTTGAGCACAGTCGCGAGATACCGATGCTCGAGAAGAGGCCGTTAGAAGATCTGCCGCGGCGCTTAGGGAGAGCGAGGATTCATCTCGTCAGAAACACTGTCGGTCGACTCTTCGTTAAAAGCCTTACGGTAAGGCTCGGGCAGCCGGTGACTACTGCTCCTGCTGCTTCTTGGTTTGAGGAGCAGATCCTCATGTCTCCTACGAGGAGGACCACTACTCTGCCGCTCGACTGCTAGGCAGAAGAAGGAAGCGAGCTCGAGCTGGTGGAGGTGGGGCACCTCGCTCGGCTCGTGGTCTTTGAGGTACTCGCGAGCTCGATTGTCCCACAGCGCTGTGCATGCAGCTCGCGCGTACTGCGATCATTTCTTCGCTTGGAACTAGATTGGACTCAAAAAGCTACGAGGTGTCAGCGACTCCACCTGCGAGCTCGCGTTTGCAGAAGCGATCTGCACTGCGTGCTTCGGTAGTGATTAATTGAATAAGAAGCACCCGGAGGCTGCGAAAAACAACGAGCAAGACAATGAAAGCAGAGCGAGTAGAGGAACTAAAAATAAAATTCACAAGGCGGATAAATGACACGGAATGCAGAAATGCTGCGGAGTTGGAGGAACTCCCTCGTTCTGAAGTCTGACGTGCCCAGCTCTCCCGGCGAAGAAGAATTTGCTCTTCCGGTTGCCACGGAGGTAGGGAGATCGGTGATGGGCTTCACCGCTTGAGTGGAGGTAAGATAATACCGACCCGACATCCTTTGGGCTACACTTAAGGTGGTAGAGGTGTCGATTTCCCTACCGAGGGCTCGTCCGGATCATGCGTTTCCAGCAAGCGAAGAGCCGGAAAGGACTCTCCGCCCATTCGGGTTCGGTTGCCCGAGGGCGGACGAAACCAGGACAAAACCGGCCAAAATAAAGTTTGGAGGCGGCTAACCCCAGTTGAAGCACTCGAATAGAAGGTTGTAAACCCGTGGGAGACGGTGGGGATTTCACCACTGCTGCAACCTCAAAATTACACTATCGGGAATGTGGTAGGTTTCCCTAAGTGCATTCGACTCAGATTGAGTGGTTTGACATTCTAAGTAGTCGATGGGGTATTCCCAGCTCGGACCTCTGGTGGCCCTTACCTACGATGCTGGTGGGTCTCGGTAGCGGGTGGTTCCTCTCGGGACTAGAATCCCTCACGGGGATTATACTCGGAGGCTGTGCCTCGCTAGAAGAGGAAGAGTCCTCAGATGACATCCTACGGGGTTGCTGAGGGTGCGGCATTTTTAAGGGTATGGACTAACAAGATGCGAGAGGAAGAAGCAGTGGTGAAATGGAAAATTGAGTGGTACACGGACCTGAAGGGAAGTGTGGGTGGCAGGAAGCCGCTTGATAGAAAGAAGAAGGCCAGATAAGCAAAGGAGGCGGATGAATTTTGAATTCGAATGAGAAGTAAGCAAATAGAGGAGCGGTGAAGAATTTTATTACACGATCTTTGTCTTCTCCTTTAAAGAAACATGCAACATCTAGAAATATATTTTGCTCTCAAGTCATCGAAGCCATCGTAACTTACTTTTAGCACTTTACGGATATCCACATGAGGGATTAGTTACATTTTATTTGTTGCACTTTCCCGATCTTCTATTCTTCTTCCACGTAGAGCGCCCGAAACTTTAATAGCTAATGGAACTTGTTTGGGTAAAATATCGAGACGAGGCCCTCAAAGCCTTTCCGGTGTATGGGGTAAATATCGGACAAACCCCTCGAAGCCCTTAGGCTCAAGCAAGGCGCCAGGGAACCTGGCCGGCGGTCCTTACGGTCAAAGGCTGGTCAAGGTCGAGAGCTCCTTGCACTGCTCGAGGTCATCCTCGGGTCGAGGCGGTCGATGTCGAGAGCTCGCTTGCCGCTCGAGGTCATCCCTCGGGTCAAGGCTGGTCAAGGTCGAGAGCTCCTTGCACTGCTCGAGGTCATCCATACAGTCAAGGCTGGTCGAGGTCGAGAGCTCCTTGCACCGCTCGAGGTCATCCTCGAGGTTAAAAGGCTGGTCGAGGTCGAGGCCAGAGCACATCTCTCCTGCTCGCATGAGATCCACGAGCACATGTTGGACAAGACCAGAGCCTAGGGCAGCCAGGCCAGTTATCTCGGAATCTGGCACACCTTTTGATGTCGACAAGGGTCCCACGTGGTGGAGAGATGACCTTTGTTGTCGGTGGTCGGCACGTGCCACCAGGTGTCATCATTCCTGCGCACTTGCAGGCATGGTGATGCAGCCACGTGAATCGGGTTGAGGGACGATCGCTCATCCCAGGGAATATTCCGCCAAACACAGGCTGTCGGAGGGACCCGGATACCATTAGCGTGGGAGTGGGCGGCTGGAGAGGAAAGAGCGGGAAAAGCAGTATAAAAGGAAGCGAAGGAGAGCGGCACAAGGGTTGGCATTTCCAATTCACAAAGGGGTTGAAAAATTGATTCTCAAGGGTTGGATTTTTGATACGAGAAGAGAAGTTGGATTCTACGTAACTTGACCACGAGTTCTTCCTTTCAAATTTCTCTCATCGACTTTCTCTAAAAACACCATTTACATCAAAAGGGCGAAATAATACCCTTTCATCTTTCAGGTCTCCTCACTAAGGAGATACCAAAAAGAAACTCGATTCTTGACTTGGCGTCGGAGGGTTTCGTAGGAAGCGCCGGCGACCCCGACTCGGTTTTACGTGAGTGCGGTCAGGAAATCAACATTACGAAGAAGGCGGTGAGCCAGGACAAAGGAGGCAATCCTGCTCGAGCTTATCGCGAGCGGAAGGATCGAGTCTTGTTTAAAACTCCGAGCGGAAGGTTCGAGACGTTCCTGCTCGGTATGTTTGGAGATCTTGTTGGAAGGTTCGAAGCCTTGTTGAGAGCCGCGGGAAAAGGCTGCATCAGCAGAACTCCTTTAGCATATTTTATAATTTTGTTCGACGACTCCATATAACCTACATTGGGATAGTTTTCCCAAAGGCATATTGACTAAAAAGCATAAGAGCATCATCATCAAATAATTCTTTAACCTCAGTATATCATATCCACTCCACAATTTTTGAGAACTTGTTTATCTCTTGTTGTTATTATAAGTCGACTCCCTACCATTAACCAATCTTGATCTCCAATTAAGAATTCCATTTGTTCGAAGTGGAAACATAATCAAAACCAATTAGAACCTTCTTGCGGCTAAGCCTTTTGCTTCTAAAGTTGCGGCCAATACTGGGATATTATAGACATATTTCCATCCTCTAATATTGCAGAAAGGAGTGTTTGTCGTAGGTGAGATAGTCCTCCAGATTTTTCGGATTCTTCTTTAACATTTTGAATAAAGTAAGAACCATCAAAATGAGTCGAGATCTTGCTGAATATACCACTAGTAATTGTTGTCTTGCCTACCAATGCCCCAAATTCCCAGACTGTAAACTTGTTTCGACCCGGTACTTAATATAGATTCAATTACCCTTACGCTTGATTCTACTCCAAGCGGCTGATCTTTGCAATCACTTGGAAATATATCATCCGATCTCTTCAAAACATCTTTGACAAGTTCCTCTATAAGTACAGATTCAGGCCTAAGAAATATTGAAAGCAATAGAGAGTTCAAATTGATTGATAGAGCGTTAAAAAGAAAATAGAGAAAGGCAATATATGTTAGGTTCCAAAAGGATAACAATTGGAAGGTTCACAAGATAGTTACCTACTGTTAACATATATAGTTTAATATATATGTGAATTGTATAAATCATCCGTTGTAACATCATTTGCCATCAACGGACATGTGAATAACAATTAATTAATAGAATATAACTAGATTTTTTATTCTTTTATCCATGATTCTGTACCTTATATAGGAATTGGTAGCAAATCCAGATTTTACAAAAGCTTATGTAGTTTTAAGGGAATTTTCCCATACTTCAAAAACTTATTCCAAACTCTCAAATATGCAATCCTAAGTACATCATTCTGCAAAAAATTGAGCACAGTTACATTTTTCTATTTTTTTTAATCAAATTGCAACCATTTAAAGGATTTTATTTCCATCCATCAATTAAAGTTAAAGGTATTTTTGTCTTCAAAGCCATACTTGGACAGTTCCTTTGCTATATTGATATTATGCCGACAGTAGAGTATTCTATGAGAAGATGTTATTTGACAGTATTAGAATCAAAGCCAGAAATATTGGCTGCTTCATTCAGCGCAATCCTCTGTGTTTGAAGCATGTTTACCTTCCTCAAAAATCCCAGTTTGGTTTCTTACATTTGATGGATCAACATGATAGAAAACTGGTATGACAATCTGTCCATGCTTGTCTTTGCATTCCAGGATCTTCACAAATTCTTCAAGCCACCATCCGGAAGAAGCATACCCTTTAGAGAAAATGACCACCGAAATCTTTGATCTTTCAATTGCATACAAGAGAGACGGGAAATGTCCTCTCCTCTAATAAGTTGGTTATCAATGAAAGTTTCAATCTTTTCCCGCACAAAACTGCTTAAAGATGGCTGGTGAAGTTGTTTCAGGTATCCTCACCTCTGAAACTAAGAAAAACATCGTATTCAGTTGAGGAACAGTAGCAGTGGGAGAGAGCGAAGAGGAAGCCATCCTGTTTCAAATTGATCAGAGACTGCACATAGATATGAACTCTTAACATATTTCATTTATCTTTCTCAGCTTTAAGCTAAACAAGAAAACAATATTATTTTCAATGTTTGTCATCTAACTTCTTCTTTCACTTTAGTCTTCGTCCATTTCCACAAGATACCTTGAACGGCAGCAATGGTGACTTTGAGTTAAAATAATAAAAACTACCCAAAAAAAATACTGAATTCATGTATCTTGCTTCCAGAATGACCAAATGAAAAAAAGGGAAATTATATAAACAAAAGCCAAACAGGTCTTAACAACTCGCTCAATCAATCTTCAAATTAAAAAAAATAAATACATAAAACAACTAGCTTAATTATATATTCCAAATTCGGCTTCATTGACTTGGCTTTTGGGGAATGAGTAATATATTTTCTTCTTAACAAGTCATAATTCAGCCAAATTAAGTTCACTCACACTATCATAAATAGAATCATACAAAGTTTAAACGCATGCATTTAATCAACCAAAACTTAAACATGTAATAAAAAGTTTAGCAGTTAAACACAGAGAAAAATGAACTCGCCAGTTGGATGACGATCCATAATTTGAAAAACGTCACTGGCAACTGGAAGCATGATGAGCTGATTTTGGTTAAACACCATGCAAGCTTTGAACAGATTTCATTAGTTTCTGAAAGTAAATTCAATATAACCTTTTGCAGAAATAAAATCATAAGACGCAATGTTTCCAAATTTACACACTTAACATAAATTTATAGAACGCTTCATCTAGACCCAAGTATTTTTTTTCTTTTCTTTCATTTATGGAAAATACCTTTCAAGGTCTATTGCTGCTGAAATTTATTGGGAATTTAAAAAAAAAATAGTTTAGAGATCTGCTGAGACACACTCGAAATTTTGCTTTCACTAATATTTATAGAGAAATCTATCTCTTCCCATATTTTCTGGGAGGTGAAATATTTGAGTCAGCACGAAAACTCTGAACTTGTTTTCCCTAACCCATCACTAGGCCGAAGCCTTAGTTTCAGTTGGTGACATCTTTTTAAATCATGAGGAACTATTGGCCTTTCGGCCCTGTCTATGATTTTTGTAAATAAATAAATAATTGGCGATATTTTTACTTGGAACTGAATCCTTAATTGAATGCCTTGTTTGGTGAATGCCGAAGATCTTTTAGATGCTCCGCGGAAACAATTGTACAAATGAAAATTCATTTGATTTATTTTATTGAACTGACATTCTGAAGATTTGCCCCAACTTGTAGCTGCACGCTTGCATTAGCCCTTTCCAAAAACAGATGAGTTAAGAGAGAACTCTCTTGTAAATAGTATCAGACATATGAACTCTTCCCCGCAGACCATGATATGTACATACCAAATGTGGCATGAAATTATTGGAAGAATTTTTAAAAAATTAAAATAAATGATTTGGTTTAAACGACAACATTATCAGAGAGTATTTCATTTTTCATGAAACATATATCGAGCGTTATTATTTGGCGATCAAATGCAGTAGAGCTTATTCAAACCATACTCAAAAATGGAATTTGAAAACGAAAGGTTGTGGCAATTAAATTCTGTTCCCCTAAATTACAGAACTCAACGGTACATATATCTAACAATAACTTTAACCATGGTGCAACAACTATATTTAGTTTAGAAAAGTTACAAACTTTTGAGTGCTATGCAAAAGGAGATCTAGAAAAACACTCCCTTTAAAAAAGGTACCACTGGCAATGGACTTACAGAGTATTTCAATCTCTTGGGTGGTGGTGGTGGCGGCAATGGCAGCTGCTCTTCCTCATCAGAGCCGAAACTCCAAACTGAATCTACTGTTGAATCTGCAAAATCTTGGGCGTACAATAAATGAATCCCACATTTTGTCACCTCACAACACTCTACACGTGTACGATCCTCGAGATAGAATTGGATAAAAACTTCATCATTGTAATAATATTCATCAAAGCCATCTGAAAACATATTGAAATCATAACCCAAGAAAAGGTGATCCGACCCAATATAACGAGGGCCAGGATAACCATCAGACCAACCAGTCAAGTGGCCAACTGCAACACGACAGAGTCCATCTTCAGTTTTGAGTTTGCATTCACAGAAAACTTCAAAACCCCAACCACATCATAATGGTCTCGAAATGCAACAATAGCAGATAGAGCAAAACCAACAAAGTTATAACTGAACCAATCCGGTGGTAGCTTGAAGGTTGCAGAAGATCCCATGCCTTGAAACATAAACCACTCAGGAAGTTCACTTCCAGGGAAACAGATCATACCCCTCGGGACTTCACAACGTTGCTGTACCAAAAAAAAAATCATTATTTTTAACATTGTTAACTTTAACATCCCATTCCTTTTCTTAGGGGGATAACATCATTCAAAAAGAGGCTCAGAGAGACACCTTTTCGAGTTCTTCCCACCATGCAGTTGCTTCAAGCTGCATTTTCCATCTAGCATCTTTGATAATTTCTTTGAGCTCATTCTTATCCAATTTAAAACAATTGACAAAATCAAAAAAACTGTGAATTCCAAGATGTTTGTGTGAAAAGAATTGATAAACCTGATAATGCCTCCAGTGATGAGCAACAATGTGCTTCAACATCACTTAGGTCACACGGAAGCTCGGGTAAGGATTGAAGCCTCTCACAATAGCTTATGCTAAGGGTAAACAAGTGAGACAGCTGAATGATGCTTTCTGGTATTCTCTAAAAATTGTTTATGTCTAGATCTAAAATTCTCAGTGATGACAACTGGCCAAGACATTCAGGTAACTCTGTGATGCCGCAATCAGTTAGTCTTAGAAATGTTAGACCGTTCAAGCCAAATGAAATAGGCAACAATAGCCCGTCTGCTCACGACCCTTGAAGCTCGCAAAAGATAATCTACCCAGATTTTTCAAACATATAATCGATGAAGGTACTTCTTTTATAGCAACTCCTTCAGCTTTCAGCTCCTTCAAGGCTTCTAGATTTCCAAGTTCGTCAGGTAACCTCTCCAGATTCGAGCAACCTGCAAGATTAAGGCGTTCGAGAGATTTCAACTTACATATGTTGCTCGGGAGCCGTTCAAGCCTTGAGCAATTTCCAAGATTCAATAAGATTAGACTGGATAGGCGCTTGATGGATGAGGGAAGTTCTTTGATTGCAGTTCCATCTAAAGATAACTCCTCTATATTACAAGACAGCTCTGGAAAACTCATGAGATTTGAGCAGCCAGAAAGAATAAGCTTTTTAAGAGATTCCAAATGAATACTTGTGGAAAGACTTGATAGACTTCTGCAATGTTTTAGATTTAGGACAACAAGCTTATTCAGATATTGGATAGATGAGTGAGTCTCGAGCAAACTTGTGCAGCCTTGGAAATTCAAGCTCTCAAGATTTGTGGCCAGTGAAAGATCTGGGATTTCGGTTAGATGCTCTGAGTGACTGAGATTTATGTCTTTTAAGTTCACAAGACGCTGCAAAATTTTATTTGAAATGGAAAAGAATTAGCATATAGGAAATCAATTTTTTTTTAATTTTTAATAAAAGATTAATTGGGACATGAATGCTACGGTATACCTGGACACCCTTCCATAGTTGCTTAATACTGCTACGAGGCATTTCAAGGGAAACAAGATTCTCTGGACTGAATTTTTGAAGACAATGATTTCAATGGACATCCATGCCACTGAAGATACCTCAACTCAGTAGACTCCAAACCTCGAAAATTATGTACCTTATTCACATTCTCTCCATAGCGTGAGCTATAGAACTTAAAAAATCTCAATTTGTGCATATTTGTGAAACTATGGCCATTCAGGTGTATCTCTTCGACTTTAGACATATCCAAGGCGATGCCCTCAATTGCTTCAGTTCCCTAATTAGAAAATAAATAAATAATAATTTAGAATTTTGTAAGCATATAATTAACCTTAAATGGTCATAAACTAAATAGCTACTGTATATAAGGACATAAAAACAAGTGATTTACAGGCGCAGAATATGCATTCAAACTTTTCTATAAATCACCTATCCACCTATATTTCTTAAGCGTCTTTATTTTTACCTTTCTAATTTTTAATGTTGTTTTTCTATACAATATTCTCCAACAAAATGCTAAACATATCTATGATTTTCGAAGACAATGAAATGATAGGTGGATAGGTGATTTATTGGACTTTGAACATATGCAAGGAGATGCCCTCAATTGAAATAAAAATTAAAAATAATTAAAAAAACCATAATTTGGAATTTAGCAAGAGTACAATTAACCTTAAATGGCCATAAACTGAATTGCTAATGCATATAAGGACAGAAAAAGCAAGTGATTTACAAACACAGAATATGCATTCAAACTTCTCTACACATCACCTACCCACTTATATTTCTTAAGCTTTTTTATTTTCACCTTTCTAAA
Source organism: Murraya koenigii (assembly GCA_025617385.1). Taxonomy (NCBI): domain Eukaryota; kingdom Viridiplantae; phylum Streptophyta; class Magnoliopsida; order Sapindales; family Rutaceae; genus Murraya; species Murraya koenigii. Next base: position 6,309,798 of record CM046815.1, on the reverse strand, counting down.
TTTTAATGTTATTTTTCTATACAATATTCTCCAACAAAATGCTAAACTAATGTAGCATAAACGAAATAGAAGTAATTAATAGTTACTTCAGTGCTCACTGTATTTTTTGTCAAAACATTATAGATATCTTCATGATGCCACAGCCGACTGCGCTTTCCAGGATCTTTGATGGATTCTTGTCGAACTATTTCCCTACCCATTTCTTGTAGTAAATCATGCATCATTATCTTGTTATTCGATATAATCATAAGACACTTATCAACAAGAACACTTATTCCTATTTCAGCTGAGAAGCCACAGCCGTCTAAGAATTTTATTACACAATCTTTGTCTTCTCCTTTAAAGAAACATGCTATATCTAGAAATATATTTTGCTCTTCGTCATCCAAGCCATTATAACTTACTTTTAGCACTTTCTGGATATCCATATGAGGGATTCGTTTCATTTTATTTATTGCACTTTCCCAATCTTCTATTCTTCTTCCACATAGAAAGCGCCCCAAAACTTTAATAGCTAATGGAACTCCTTTAGCATACTTTATAATTTTGTTCAACAGCTCCATATAACCTTCATTGGGATAATTTTTCCCAAAGGCATATTGACTAAAAAGCATAAGAGCATCATCATCAAATAATTCTTTGACCTCGTATATCGTATCCACTCCACAATTTTTGAGAACTTGTTTATCTCTTGTTGTTATTATAAGTCGACTCCCTGCCATTAACCAATCTTGATCTCCAATTAAGAATTCCATTTGTTCAGAAGTAGACAAATCATCAAAAACAATTAGAACCTTCTTGCGGCTAAGCCTTTTGCTTCTAAAGTTGAGGCTAATACTAGGACGTCCGATTGATACATTTCCATCCTCTAATATTGCAGAAAGGAGTATTTGTCGCAGGTGAGCTAGTCCTCCAGATTTTTCAGATTCCTCTCTAACATTTTTAATAAAGTAAGAACCATCAAAATCAGTTGAGATCTTGCTGAATATGGCACTAGCAATTGTTGTCTTGCCTATACCACCAATGCCCCAAATTCCCAGACTGTAAACTTCTTTCGACCCAGTACTTAGTAAAGATTCAATTACCCTTATGCTTGATTCTACTCCAACCAGCTGATCTTTGCAATCACTTGGAAATATATCATTCAATCTCATCAAAACATCTTTGACAAGTTCCTCTATAAGTACAGATTCAGGCCTAAGAAACATTGAAAGCAAATAGAAAGTTCAAATAGATTAATAGAAAGAAAAAAAAGGAAAGAAAGAAAGGCAATGTATGTTAGGTTCCAAAAGGATAACACTTGGAAGGTTTACAAGATGGTTACCGACTGTTAACATATATAGTTTAAAATATATGTGAATTGTATGAATCATCTGTTTAATACCAGTTGCTATATGCAGACATGTGAATAACAGTTATTTAGTAGAATATAACTAAATTTGTTATTCTTTTATACATTGATTCTGTAACTTATATAGCATTTGGTAGTAGATCCTGATTTTACAAAAGCTTGTGTAGTTTTAAGGGAATTTTCTAATATGTCAAAAACTTATCCCAAATTCTCAAATACGTAATCTTAAGTACATCATTCTGTAAAACTGAGCACAGATAACATTTTTTCAATCAAATTGCAACCATTTCCGTAAGGACTTTATTTGTATCCATCAATTAAAGAAAAAGGTATTTCTGTCTTCAAAGCCATACATGGACAGTTGCTTTGCTATATTCATTTTATGCAGACAGTTGAGTATTCTGTGAGTAGAGATTACCTGACAATATTAGAATCAAAGCCAGAAATATTGGCAGCTTCCCTCAGTGCAATCCTCCATGTTTGCAGTTTGTCTTCCCTCCCACCAATCGTCCTTCAAGCATCGAAAATGCATCCCCAAAATCCCAGATTGGTTTCTTACATTTGATGGCTCAACGTGATAGAAGACTGGTATGACAATCTGTCCATACTTGTCTTTGCATTCCAGGATCTTCACAAGTTCTTCAAGACACCATCCAGAAGAAGCATACCCTTTAGAGAAAATGACCACCGAAATCTTTGATCTTTCAATTGCATCCAATAGAGATGGGAAATGTCCTCTCCTCTAATAAGTTGGTTATCAATGAAAGTTTCAATCTTTTTTCGGCACAAAGCTGCATAAAGATGGCTGGTGAAGTTGTCTCGGGTATCATCACCTCTGAAACTAAGAAGTAAGAAAGACATCGTATTTCACTTGAGGAACAGTATCGGTGGGAGTGTATGAAGCGGAAGCCATCATGTTTCAAATTGATCAGAGACTGCATAGAGATCCGAAGTCTTCACATATTTCATTTATCTTTCTTAGTTTTAAGCTAACAAGAAAACAATATAATACTTCCATGCTTGGCATCTAACCTTTTCTTTATTTTAGTCTTCGTCCATTTCTCAGAAGATACCTTGAACAGCAGCAATGTTGACTTTGAGTTAAAATTATAAAAATTACAAAAAAAAAAAAATTGAATTCATGCATCTTGCTTCCAGAAAGACCAAATGAAAAAAAAAAAAAATTATATAAAAAGAAAAAAAATGCTAGAAAGATCTTAGCTATTAGCTTAATCAATCTTCATATTGAATAAATAAAAATAAAGTAAACAAGTAAACTAGCTTAATTAATTATATAGTTCAAATTCAGGCTTCATTCACTTGACTTTTGCCAGAATGAGTAATTTACTTTCTTATTAATAAGTCATAATTCAGCCAGATCAGGTAATATGAGCCAAATTAAGATCACTCACGCTATCATCAATAGAATCATAAAAAGTATGACTACATGCATTCAATCAATCAAAATTCAAACATGTAATAAGAACTTTAGCAGTAAAACACGGAGAAAAATGAACTCACCAATATCACTGGCAACAGGAAGCATTATAGGCTGATTTTGGTTAAACGCCATGCGAGCTCTGAACTGAATTCATTAGTAATTGAAAATAAAATTTAACATAGCGTTTTGAAAAATTTAATTATAAGAGACAAATTTTTTTAAAATTTACAAATTTAACTTTAAATTTATCGAAACGTTTCATCTAGAGCCCGGAATTTTTATCTTTCTTCCATTGAAACCCTATATGACTTTTACTCAAATTTCTTCAAGGTATCTGTGAATGAATTTGTTGAAGACTCGGTGAAGATTTGGTTGAATGAGCTTTGGAGCTTGGATTTGCTTGATGAATTGCCACAAAAGCGGTGTGAGTTTTTTTTTTTTTTTTTTTATAATAGGTTAACAAAGTTGTTTCTTGTAAATCTTCATCATATTTCAACAAGGTAAACAAATTGATACTTATTTTTCTTAAGGATTATTTTACAATAAAGAAATTTCTTCTTTATTAAGGGTATGTTTGGGATTGAAGTTGGACAGCCGTAACTTTTAAGCTGCAGCACTAAAGTATTTGGTAAATATTAGCTGTTGTAACTTTTAAGGTATATGAACTATATTAATATGATTTTTTACTTGTATGATGTAAAATTTATTATGTTTTTAATAATTTTGTTAAAATTATTATTTAAAAATTATATTTATTACATATTATTAACTTTTATTTTATAATTATAGCTTTTTTTCCACGTAATTTATAAACTTAAAAGTTGCAATGACCTCAATCCCAAACATACTCTAAAATAAATGATAAGATAAAAGCATTGCTTGATGAGTTGAGTTGCTACAAAAGCATTGCCAAGAAATTTTTTTTTTTTTTTTAATAGGTCAGTATAGTTGTTTCTTATACATCATCACCATATTTCAACAAAAGTAAATAAATTGATATTTATTTTTTTAAGGATTATTTTACAATAAAGAAATTTCTTACTTTATTAAAATAAATAATAAAATAAAATATTAAAAAAATAAAAATTTTAATATCTTATAAGAACAAATAAATAGTTTGACAATCACTTTATAACATATAAAAAAAGATGACAGTAAAATTAACAAACATGCTGTCAGAATCTATCTACATTAAGCAAATAAATTGAGAGAGCAAATGAGCCTTATCATAATAACCTAAGGAAACTATAATACAATCTAAAATTATTGTAAACTCAAGTCAACCCAAAAGTCTGCCGTCACTAATATTCAATAAGAACCCGAATTAGTAAATAACTAACTAATGAGTGAGGTAAAAACAGGGGAGCGTGCGTCCCACGGCCCGGCCTGGCCCGCATGTTAGTTGAGAAACCATGAGAATAAAAACTAGCCGTTGGAGACCAAAAGACACACAACTGGAATCTACGCCGACCCGTAACGTTCGAAATATTTTTGAAAAAACACCTTCAAACCGACACCGTTTTATGGCATCCACATTCTGTTTTAAACCAAACCCACAGGCTTCTGCTTCTCATCTCTCCTCTCTCACAAACACTCTCTGAAGAAGAAGAGAAGATTAGCAAAACCCTAATTCGTTCTCTTCTTCTTCTCATTTTCACTACCTTTGACCAATCCGACACGTTTTCTTGCTCTTTCTTGATCATCTGGGTTATTGAGTTCTCGTTGTTTGAATCAAGTTATGGCTACAGTTAACGGTTACCAAGGCAACACTCCGGTGGCAACTCCGGCGACGGCAACGGCACCGAAACAGCCCGTCAACACTTTAAAGACCGTTGATACACAATCTGTGCTTAAAAGGTACTTTTCCTTTGGTTCTATTTGTTATGATCTGAATTTGTTAAATTTCACTTTATTTTCACTTGAATAATTATCTGATAATTTTTTTTCTCTGTCATGTTTATATAACAGGTTGCAATCTGAATTGATGGCCTTAATGGTGAGCAGAGTAATCCCCAATTTAGTTATCTTTTTAATTCCCCAATTTTCTGTTTGGATGCGAAGAAAATTAACAAGAAAAACATCAAAAATAGCATCTTGAACCTTCATTTGTCTTTGTTAGTATATGGTTTCTATGTCCTTTTTTGCATTATTTTATAGTAGATGAGTTGAGTGGAAAAAAAAAATGCATACACTTCTGTTTGAATGCTGGGAAAATTTATTGATTTTCAATAACATAAGAGGAAATGTTCAGCTCCAATTCCTTGAATTTTGTTTACTTGGAGCCAATGTTTTTTTTTTTTCTTAAGCTAAAATGGGGTTTCTAAATTATTTTTTTTTCCTTCTTTGTTGATTTATTTATATAGATGAGTGGGGATTCTGGGATATCTGCATTCCCGGAGGAGGATAACATATTCTGCTGGAAGGGTACAATCCACGGAAGCAAAGACACTGTTTTTGAAGGAACTGAATACAGGCTTTCCCTCTCTTTTCCCAACGATTACCCCTTCAAGCCTCCCAAAGTGAAGTTTGAAACCGGCTGCTTCCACCCCAATGTTGATATCTATGGCAATATTTGCTTGGACATTCTCCAGGTACCCTTTGCTATCCTAAAGCATCAGTTTTATTTTGCTTTTGCAGCAATTATCTCCTTAAAGATTATCGAACGTGATTTTGAGTTGATTTGACCTGATTTGATTTGATCATACAGGATAAATGGTCATCAGCTTATGATGTGAGAACCATTCTGCTATCAATCCAGTCTCTGCTTGGAGGTATAAATTTTCCTTTCAGGAATTAGCTGAGATAAGATTTGCTGTGATCTTTTGGATGTTAATTACTTAATTGTTTGTTTCACTCTGTGTTTGTTATTTTCAGAACCAAACATTAGCTCTCCTCTAAACAGCCAAGCGGCACAACTTTGGAGCAATCAAGAAGGTAATATAATATGCATATAGATCATCTTTTCTCTTTATCAACGGCATACATTTTTTTTTGGTTGCTTCTATATGTGTCTGAACAATGTTTTTAATGATCTTGCAGAATATCGAAAGATGGTTGAGAAGCTGTACAAGCCTCCAAGTGCATGATTCTTCAAGAGAGGATTAAACGACATTTTCTTTCAGGCTGGTTTCATTATTTCTTTGTTTCCATAGTTGTGGGGAGTCTCTCCCTTCACAGATTAAAGAGCCCTTATTTCCCCTTAATGAATTGATTTTATTGCAAACAGTTTATCTTTCATTATTTCATACACTATTTTCTTGAATTACCCGGAAAAGAAACACAAAATATTAGGGGGAAAAAAAAAAACAACTTTGATAGAATAATGAAGCAGAACTCTGCTACAATTGTGCATATCAGGAAGCTTTGCTTTTAGGAAATATTCCAGACTTAAAAATTGCAAATACAGGCCCAGTAGCAACCCTAGAACCTATTCAAAATGTTATGAAGCCTAGCGGAGACACACAACCCAAAAACACCAATATCAAGCAGTGAAGTGATGAGTAAAAAGCCGGCCCATGCAAGCAAGCAACTTAACTAGGACTTCCTGTTCAAAATGTTCCAGATTTGCCAACAAAGCAAAAACGAATATAGAGAACGAAGCCTAGTGGAGAATATACTACACAACCCAAAAATACCAATATCAAGCAGCGAACGTTTACTGGATACTTCAAATTGATGTAAATTACTAAGAACACAAAATCATCTTTGTCTCAACACTACAATTTTAAGCAAAACTTGCTAACTAGCACTGCTCTCATTATTCTTGACCATCCTTCATGGTGCAAATCCTCTTTCAAAATTACACGTTTCAAATCACCAGTTGGAATAAAAGTAGTCTACATAAATGTCTTAAATATTCTATGCTCAATTTGTAAGCTCAACGCCTAGTGCTTGGTGATGTCAACTGCCTCACATTATACTTGGCCAATTCCTTGTACTTTTCAACCACCCCAATCATGCATACAGTCTATCAAAAATTAAAGAAAAGTGAATCAGGTTCATACCGTCAGAGAGTGTAAATTCATAATATCCAAAGGGCAGAATCAAGTTCTGGATACATGATGAAAGAAGCTGAAGGATTTCATAACAGAACATAGATGTCTAGGAAGTTGTACATAACAGTGAAAATAAATAAATTAGAAACAAATAAAGGAGAAAGTTCATATACTATATACTTGTGCGTCTAATAGCAGAACATAATATCCACAAAACAGGATCCTACACATTACCTAATCAAAGACCCCAACAAATGAATATAGAGAGAAGCGACGAGGAAGCTATTAAAGCATATTCACATTAAAAATCACTACAAATATGACAACTTTCTTACCTTGACAATTTCAACCACAATTGTCTTGTCAGGATTGCTAAGATCAACTTTATGAGGTGCAGGAACAGATTTTGCAACAGCATTTATTATTTTCATCCTGTCAATACCACTATTTGCACGAGCCTCATACAATACAGCAAACTGCAGAGAACAAATGAATAGGTCACAGACCATCACAACAGTTATAACAGAAAACTCATTTGAAATTCTCCTAACTTTAATTTTTCGTTATATGTTAAGGAAAGGTTTAACTGAGGCAACCTAAGATGAAAACATAGACAAGTGAGTGTATGATGACTATTAAAGGAGGCTTCCTTCAAATATATATATATATACACACACACTCGATCTGGTCCGAATTTTAAAGTCTAGTAAAATCCTGGAAAGCTATTAAACCCTACGGTTTAATAGGCTTAAAACTTAAAGCGTATAAACCGTACAGTTTATGCGTTTTCCCGGACTTTTCTGCACTTTAAAATTCCAGATTAGAACATTTCTATATATATCAAAGGAGGCCAAATAATTTCTAATAAGAAAAGTCTCTTGAAAACTATTACTTATTCTTTATATAAAAATGATGGATATAAAAATAATTTTGAGTTGTAAAAAGTATAAGTTGGAACTCATGGAAAGATAATTCTTTTTAGATTGACCTTAAGAAAATTTAGCATGCAAGTTGTGACATTGTTGCCATAAACAGGAAGATGAGAAATAATTAGACTTATAGAAGATCACACCTTTTGAGGGTTTTGAGTTTCCACTGGAAAATACTGTGCCACAAGAGGTTTAATTGCTCGTGAAATTTCCTCTTCAGAAGCATAGCATGCCAATTCAATCGGCAACACTCTTAAGATGGACCTTCAGACAAAGGAAACAAAAAAAGGGTACACGATTTAGTTCCAGACACCATTAGGTGTTTCTTAAGTGCATGCTCATTATATTCTTCACTCTTCAGTACAAGAGAGAGCATGAACCTTGAGATTGGTTTCCTAGTCGATGCAACAGATGTCATCATGTGCTGTACAATATCTTTCGGACTGGGTCCTCCATCTATTTTTCTCATTTGAACGACAGCAACACCGTTACAGCCAGAATCAAGGTTTATAAAGCGCCTCTTTCAAAAAAAAAAAAAAAAAAAAAAGAGAGAGAGAAAAAGCAATATGTCAGTTGAAAGAAAAAGGTGATAATACAACCCCATCTTGCCCAGCCCCCACACACTTCAAACATAGAGACAACCAAGTTAACCCAATTTGTCTCTGGTAGATTGACCATAATAAGTACATATTTATATGTCAGTTCATAGATTCAAAATACCAGGTACCAAAGATAAGATTAATACAATCTTGCAGCACTTTTTGATGCCTCACCCATCACAAATCAATTGGTGGTATCAAATTTTGTCTCTTTTGATGCCTTGAAACCGTCAAGTTCACTTCATAACTAAAACATGATCGTTTTCATGTTTGTACCCTTAGCAACAAAGTAAGTAATTACCTTAAATAGAAAATTTATTATCTTATTAGTGCATATCTAGTGTGACTAAATCCACCTAAATAAACATTCAGGGTTAATTAATTGATGGTAAATTTCACATCAACTTCTCTTTTAGATATTGTGAATATCATAGAGTCGACTTAATTGCATAATTTCATCATTGATTACGGCAGCACACAGGTTAAGTTACAATTAGACATCATTTGGGGGTGTGACAGCATATATAAGTGTAGAAGTGTCTGCTGCATCCGTACACACCTTATTGCTCTTCCTGTGAAATAAAATATCAAATACCATATTAGAGATTAAATTCAGTTGTAGCCCTTTCCCCTATTGTTTTAAGCTTTTGGGTCAAGTGCTAACTCCATAACCATGTTGTTTGTTTATCTTGCTTTGCCAAACCCAATTGTAGATTATGAAACACAAATCAAAATCATTCCACAAATCAAAATCAGTCCATAGCAAGTCTCATTAGAATGGCTCTCATTAAGACCAATAGAATTCCTTTCAAATGATTACCAGAGAACCTAAAAATGAGAGTTCAAGTACAGCTAGTCTTTTGCATATAATACTTCTAAATGAAAACTTACTAAAATCGCAGGAAAAGACAAATACACACTAGCAGATTTGTATTTACACCAGTATATTATTTTGACATATATTAGAATTCTTGAGAAAGTCAAAGCACATAATATAGAGAAAAAAATTCAATAAAGCGGAAGCCAATAGACACTCATAATTTATCAAAATCATATACATACAGAAACAGGTTACGCATCCACTTTTGATATAAATACAAGGGAAGATAAATATTAATGTTAGCAGCTAACTCACTCACCTTATTCTTGTCTCCAAGTTCTTTAAGCTCAGCTTCAATTAGCTTATCAATGGACTGCTCCTCCACTTTGTCATTAATCACACATTTCGATGCATCTGCTTCTAGACATTGTTTCTTGGCTGGTGGCTCTTCAGCTTCATTTGTTTGACTTTCAAGATTTTTACCATCCTCTTTATTTTCAGCAGTCAATGCCTCCATTTCTTTTCCACTGCACACTTTTTCTGAATCATGAGGATCAGACTTCTTATTAGTTAAACTTTCATGACTTCCATCATCATCTTTACAAGAGTCTGATTGTTTCCCTTCCCCCTTTTCATCTTCTCCACCGTCCTTGTCCTTCTCCTCACCTTCTACCCCTCCTCCTCGTCCCCAACATCATTGCCATCATCATCTTCATCATCACTTGATGATGCAAATACAATCTTTTATTCAAAGGTTTATTTGAAATCCCAGCAGGCTTCATACCAGAAACATTCCCATGGACCAGTTCTTCATAGAACTGTTAAGGCAAAACAAAAGCAAAAATATCAGCCTACCTTCTCTGATTTGAGTGTAATAAATAGTTAATAGATGGCTTTGTGTCCATCAACAATTCCTGACCTCAACGAGATAAAAAGAGGGGAATCATGAAGTAAGAAACCCATATGCAATATAAATCCACTTCTTTAAAGAATCTATCCACACTATAAACGCACAATTTTATCCACTCAGGTCCCAATAATGTTTCTGCGCAAACAAATGGAGTGCATAGAACTTCCATCATATAAAGGGGCATCCATTTGTCCTGAACCTTCCCCTTCAATCAGACACAAAAATCTTAGTGTCTTTAACAAAAAATGTTTTTGTTAAGATAAAACAGGTCCTGGAACACAAATGACTGCATAGACTCCAGAAGTATGGAAGTATAAGAGTTTTAAGAGAAGAGGAAACAAGTAATGGAAACTCCTTTCCTTCACAAAAAATTAGGAAAGTTAAGAAGAAAGCATAACAGATTTCCTTCACAACCGAATTTGAAGGATTCACCTTGTCAAAGCATAAGATTTCTTAAGAAAAAAATTGCGCGAGAGACTTTTTACAAACACACTAACTCGGGTCATAATCTCGGAGACATAGGATATATAACTTTAAGTATAACATGCACTATTGCAGTTACCAATCAAAAAAACTACTAAAACTGCAAACTTCCCAAAATGTTCACCACAACCAAGCCAAGGCTCTGTTTAGGGATGCCGTCAACAGCTTTAGCTTTTAAGCCACAGTCATGAAATACTTGGTAAACAGTTGCAACCGTGGTGAAGAAGTTAAGATGACTTTACTCCACAGTTGTTTGATGAAATTATAGATGAACCTTAATATTCTGTCAAAATTATTAATTTACAGCGCCACAGTACCAAACTGAGCCTAATTAAGCAAATTGTTCACTTATTTCAAATATATATACACGCCATGACATTCAAATAAAAATAACTGAAGCAAACAAACAAATATTCAAGTAAAAACATACCTAGCAAAACATGATAGACAAACAAGGCAAAAGAAATTGAACTTGGCAATTAAAAAAAAATGCCCAGATGGAAAATAAGCAAAAGAAAGAAGGAAACGTACAGAATCAAGCACGTAAATGGCTTCATGGGAAGCTTGGCGTTCTCTGCCGCCGTCACAAGTGATGAAGAAGCCTTGAATTCCAGGCCTTAAAGGGTATGCCCCTTTCTTCTTGACGGGTCTGTTGTGTGGAAGAAATTGCCTTCTCTTCTTTCCCTTGTCAGCCGCCATTAAAGTTTTAATGAAGCTCGAACCACGCAGTGTTGTAGTTCGAAGGATTTTACGGAGCTGCCATACAGAAAATCTCTTTACAGATTTTGTGAAGGAAAGAGTAATTGTTTTGCAGTCCCTTATTTTTTATTGTTTATTAATTGAGGACATAAATTTGTTATAGTATTTAAATGGGTCCCTGAGTAGCTACAAGTGAGTTGTTACCTTGATGGGGCCAAATTTTTTAAGCCCACATTTTATATTTTATAATATTATATATGTATATTTTTTAATTATTTTATAATTTTATTAATTTTTATTAAGTTTAAATATATAAACCTTAATCAAATATATGTAATAAATAAATTAAATAAATATAATTATTTAAAATAACATATATTTTATAATAAATAAATTAAATAAATATTATTATTTAAAATAACATATATTTTATAATATATTTTTTTATAAACTCTAGGTTCTGGAACGAACCCGCAAAAGTATACATAAGAAATGTAGACAAAGTTCAAATTAATAAAAATTTTATAGTTTGATATTATGTTTGTTTTCATTATCTTTTATAGTTCCTAACTTCTGAATTAGATTATAAAATTTGTTATACAAAGTTTATGCATAGATACCAATGGTACTTTATTTGCACTTTATTAAAATGTGATGCATAGCTATCGCATCAATAATTGAATTTGGAAAAAAAAATAATAGTAATAACAACAACAACAATCATTTTATTCATGGCCATATTAACATATATATTATATTATTTGAATTCATGTAATCGTGCGCGCAAAGAGCATTCATCATCAATTGTTAAGCATCTTATTAAAATACTTTTAATGTCTTAATCCTTTGTATGATATTGGTGGAACCATTTATTCTGTGATTATCCAAGCTTATACAAGCCATCATTGGTAGCCACCACTAAAACATTTAAAATTGCCCTAGGCTTCAATCTTTCCTCTTAATTGCCTACAATTATGCTATGATTAGCAACCACCATCAAAGTTTTTTTTAAAAAGACTCCCTATTAATAGAAGTTGACCTCATACTCTCTCCACCAAGCTCATAAGATGAGGTCAATGATCTACTACTGCCCTTTATAGTGTGACAAGTAGATAAAGAAATAAGATAAGCCCATATATTTTGGACAAGTATGGTGTGATTGTGACTTTGTTTTGGGATATACTGAGTATATATTATACAATCAATGTCACATATATTATCATATTTAAATGATATTGCTATTGTATGCTTTATAAATATTGTCGCGTGTATATATTTTAGAACACATTTATACTATTATAGTGATTTCCGTAAAATTCATCCAATCCAAGGGTAGACGCACAGAACTTAACATCATTCATTAATATACATGCAATGTATTTTCACATGCAGACGTCCACAAAGTCTAAAACACAAATTTGAGGCTGATTACGGCAGTCAAACTCTAACTTACCATTATTGCAATTACACAGCCTAAACAAGTTTCAATTCTCCATTATAAAATGACAAAATCTCAATTGATATCCAAGGGTTCCTCTCAAGACATCACATTGCTAATAAACAAATAAAATAAAATTGCATTTCTGATAAGCAAAGAACAGTAATTTTCACAATGCCAATGCTAGCTTTACTATACAACGACCTTCAGGAAAAAAAAATTTTGGGCAAAAAAAGACGTAAGAATACAATGAGGGAAACTTGAGAAAGATGAAACTAAGAGACAGACCTTCATTTATATATATGAAACAGATAAAAGATAGAATGAATTCTACATTTACAGGGGCTATATGTATATATAAATAATCATATATATATTTATAGCGGCTGTACGGTATCCACACTATAAGACGAATGCGAGGCAGCTAAAAGGGCTGCTCCGATGCCTGATCCGTCTTCTGTAACCTTAAGAATGACATGTTGGGCAATATCATCACCCAGAATGTCAGTCAAGGCTTCATGCAAGTACTCTCTGAATAATGTATAGCTTGAATACAAACCCCCTTCGATTGCAACAACCGTTCTTCTCATTCTAATATCACTTCTACTCCTCCCACTACTAATTCCACCACTCCCATCGCGCCCAATCTTCTTCAATATCCCGACAATACCAGCTGCAGCTAATCTAGCAGCTCTGCGGGTTACTACATCACATATTTTTACAATAAGCTTCCGGACCTTTAAAGGTACGTCTGGAATCTGAAAAACACAAAACAAGGATTGCATAAACCAAATGATCCCAAAAAGGAAAAAAAGAATTCATTGATGGATAAAAGGCCCCAAGGAAAGAAACAAGAGACTTATCTACCTCCAGAACATCATTCAAGATTCTTGCTACTTCTGTTAACTCTGGAGAGTCATCTTCATGCATTGCAGCCATCAATGGTGTCCTGCAAATCAACAAGTGATACATTATCCTTCTGTTGAGAGTTTTTTAAAGCTCATAGTCCTATATTGAGCAAGCAGATAGTATTTAACAAATATATTATATTTTACAACCACCATACTGCATTACAATTTTGGACTCTTTATTCATCGTGAAGAGAGAAAAAAAAAATGCAGTAATGTCCATGCATCGTAGATCCATTTGCATCATGAATCTGTGGCCAAATGCAACTAATGGAACCCTACCCCAAATAAACAACCCCCACAAGCATGAATAAGAAATATACTATGGATTTTATGCATGTTTATTGGCATGCAAGAATGCATCTATGTCCGTAAACGCACGCGCTCGAGCGAGAGAGACAGAGAACAAATGAAAATCAAAAGCATACCTCAAGATAAAGGGCATTGATAACCTAGAAGAAGCAGGTCCAAAGATATCAGACTCCTCTGACATCCTGAGAATCACTCTTCTAACGATATCACCCAAATACATTCCCGATATCATTTTCTCAAAACCCTACAGCAGAAACCTAACAAATCAGATCTGCACCTTCAATTATTACCAAACAACAAAAGTGAACATGTGGCCAAAAAACCCTCACCTGATCGTTTGGATTGGGACTTTCAGCATCTAAATCAATATCGTATGAAGTTCTGGGCAAATGAGATGACCAGAAATTACCCCATTCCATATTGACAACCTAATCAAGCAAGAGAGACTCAATGTGAGCATGGGATAATATCCCACAGATTAAAAATTGATCACACCCTCAGATAAAGCAAGGAGATAATGTCTGACTAAGACAAAAGAAAGGATACCATGCCTCCAGAGGTCGTAAGAAGCCCCTGACACTTGATAATCGCATCTGTCCGTTCCAAATAGCAAGCATTAGTGCCCGTTCCAAAAATAACTGCAGCAACAGTGTCCTCATCATGATAATGCCCAAGAGCTAAAGTCCCCACAGTATCATTTACCTGCTTGGAATAAATAAATTTGAAAAAAAAAAAAGTATGCTTAACAACCCACTTTCATAACCAAAAAAAAAAGTCAACTTTCCTACAGCTTCAATTTCTATCTAAAGCATCATTTTCTAGAAGGATAGGTTATGGTAAGTCAAGAGACATTATCGTCAATTCACTAGTGAAACAAAGATAAATGGTGTAAATGGTCCAGTGTCAATCTTAGATCCCCCACTAACTGCTCTTTAGACTAAAACATTTTATTGGTGCAAGTATACTCAACCATAGCAACCTACCATAACCGATAAGAGAAGGTGCAATGAAAACTGCAAACCAAATTATTGAAATTACAACATAACCAATAGCTATAAACTTTAGTCCGCTCATAATTAATCCCAACTATTAATTACAAGCTTCCCTACAAGAAACAGCAGATATTTTAATAGGCCAACTTTACGCTGAAAGGTCTACAAGAATTTCATATATGGCCATAATAAATAGCTCAAGCCCCTAAACATACTAAAATTTATTATTGAATGCAACACACCAACTATTTCCTTCTGCCACTATGATAGATCTTTTAATTCTTATTACATTGCAATGCTTGGTCTCATAAACCAAAGAAACCATAGCCGGATAAGACTAAACCCTTGACAAATAGAAAAGACAAGATCAATATAAGCAGTTAAGCACTATGTATCTTGAAAGATATGGATACAACCACTTGCATGGTCTCACTATAAAAGGCATCACTTTAGATTTTGGTATGATCAAGGGACCTCCATCCTACATCATGCAAATTAGTAATCCTTGCTGTTTCCAAAGTAAAATGGAAATGAAAATGTAATTTTACTGGTCTTCGTAATGCTTTTACTTATGCTTTTCATTCCTGGACGTTACATATACCCTCTTTTATGTTGCCACCTTTCTTGAGTCGCTTTGTTAAATTACAACCACAAGAGATCAGCCGAACTCATTCAACAAATCATTGATTCAACCTTGTAAAACGACATGAAAAACACAAAAAAGCATAGGAAAAATTTGCATGCACACTTAACTCACAACTGAATAGCAAAGTTAATCACAGATGAGGATACAGTACTTACCAGTGCAGCAACCCGCATATCTAAGCCTCTCTTGTCCAAAGCTCGTTGTAAGCTTTCAGTGACTTCTTGTCCAACCTACAATGAATCATTCCATACAAGTCAAGGTTAATATATAAAAGGGCACCTGCAATTACGAAGAGCGGATTTGAACTACGTTCACTTTCTGACAAGCATAGTTCACATCACATAAGTTGCAACTGTCCATAGTTTAACCATGTTTTAAGCAAAAAAATCACAAAACTAACCATGTTTTCAATTGCAAATCCTTTGGTCCATTTGATTAGAATCCCCGATGACACGGACGTCTGTTTGACGGGGAAAGAGAATGTAAATCCAAGCTCTCTTCTTCTCACTGGAGAAGGCTCAGAACTATTTCCTTCTTTTTCAACAAATTGCTGCAACGCTGAAGCTATAAAATCAAAGAGATCCTGCAAGCATTTAAACCAACTAACTTCTGTTAACATCAGTGCATAAAAGATTTCAAAGGCTTGACAAAATAAGTGAATATACTGAGGCGAATATATTCACCTCACTTGTGCCGGTCATTAATTCTGGGGGAATGGGTTGTCGTTCCACATCTGATGCTAGAATAAAGGACCTTTGACCTCCTAACTGAACCCTCAAGACCCTAAAATTAGTACCCCCAAGATCGAGAGCATAATAAATTCCTTTCTCACTCCTGTTAACAAATCAACTGTCAATTCACCAGAACAACATACGAACACATTAAAACAATAAATGAACACATAAAATTACACAAATCAAATCATCAGAGAGAAATTTAATAATGTAAGAACATTATTTTGTCTTATTAGGGTGATATAATTATGAATACAAGTTTTTGCCTAACATAGCTCAATCAAAAGGTAACGAGAAACACTACTTGGCAACAATAGTATGTAGCCATTATGTGCCAATCACGCCCAAAATAGATGCAACATGAATGTCTACAAAGCATGTATATTTGCAAACATATCTATCATTCAACTGCCAAATTACATCTAAAGGTGAAGCATTTAGAATAGAGAGAAGCTGGCACAACATAGCCTTACCAAATAAGAATTCACTAAGTTTTTATTAAAAAAATTATAAAAGAAACAAGATATTACAGTTCCCATTCACAGTCTCTTCAATTAACAAAACCTCATCCCCAAGGGAAAGAGAACTTAGAAAGAGCAGACAGATTGCACTTCAGGAACCTAACCACAGTATCATCATCCAAATAGTTCCACCAAAATAATAGAACTGAACAGAAAAAAGCATAGCTTTGAAATATATATATAGATTCCCTACTCACAATGTGGAATGTCAAAAAAACAGATATCGTTATATTAATGTAGATAATCATAAAGTGAAAATCTTTACACCAATGCCAATTCCAGAAACTCTGTAGACATCTCCTAAAAGAATGTAGCCAGAAAAAATTATACATACATAAATTAAAAAAAAAAGAAAAAGAAAAAACAAAATCCTAGTGAAAGAGAAAGAGAGTTACAGCAGGACCAAAAATCAAATCAAAACCAAAGTGGGAGGATGACGAACCATTAGCTTAGCAGTTAAATGAGACAACCCACATAAAAAAGTTCAAACAACAATAGAATGTAAAAACAGGCATAGAAACAAGTACCCAGTATGATCAATATGTTGATAATAGAATAATTTTGAATTTTGACATGACATATAATATTCCAGAGGAAGGGACTGTTTTGATATACCCAGTAGGAAGATTATCAACAAAAGTGAGCAACATTTTGAGCTTAGAGCCACCTTCAGAAGCCAAGCCAGCATGCATCTCAACAGCCATAGCATCAACAACTTGCCTTAATCTTGAAACAGTAGTCTCACAACCTTCTTCTAACTCTCTCAAAACACCCATCACTCTCTTCCACTTCCTCCTGCTCTTCACTCTTTTACCCACCACCACTCCCGCCACCACACACGCCGTCACCGCCACCCCAACCGCCGCCACCGCCACCACTCCTCTTCGACCCATCACTCTCTTTCTGCCAAATATATTATTATTATTATTATTATTATTAAATACCCATATAATAGTAATAAATAAATAATCTGTTTATCAGTTAGTTGATCAATTAGGCCAACTAAAAACGACCCAGTTTTGAATGAACCGCCTGTTTTATCTCAGTCTGTGTACATAAATTCAAACTATGAAGAAACCCCAGAAAAGATTCTTGATAAAAATTCAATCTTGTTTGGGATTTTTTTAGTGAAATTTTGATTGTAAAAAACCTGTTCGATGAAATGCTTAAAAGAGAGTTTTTAATGATTTTATTAAAATTTTAAAGAGAAAAAAAAAATAAAAGAGAGAAAGAACGAAAGAGAGAGAAAATAAGAGAGCTTCTTCTTAACAAGTTGCAGCGTTGGAAAGTGAACTGAATGGGTACTTATAGGGGTGAATGAATTTACGGATTTGCCCTTAAGAAAGCTATTTAATGGCAGATTTGTTAAGAGAATCTTTGGATTTGCGTTTTTTTTTTTTAACTGAGGTAATTGCCTTAATGAGGATTTTGACTTTGGTGAGGTTGTTGGGTGCTGGAATTTGCCACTAGAGTTGGTGGATATTACGGTCTTACCATGAACAACCTGTGTACAAGTCGGTTACCTTAAAATCGTGTTTGAAAATTGAAAGTGTTTCATTGTTTGACCGAAAGATTAAGACCCTTTCGAAAGCTTTTAATTTATTTAATTAATTATAATAATTGGAGTTACTTACAGGTTTGAAAGTTTGCGGGAATCATGCACGATTGTGACTTGTAATCAGGCCTAACTTAGTGGATTAATCACATTACATATCCACAAATGAAATTTATTTGAGAGATGATAGAATTATATATTTCTATATATATTTTGTATAAATTTATGTGGCTTATTTTTATTGATTGAATGAAAATATAAAATAATATATATGTGTGTATGTGTGTGTGAATAATTATTTAATTTAACTAATTAAATTATGCTAAAATAAGTTTGTAATAAGTAATAGGATTATAAGAAATTCAATATCCAATAAGGATAATATCAACATTATAGTTATAAGCATTAATGTTACGATTACTAATGATATTATTATAAAATTTTCGTATATTGATACACACAATACTATTTTAATATTTATGTTATAAGGTCTTATTGTACTCGAGATTGTTTCAATATTACTATCATAAATATCTTATTATAAATGAGATTATTTCAATATTACCGTTATAAAAATCTCATTATAAATGATATTATTGCAACATTACTGTTATAAGTATCCCGTTGTACATGAGATTGTGTTAATGATATCGTTACAAAAATTTCATTGTACATGAGATTATTTCTATGTAACTATTATAAGGATCTCGTTGTACATGAATTGTTTTAATTATAAGGATCTCGTTGTATATACGAACTATTTCAATTATAAGAATTTTACTTAACACATGATTGTTTTGATATTATGAACTTACAATTACAATTATCTTGCTTATACATAGAATTATTTTAATATTACTATTGTAAGAATCTCAATAATACTATCAAGTTATAATGGCTAAATTCATACAAAAGAATGAAAAATATATATATACCTAATTTGTATATTTTTGTAGTTGCATAATAAGTACGAATCTCATAAATAAAAATAACAAGACAAATTTGGAAATTAAATTCTCTTTCCTCCTAGAACAATTAATTACCTCAAACTGGTATGGAAGTAAATAAAAGTTGAGCAAATTACTTTATTGCTTGTTGGCATAAAGTACAATTGCAATAACTATTGTGAAAAGGTTACATCGTTGCATGTAAAAAAACTTAACCGAACTGGTAACGTTTGTCACTAATAATCACTATCAATTCACCTTCATCTTTCTTTAGTTATTTCTTCTATTTTTGTCACATGTTTCATGTTTCGTCTTTCTTAACTACAGTAATTTTTTAAATTACCCATAATTGAGTTTAATTACCTTCTTGTTAATCTTTTACTACATTTGAGTAAGATAGGAAATTTAAAGCAGCATTAATGTGTACAAATTACATTACGAGATCAATGGCCAAATATTTTTGTTGAAATTATTAATCAAAAATTTTAAGTTAAAGTTTAAAATAGTTCAATTCATTTAAGGTAGATTTTTTTAATCACTCTTAAATAAAATTTAAAATATCAATATTCATTCCGTGGGCCTTTTAGTAAACTCAATCAAAATTCCCCAAGGTCAATTGTATTAAAGTCACTCATTTTTTCATAACTCCCAAACAAAAGAGAAGAAAAAAAAAGCAAAGTACCCATTAGTCTTAAACCAAAAAGAGGGGCAAAATAGGAATAAAAATAAATAAATAGGGGACAAGAAGAGATGATTTTGCCATAGGATTTAGGTTCTTTTGTGGTATCAAAAATAAAAGGAAAGAAGGGCTTGTTTGGGACTTTGGGTTACCAAATTGATAGACAGCGGAGCCAGCTACACTCAGAAAAGAAATAATTATAAAGACATCAAAACGGCGACGGTAGCTGCGTATCTGCCGCCGTACACTGCCAGCTGTCCCTCGCTAATTCCAGCTGTGCTCCTCAGTCACAGCTCTCAAATTAATAAAAGCTCTGTACCGCATCATTTTTTTTTTACTTGTTTTTTTACTAATTCTATTTAAATTACTGTTACTGTCTCCTCATTTTTATTATTATTTTAATGTTTATTATTCTCTCTACTAATACCAACAAAAAACTGTCAAATTATATTAAAAAATATTAAAAATTTTAAAAATTAATTTTTTAAAAAATTTAAACTATATTAATAATTATCAATCTTTCAATATCATTAAAACATAAATAAATTTCTAATAGTAACAATTTTATAAAATACATTGTTAGATTTTTCAGATTAATTTTAGATTTATAAATTATTTTTATAAAAATTTTATTTCAAAATAAATATTTTTATATTTTTATCGCATCGAACAATCAATCAAATGAATAAATTTTTTTTTTAATCTTTTACGGATAGAAAATTATTTTTTATTGAGACAGGCACTAGGCAGGCATTGTCGCATTGAGCTGTTTCCTTAACAATGTTCTTTTTCTTTTTTAAATTGTAATTTCTTGATTTTTAGTTAATTTAGAAAAACAACAATTAATTGAGCCAAATGTTTCTGGCGAGTGAGCCGATACGTTAAATAAATTATCACTTATCGCGATATATCTGGAAAATGTCGAGGGTACGGTTAAGTTTCGAATGTATTCTTGGCGCCTGTTTCTGGAGCACGTGTGAATAGGACCTGTATTGAAAACATCAAGTCGGTAGAATTTGATGGGGTCCACGTACAACGATGTTTATTAAATTCTAATCTACCGTTGGATTGCAAATACTTTCTTTTCATTCACTTTTTCTTCAAAATAAATAATAAAAAGTCGTTGACTGAAAGACTTTGACTTTTCTATTAAATGTTAAAACACAAGGTATATGGGGGTCCACGTCCAATGACACAATACCTTATCATATTTATACTTTAGATACTGTTAGATGGTTAAAAAGATTAATCTAACCACCCAACAGCGTTCAAGTTATAAAAGATAGGTACATAGACATTCTCAATGTTAATAGTTGTGATTTCGCTTATGGATCGACTACAGTAGAGATGTTGCGTTATAAAAAATTCATTATAATTATATGATTAAAGTTATAATGTATTTTATTATTATTTATTATTTTAATTGTATAGTAATATTTTTGTCATAGCCACCGCCTTTTTTTTTATTATCTTCTTCTTCTTCTTCTTTTTCAAAATACTCTTATTATCAAAATTGTTTTTAAAAAAATTCAAAGATAGCCTACAATTTTGACTTGTTTTCAAATTAGCTCAATTTAAAATTTTTTTTACTTTTATTAAGAGAAAAATGAAGTACTTTGGATGATAATAGCTGAGTGTGATGGCAATCGTATGTCTACCAGTGTGAATCACCCATCCATCGATCATTTAACATTTTCTTATTGTTATTCACATTAATTTTAATATTTATAGAAACTTTATCCTCATTTGCAAATTAAACATTATTCTATAATATATTCAAGATATTGAAACTACGACAAGTTTTTTTCATTCATATACAAAGCAAATTAGAGGAGCATTATAACTACTTTCAAAATAAGGAGGTGCTAAGATTATCCTATTATGTAACTATTAGTCAAAATATATAATATAAAGATACATACAAAATTTCATTAAACCAGCAAGAACTATATCACTCTCGCACTAATATTCTGATGTCGATTTTGGTTAGAATCTTTATAATATATGATAAAAGGTTTGGGTTTGATGGTTCAAAATTCCCCAATACTACAAATTTAAGCCCTTGAGTTGATAAGAGTATAACATTTATTTATGTAATATTAAAAAAAATAACGACCAATAATCGGTGGATATATAGAAAACTTTTCCCATCTAAATATTTTAATTTGTTGACATGATTCTTCATTTACGTTTGAAAATTTTCCTTCCTTATTATATAATAAAAAAATAAATAAAAAGGTAATTTGTTTGTGATCGTGATGCGACTAATCGGGATATCATGTTGGGATATGGATTATGATTAAATGGTGAAGACAAATCAAACTTTGCAACCTAGTGCCTCTTGTTTGGTATCAATAATGGTAACGGCTTTGCATTTTTACTGACTATAGGAAAAGTCGACAAGATTGATTATCATTCTATTTTATGAAACATGTGAAGTTGCTATCAACAAAAGTCATTTCTAGTGGCCTTTATTCAATTTAAAGTAGAGGGGCTTGATTGATCCCTAACTATATATTTCACTTTTTCACTTGAAGAAATTTCTAAAGGCTTCTTTGGAATCTACTAATATCATGCGTGTATTCAAAATATGCTATCGATTAGGGTTTCTCTAACTATCATTCAAACATGTTTTTATAAAATTTAAATTATTGTGTATTAGAAGTATAACGTTATATATTATTAAAATGATATTTAACTCGAGAGTCTAATGAATTAGAGTAATAGTCAAATTCAAAGATGACAACTTTGTTTAAAATGTTGATCTCAATAGGGATTTTGACCAAAATGTGGGACACCAATTCCAAAGCATCGGCTAAGCAATTTGGAAGAACATTCAAACTCCAGAGTCTGAAATTCTCATATTGACACCTAATCATAAAGATATATTTGTCGTCCGCATCGGTGCTTATGCAACTTTTATTTATCTTACAATTTTGACTTGACCAATGACCAATCGAAACCTTCTCCCATCAATTGTTATTTTAAATGAATCATTCAATTATTTACATAACTCGTCTCTTATTGGCCATTACTTTAATAGCGTGCTTAATATTTTATGATTTACTTTTTAAAAAAATTCTATACAATTGTAGATTTGTTCGTTCTAACTAGCATGCATGCAATAAATTCTACGACACGTCGCTTTTATCAAGAGCGTGCATTTGGTGCCTATCTAAACTCGAGTGGACTTATTAAACAAAATACCAAATGACCAATTGGATATGGGATCAGCACCCATGATACCAACCATCTCTGTTGGATTTTCATTTTCATTCGTTTTTGGGAATATTATATCCTTTTGTAATTATTTCAAGGTTTTAACTATACAAAAACAACAAACAATTTCAATCATTTTGAAGTGTAATATTTTTATAAATCAGCTATGAAAAAAAAAAACATTTTATTACTTTTTCATTAACATCGTTGGTCTAATAAAATCGTCATACGGGTAAATTTGTCTCTAATAATTATGCCAAGGAGTGCGAGTAATACTTGTTGTCCTAAACACTAGGCTAGTGGTTGAACTTGAACTTGACCCCGGCTTCTTATTTTGAAAAATTGCAATAGGTCAGAGTAATTATAGTTTATAGATGGGCTTCTAACAATATAATTATATTTCGATTTTTTTAATTTTAACTTTTGTGAATTGCGTGATAAAAGAATGAATATTGTGACCAGACACCGTTGTACCATCGCAAAAACCCTAAAAAGTTGACGACTGATGATTCGTGGATATGTTAAAAGTCATAATCATTATGATGACTCACATAAAAAAGCCATGAAATGATAAGCAATTTTCATTTTCATGGGTATCTTAAGGATTTTGGTTTGACTTAAGAAATAGCCAATGAGATGCTTCACATTTTTGAGGTGTCAAGTGGAGAGTTCTGTCTTTAATAAAGTATAAAATAAATGTGGTAGCGACAAATGCTAATGATGAAACTAGTCTTGAGAACTTGCGCTCCAATTAAACATCAACAAATGGAAGCTATCTCATAAATACCCAAAACTGCCCATTCTTGTCCTTTTATAGTAAACAAAACGATACCCTCTACTTTCAATAGTTAAAATTAGTTATTTCATCTTGAATTAAAAGTTGTTGGTTATCTTTTTTCCCCCTAAAACAAAACAAAAAAAAAAAAAAAGACAGAATAATAGATATATATGAGTATAAAATATTAAATAGATCACTCCTATCGTACCAACATCTATCAAATAATAGAATAATTAATTTTATTATAAAATATTGTATAAGTCACTCTTGTTATCTCTCAAACAATAGAATAATGAGTTTTATTATAAAATTCATAATTTTTTTAACATAAAATTTTAAGAAGTTTTAATATAAAATTCACTTATAATTAATATTCAGACCTACTTATTTTATCATCTCACTCATGTCATCTCAGTATCTGTCAAATAATATAATAATAAGTTTAATTAAAAAATTCATAATTTTTTTAATATAAAATTTTAGTGAGTCATAATGTAAGATTCACTTATAATTACACATTAATTGATAATTTTATCATCTCACTTCTATCACCTTAATATTTGTCAAATAATAGAGTAACGAGTTTTATTATCAAAATTTTTTTTTTTTTAATATAAAATTTTAACGAGTCATAATATGAGATTAACTTATGATTACACATTGATAAGTTAATTCTTAAGGAATATTTGTAGAGTAACACTGGATATATAAGATCTAAATGAAATAATGTGGGAGATATAAGATCTAAATTTAAATATTATATTATGTGCGTCATTATTTTATGTTATTTTATATTTTAAATTTATAATATTGTAATATTATGTGCGTCATTTTTTTGATAAAATATTCATAAAGAACAACATGAATATTTTATTAATTAATTAACTGGTCAATTAACGATACTAACTAAAATATAATAAAATGATAGGTTTAATAAAAATATAATAATAAAATTATATTTCTTGTAGTCATTTCACATATTGTGATTCTTAAAGTAGTAAATAATAGTAACCCAAACAAAAAAATGTATAACACAAGTGGCTATGGTAACTAAGCACCATTCACTTCTATATGTTTGTACTAATTTAAATTGGTTTAATTTATAAGGAATTTTGAGTCTCATAAACTAAAAATTAGTTGATTTCTCTTCCTCTCTCTTTTAAAAGTACTAAAAAAAGGGGGAGAAAAAGAAAAAAAATAAAGTAAAAAAAATTCACCAACCTACCGACCGAAAGTGCACATTTAATAATAATAAGGGTTGATATCTATGTGGATATTAATGTCCAAAAGTACTTTAAAAAATTCCAGTTGTTTCCATCATTTTGGCTCCACGCATACACAGACCGCCACCATGAAAACATGCGCAACACAAAAAAACAAAAATGTGTTGTAGGAAAAATTGAGTTGGCCATTGGCCTTGGCATCAATTGTGGTCTGTGGAAGTCATTGTCAAATAAAAGTGGGTCCAATTGCAAATTAATCACAAGAGACCCAAAATTAACATATTGTGCAAAAGCCATATCTGTGCAAAAGCGACGTTATGTTTTGAGATAATAACGAACTATTTACGACTGTTCTATTATAATTTTTATAATTAGTAAAGACAAATGTTAAAAGATCCAGAGTGACATGATAATTTATTGAAACTATCATAACGTATAATCATAATTAATAAATATTTAAAAATTAGTAACTAAAATAATTTGACAATTATAAATAAATTAGCATAGTTTAGACTCAAATATATATATATATATATATATATATATATATATATATATATATATATATATATATATATATATATATAAGAGTGAGTACCGATTCAGATCAATTCAGTTTTTAAAGAAAATGAAATTTTTGATTTGGTTCGATTTAAAAATAAAAAAAAACTAATTAACAAATCTTTATTCTGTTCAATTTTTGTATTAATTTATTCAATTTTTTGTTTAAAAAAGAATTGAAACTAAAAAACAAAAATTAAAAAGAGAACCGAATCGGTATGTTTTTGCCCTCCACCAAAAACCATATGACATTTCTTTAATTTAAAATAATTTCTTTAAACTAAAATATTCAAATTTTCTAAGAAAAATATCGAATTAAACAAATAATATTTTGAATTCAGTTTGATTATGTATACCTCTATATATATATATATTAATTTTTTTTATCAACTTTTGTCTATTAATAAGAGATAAATTAAAGTCTTAAAAAACCCTACTTATAAATAAGAGAGAAACTAAAGTCTAGCAACAGTTTTTGTTGGTAATAGGACTCGGATTTATATCCCTTAATTTTTAGGATACATATTTTTTAAATTAGGTTATAAAATCCATCCGTCCTCAAAATTCAAATTTTTAGAGATCATGATTCGCTTATGTTCCAAGCCCCTAGCAAAAATTCATGTATCTGATTTGTGGGTAATAAATTAAAAAAATAATAAATCTTAATGGTATACAATTATTAGAAACTCAAAGAAACCTTCTATTACGAGAGGCTGCTGATCCATACTTGACATGGTACTGACGATCCCATTCCTAAATTACAACTGCAAACCCAGGCTGGAAAATGAAAATATTACCATTTCGCTAAAATCTCGCGAAGAAAATAATAATCCTTCACTCTCAAAGCCATTAGCCGTGTACAGAAGCCGAGCCGAGTCGAGGCACACGGTTAATGGCTTCATACATCAAAGTAAAGCGTCTAATCGTACGCACCCGTGCGTACGGTATCTCAACAGATATCGCTGTCACAGTCACAGACAACATTGACGCACGTTGCTAAAATAAAGATGAAAAACGGTCTCGCGTCGGTAAAAGAAAATTATAAAGGCCTCCAGCTAGATGGGGACCACCCAAGACTTGAAGAAACGACACGTGTCGGTATCTGCGCCTTGACAGCTAATAATCTTTGATTGAAATTTTTTTTGTAACGAGGGACCACGCTACTAAAAGGAGACTACCACAATCCCCCATTCTTTTACTTGATTTGCCCATTTTGGCCCTCTCTTCCTTGAACTTCGTGCGGAACTGTGCATACATCATACTCACTCGATTTTCCGCGTGCCCCGTCGGATTCGTAATATGTGTGGTCACGTGATGAGCCACGTCAGACACCAGTCATCGAGTTGTTTTTTCCTGTGCATCACTGAACGTTTACAGCTTTGCCAGCTTGTTAGGAACCGTCTGATCAATAAATCCGTATTCATCAACGTTCAATAATTGCTGGAAATTTTTAATAGCTTTGAGGGGGGCTTGTGCCATCCACGAGAGGCACGTGAAAGGTAATTAACGTCTTTATTTGTTGAGAAAATGGCACAATAATATTAAGAGAAAAATATTTTAAAAAATAGGGATTGAGATTTTATGAATTTTTGTACTTTACTCGTTCAAATTGATTTTGCCAAAGCTAAAAGAATGGAGAGTGAGCCAAAGCAAAACCGACAAAGTGAGTTGAGATAAGAAATTCTCACATTTTAAATGTTTCATTATTTTGAAGGTGGTGCTGTGAAAACGGTGAAAACACTTCAAACATGTTTTTTTTTTTTTCCTATTCTCTTTGATTAGAGTGAAATTCTTTTTCAAATTAAGATTCAAACTTCTTTTGCAATGACATAATAAATACAACATGATTTGTCTTTTAAAGATTTTGTTTAGGGTACAATTGAGATTATAATACTGCAGTTTTCAATTTGCAACTATTGTGAAATAACAAATCACTTGTTAGAGGACGGATTTATCGTAATCTCATGATTGAGATTAAAAGTTCGAGCTCTTTCGTGTATTTTCTAAGAACAATTTTTTTTTTTCTCTGATCATATTTTTAGGCTAGACTTCCATTACAATACATAATCAAGGTAAGGCCTGTTAGGCAATGGATTGAGATCAAGCCTTAAGGTCTGACAGTCTTTCTGATGCAATTTATCGGTAATTTGTATTATAATTAGGCTAGTTTCATCCTTTTAATTAATTAATATATTCTTCAAAAAATGTTAAAATACATAGTTTTCTATCAGCTAGTCAAGTTTAGGCTGGAATAGGACCTAAAAACATGCATAATTTGGGCTGTACTTAAAGGCTTTGTCAAGGCTACTTTGATCCATTTAAAGACATGGTCTCTGCCCGTTAAGATTTGAGCCTTCTGAAATAAGGGATGGGAGCTCAATGAATGATTTAATCAATCCGCTTGTGCTTTTCACACCCGATCATTAACCTCATAGCACCCCTTCCTTATGTAATTACATTTAAGGACAAGCATTTTAATTTTCATTAAACTCATTTACTGTTTTCCTCTCTTCGAGTCACTTACAGCTTTTCTCTCTCCGAATCACTTACTGCTTTTAGCTAGAATGAAAAAAGTTCTATCTTTTTTTTTTTAGGATTTTCCATAAATAACTTTCCAGAAATAGCTTTGTTATAGCAATACAAAATATATGGCCCCATGTCATAACAGGTGGATCCATCTCTAAATTATTTAAATGCTAGTTAATATTCAGACCTATTTATCTTGAATTATCGAATACTTGATGTCATGAAATAAATATATTATTTTATCAAATAAAATTAAAAATAGTATAGCTTATATAGTAATAAGATTTAGGGTACGTTTGGGGCAGCTGCACTTCCACAGTATAGCTGCCCCAAACATACCTTTAGCCAAGCTGTGCGTTACAAACAGTAACAATAAACATATTAAAATTTTTTTATCTAAAATTTCATTTTAAATGATGTGTTATTTATTGAATGATTGGTAATTATTTATCAAATCTAAATATATTTTTATATTATCTCATCAATTAATTAATGAATACTACATCATTTAAAATTTTTTAGAATAAAAAAATATTTTTGCCTATTTTTGTTTACGGGATGGGTGTTTTGCGTGAAGAACCTGCATGCGACTTAGACAACCTTGTCGGGATGTTGCTAAGTAAGCCTTTACGCTTCTCGATAGCTAAGCCAAGAGGTTCCCAAATGCTAAAGAGAAGGAGGAGCTAGCGAGCAATGTAGCCAAATCGCGAAATCGTATTGATAGACAAAAGCTTTACAAGAGAGCTTACAAGTGTTTGATGCTTTGCTTGGATGATTACAATGCTTAGAGCTCACCTCTATTTATAGCAAAGCTTGGCTAGTTCTAGAGAATTCTATGTACATGTGTCTACATCTAGATCGTACAAGTGTCACAAATCTAGGCTATGTACAAAAGTGCTAGAGATTGCTAGAATGTTCTAGAATCGGCTAGCTAAGCACGTCTTGGCTCATTCTCTTAGGCCATTTTGAGTCGGAATCATGCTGCCTGTAACACTAAGAACACTAAAAGGTTGTCTTTCGGAGGTTTAGAGAAGCTTAAGAAATAAGTCTTCAAGGTGTTAAGGGAGATGAGGAACGTGTTCGGATAGAGCACTGTAAGTGTTGAAAGAATCAGAAGGTGGTATTTGAACTTCTCAAGACACAAAAACCCTCTCAAGAAAAATAACACCTCTTTAGGAAGGACACTGAACCTGCAGAAAAGAGATAAAGTTGTTACAAGCGCCGACAACTATAATCGGCCGGTCTAGCCATTGAAGTGGTGATAAATAGAGAAGACCATACTTGGAGATCATGAAGTTGAAAAAATAAAATAAAAATAAAAATAAAAATAGTTGAGAGTTCAAGAATGAGAGAGAGCATGTGAGCCATTTTTAGTTTACCTTGACCTTATACATGGGAGTGTCCCCGAGGGTGTTTTGGTCCATTCGGATAGGTGGCGTGAGTTCATTGGCCTTTCCTTTCCTCATGTAGGGACATTTTGGTATATTTTTATTTTATTCAAATATTTAGATTGCATCATTTCCATGTGATAGACTCCCATTGGTTCCTTAAATTATACAAGAATAAGGTGTTGGTGGGTCTTTTCTACATCGCAAACTCCTGTTCCTCCCTCATATTGTATAGGGATAATGTATGGACGCTTCCCACATAGAAGGGTCCTGTTGATTGCTTAGACTCGGAAAGCGCATTGGGTGCATAGGCAAGCGCATTGGGTGCATAGGCAAGCGCATTAGGTGCATAGGGACGCTCTAACACGAGTTGGCTTGTTTGTCCCCTTGTGGTCCCAAATTTATACAATGACTATTGGGACAAATTTAGGATTCCTGAGGGAGAACAATGATTTTGGACTTTCTAGAGAGGACAATTAACATCCATCGAGGGAGGATCCTTTTGGAAAATCTTGATAGTGACTATTCTTCTAGGGAAGATCATTAAGATCCCTCCGAAGAGGATCCTTTCGAAGCATCCTTATGATGATTTCCCTTTTTCAAGGTATCCTCTTATCGTCCAGAGAATATTTTTTAAAGAGGTTTAGGATTGTCTTAATTCTACTTTTTTAGATCATCTTTTTCATTTGATATGTATTACTTCTTAAATAGCCTAGCTAAATGCAACCATCAACAAAAGTTTTGAGATGTGTAGCACTATTCTCATCACAAAATGTTATGTGATCATCAATAATTGAATAGTTTACAAAATCTTAAAAGAGAAGAAATCTAGTTTTCATTAGAAATTTAAAAGTTTTTATTTGCATTGAATACAAAGTTCTCTAAGCCCTAGCCTTTTAAAATCCAAAGGAAGAGTCGGTGTCTGTCACACTCACACCTTTTAAAAAGTATTTTAAAATTTTGTTAGGTAAAAGATTTCGAAGAGAATGAAGAAAGGAGTGAAGCAAACTTCCGCTAATGCTCATTAGCCCAAGAGATCAAATTGCTTAAAGTAAGATACACTAATGTTTCCCATGTTATTATTTGATTTATGATAAGTAGTATTATTATATTTTGTTTCAATTTATGCTTTAACAATGAAATAGAGAGAAATTTCAACCTTGAGCCACATCAAGCACTTGTTTGTCACGTATGAATGGTAATGAATCAAGTGAAAATAAAACACAGACATAAGAATTTTAGAAAGTTTTTGGTATTTTAAGGAGTATGCATGTTGAGGTGGGAGGCTTATTGCTCTTTTGCTTAAGCTTGTAGGGAGTTTCATTATTGGTGTCGAGGGTGTAAATCTTTTCGTGTATGTTATTATAATAAGATTTTTTTTTTAAAGAATATGTACTTAGTAGTTACAAATTTTTTTAAGTAAATAAACAGGGAAAGATAATTTTAGAAAGAAGTTTATTTCATGATGAAATCTGTCTCTAAAGTATTAAACTTTCTCTAATAAAAATGTAATTATTTATATATATCAATGAGATTCCTTCATTGGGATCTCACCTTCGATGAAACGATCAAATTATCCTCGACATATTAAATTTTGATAATTACAATAAAAAATATTTATGTCATTTAGATATGGAGATCTAATTAGACTTGTAGTCCTACGGTGAACTAGTGCTAATTTGAGCTCCTATGAAGATTTTTTTTCATTTTTTTACAAAATATAGAATAAATGTATATTTCTTCTTATTTGTTAGTGAAGGTAGATTTTTGAGCTATACTCAGTAGACGTGTAGACTATACTATAAATATGTTTATCTAGATTCTTAATATATCCCAAATTGTAATATATCTGTTGTAACTATTTATAGCCAAAAAAAAAAAAAAATTCAGACAGGGACCTATATGATACAAAATAAAATATTTTTAATACGTTGAAACACTATAAGAAATTGAGAATCGCTTTGTTATTTTGCGCCAAATAAAACGGCCCTCAAGACACTCGGTAGCCTTCTTTCATTTCGATTTCTCTCCTGGAAGCTGCAACCCCACTGGCAAAAGCAAAACGTTTAACAGTATCCAAGTTGACAATTCAACCCATTACAACTCTAACTGAAGCAGCTTTCACTTGCAAAATTCAAAAATTTTCAGAGTGGGATGACAAAGAGAACGCGGCATAAGGTATCATTTCAGATTATATATATTTATATATATGTATCTGTCAATCTTTATTGTTTTTCAATAATTTTATAATGCTATTATAGATTCTTGTTTATTACCATGTGGGTATTATTTTTGTTAATTCATTTGTTTTTACATTACTTTGGTAATCTAATCAGGAGGAAATTTCAGAGGATTTGATCAATCGACTCCCAGATGATATTCTTGTTACTATTATATCTCATTTAACTCTCAAGGAAGCTGCAAGAACCAGTGTTCTTTCCAATAGATGGAAAAATTTGTGGACTTTTACTAATTCACTTGAGTTTGATGCTTCTGAGTCGCTTTGGAATGTTGGGTTTGGTAATTTAGAACAAGAAAGGTCTAAGTACATTAACTGGGTGAATAATGTCTTAGAATTGCATAGAGGCTCTGATATAAATGAGTTTAAAGTACGTTTTGATCTGTGTGATTTCCATCAAAGTGACATTACCAATTGGGTTTACGCGGCATTGGGAAAGAGAGTTCAATACATTAAGTTGGATTTGTGGCCGGGAAGATATGGGCAGTATTACACTTTTCCGCAAGAGTTTTATAACAGTATTGAGAGTGGCCATGGTTTATCTGGTATTAAGTTTCTAAGATGTCTTCACTTTAAAACTGTGAATGTCAGTGGACAGAATCTCGAGCTTTTATACAGAATTGTCCACTTCTCGATCGGTTATCGTGGACCACTCTAAAACTTTGATAAGGTTAAGGGTTATTGGTTCATCGATCCAGTTGAAGTACCTGGAAATTCAGTCTTGTTACTTAATGGAAGAAATTGAAATCTCTACCCGAGTCTTTTATCTTTTAGATACTATGGACAAGCAATCAAGATACACATTGAGAATGTTCCCCAACTTGTTGATGTATCAATCCGTGGGAGTCACTCATTTCGAGTGACATATTTCATTGGTCCGATTATAAGTTGTTTCCCTCAACTGAAGACCCTTGAGTTGGACAGCTGCAATGAGGTTAGTATTTAAGGTGTTGCATGGGTTTTTTATATTTTTTATAACTTTTAAGCCTGTTTTCTTATTTTAATTCTAATTTTCAGGTATATATGCAATTCTCACTGTTTCAATTACCCAAACTAATTGACTTGAGACTTCGGGTTACTACACCTAATCGTGAAAGCCTACTTGGCTTGACTTGCATTTTGAAGGCATGTCCCTTTTTGCAGAAGCTTATACTTCAGGTAAATGGTTTAATATATTACTTTTTAAGTTGGGAAGCTTGGGTAATTGAGATGGTTGTAACAGTAGTTATGGCTTGTTGATCTGTTAAATATTTGAGTGGAGCCTCTGTTTTCTTTATTAAGCATATGAGGCATCAGTAAAGTAACCAATCTATCTTTGTATTTCCTACTTCAGCACTTGCATGTTCAATATGGTGATGATAATTCTCATGATATTATCCAATTATTATTTAAGATTTCAATGTCAAGTAACATAGTACTAGAAGATCTTATATGTTGAAAGTTAATGCTTTTCAAAGAGATTCCTATACCCTTCTGTTCATTAGCTCTTTCTCAACATCACATTATAATAGACGTGTCAAAAAAAATTTCAAGTTAGTAAAGAGTGTTAATGTTTGAGATGAATTACAAAACAATAATGAACAGCTTTCATAGAGCTGTTTAAATCTAGTAGAGTTTTTGTTGTTTCATAAGGATCATTCATGTGGACCCTTTAATATCTAGTTCTCTTTTATTCTATATTTTCTCTGCTGATTAATGTATGAATGAAGGTAGAGAATGGGCAAGACGGAGTTGCATTGGATCTTGATACGAGTCTCTATGAATCTGACTATATTTTATTTTATTTTAAATGTAGTGGTCAAATTTCCAAGTTTTAAAATTTACCCATTCAGTTTTATATATATATAGTATGATTTAGGCATGACATGGTGTACTTGATTTTCGTTGTTTCAGTTAAATGATCATGGCCGCCGACTAGGAAAGAAAAGACAACAGTTTCCTAAATACTCTCATCAACATCTCAAGGCGGTGGAATTACATGGTTTTCTTGGTCGTCAATTTGATGTTGAACTTGCACAATACTTATTTCAAAATGCGACCATGCTTGAGAAATTGACCATTGAACCTTCTAGATATATGAGGAAAAAGGTACTAAGAACTTGTGTAAAGATGCTTGAGGCTAAGGTACCCCACAGTGTCAAACTTGTGGTTGGTTCATTGTATACAGACTAGAATTGATCTGAACTGAAGACACTATTATGCCCTTATTAAGTCTGCATTTGATATGATTGTTTTATAGTTGTAAATTTTTATGGAAATCCAGAGATATCAGTCAGGTCATGTGCTCAAAACACCAGCAAAACATCTTTTTGTTTCTGCCAATACAAGGTGCATTTTAATTCCCTCTTCAGCCTTTTGATTGATCGTATTTGTGCCTTTAATGATGTTTAGCGTTGACCTGAATAACTGAACTCTTGGGTTAGTAAAATTTTACTCAAGTAATGAATTTGAGGGATAAGATAAAATTTGCTAGTTTAGTTACCATTTGATGATTCATATGAATACTAAAAGAAGCCAGCTCTAGAGCTCACCAAGATTTCAGTATGCTTGTTGGGAATCTCGTGTTCCAATCAAGGTAGCATTTGTTTTTTTCGTAATTTTGACTTAAATGTAAATAAGAACCATCTTGCATTGATCAAAGTTAAATATTTCTTTAAGGGGCAGTTAACATATTTATTTGATGAGAAAAGGCAATTTAAGTGTTAAAAGCTTTTTCCAAGACTAAGATACCTTTTTTCAAATAAGGTCGCATGTGTATACCATTAATTTACATTCATCAGATATTTTTTTAAATCTTTGAAATAATACACAGCTGAAATAAAATTTAACCCGGTTTGCAATTTCTGTTAAACTGGGGCAAAATAAAATGGTAGAATTTCATGCCTACTGCTCTCCTTTTCTCTTTTTTCCCAAAAAACTCGAGGATTCTAATAGAACAGAAGAAAAAATGTCTGAGCCACAAGCCCATCAAACTTCTAAAAGCTCTTATCAATTGAAAGGATCTGACGTTGATTCTTTTAAACCTGGCTTGGCTAGTGCACTCTCATAGCCACTCTTTTCATTTCCATGGCATCTTACTTGTTTAGAAAATTTATTATTGGATGATTAATTGCATTTATCTCCTTTATATGTTTGTTTGATTTCAGTTATATCCAGCTATAAATCAACGATTCAGAGCATGCGGTTTGTTACTGGTTTCCAAATCAAAAAAATGCCTTGAGATGTTAGTGTTCACTGTTTTCACAGGTGACCTGGTAACTTATCAAAAATATATTGACTGTGACTCATAATTATAAGCTATGAAATGGAAGTACAACCCTTTCAATTCACGAAAAAAAAAATCGTTGATAAATTGCAAAATACAAAATTTTCAGCAAAGTATGAATAACTAATTGAATTGCTACAAGTCCTCAAATTACAGAGGAAATGAATATCCACGAAGATACCTGGAATCCACTCCTGATTCACGAACCAATGCTATTCGCCCAGTTCGTGCCACCTACAATGTTAAGGCAACAATTTGAATGATATTTTGAACAGCAACAAAGATTCTACCAAAGCCACTACAAGGACTTAGCGAGTTCATTAGATCAAGGGCTCAACTAGACCCAAGAGGAACAACAGGAAAGAGTTAAATCTAACTTCCTTTGATATCATGCTTTAAACCCTTGTTGGGTTGCTGCGATCATGGCTGGACAAGAGAGATAAAAAATATTCTAGGAAGCTGAAACTCATTCTGCAACCACAGTCCTATGTTCGAATCTATTAACAAAACTAAAGATTAAAAAACTGTAAGGCAAACCTCGCAAATTCCATAAGGCTCTAACAGTCTCTGCAGTGCAACCATCTTGTCCAAATCTCCTGTAAGCTGGAACAAACATTGAATGCAGATTCATCAGAATGCAGAGAAATGATTGAGCTTAGAAGTAGTAGTAAAACATTATAGAGAAAAGCATCCGAGAATTCATTTTGGAGTAAGCAGGCAAGTATAGCGAGGCAAGAAAATTTTAAGTTAGCAACCAAATTCTAACAATGATTTTCTCAAACAGTGCACAGTTAAAATATCAGGTATCCCCATATACTGGATAGAAAATAAGTGGATAAAAAAGTGATGTGATGATGCCTAAATAATATATCAATATACACAAAAAGGTGAGCTTACCTCAAGAGTAATCGTATGATCGGATACATCAACTGCTTTGCCCCTAAATATGGTGGCAATGTCAAGAACGTCTCTTCGAGCAGTGGAATTTACAGCAACCTTTATCAACATCAATTCTCGTTCAGCAAATGGCAAATGAGTAAGATCCCGAACCTGAAGGAGAGAAATATTACTTGTAAATTCATCAATTCAAACACTTAAATCATAAGCCCATTAAAAACAACATTCCTTAAAAGCCTGCCCAAATATTTTGATCTAGAGAGAAATACATACATTGACACAGAACATAGAAGATAGAAGGATCAAAATTCATATAAGATGATGGGACAGTGCAAATACATCTTTTCAATAAAATACGATGGCTCTTTCCTGATAGTTTTCTCACCTCATGTAGATCTATTAGCTTATAAAGCTGCTGCACCAACTTGCTAATTGATTCATCCGTAGCGGGAACAACAGTTGTAATTCGTGAGAGCCCTTCAGTTTCTGCATGTCCAACTGCCAAACTCTAAGAAACATAATAATTGAACATATGAGCAACCCTTAGATTAATGACAGTAAGGAAAGAAAGAGGGAGCAAAAACGACATCATAGGTACCTGAATGTTATAACCCCTTCGAGCAAAAACCCCTGTAACAATGTTAAGAACTCCTGGAGAGTCATTCACAAGCATGGACAAAGTATGTGATCGGAGTCCACTTGTCTGAAAAACAATAAACCAAGTACTAATGAAAATCCACAAGAAAACTACCACCCAGCCAATTGCCCCAAGCTAACTGTAAAGAAGGAAAAAGCTTTTCACTGAAGCTCAGGTGACTATGCATATAAACGGCACTCATATATAAGCCAAAAACTAGCAGACTTTAGACCACTGACTCCCCCATTTCCAGATTAAAAAAATAAAAAATAAAAATAACATCCTAATTGTCCTTTTCTCCTGAAGGTGTACACTCTCAAGGCTCTAAAAGATTTTTCTTTGATGTGATCAATCGGTGTACCTCATGGGCTTTTTGCAGAAAACATTTAGGCTCTTCTGTACTTTGGATGGAATTAAAAATAGTCACAGCATTAAAGACTTGCATAAGCATAACCAAGCTTTGATACAATGTTAAGTTGCCACTTGACCCAACAGATTGAGTTGATAGAGGCGCAGAAGCTACTATTTAAGCCCTAAAAAACAACATTGAACCATGCTCACAAGTTCCAATTCGGGCTAACTTGTATATTTGTAACAACCAAAGCACCTTCAGATGCAGGCAAAGAGAAGAGAGAGATACAGGAATGGGTGGGGATAACAAAACCCAAGGAAATGATGAAAAGGAAAATAAAGAATAGAAGAAATTTAAGCTGTGAAATATTTCTTACATCTTCATCATTTAGAACACCCCAGTGTGCATCTAGAACTTGATTTACAGTCAAGCCATCAGATGGTTCAACCGGATAAACATCTCCCTTCACAAACGAAAAAAGAATATCAAATGCTCAATCCATAAATGAGTTACCTGAGATCAATTAAACAATATATAAGACTAGAAGATAGGATTGATGCAAAAGAACAAACAAGAGATTACTTTAAAAGTCAATATTCACCAGAACAAGCATTACCAACCTATGGTTTCACTATGGACAAGTATGGGAACCCAAAAATGGAAGTGTGAATATCCATGTGACAGGACGTTTCAACAGGGAAATGGTGTCCATTCCAAACATAAATACATCATAGGTGACAAGAGGGATATGTGGAACTAAGTAAATACATAACAAGATTCTTCATTAACAGGTCCCGATAGTTAATTAGTAGACATTCACTTCCAAGCACACACACCTGTCCCTAACCAATAATAAAACATTCATAATCTAAAATGAAGACAAATGAATGAAAAATTACAATAACCAAGAAAATTAAAGCATTGTGTAAATATGTAACGTTAAATCGAATCTGGCAGCAGGATATCATGAGAAATTTTGTGCAGTTCTTCTGTTCCATTAAAAGCACATCTTTCTCTGCACCAATGACTCATAAACAAGCTCACATAAGATAAAATATGGAAATTCCGGTTTAGGATGGAATTTTAAATGCAAATCTTAGAGACGCACATACCTCTACAGTATCAGTTTCACTGAGAAGTGCTCTATCGCCTGCCCCAACAAGACCATCAACAGTTGGCATCTCATTAAGATCTGGATATGAAGCTGCTGAAAATCGCCAGAATGGAGCAGAAGCGCCCAACTTTTCCCTTCTCAAGGCAATCTACTAAGAATAACAGGTTCATAAGTTAACAAATAAATATTTCTCCCTCTCTCTCTCTCTCTCTCTCTCTATATATATATATATATATATATATATATATATATATCATTCTTTTCTCTGTTTTATTATTACAGCCCATCCCTTTACTTAAGTTAGAAACATGAAATGATGTCTAGACATTTCTTTTAAAAATACAAAATTCTAAGCAATGAAAATAACAACAAAGTACACATGCTTTTTCAAGGAAGTTTACAACCTTTCCAGTTCTCGCAATTTCTCTGATACCAAACTTGCTTAAGTTCCTTTGAACGGCAACCATCTTCCCCGGATCTCCAGTTACCTGGATTATGCATAAGACAAAACTTATGTCTCACGAGTTTTAACAATGAAGGGAAGCGAGAAGACAGAACATGCAATTTATTTATAAATGGCAATCTCACTTGTCTTTAGACTTGGAAAGCATTTGGCAAGGCCAAATAGTTGAGATCAAGAATCAATATTTTTTGCGTCTTCAAGTTTATTGTCTTTTGAGGCATTTACTTCTCACCAAGAAAAATAAAATAGGAATAGGTTGGGTGGGGGAAGAAATTGCTTCAGCTTTTACTCCATTGAGGCAAGTCAAACTATCTAAATACTTAGATTTTATTTTTGTTATTATCTATTCCTTTCCTCACTCAGTTTCCATGATGGAAAGAGGCAATCCAAACTTCCAAGTCCATATCACACTATACCAAAGCAGAAAAAGTTAAGATCCTTGAAAGAGAGTCAAAACTCAAGAACATCCAAAGTCAACATCGTCACAGTAAATAACATGTTCAAGCAGCCCTTTGTTCATGAGGCATCAATATGATATAGAATAGAGGTCAGTGGGAGAAGAGGGACTGCAATAAAATTCTAACAATCATCACCTCAATTGTCAGCGAGTGTTCTGAGATATCCACAATTTTCGCTCTAAATATGTCCACTAACCACCGGATCTGAAGATGACACCAAAACATGGAATTAGAAAAATCTGAGAAAATGGACAGATAAAAACATGAACCTCAATCTCCAACGATCAAATGAACATGCTGTAGCTACCTCAGCACGGAACTTCGGATCTGCATTCACTTTTATAAGCATTAGTTCACGTTCAACCTGGGGTTCATTCGAGAGATCTTCAACCTGATGATCAGATTTGAAGATAGAAGTTGAGAAATCAATTAGAATACAAAAAAAGTACTTTTCGAAGCCAGAAAATAAGGTTAACAGCTGAAATTGATTAAGAAACTTTAAAGAAATCTGAGGGGCACGTATGTCTAGAAGAAGGCAATTAATCCTAAAAAATTATAAGGTTATAAGATCCACATGCCAACTTGAATGTAATTGAAGAATGAAATTCTCAAGGAAGAAATAAATTTCGAGAGGGAGATTCCAGTGTAATGTGATAACCTTCAAAACATTAACAAGTTTCTGAAGCTGCTCCACAACTTGCTGCAGCACCCTATCAGTTCCATAAACAACTATGGTGAAGAGTGCCTTGTCCTTGTTCAGACCGACAGCAAGGGACTCAATGTTATATCCCCTCCTTGCAAAGACCCCGGCAATCCGGTTTATCATTCCACTTTCATCCCCGACGAATACAGAAATTGTGTGCCGTCGCACACTGAATTCATAAAAGTAGTAGCAGAAAACCAAGGCAAGCATATTAGAATTAGCATCCAGAAGAAATCTCAGTGGTTATTAATTAGTAAAAAAAAACTTGCTGGCACAAAATCAGCATGGTGGCAACAAGTTTTGTACATAAACAAAATAAATGTTCCCAACAAAGTTGCATAATTTATGAATAGGATTACCGATTTGCATAATTTCTCAATGCAAAGCCTTCATCAATACAAGCTTACAAATCAAATGCAGAATATATACAATGAAAAATTAAGCAAATCAAGGTTCATCAAGATGCAGCTTGACAACCCAACTGAAAAAAGCAAGCATGTAATCGAAAAATGCATAACAATCGCACTACCTTTATTTACCGAAAGAGTCATTTGCATACTTCATTAAGGCGCTGCCCTATACCCAAACACACACCCAAAAAAGAAAGAAAAAAAAAAAGAAAAGACTACGTTTCTCTTTTAGAGTGCTTCTTTAGAAGGCTCTATCTGAAGATACACCATGGAATTACGTTTAAGCACTCCATAAAAAGACGTTTTAGCAAAAAAAATCACTTATCAAGAGTTCATCCATGGAAAACTTCAATTACTTTTCAATCCCAAAAAGCACCTCCTTTATTTCCTCTAAATATCATAAACAAAAACAAAAGTCCTTTGAACTATTTAATAGCTCTTCTAAACATATCAAAAATCATTTTCAAATTCACAGAGGCTCTGTATGGTATTGTCGTCTGGACATTATCCTTACAAAACAAAGCTGCTAAATTGTTCGATAAACAATTACAATTTGGCTTCAAAGCCGCACACCACAATACTCAATAGAGCCTAAAATCGTAGACACACATAGCCAGCACACATACATACAAAATTATCTTGACCTAACTGAAGAATCACACACGCAATCATCCATCCACAACCAAAACATAATCTTTATTTTCTTTATTTATGCACTGCAATTAACTTGTCCAACATCCAATCATATCCATGCAACCAATCTACAAGAACTCTACACAAAAAATCACCTTGTTCCAGTTGAAGAATCACAATTATACACTAGCTCAATTAACAGTACAGTAATCTTATCACACAATCAGCTCAAGCCATATAAAAGAACACTGACGCATATACGAACATAAGTACATAATAGAAAAGGTGAATACTTGGAGCGGTTAGGAGAAGGGGAAGTGAAAGTGCCACCAGTGATCTTCTCATCGACACTTCTTGCCGAGACGGCGAGTTTCTTGGGCTCATAGTGAAAAAAGCTTTTGTTAGATTTTGAGAGTGAAGAGGAAACTGACGGCGAAAAACTTAGAGATTTTGAGAACCCAACATTAGGAAGCGATTCGGAGCCGGGTTTAAGAAAATGGGTCGATGATGATTGCAGCGTTGGATTAGGAAAGGCCGCCATTGAACAGGTGGAGGATCAAAGACTTAAAAGTAAAGCGAAAGAGAAACTGAAAAACGAAACTGATAATGTTTGTTACTGTACTTTTATTTGCTGAGTGCGGCCTCGACAATGACTATGTGAATGACGTGGATTATATATATATATTTGAATTGATGACGCAGATTATTATATTACAATTACGAAAATTAAAATAAATGAGTCAGCGCCGGCCCGGCCCGGCCCATTAGCTCATTTCTCCAGCCCTAAATTTGCTCACCATAAGCCATTTTCTTCATCCCTCTACTCTCAGAAAAACTGTCCCGTTCGGCGTTAACTTTCTGCTCGTTGCTCGCTCAGCCGTGTTCTGTGGATGCTTTAGCTTCTGTCACTTCCGGTATTCTTATCTCAGCCTGTCTCTCTGTTTGTTTCATTTTGTTTCTTATGCAATTTACAGAATTGAATTCACTGTTTTTGTGTGTGGTTTAGATTTATATCAACAATAAAAGTAAACCCAAATCAGGTTTTATAGTATGTAAATTTT
This sequence comes from Murraya koenigii, assembly GCA_025617385.1. NCBI lineage: Eukaryota > Viridiplantae > Streptophyta > Magnoliopsida > Sapindales > Rutaceae > Murraya > Murraya koenigii. Next base: position 6,267,912 of record CM046815.1, on the reverse strand, counting down.
TCACCTTTACGATAGTCATATTTAAAGTTCTAAATTTTGTTTCGAGATTATATGACTTTGTCAGTCTGTTTTGTTGCATTTCTTTTTTCAATTTTTTGGTTTGTTTATAGGATATGCATTATGCGGGGTAAGGTTCATTGTCGACTGATTAGATACATCGTTATTAATAAGATCATCTCATGTTGTTAAGCTTTGCTTGAATAAATATCTAAATAGTGTCCAAAGAGCTAGATTTTACGGGAAAAAGAATTTGTTTAGCCACCCAAATACAACTTCTTTTGTATGATTTAATCAGTGGACATGGATTTTGATGCCGTGTTGCTTTGTCGTGGGCAGGTGGTAACTTAACTTCATATTAAACTTTCTTAATTATTAGTTGAATTATTTGGATTTGAAACATCAAGTTCTCAAAAACCACCATTTTAATAATTGATCAAAATATAAATCTTCAAGGACCAAGTATTATGACCATGGTGACGTTGTTTCTGACATGCAGGCAACATGTTGTGATAGACAGAGTGAAATCAACAGGAGAAACCAAAACATAGGAGACAGAGACACAGGAGGAGATCAGCAGAAATGGCTTTGTGCAGAGTACGCTCAGCTTCATCGACACTCTTCAATAGGCTTCTCCGTCCTTCCATTCTTGACAACAACACTACTTATCGCTATCAGTCCTCTGGTACTATTGTTTTTATATTATGAAATCTTGCTCTTTTATCCTCAAAAGTTTGAATTATATTATATTGCCATTGTATTTTGCAGAAACTGAATCATTTGGTGATCCTTCAAGACAAGAAAAACCAAAAAAAGAAACTGTGCGTGATAAGATAATGAGACAGATGGCTCATGTTGACATAAATTCTCAAATTGGAAGTTGCATGCCACTTTCTTGTATGCGTATTGGGACCATCATTCATAACATTGAGGTAAACCCAGGTCAAGGGGGCAAGCTAGTTCGAGCTGCAGGGACGTCAGCCAAGATTTTGAAAGAACCCTCTTCAATTTACTGTTTAGTAAGGCTACCTTCTGGTAATGAGAAACTGATTGACACTAGATGTCGAGCTACCATTGGTACAGTGTCTAATCCCAGCCATGGAGCTAAGATGCTTAGGAAGGCTGGCCAGAGCCGTTGGTTGGGTCGAAGACCTGTGGTTAGAGGAGTAGCCATGAATCCGGTTGATCATCCTCATGGTGGAGGTGAGGGACGAAGCAAAAGTAGTGGTAACCATGGAAGGTGTTCGCTTACACCTTGGGGCAAGCCTTGTAAGTCTGGGTATAAAACTGCATCCCCTAAGAAGAAAAAGAAATTAGCCTTTTGATAACATTGCCCTTTTGTGCTACTTAGATTGTTACATTATTTGTTATCTTTGCAGTCAGTTTTTATCCAGTTTTAAGCGATCAATAATGAAACTGAAGTTTAATTTCTGTTTGAACTTATTGCCAAACTAGTTTTACTCTTTTGTCATTTCAATTTAGCATGATTCAAGATGCTGAATTCTGTGCTTGGAACTTGTAAATGGGAAAGAGAGATAATATAGGTTAGAATATATATTTCATGTTTTGTTTTCTCAGGTTTAGAGATATTCTGTTCTTTTTCATTTGTTCAATTTGGTGATTCATAAGTGACAATGCATTTGTGTTTATATATTTTTCTTTTGCCATTCTGTTCGTTGGGGAGTTTATACAGATTCTTCTTTTTATGCTCTTCTCATGCCACATGAGAGTTCAAAGCCTTTGTGTATGATTAGTATTGAGTTGCATGAAAGTAACTTTAAACCACCGCAACATTTTTGTAATAACAGTTTGAAATCTCCTTGAAGGATTCAAAGCATTTTATTTGATAGTTTTGGCTTGCATTAAACTCCTTTGTGGTCTCCTTTAAAGCAATTCCTGTTTTAAGTAATCAAAAACTATGATTTATTATTTGATTGGAATTATGTTTAAAGTACTTTAAAATACTAACGCAATTTTTCTGTCCAATTGAAGTACATGAAAGCACTTTTGGCTACTAATATGCACCTGGGTTTTTTAGTAAAGTGTTCAACAGCATTTATTTTTATTATTTATTCTCAAGGTAGTTTTCTAGTTATTCTTTAAGAGAACACTTAGGTTCCCTTAATAAATTTCTGAAAGAAATTCCTACACAAGCATTTCTCGGAAGCACTTTTATATTCCTGCATTTAGAAAATTTCATTCCAATGTTCGCATAATTTACATAAGAGAGTTAGTAAAATGATATTTTCAATATCAGCTTGAATGCAGTATATAGAATAGGGTTGGTGTTGGTCTGAATTCTGAACACTGAATAAATATAATGGCTGCTCGAAACAGCTCCTGTGAGGCTGTGACTGCAACTTTTTTACTTGTTCTATAGTCTATACTCTTCTGCATATTAACAAATCTTAGTTAACTTAAAATTGTAACTGATCTTGTATTTATTGGCACCAATTTTTGAGCTGTGCGTGGAAGACCAATCAGACAGAACTTGCAGGCACGTTTGAGTATGTTGCTCCAGGTATGTGTAATACTCCGTTTGTTGCCACTATGAATGTTATTTTGTTACGAGTAAGGAAATGAAAACAACCTAACTTGATATGTATTGAAAAGAAAATATGTGATGTAACTTGATATGTATTGAAAAGAAAATATGTGATGCATTCAATCGACTTGTAAAAGCTTACTGATTTTAGTAATTTATACATATTTATCTTAGAAACGGAGGAATTTTGTGCCTTTTGAATTTTCAGTTTGATTTTTTGCATTTCATTTTGATTAGGTTTGGTTTTGAACAGATAGAACTGGGGTTTATTTGCTAAACTCGATAATAAGCATAAACCCGCAATAATTGGGACAAATTTTCACGTTCTATAACTCCTATTGTTTCTATGGTCCCTACTTAAAAGTATTTTTTCTTTTCCCCAAAGTTTTAATAGATATTTTTTATCTGGCTGCTTGCCATGCAAGGTTTGAATTTTCAAAAGCTATACAAGAGCTTCGTCACATCAAAGAAAGTGCCAACCGCGGATTCCAAATTTCCAATATTATTCTCCTTCCATTGCAAGGAAATCCTAAAATTAACCAAACAAAGAACTTTGTCTGATAAAAATAATATTAATATATATGGAGAGTTGCTATGGCTATTATTCTCAAGAGGAGGGCAGCTGCCCCGCCTCCTCGAAGCGTGCCAACGTGGGAGCAAAGGTTCTGCTGGGAAGTGGGTCGCATGCCATGGATGGGGCTACTGAACTCCAAGGAATACATGCACGACTCACACCGAGTCATTTACTGGAATGACTCAGCAGGCGAAGAGGCTTTCAAAGCGGCGAAGCGCCGGTACCGGGCAAAGATCAGCAGACTTCCATGCAAAATACATCTGCCAAGTCCGGACAAATACATTGATGAAGTTGAATGGAACCCTAATTGTATTAGTAATAACAATAATAATGTTTTTGATGATCATGCTGAGGTTTTAGATGGTTTGGATGAAGCTTCTTGGGTGGATCAAGAACAAGAAGAAGAAGAGAATAATGTGCTGCTGAAGAGTAGTTTCGAGGTTTCATTTCATCAGATAAAGCCTACAGGTTGGGATGATGATTATGGAGGCGATGATCGGAGAAATCATTTGCTCACGGGGATGGTGGTCGGAGAATGATTATATATGAAGTATGTATTCATATGTGTATGCATGGTTGCTGGAATAATGGAGATGCAAATGCGTGATGATATATGATAATTAAGCTAATTGATCGACTGTGTACGTATTTTGTGTAGGGTTTGGGTTTTTACGTACTAAATTAATTTGAAGAGTGTAACAGTACTTTTCTTTCTATTTGGAGAACTTATTTGCTTTCCTATACGCCCCATTTGAGAATTTTTGTTTTTTTTCCAATTTTTACTTTTAATTACTTATTATAAGATTCTTTGAAATAAGGCCGTGTTTATATGTTGCTCAGGTACGTATATATAATATTCTTTGGTTGCCATTTTCAGGAATGTTATTTTGTTATAAGTGCGATAATGGAAACAATGTAACTAGATATGTATTTTAGAAAAGAAAATACGTAATACGTTCAATCGACATGTAAAAAGCTTAGTAATTTTAGTTATACATATTTCTCTTAAAAACAGAGTAAACAATGGAATTTTGTGTCTTTTAAATTTTCAGTTTTATTTTTCGCTTTCATTTTGATTAGGTTTGGTTTGGAACGGATAAAGCTCTGGTTTACATGCTAAACTCGTTAATGAGCATAAACCCTCGATGACTGGGACAAATATCGACGTTGCAATCTCTTGTTGTTGTATGGTCCCTTAGAATTGGTAAAATTTGAAATGAACCAATTATCCGATACTAGTATAATACAAATAAATGGGTATGATAGTAAAATTTGATACGAATATTAAATGGGTCAAATTTGAGTTGACATTTTTTTTTCTCTGTCGAATTAGAATTAAAATTTTTGACCCATTTATCTGACCAATGACACGATTATATTTTTTATTTTAAATTAATTTCAAAGTTTTTGTCATCAAAACTAAAATATTAGAAATGATTCTTTTTCTTTAATTTTTTTAAAGGATGAACATACACACAGTATTTCATTTATAAAATTTTATATAAATTTAGAATTTTAATAGCATAAATGTGTAAAATATTAGTAAACAATTATATTTTATAACACAACATATAATATTATTTATATATACATAATTAAAATTTTAATAATATAAATGTATAATATGTGAATAACCTGTTTATTTTTCATGTCAAGTTTGAGTTTTAATATTTTAACACAATTATTAAATGAACCAACTTAAATTTGACATGACACAAATACTCCCAATTACCCCGATTATCATTTTATCAGCTGTATGATCCTACTTCTTTTTTGGTAATCTGATCAACCGCATAAAACTTTTTTTTTTTTTAACCCAAACTTTTTGTGGATATTTTTTATCTGCCTAGTTGCTATGCAAGGTTTGATTTTTCAAAAGGTACACAAGAGCTTCACATCACAGAAAGTGCCAACCGCGGATTCCAAATTTCCAATATCACTCTCCTTCCATTGCAAGGAAATCCTAAAATTAATTTCCTCAAATCCTGATCATTAAAGGTACCCTAATCCCAATTAGATAACAAAACTTCCCATCGGCTTGATTAAAATCAATCTATAAATAAGTAAAACCTACGTTAAAAATCAACCACATTTCACCTTCACCGCATCACACTCTCATTAAGTTTCTGAGAAACAAGAAAAATTAACCAAACAAAGAACTTTGTCTGATAGAAATAAAATTAATATATATGGCAAGTTGCTATGGCTATTATTCTCAGAGGAGGGCAGCTGCCTTCACTCCTCGAAGCGTGCCAACATGGGAGCAAAGGTTCTGCTGGGAGGTGGGTCGCATGCCATGGATGAGGCTACTGAACTGCAAGAAATACATGCACGACTCACACCGAGTCATTTGCTGGAATGATTCAGCAGGCGAAGAGGCTTTCAAAGCGGCGAAGCTCCGGTACTGGGCAAAGATCAACGGACTTCCATGCAAAATACACCTGCCAAGTCCGGACAAATACATTGATAAAGTTGAATGGAACCCTAATAGTAATAGTAATAGTAGTAATAATAATAATAATGTTAATGATGATGCTGAGCTTTTAGCTGGTCTGGATGAAGCTTCTCCGGTGGAACGAGTACAAGAAGAAGAGAATAATGTGCTTGTTGATGCAGTTTTTCACGCGTGCCTCAACAGTGCTTCGAACTTTCCAACAGTACCTCCAAACAGCTCGGCGAGGAACGTCCGAATCTTCGCTCGCGGATTCAAACGATACTCGATCCTTCGCTCGCGATAAGTTCGAGCAGGATTGCCCCCTTCGTCCTGTTCCGCTGTCTTCTTCGGAACAGTGATTTCCCGGACCTGCACTCACAGAAAACCGGGTCAGGGGTCGCCGGGCGTTTCGGCGAGAACCCTCCGACGCTTCAAGTCGATGTCGGGTTTCTCTTTTTGGTATCTCCGCTAGTGAGGGAGGCCGGAAAGATGAAAGGGGTATTATATCGCCCCTCCTTTTTTGGATAAGTATGGTGTTTTTAGAGAGAATCAGATGAGAGAGATTTGAAAAGGAAGAACATCGTGAATTGGAAAATCCAACCTTTCAGAATCAAATTCTTCAACCTCTCGTGAATTAGAAATGCCAACCCTTTGAGTATCGAAGTCCAACCCTTGTCCGATTCTCCTTCGTTTCCTTTTATACTCTGTTTTCCAGCTTTTTCCTTTCCAGTACGTCCACTCTTGTGCACTCCATGCTAATGGTATCCGGGTCCCTCGGCGGTCGAGGTTTGGCGGAATATTCCACTAGGGATGAGCGGTACGTTCCCTAGTCCGATGCGCGTGGCGGATCACCGTGTCGGGCAAGCGTGCGAGGAATGATGACACGCTTGGTGGCGCGTCTCGACCAGCAAACAACGATGTCATCTCTCCACCGTATGGGACCGCTTGTCGAGACATCAAAAGGTGTGCGAGATTCTAAGATAACGGGTCGGGTTGTCCTAGGTCGGGTTTTGTCCGGTATGCTCGTGGATCTCTGCGGCGGGAGCGATGTGCTCGACCCTCGACCTTGACCGGCTTTGACGGATGGATGTCCTCGGCGGGCGAGGCTCTCGACCTTGACCGGTTTGACGGAAGGATGACCTCGGCGGGCGAGGCTCTCGACCTTGACCGGCTTTGACGGAAGGATGACCTCGGCGGGCGAGAGCTCCGACCTTGACCGGCTTTGACGGAAGGATGACCTCGGCGAGCGAGGCTCCGACGCTCGGCCGGCTTTGACCGGAAGGATGACCTCGAGCGGGCGAGGCTCTCGACCTTGACCGGCTTTGACACGAGGGTTGCTCGGGCTAGGTTACCATCGGAGTCTTGCTTGGTAGGAAGGGCTTGAGGGTTTGTCGATATTTACCCATAAACCGGGAAGGGCTTTTAGGGGCTGTCGATATTTTACCCAAACACGGTCCCAGGTTTCTAGTCTTTTGAGTGAGGCGAGATAAGGCTGGAAACTTCGATAATGATGGGCGAGTCGCGGCCTTTTAAACTTCCCAGTGCTTCGAGTATGCGCCACTTGAATCATTTCTCATTTAAGGCCGGGACACGTGGGTTGATCCAGTAGCGTATTTGAAATTTGAAAGAGCAGCGACCTAAAAGGTCGTGTCCTCGAAGCTACTGCACGCCACTTTCGAAAGGACAGCGTCTTCCTCTTTAAAATCCCGAACTTCTTCATTGTTCCCTCATTTGCTTACTTACCATTCGAATTCAAATTTCATCTGCTCTCCACGCTTATCGGTCTTCTTCTTACGTCAAGGCGACTCAGGCTACCACTTCCTTTTGTGTCCGGTACCACTCAATTTTCCATTTCACCACTCTGTTTCTTCCTCTGCATCTTGTTATTCCATCCTCTTAAAAAAATGTCGGACCCAGTGACCCGTAGGATGTCACGGGAGGACTCTTCCTCTTCAGTGAGGCCTGACCTACGAGTATAATCCAGTGAGGGATTCTAGTCCAGGAGGAATTACACGTGGTGAGACCCGGTCGCGTCGGAGAGTGAGGGCCGGCCGGAGGTCGGCGTGGGGAATACCCGTCGACTACTTAGAATGTCAAACCACTCGATCGAGTTGAGCAGGCTTAGGAAACCTACCGCATTCCAGATAGTGTAATTACGAGGTTGCCGAGGCGGTGAAATCCCGTAGCCCCACGTGGGTTTCTGACCTTATTTGGAGTGCTTGGTGGGGGTTGAGTGCCTCTCCGACCTTATTTTGGCGGGTTTTGTCCGGGTTTCAGTCGGCCCAGGCAGCCAGACACGAATGGGTGGAGAGTCCTTTCAGGGCTCTTCGTTTTGTGGAAGCATTGCGATCTGGATGAGCCCTTGGTAGGAAATCGGACACCTCTACCGACTAAGTGTAGCCCGAAGGATCTTTGGTTGGTATTATCTTACCTCCGGCTGAAGGGTAGAAGCCCATCAGCTGATCTCCCACCTCACGGTGGCAGCTGGAAGAGCAAATTCTTCATCGTTGGGGAGAGTGGGAGCCTGCTGCGCTCGTGGCGAGGAGTTCCTCCGGTTCACGGCATTTACGCATTCAGGTCATTTATCGCCTTGTGAATTTCATTTTAGTTCCTCTATTTGCGTCTGTTTTCATTGTCTTGCTCACGGTTGTTTTTGCGACCTCGCGGGTGCTTCTTATTTAATTAACGATCGACTCGAGCACGTGTGCTGGTTGCTCTTACTAAGCATAAGCTCGTGCGAGGCTGTTGACACCTCGAGCTTTTAGAGTCGATCTTATTCCAGTGAAGAAATGGTGGCGGGATCGCGTGGTTGTTGCAGTGGCGTGGGGACAGCTGAAGCTCGAGCACATCAAAAGACCACGGCAGAAGGAGGTGCCCGCCTCCACGGCTCGAGCCTACGCTTCTTCTTGACTCGGCAGGTCGGCGTGCGAGCGAGGTCCTCCTCGCGGAGGCGGAGGCCATTCCCCAAGCCGGCGGTGTCGGGAGGCGAGTCGGCCCGGCCGCTCAGAGCACTTATCGAAGGCTTTTAATGAAGAGGCGGCCAAGCGGGTTTCTCGATGAGATAGAATCACTGTTCTCCTCGGTGACTGTCGCGATATCTTCAGTGACTCTCCTACAGGGCATTGGTATCTGCGACCGGGCTCGATGAGATTACTCACGAGTTCAGGGAAGAACTCCGGTGCAAAGGTTCGGAGCTTGGGCGAGGCTTTTAATGAGCGAAGGAGGAGAATCGAGGCTGCTTGGAGGAAAATATAAGTTTTGCGAGAGAAAGCAGTGGGTGACTCGAAGGTCTACGGGCTTGAAGGGAGTTGGGTGAGGTCGAGGCGGTGAGCATGCTCGGAAAGACACGGACACTTCGAAGTCTTATTCTGAGCGACTCGTGGAGGAGAAGCTGCTCGTTTTCGAGAGCAAATAGATAATCTGAAGGTCCGACTTGCCTGGAGTACAACATTGAGGCGAGACTCCATTCTGTTGCATGATGTATGCTTTTGGCAAGGCATACCACAGGCCGAACATGTCCGCGGTTGAAGGGTATGTAGCTGAATACATGAGCAACCACAGTAGCTATTTCATCAGAGCCCGAGGTGTGGTCGGTGAGCAGGCTCCCTCTTCTTCAGGTGCCACTCCTGCTGGTGACCTCCCTCCTGCTGATGCTCCTGCTGAAGCTCTGCTTGAAGCTCCAGTTGGTGTCCTTCCTCACTGCTCCTCCTGCTGTTGGTCCTGCTGCTGCTTGATGTTCCTAGCTGATCTTTGCTCTTCCCTACTTGTTGAATAACTTGGACACTTCTTTTTTTTTTTTTTTTTTTTTTTTACATATGTAATCTTTTGACTTGAAATAAAGAGACACGTGTTTCCAACAATTCTATTGACTGCTAGTGTACATACATTCCTGTCTTCTACGTTAAGTTAACTTTGAATGTGCTTGCCCAGTAAAAATTTTCTAAGTGTTGTACATCCTTTATTTATGAATGCATGGTAGAATTTTGCTCTGACTTAGGCTAAGTAAGCCTTAAGTCTATATTGCGAGCTCATTTGACTTGCTCGAGCCTGCATTTGGCTCTTGCTAGACAACGTCCCGCCTCGAACTTAGGCCTAGGGACTTTTGGACAAGGGTTCCTTTGAACCCGGCTCGAGACTGTAATCGACCGAGGTCTTCGATAACACCCTGCTCTCGGTTTTCGAATAACTTGGAGCTTGGCACAGTCACGCCTAATGAGTTAGGCTTTGGGACTTCATGCGTAGGAGCTCTTCTTCTCCTCGAGCCTTTCAATCGACCAGAGCTTCGATTTACTCCTGCTCTGGTTTTCGAATAACTTGGAGCTTGGCACGATCCGCCTAATGAGTTAGGCTTTGGGACTTTGGCCGAGGAGCTCTTCTTACGCTCGAGCCTTTTAATTGACTCGAGGTCTTCGATAACACTCCTGCTCTGGTTTTCGGATAACTCGAGCTAGGCACAATCCGCTCTAATGAGTTAGGCTACGGGACTTCATCTGAGGAGGTCTTCTTCGATCGAGCCTTTTAATTAACTCTGGGTCTTACGATAACACTCCTGCTCTGGTTTCGAGATAACTTGGAGCTAGTGCCGAATCCGCCTAATGAGTTAGGCTCTGGGACTTCATGCTGATGAGGTCTTCTTACGATCGAGCCTTTTAATTAACTCTAGGTCTTTGATAACACTCACTGCTCTGGTTTTCGGATAACTTGAGCTGGGCACGATCCGCCTAATGAGTTAGGTTCGGGACTTCATGCCGAGGAGTTCTTCTTCTCCTCGAGCCTTTTAATCTACCAGAGCTTCGAAAACACTCCTGCTGCGGTTTCAAATAACTCGAGCTTCGGCACAGTCACGCCTAATGAGTTAGGCTTTGGGACTTCGGCCAGGAGTTCTTCTTACGCTCGAGCATTTTAATTGACCGAGGTTACGATGACAATACTCCTGCTCTGGTTTCGAATAACTTGAGCTTAGCGCGAATCCGCTCTAATGAGGTTAGGCTGCGGGACTTCGTGCAGAGAGCTCTTCTTCTTCATTCTTTATTTTGAACTTGCATTATAAATGTTTGTTCTCATTCTTACATACATTTGTACTTTTACATATCCCATCTTGGGACGAAATCTTATATTAACATTTTATAATACAAGGGGACTTACAGGAAATACTTCTCGAGGACTTGTCGTTCACGGCCTCTTGACTCTTCGTTCGTCTGGATGAGCCAGCAGATGCGTTCACGGTCCTGTTAATTCCTCGGTTTTGCAGCCTTTTCCTCTTGATTTCCATATCCGGTTTCACTGCTCATCGCATCCGAATATGAGCGGATCGAAGGACTCCATGAGTTATACCATGGTCTCCCATCAGAACACCCTCTTTTAATCCCTCAGAGCTTGGGGATGGTTGAGCGCACCGAGATCTAGGACCGATCTATGGTATCTTTTGATAAACTCCGGAGGGACTCCCTTCTTTCTGCCTCGCCTCAGCGACTCCATCATGTCATCCTCGGGGTCACTGCGCCCGAAATTGTTCCATGAACTCCTGCGCATCTGTTCGAAACTCGAGATACTTCCCGGTGGGAACTGCGGTACCATTCTCTCGCCCTTCCCTCGAGTGAGCGGGAAGGCCACTGCACTCTGTCTTGGCAGCGGACCTTGCACCCTGTCGGGTCATTGAACACGCTCCATGTGTATTAATGGGTCACTCTTTCCGAATATTGCGGATCAGGAGGCGAAAGTCACGTGGGATCGTGACACCCGTAATCTCAGGGAGAGGAGATTCATTGTCCGGCATTATTCGCTGACTTGGACTCTTTCGGTTCCCGAAGATCTTCCACCACTGCGCCAATCTGCGTACCTCTCCCTCAACTCCTCCATACGAGAGGTTGGTGTTCATCTCCTGCAAATGTTGGCGAGACCCCTTTCCTCCATGTTCGTTTCTTCTCTTGCATGCAACATTCGGTTGCAGGGTCTTTGGGCTTCGTCTCCGCATTTTCTCGAACATGAGCATTCCCTCGATTGGACTCAGGGACATCGTTGCAGGCTTTTCTCTGTCCTTCCACGAATTCTTGTAGCGGGAGGTCATAATCTCGATCTGTTTTCCATCCAGATCCATCCTTTCACGGATCTCCGCATTACAGGCCTCGTTGGCCACTTACTCGAGTCATTGATTCTTGGGACTTACACCTCTTGGTTGTTTCCCTCATCGTTGTGTTGTGTGTCTTGATGTATTTGGAAATCGGGCTTTTGTGCCGATCCACGACGGCGCAAAAGATGTTGATGCAGATTTTCACGCGTGCCTCAGCGGTGCTTGAACCTTCCAGCAGTACCTCCAAGCGGCTCGGCGAGAGCGTCAGAACCTTACGCTCGCGGTTCAAGCGATGCCGATCCTTACGCTCGCGATAAGTTCGGCGGGATTGCCTCACTGTCTGGTTCAGCTGTCTTCTTGGACGGTGATTTCCGGACTGCACTCCTGACCGGGTCGAGGGTCGTGGGCGTTTCCGGCGAGAACCCTCCGACGCTCAAGTCGATGTCGGGTTTCTCTTTTTGGTATCTCCGCAGTGAGGGAGGCCAGGAAAGATGAAAGGGTATTATATCGCCCCCTTTTTGGATAAGTATGGTGTTTTTAGAGAATCGGATGAGAGAGATTTGAAAAGGAAGAACACGTGAATTGGAAAATCCGACCTTTGAGAATCAAATTCTTGACCTCTCTGTGAATTAGAAATGTCAACCCTTTGAGTATCGAAGTCCAACCCTTGTCCGTTCTCCTTCGTTTCCTTTTATACTCTGTTTTCCGCTTTTTCCTTTCCAGTCGTCCACTTCGTGCACTCCCATGCTAATGGTATCCGGGTCCCTCGGCGGTCGGGTTTGGCGGAATATTCCCTAGGGATGGCGATTGTTCCCTAGTCCGATGCGTGGCGGATCACCATGTCGGGCAGCGTGCGAGGAATGATGACACCTTGGTGGCGCGTCTTGAAGCCGTGAACAACGGTGTCATCTCTCCACCATGTGGGACCCTTGTCGAGACATCAAAAGGTGTGCCGGGATTCTAAGATAACGGGTCGGGTTGTCCTAGGTCGGGTTTTGTCCGGTGTGCTCGTGGATCTCTGCGGCGGGAGCGATGTGCTCGACCCTCGACCTTGACCGGCTTTGACCGGATGGATGTCCTCGGCGGGCAAGGAGCCTCGACCTTGACCGGTTTGACGGAAGGATGACCTCGGCGGGCAAGGAGCTCGACCTTGACCGGCTTTGACCGAAGGACGACCTCGGCGGGCAAGGAGCTCTCGACCTTGACCGGCTTTGACCGGAAGGATGACCTCGGCGGGCAAGGAGCTCTCGACCTTGACCGGCTTTGACTGAGGGTTGCTCGGGCTAGGTTACCATCGGAGTCTTGCTTGGTCGGAAGGGCTTCGAGGGTTTGTCCGATATTTACCCCATAAACCGGAAGGGCTTTTAGGGCGCTGTCGATATTTTACCCAAGCAGTCTTGCTGAAGAGTAGTTTCGAGGTTTCACTTCATCGGATAAAGCCTACGGGTTGGGATGATGATTATGGCGGCGATGATCGGTTATTTGATCGGAAAAATCATTTGCTCACGGGGATGGTGGTCGGAGATTGATTATATATGAAATATATATGCATATTTATATGCATGGGTGCTGGAATTAATAATAGAGATGCAAATGCATGATGATGATAAGCTAATTGATAACTGTGTACGTATTTTGTATAGGGTTTGAGTTTTTACGTACTAAATTTGTAGAAACACTTTTCTTTCTATTTAGAGAACTTATTTGCTTTCCTACATTTTCCATTTGAGAATTTTTGTTTTTGTTTTTTAAATAATTACTTTTTAAATACTTGTTATTAGATTCTTTTAAATAAGATCATGTGAGAGTCTTGCTAAAAAGAAAGCTAATTAAGCAACAAATACTGGCAAACTTGAGTGAAGCAAAATCTAGCTCTAGCTAATTAATTTTTCCAAGATAATTATCAACAATATATACATATATATTGAAAGAAACATACAAGAAATTAATGTTTCTTCTGTAGATAATATTCATAAATGAGTAAACAAAGTTGTCTCATTTTAACTTGTATTTTTTAAAACATTTTTTTTTTTGAAAGATGTTAAACTAAAATACATATAGTCAAGATTGTTTTCAAGGTGTGATTATTTAGTATAATTTATGTTAAAAGGATTTTGTTTTCATGAACTGATCAAGAATTCTTTAAATGGCTCCTAATATGTTTGATCAGAACAAATTAGAAAGCAACTATTAATACATAACATTTGAGGCAGTTCAGTTTCTAGGGAAAATAATGCATATTTTATCCTTGATAAATATCGTATTACCACTTTTATACCTACTAAATTTTTAATTATCTGCTTCATTCCTTTTATTCCGAAATAACAAAATTAATTATGAAAAATAAGTGTAAAATAGTCATTTAAAATAATATTTTAAAATTTAAAGTAAAAATCTGACACAACTGGGATTAGAAAAAAATAAACAATGAAAGCACTTATTTTGGCTGGTAATTACATAAGATTAATCTTTTTATTTTCTCTTTAATTTTGGTGCTAAACTACTTAGAAATATCATAAAATCCTTTAAGAAGGGATATACTGGATAATAAATAAATAAATAAAAATAATTAACTTTGTATGTGATCTCTTAATGGAAAGAATGAAATAGGTAATTAAAAATATAATAAGTAAATAAATAATTAGTATAACACTATCGTATTTGAAACTTACATTCTCCCAAAATTCTATGCATTTAGAATGTTGAAATTTTATCAATATATACAGTATACAGTGATTTGAGGGGACTATAATGGACTCTTCCTGTTCTTTCTAGATATAATCTTTAAAATGTGAGAATGCATTGGTCCTTAACATCAACACGGAGGCTTATCATTATAACATTTCTTCATATTCAATTAAAAAGGTCTTAAAGAACTAACTTATTATAATATAAAAAATTTCAAATAAATACAGCTTAATAACACTCCATTAAAACATGTGTGTGTACTTTTTGTTTTTTATTTTTTATTTTTTTTAATAGAAGAACATTAAAATGTGTTTAAAATCAAGAAGGAAAACAATTTTACTTTTGCACTGGGCTAGAAAGGTTTTAATTTATATATATATAAAATGAAATTTAACTACATGTTATAGAATTTTTATAAATGTGAAGAAAAATACAAATGATATGGAAACAGAAACTTGATTAGCTCATGCATTAGTAATTGATAATACAATTATACAACTTTAACTTCATAAATGTCAATCTATATATTCACATTTTTCACGAGAATCGGTTTTAATGATAGTACAAGTGTTCATCTTACAAAATATTTTACAACTGTAGCTAATAGACAACAATGTCGAGTAGACCTTAAGAATATATATATATATATATATATGGGATAAGTTAAGAATATTGTTAAATGTTTGTGAAAAGAGAATACCCCTAAAGAGAGTAATTAAGTTTTGAATATATATATATATATATATATATATATATATATATATAATGGGATTTTAGAATTTTATACATAATTATGGTATTGACTAATATATTTTTAAGATGCAATCTGCAGTCGGCATTATTATTTTTTAAATAATAAACCCAGCTTGCCCTAGGTTCAGTTGGGCGTATAAATGATGTTAGAGAGAGAAAAATAAATTATGAATAATGATGCATGATACAAGAATTAATTAGTAAACATCTACCAGGGACCAAAAAAAAAAAAAAAAAATCTTTTGTAATTTTTTTTGGGTCTATTATATATCTTCATCATCTCTACCTCTATGATTTGAATAAACAGTTGAATTATTGTTTTAGTCTTTCACGCGGATCATCAAATTCATCAGGGTTTTAGACCAGGGCGCGAATATTACTGTTAAAAAAGAATTGTTATCATCAAATTAAATAAAAATATTTAGTTCTCAACTTAATTTTTTTTTTTGGATAATTTTTGTTTTTGCCAACAAATTTTCAGAAGAAACTTTTTGTTTGCATAATCATCATCTAATTATTTTTATTCCAATAAAAAAATAAATTAATATACTAAAAATACCCTCTCAAATTAATTAACAAAGCAAAATTAATTTAAAAATTGAAAAAAAAAAACAAAAAGCCAAAAATTTGAAAGCAGCAAAATAAAGCACCCGTGAGAAACTTGTAAGGGCGTCTCTGTCTCGCTCCCCTCTCTCTATATTCCTTCGAATAATCCATACATACAATTATATGATCGATCAAACATTTATTATTAATTCTTATTATTTTTTACTATAAAATCTCGGCCGTCGGATTTAATGACCCATTCCCCACTCTGACGCGACATGTTCCCGGCGCTGCTAGACCCCGCCGGAGACGGTCAGTTTTCTCATTCTCATTCTATGTCCTCTGGTTCTACGAAAAACCGACGTCGTATTCGTCACAGACGATGAATCCCTTTTCAAAAGAGACAAATATGAGCTTCAATACGGCTTCCGTTTCGAAATCATCGAAGCCTACGAGGCCCAGATTGAATAAGATGCGAAAGCAATCGAATTTGAATTCGAATTCCCGGAATTTGAAATTTACAGGGGTTTCAGTTTCAGAATCTGGAATCGGGTCCGGGTTCAACCCGTTTGGTCTGGGTCTGGGTGCACATGAGTCATTGGAGAAAAATAAAGGTGGGTTTCCGTTTGGAAGTAGAAATAGTGATCACAGTTATAAAAGTTATGATGTCGGTGAATTGAAGATAGAGGAAAATTTGAGAAAGTTGAAGATTGATCGTCATCATGGCAATGTGGAATCGGAGCTTGAAAATGAGTTGAAGCAGAAACTGAGTTTTAAAGATAGTGGGGGAAAGATGATGTGAAGCATTTTGTATTTAGCGGTAGTAAAAGAGTAGTGATTCATTTGGTACAGCGAATGAACTTCATGATCAAATGAAGAATTTGAACATAACTAGTAAAGGTGGCAGTGGGTATATTGTTGGACAAAGTGAGAATATACTGTCAAATGAGTTGGGGAGAAAGTTGAAAATTGGAAGTGTGAGTAGTGATTCTTCTGCTGCTCAAGCCGATATGGGAAGAATGACATCTCATATTTTTGTGAAGGGTAAACAAACTGGAAATTCGGGTGATAAGCAGTTACATGATTTGGGTAAATCGGTTCCCACGGAAGATGTTTTTCAGGCAGGATTGCAGGGGAAGAATAGTGGTGGTGGTGAACATCCTGTAGACAAGGCGAAAGATGGTGCAATATTGAGTGAAACTGCCTCGTCATCATCTTCGTTTTCATCTAGTGGCATGCAGTTTCAATCAGTTGATAATGCGTCAAAAGAGCCTGATGTTGATAGACCTGAACGAGTGAATGAGTTTAGCTCTACGAGCACACGAGATGGTATGGCGGCATCCTTTGTAGGATTTAGAACTCCAAATCAGAAAGGTAATTTTTTCTCTGGGTCAGCTCCGCAGGTGGAGTTCAGTGCAAAGAGGGATTCTATTAGAGACACAAAGGTAAAGAAAAAGAGGGGAAAGGGGAAGCAGAAAACTTCCATTCCGCTGTGGCACGGACAGGATTTTGTCTCGAGAGACAATGATTCCCAGGAGAATCTAGAGCCTTCAGAATCTTATTCACCTATGGATGTTTCACCATATCATGAAACATTGGCTGATACTAGATGTTCAAGAGAAACGTCTGTGGCATCAGATGAGTCTTTCAGTCTTGACAACAATGATGCATCCAATGATTCACAACCTGCAGTTCCAAATGTTGCAATTGATGAAGAGTTGGTCACTGCTACACAACGGATGGATATAAACAATGGGGATGTTGAATTTAGGGATACAAAAGAGGATCATTCTGATGGAGGTGTTGGTTCTGAAGTTCCTCAAGATGAGTCTGTTTCTGGGACTGAGACCGAAAGTTTTAAATCTGCAAATGAGGAGATTGATTTTAACTTTGACACTGCTGTTAATTCAGCTGAAACTGAAGCAAGTTCAAGTGCAGGCATTCAGAGGCAAGATAGTGACAGCAGGATGCAATTTAGTTTTACTTCTCATTCAGAAGACATAGGCGGGTCTAACTTCACCTTCGCTGCATCTTCTGCTAGTCAAGATCACTTATCAGCATCGAAACGCCGCCATAAAAAAAATCTGGTTAAAATCGGTTTAGAGTCTTTTAATACCACACCAACTTCAACAGTTCCGCATGCATCATCCTCCGTACAGTTTTCTTCATTCTCTGGAGCTTCACCGCTTTTGTCTTCCCAGCAGGGGGGTAAACGAGATCTATTTTCTTCTCGACTCAAAGGAGAGAGTAATTCTGAGGTGAATAGAGGACAGGAAATCAAGCAAGAGCCTAATTTGGCTTCTGCTGAAACTATTGCAGCTCAGGAAGCATGCGAGAAGTGGCGATTAAGGTTTTTCTTTATTCCCATTATTATTTTTTCTGAAACTCACATTAGAAAATTCTCATTTTATTCCTTTTAGGAAATCTCAGTTTTGTACTTTGATTTGATGACTGTAAAATATTCTCATCCCATGTTCCAGCTTGCAAGTTAATTTATTTTTGAAATGATATATATCAGGGGAAACCAAGCCTATAAAAATTCAAACTTGTCCAGAGCTGAGGACTACTACACACAAGGGATAAACTGTGTATCTGAAAGTGAAACATCTCGAAGTTGTCTCAGGGCATTAATGCTGTGTTATAGCAACCGTGCAGCAACACGTATGGCTCTTGGAAGAATGAGAGATGCATTATCAGACTGTATGTTGGCTGTTGCCATTGATCTAGACTTTCTCCGAGTGCAAGTTAGAGCTGCAAAGTAAGGCGCTCCCTTATATTTCTGATTTCCCATTTTGAGTGAGCAGTAAAAATAAACTCCTATTAGTTGTTCCATGATAATCCTGATATCTGAAGAGTTTCTGCTGCTCTAGGGTTTGTTCTTCATGAGAACTTTAGTTTTGTATAAAGATTCCATTGCTTTAATTCCTTGTGTGGGCTCAAATGCTTTTGCATTTTGCACTGCTGACTTTCCGAATGTGCTACTTGTGAATAACAAATACAGGGCTTTTGAAGTTTCTAATTTTTCTTGACTGTACGGTGCCACTAGATCATCTAGCTTTTATTGAGTATTTTTCATTTTGTTATACTAATTATTATTAATGTGCTGTAACTTTGTTGACCATCGTTGTTCTTACCTATTCTGCGTTGTGTTTGATCTTTGTCAAATATATTATCATCTAATTTATTCTTATTTTTACTTTCTAAAAGTTGTTACCTTGCACTTGGGGAAATTGAAGATGCATCCAAGTATTTTAAGATGTGCTTACAGTCCGGAAGTGATATCTGTGTGGACCGGAAAATTGCAGTAGAGGCCTCAGATGGTCTTCAAAAGGCACAGGTAATATGAATCCTCTTAACTGAATAGAACTTAATATAATTGTCCTATTAAGTCAGTTTATGATGGGTGTATATTGTACTTGACATCAGTTATTAATTGCAGTTTAGTCACCAAATACATTAGGGCCCGTTTGAGATTGAATTTGGATAACTGTTGCTTAAAAGTTACAACACTAAAATGTTTATTAAACACTAGCTTCTGTAGCTTGAAAGTTAAGTTGATTTGATTTTACAATTGTATGATGAAAAATTTATTGTATTTTTACTAATTTTGTCAAAATTATCATTTAAAAATTATACGTACTACATACTATTAACTTTTATTTTATAGTTATATAACCTCAATCCCAAACAACGCCTAAATTTTTACATATTGTTCATGGCAAGTATTTTCGTAGTCCTGGCTGGTTTATGCTAGAAGGCACCATATGGAGCCACCGTCGTTTCAACCTTGGCATGATGAGAGGCTGTAACCACTCATTGAGGGGTCCACAAAGTGTTGTTATTTATTCACATTCTTTTGAATCTGCATAGTTTCTAGCTGTCCATATCCTATGGTTATCTTCAGATACATACAAATTATTTCAGCATTGTTTGTGAGAATTAGCATAGTAATATTAATCCTATTTTGCTAACTTCTCATATCTGTAATAAATCATGCTAAATGTTTTGCTTAAATTTTCCCCTATTTTTAGTTAATTTTGAGGAAATTTATGGTTTCTCCAATGACATTGTGACTTATCTAGTGTTATTCCTGTTTGGCAGAAAGTGTTGGAATGCATGCAACGCTCGGCTCAGCTTCTACAAAATAAAACATCCAATGATGCTGAAATTGCTTTGGGAGTAATTGATGAGGCTTTGTTTATAAGTTCATACTCCGAAAAGTTGCTTGAAATGAAAGCGGAGGCTCTTTTCATGGTTTGCTTTACAGTCTTTTGATGTGTGATACTTTTACGTGTACAAGAAATTGTTGTTGGTCCAGAGTCGTCTATGCCAATAGCATTTACTGTTGTGTCAAAGTAACGGTAAATTTGAGTTAACTATTTTTTATTGCAGCTACAAAAGTATGAAGAGGTAATTCAGCTGTGTGAGCAGACCTTTCATTCTGCTAAAAAGAATTCTCCTCCTTTGGATGCCAGTGCCCAATCAATGGAGCTAGATGGTTCTGAACCACCCACAAAAGATGTCTCCTTTAGGCTTTGGCGGTGTTGCTTAATTTTCAAATCTTACTTTACTCTGGGAAGACTGGAGGAGGCCATTGCTGCACTCGAGAAGCAAGGACTGGGGTAATTCCTAATTCTTGTGCAAATTGAATTTCTTTCACTTTTACTTGTTATACTACGATATTCTTACTGTCTACTTCTTCTTTGGTTTTCAATTTTTTTAATTTTATTTTTTTGCCCCTCAGGAATGGAGGAAAGATGCTGGAATCATTGATACCTTGGGCTGGCACAGTCCGTGAGCTGTTACGCTATAAGGTTTACGCACCCTATGCATCGACACATTCTCTCTCCCACCCCCTCCTTTCTCTCTCTTCTATCTGCTGCTTTATGCATTCAATCTTCCATCCTAGCAGTGAAAGGATGAAATAATATTTGGTGCATCGGAATATTTTTGATTTTGAGTATTGCATTTGTTTTATTTTGTTATAGTCTGCTGGGAACGAAGCATTTCAAGCAGGAAGACATTCAGAAGCTGTTGAACATTATACTGCTGCTTTATCTAGCACTGTGGAGTCACGTCCTTTTGCAGCTATTTGTTTCTGTAACCGAGCTGCTGCGTACAAGGCATTGCGCCATATTACTGATGCTATTGCAGATTGCAACTTAGCTATTGCTCTCGATGAAGATTATCTGAAGGTTTGGTTCTAAATTCTTGATAACTCTTAAGTGAATAATGAACATTGCCCAAAGTTCTTATATGATTCTAAATCCACCGGCTCATTTATGTGGTAATGTATCTGAGATTTTGATGATTTCATATGACCCATTATGATTAAATGGACATTTTAAGCGTATTTGATCTAACTTACTCATGAATAAGCCAATTGACTAAATCATGTAGCTCGAACTACTTGCTGGCAGGCTGTTCATGCTGGGCAGCAATCTAATCCCTTCAATGAAAGTACTAAACTAAAATGTACCTTTTAATAGTTTCCATGTGAGTTCACTAATGACTAGTGAGTTTTATCACACAAGGAAAGCATTTGAATTGCAATTTATTTGTTTTATAATTATGAATAGAATACTACTAGCAAAGATGGTGATTATAATCATATAACTGTTGGATAGGATAACCATTCTTGTGCATTTAAGTGCTGAGAAGAACTTATCAGGTAGAAGGTTGTTAGAAGTAATTACATCTTTTCAGGATACCTCGTGCTCATGGTTGTTTTTTTCCTTGGAGTTGAGTTAGTTGGCCCAAGAAAATTTCAGTTTAGTCTGAATTTGTACTTTTTGTTCAAAGTAACTTGCAAGTGAACATCACACAATAATACCCCATAGATGATCTACTTATTTTATTTTTTATTCTTTTTTAAGGTTCTGGAAAAATTTATTGTTTCTTCCTATGATCCTTCAAGGTAAAATTGTGATTGCTTTCCCTTTAAGAACATTTTAGCTAATATGTATGATCGGTTTCTACTCTATAGGCAATTTCCAGAAGAGCTACTTTATATGAGATGATTAGGGATTATGATCAAGCAGCTAGTGATCTTCGTAGACTTATTGCCCTTCTTACTAAGCAAATAGAGAAGAGTAATCAGTCTGGAACGTCTGACAGATCAATTAACTTGGCAAGCGATCTCAGACAAGCTCGTATACGACTTACTGCAATAGAGGAAGAAGCAAGGAAGGACATCCCTTGGATATGTACCTTATTTTGTAAGTTGCTCTCTTTATTCATGTGGAATGAAAGTTATCCTGGAACATGTAGTGCATGAAGACTAATGTGATGTGTGTTGAATGCTTAGGGAAAATGTAGATCTTGTTGTTGTTTTGCTTTGATGCACGACAAATCTTGATATGAACCATTTTATTAAGCCTTCTCTTCCCCACCCCCTCTTGAAGTTGTTATACATTATATGAATTATTATAGCAGTGTGAGATGCTGAAAGTGAGGACAAGTAACTTAAGGTCTTGTTTGATATGCATACAAATTAACTTAAGGTCTTGTTTGTCATGCATACAAGTAGGTTAGGCATGTTTCTTGGCTTCATGGCTTGTCATATTCTGGTTATATGTAACTTTACATCATAAGGACACTATTTGTTGATCCGTAAGAATTTTCTGTTAACTTAAACTTTGGCATATTGCATTTGAAATTTCGAAGTTCTAAGTACTCTCAGTTGAAAGTATGACGTGTTTTTTGCCCCCTTTTAAGTTATTATCAGTGGAGTTTCAGGTATGCTAGTTATATTCATCATTGTGTTTCCGGTCAAAATGTAGCTTCCACAAGTTGGATATCTGTTGTATTGGGTTTGTTATCAGTCAGTGTTGGTAAATGTTACATGCTTTCAATCATATATTAATGTCTTAGATTATATCCATATGTTTATGTGTATATATATATGTGTGTGTGTGTATTTTAGCAGCTCTTTAAAAAAGAAAAAACGGAAATGGTTGCTATATACATAAATATTCTTGCCATTAGCTTATAGTCTTCCCCACTCCAGAGTGTAATCTGAACCTCTTCTCAGTATGTTCAGACTGTTCCAACTGTCTTTCATTTTACAGGGTTTAGGGATTAAGATTTAGCTGTTTGAATAGTTGTAAATTTCGTGCAAATTCGTGCTTGTTGAGAGATTGAATCTTTGGCAATTTAAGTGAAATAAAATTATAAAAGGGACGAGAAATGAAAGGAGGGTGTTTTAGCAAAGAAGGTTGTATTTGAAACTACTCTGCCTTGATCTATTATTTCTTATGTGCCTCTATGGGGTTTTATCCAATAATAAAAAAAATATAAGTAATTGCTCTTGTACATTTTCTATACTTATATGTGGCATAAATGTTAATTGCCTTCTGAATTTAATGGAATATGCTGTAATTGTTAGTGAAGTCACAACTAGTGGCAATCATTGTATTTTAATTTCATGATCTAAGATCCCTTCTATTTTACATGTTGTGGCAGAGGAGTTGAACCATCTGTTTCGGCGCCAGATATCAAAAGGGCTTATCGGAAAGCAGCACTTCGACATCATCCTGACAAGGTTTCTTAAATTAAATGCTCTATTTGCTTGCTTACTAATATTCACTCATCTGACAATCCAGTGTTGGTGTAGGCGGGTCAATCCTTGGCTAGAAGTGATAATGGAGATGATGGGCTTTGGAAGGAAATTGGAGCAGAAGTCCACAAAAATGCTGAGAAACTTTTTAAAATGATTGCAGAGGCATATGCTGTACTTTCAGATCCTTCCAAGGTCCCAAATTCATATCTATAACTATCTTTTCTTATTGTGCATTATTCTCTCATCTGACAAACTTTCAAGAGGTGTGGGCATTCTGTTACCATCGTTTTTTTTTCTTTCATTTTTTCCAAATCCGCTGTTAGAACTTTTAGATGTTGCTAGCAAAGTGTTGTTAAGAATCATTGCTTGGGCTATGCACTTTGAATTTTCTTGCAGTGGTGTGCCACTTCTTGTTAAGTCCTAAAGAACTTGTGCACCTGTGTCAGGGCACTGGGTTATATTTGTCTTTGGTCATCAATGATCATTAAAACTATTTTCTCTCAATGTCAACGTGAACTTGAAGTCTAACAAACTAGCACCTAAAGAAGACGCCTGTATAACTTTGTTGGTGCAAAAATGGTATACTTGGGCCCTCACCTATGATCTCAAGTTTGGTTTAAGTGGTATAGGAGATGTTCAAGTCACCCCATTGTATTCATTAAAAGAAAATAAGTAATAATATGTGTATGTTATGTTTGTGTTCGTGATTGATCCACGCGATTTATACATTAGGGTATTGTCACCTACCCATAAGCTTATACATTAGGGTATTATTTGAAGCTTAGGCTTAACCTTTTAAGCCTGTATCAGCCTTTACTAGAAATGATTGACCTCATCTTAAATTTACTGATCATAATTGCTTGCTTCAATAAGTGGTTGTTACTAGTTTAATACCCTCAAATCTTGCATCACCTGCCCTTCTCTATGCTAGGCCTAGCTCATGCTGCCCATCCATTTTATGCTATTCTGTTACTGAAGCTGTTTGTTGGTTGTTCTTGAATTTTTCTTTTTTTCTTTTAATGCAAGAATTGCATTGATGGAATCAACTACTGTTTTATCTTTTCAGCAGTCCCGGTATGATCGTGAGGAAGAGATGAGGAACACCCAAAAGAAATGGAAAGGAAGCAACACATCCAGAACACATACGGATACTCAAAATTATCCATTTGAAAGAAGCAGTAGTAGGCGACAGTGGAGAGATGTTTGGAGATCATATGGTAACTCAGCAGCGAGAGGTTCAGAAGACACTCGATCAAACAGATAATCGTGACCACTGTACAATTCACAAGATAAGAATCCCATGTTTTCTGATTTGATTTATAATCAGAACTATTCAGGTGACAAATTTAGTCAATTAGCTTGAGTCTGCATATAGCCTCAAACAAGAGATGCTGCAGGCTTTCTGTCACCATCCAAGAGTTCATGGCACGTGTGTGCTGATGGAGGTACCAGATTGTGGTTAGTTCTTCTAAAAGAGATTTTTGCTAACCGAAAAAGTTTTGTTTGTCAAAGTTCAAAAGATTGTTGGAGTTTTGGAAAGAATTGTATCATAATAACAAGATTATTTTACTGGAGGAAAAAAAAAAAAAAGTGAAGGGGTAAAGCAAAAAAAGAGGCACACAATAACATGATTCTGATATAAGAGTGGGATGACTAACTGTTTGTGTAAATTGAACACTAACACATGCATATGTGATGTGATGACATGTGACAATACAACTGAGAAACTTGAAGAAATCAGGTTCATACCTGATCAATTGGGTGGCGGGGATATCTAATGGATTGCAGAAGAGTCATATCAAATAGGTGAGCAGTTTTGGTTTGATTACACATTTTAGTATGATTGGTTTCATTTTTTGTTCATTTAGTGAATTTAGCTTCTTCTTTTGTTGTATTACACGAATGAAAATTTGCTTGTTTGTACAGTAGTTTCTTTAGGTGTTGCTTGCAACTTATTGAATTTTCAATGAAGATCCTTCTACTGTTTCACATTTTGTGTTTTCTTCATTTGTTTAAGCTGATTGATCTGCGGTACGTATTACATATGCCCACGACCATAATAATGAATCTAACCTGTTAGAGAATTTTATATATGATGTGTTGTGTGCAAGGCATGAGACTCAAGTCATAAGCCATTCCATAAACTTCTGCTTCTTTGTTAAATATCAAACATAGAATAATCAATGGTGTATTGTAACTTTGTATATTTCCTCTGACGAATGAACTCTCAATGATCTCCTGTATCTAAAATTCTGTAGCAGGATCATAGGAAACGTATACAGTATTATCAACAGGTTACATTCATGGCAAACAATACTGGTACTTCTACCTCCAAAGTACAAATTGAGAACTTCCTTTCCAGCATTCTCATACGTATATTCCTAATCCGAGCTCTTTTGGCTCTGTTTCCACCATCCATGGCGGCCTATTGAGAGGAGAAAAATATGCCTTGACTACAAACAAACTGAAAATAAGACAGAAAAATCGGAGTTCAACTTGGGGATCAGAATCATTACTTGTTCATTACAAAATTTATTGTTCCTTGTGAAGCACGCTCCAGAAGAACTTCCCTCGCCTCAATTGCAATTCCTTCAGGCTGCACAAAAATTCAATGAGATGTTGTAACAGTTCAAGGTAATATTTGAGTTGCTAAATTATCTAGAAATTCTGCATACCTCCTCCGGGAACCATACCCCCGGCTGTGTGGCTCCCTCGAGAACTGCAAGAACAAAAGCAGCTGTAGCGGTTCCCACAGATCTGAAAGATCAGAAAATTCTGTGCACATTACATCTAGTTTAAAGCATCCAACAATATGTTTTGGAATTTATTTTGAATTAGCAAGAATCATTAAAAAAGAAAAACATTTCACAGGAGTTTTGATGCAGTGAGGTTACTGGATATGAAATATAGAAAAAGAGATAAGAAGACTTACACTGAGAGCCTCCTGTGAGTAAATATACCAACTGTATTGCGTCCATCTGTGCATTCTAAATCAACCTGCCAGGAAAAGGGAAAAAAAATAATGACAAAATGACAGTATGATTAGATATTTGTCATGAACCACAAGGCAGATTTATACCCTCTATTAAAATTGACAAAGGTCAAACACAAGATAATAAAAACGATCGATTGAAGATATCTCACCCTCATTGATACACGTTCTCCAGCAATCCCATCAAACGCTCGAACTACAGGATCAAACAATTGAACTAACTGCTGAACTTTGCTTCGGTCTCTTAGATATTCCTGTAAGATTAATGCAAAACAACATATCCTTATCAAGAGGAGCTAAAAGAAGAGTTTCTTTTTCGAAATTGATGTTGTTGATCAAACCAGTAGTAAGTGCACTGTTTATTTCTTAGTGTTTAATAATAGGTACCCAGTAAGTTCAGTGTATGGAACAGCTTTTATAGCCAAACAAATTGTTGTTAAAACTTACTGCAGGAAGAAGCCTTTGCATGGCTAACATTCCCCAATTCCAGAAGAATGGTGCAGTTCCAAATCGAGCACTGACAGTTGGTACTCCTAGGACCTCACGAGCACTTCTCACCTCTGGTAAATTCCTAAAAAATGAGATTCTGTTCAGTTGAATGGTTACAAGGAAGCAAACCTAGCAGATACACCAAAACTAATTGATAAAATTATATTCATTTTAAGCGACACAATAAAGCAAGCCTGAACTCTGAGATATTATTACAATGGAAACTGATTAATTATATGTATAAGCTCCAAACTTAGGCAAGAAAATTTGCCACTGAACTTACAACAGAAAGACATCTTTCCTTCCGATCCCTTTCCCGAAGTCAACACTGAGCATTCCACTATAAGGCTCTAATGTGATTTCTTTTCCTGCTTGGATTGTGCATTATCATGGTTAGGCGACACAAACAGTAGGCCAATCAAAAAAAAAAAAAGGGACATAAATAATTTTCAATATGCTCTCGAACGAACCTTTATTATATGCAACAACTTCCTCTCCGAGAAGTAAAAACTAGTGGCTAGTATTGTTGGGCCAGCACCACCAGTGCCTGCTGTATAGTAGGAGAATCTGAGAAGAGCATATTTTCATGTAAATTGCAAATTAGAGCAAAAAGGAAAAGGAAGAAAAGGAGCCATTATATATTCTATAGGGTGATGCAAGCATAATGGTTGTAATTCCCAATTCTTTCTATTGTAATAAGTTGTCTGAACTTTTGCTATCTTTTAAGGGTTTAGTGCAGAAAGTTGTGTATATCTCACCAGGACTATATATATCAGTGACACCACCTTGAACTCAAAAGTTTAAGCCCGTTGGTATACAAGCCAACATCTTGTATACAAATACAAGTATGGTATTCTTAATATTTTTATATGGGATTTACAGCATACCTACCCACTTGTGTAATTCTCTTATGGTATCAGAAATACTTTTCACAGACTCAAATGTGTATCCAACATCAGCAAGAAAATTACGGGAAGAAGAATTTCAATTTGTCAGTACAGTTAAATACATTTTAAGAATTTTAAAATCTTTAGTAGTAATTGTAGCATCCCTTTGCACTGATGGTTTGTATAATTAGACCAATTTTTTCTCCTTAGCAGTCCCTGTCAATTATTCTATGTGGATGGATTTCACCAAAACATGAAAAGGGAAAAATGCCAATCTGAGTGGGAAATTGAAATCACTTCAGCAATGCGAGTGCTCTAGGACTTTACCATATGAAAGTTTGTAGACATAGTTACCTTAACCTCTCTGGCTCTCCTTTGCTTTCACTTCTTGCAACACGAACTAGCTCTGCTGCCATCACTGTCACATAACAGATATCAGTTAGTACGAGGATCCAAAAGCAGCATAATAGCAGATACAATTTTCATTTGTCAAAAAAGACATAGCATAGCCATATTTTTAAAACAGCTGTAATCTCATAGATTGTATGCGTGTCACAAGCAGAGCTCTAACTTAGCTTGCCTAAATCTAACCAGAGGAGGCTTTGCATCATCTTGAGCAAAAATCCCAAAATTCAAAATTAAATAAACAGTTCCAAAGAGCAGGGACAGGGCATTAGACAATTCAGCTTAGTTAGAATGTAAACATGAAAATAGAAACCATCTCAAGCTTAGGAGTCCTTTCTAATTAATGGTCATCTAAAGTAGTTTCATATTGATAGTTAACTCAACAGAAGCGGCTACTCAGGCAAGATATTCCCTTGGAGGTCTGAAAGAATCACTTATGTAGTGCAAGTAGCTCGAGATTCTGAATACTTTGTGAGAGAGTGCTTGGAGCCTTATCTTAGTTGCAAAATGTTAATATTAGAAAGTCACTAAGACAATCTCTCAAACCAATATGTGCACCCATATATAAGAACTTTGGAGCCAGGTCTATGAGTTTGCCAACAATTAAGTTTTAGCTCTAAAGCAAGAATTGATAGACTGAACCATCTTTCAATTATTGAATTGGTACTCTATCCATATTTTTCACTTAATTGTATCATTTACAGTGCTAGTAGCGCGGATTATAGGAAAAGAATGTTCATAAAAGCACCATTGCTCACTCCTGGATAGATTCCTCCAGTAGTTATGGCTGGAATGTTTGCAGCTATTGCTCTATCCTTGAAGGACTTTGCCCGCCGAGAGTAGCGGGTATCGTCACAAACATCAATGTATGCTGTCTGTTAGGAGACACAAAAAAGAACACATAAGACGACATCTTGGTTACATAGTAAAGTTGTATGCATGCTTCAATTATCACATATATAAAACATAGAAAACTGGACTTGGAAAAGAGATAATCAAACACAACATTTACCTTTCCTCACCTTGGTCTCTATGGCAGCTTCCAATACAGAGCAATTCGGTGCCTGTTGAAAAGGCCCAGCTGCATGAACCACAAGATCCACATCTGAAGAAGCAAAGTTACAGCATTTCACAAAAAGACTAAGATTCATCAAAATATTGTCGATAACGAAATATCTGCTTTAAAAAAAAATTCCTTTACTTTGACTCTAGAAGAAAAAGAATTATTGACGTGGAACAACAGAAGATAGATCTAGTCTGCAGAGGAATGATCGCACCTCTTAAAGCCATTAATAATGAGCCTTCATTGTCAATGTTAACTTCAGCAAATTCAGTATTTTTCCCCAGTATAGAGACCATAGCAGCACCTTTTTCCCTGCCGGTATGCAAAATTTTCTGAGCAACACTCTAAATTAGGAAACATTCCAGCCATAACTATGTGAATTCACAACTCTATAGTTCCGTCCAAGAACTAACATGTTTGACAACATTCTAAATTAATAACATACATGGTCAAAGCATATCAATCAACAAAAACCGACATGATTGCCTTTTGAATGTTTATGAAAAGCAAAAAGATAAAGAATTACAATTTTTGCATCATCAGCAATTTTACTATGGTTTGTTTAGAATCCTTTTTTTATTGCCATCTAATCACAACTCTAAAGTATTTGGTAAACAATTGCAACTGCAGTTTGAAAATTAAGGCGATTTTATCCACGATTGTCCGACCTATATTAACTTTACTATTTTTGTCAAAATTATTATTTAAAAGTAACATTTAACAAACACTATAAACTTTTATTTCATAACTAGAGCTCTCATTTCTCAGCAACTATCATTTAAAATACCACAACCAGATGGAGCCTTAATCTACAACTGCGGGATAATCACTTGTAGCTGTGAGAGCTTTCAAAACCATGTAAAAGCATTGCAGTTTACCGTTAGCAATCACCTTGAATTTCAATTTTAAAAGAACGAAAGAAACATAGTAAACGTAAAAATAACAGAAAATAACAAAGCTTGAAAAATTTCCCCTCCTTTATTTCTTGCATTTGTTTGGGAAACCAAACAGAAGAAAGAAAAGGGTATCAGTGATTTCACCTGTTTCGAGAGCCAACTACAATCTGAAGGTCGGGGCAGAGCTTGGAGAGAGCAACAGCAGTGGATCCACCGACCCGACCCGTACCTCCAAGTACCAAAACGCGGGCGTTTTGGTTCTTCATTTGAAACTGAGCTCTGTCAAGAACTCTCTCTTTAGTAGCACTTGTAGCCCTGGCCAATATGGCCGCGGACGTGCTATTCAAATGAAGCAAAGCTCGCGCCATTTTGGTTTCTCTGCGAAGACCGAAGACTCAATTCAACTGCCTTTCTTATCCAAATTATCATCAGTTATAACCTGTTAGAATGATGACGTGGCCACTGTATTGAGCATGGTGACGTGGATGAGTTTTCACATGTTGACGTGGCACATACTGGGCAATTTGAACAATGATCACATAGGGTCAGAGATTTTGAAGCACTATTATTAGAATTATTCAAACCCATTTTCATTTTATACCCAATCAATTATCCATTGTGAGTTTCAAATCAGTATTATTACAATTTACACACTCAATTTCAGCTTACAAAATCGAAGATGTAACCCCCCAAATTAAGCCCACACCGTATCCTACATCATTATTGATATTTCTCATTGTTGCAATATAGAGAAGGCCAATAGGCCGTGCCTCTTTTTTTTTTTTAATTTCTTTTTAAGATGGTATACCAAACTATTGGTCTAATTTTTTAAATATATGTACTATTTTTTTGTCTACTTATCTTTAATCAAATTTATTAAAATTGAAAGTTTAAAACTAGAGTCAATATTTATTAATAATAAACTAATAATAATAAAAGAATGTAAAATTATCAACTAGACTTATATAGAGTCATAGATAATTGTTCATAATAATATTAATGCTTACAAGTTTTACATTAAAACATAACAATTAACATTTCATTAACACAACTATATTATCTAATTTCACAAATGAGATGGTTTAGTAGGTGCCAACATAGTTTAGATGTATTATCAATTGTAGTGATGCAAATTACACATATTTTTATTTAAACTATTAATATTGTACTTGCACGTGAGCTCTATTGAATGAAAAATGCAACTTTTCATTTATTATAAAACATATTTCGTTCACAATTTTATTTTATTTTCGTGTATAAATAGTGAAAAATATTTCATTCATAGATGAAACATATTTTCTTTGATTAATTCATTCATAAATTAATCAAAGAAAATATGTTTCATAAATGAAATATTAAAGCTGTAAAATTTTAGATTTATCATTTATAAAATCATGATATCTATAATTTTATTTATTATAATCATGATATCATTTGTTCATTTAATAAATTTTAGACATAAAAATTAGATTTTTAAAAACTAAGACTTAAATGAATTTAAAAAACTATGTTAATAAAATACATTAAAAGATTCAATTTCAAGTTAGCTTTAAAATCACAATATTTTTAATTTAATTTTCATTAAAAAAAATTTTAGTTTGATATACTTTGACTTGCATATTATTGATGATCTATGTGTCATGTGCTAGCCCACTAATGAAGTGTCCTTATTGTGGTCTTTTTCACGAGCTTTGCAAGTCTATCTTTAATGATGTCGTACTTTTAAGGCTCATATGTATAAAATTCTTAGTTCAGCCTAGCACGTGTGTGTCTGTGTCATGACATATCCTTCCAAAACATGCTCGGTGTCGTGATATGACCGTGCCTTGTCATTTGCCATGGACCCATTGGCCATTTCTATGTCCAACAATAGCTTGAGTGGACAGATTCTACAGATGTCTTGGAAACTCTACACTTAGGTATTTGGATCTTAGAATAAAAATCTTCATGGTAGAATTCCACAAGCATATGCAAAAGGCTGCAATTTATATACTCTCAGGGCTAAATGACAATCACCTAAAGGGACAGTTTCCACAAGCCTTGGAAACCCGAGCACTTAATAAGATCCAGGATATGAGAATGAACAGATTCAACGGCGGTATCCCTCAAATGTTTACAAAGAGTTGTGATTTGATAAGTCTTAACCTTAATGGCAATCAACAGAAAGAACTGTTGCCTCTATTTTTTGTTAACTGTCGGCAATCGAAAGTTTTGATATTGGGAATAATCATGTTAATGATACATTTCCTCATTGGTTAGAAATTCTTCCTGAATTGCAAATGTTTACAATACCATTTAATCGCTTCGGGGTCTCATTAGTGATATGAATCAATGGTCTTTCCAATGACAACCCAAAATTGATTAGATCATAATATAAATACTTGCAATTCAAAAGAATTTCTAATCAATGAGGAAATATATAATTAACATGATTATCTCGATATCAAAACTTTCAAATGCCAACAGATTAACCAGAGGATGGAGACGATGGTCCTTCCAACTGATTGCCATTAAGTTTAAGACTTCTCAAATCACAACTCTTGCAAACATTGAGGGATGCTGCCGTTGAATCTATTCATTCTCATATCCAAGACCGTAATAAGTGTTTAGTTTCGAAGAAATTGTGGCGCTCAAGTTGTTATTCCCAACATCAATATAAATCAAACGGATACAATTAATCAAAGATGGTGGCAATGGTCCTCTAGGTGATTGTCATTCAGCCAAAGAACATACAAATTGCAGCCTTTTGCATATGTTTGTGGGATTCTACCATGAAAATTGTTCATTCTAAGATCCAAATGCCTAATCAGTACATGTGGAATTTGTCCACTCAAGCTATTGTTGGACAAGTCAAGAAATTGAATAGAACTCAAATTACAAAATGAAGAAGGAATCTCTCCAATCAAATTATTATTGTAAAGGGAAAAGACTATCATGCGAGGTGGCGGAAGTGGTAGATCAAGAAGTGATCCTTCAAAATTTCCACGGAAGATGTTCCATACTTGTCAAGAAGTTTGTGAAAGATCTAGGAAACTCAAAGGTATGTAGGCCATATCCCACATCCAACCGGGAATCCTATCCGATGGTCGGATTTTGGTTTTCGAGAAAAGTCCAACCACTCTAATTGATGTTGAGTTTTCATGATGTCCGGAAACTCTCTTATATTACTAGTCGATATATCCAACACCAAAAGATTAGAAAAGACGAGTTGATCTGTTAATTTTGTACGAAATGATAAACTATTTTTGCAAGAGCAAGTACATTAGGATTTTTGAGCTCTGCAAAATCGTACAGACTAACGCTGTGGAGGCCAATCACGTGGCCCGTCGCCATATCACATGTCACTCCATCCCACTGGAGCAGTAATCGACATCCTCTTTCCAAGACATCATCTCCGGACGAGATTGTTCATGTTTGGGTAAAATATCGAGACGAGCCCCTAAAAGCCCTTCCCGGTTTATGGGGTAAATATCGGACAAACCCCTCGAAGCCCTTCGGCTCAAGCAAGACTCCGATGGTAACCTAGCCCGAGCAACCCTCGGTTCAAAGTCGGTCAAGGTCGAGAGCTCCTTGCCCGCTCGAGGTCATCCTTACGTTCAAAGTCGGTCGAGGTCGAGAGCTCCTTGCCGCTCGAGGTCATCCTTACGGTCAAAGCCGGTCAAGGTCGAGGCTCCTTGCCCGCTCGAGGTCATCCTTACGGTCAAAGATGGTCAAGGTCGAGAGCTCCTTGCCTGCTCGAGGTCATCCTTCAGTCGAGCTGGTGAAGGTCGAGAGCTCCTTACCTACTCGAGGTCATCCTTCTGGTCAAAGCTGGTCAAGGTCGAGAGCTCCTTGCCTGCTCGAGGTCATCCTTCTGGTCAAAGCTGGTCAAGGTCGAGAGCTCCTTACCTGCTAGAGGTCATCCTTACGGTCAAGGCTGGTCGAGGTCGAGGCCGAGCACATCGCTCTCGCTCGCAGAGATCCACGAGCACATGTGGACAAGACCAGACCCGAGGCAACCCGGACCAGTTATCTTAGAATCACGGCACACCTTTTGATGTCGACAAGGGTCCCGCATGGTGGAGAGATGACCTTTGTTGTCGGCGGTCGGCACGTGCCACTAAGGTGTCATCATTCCCTGCACGCTTGCCCGACATGGTGATCTGGCCACGTGCATCGGATTAAGGAGCAGTACGCTCATCCACAGGGAATATTCCGCCAAACTCGGTCGTCGGAGGGACCCGGATACCATTAGCGTGGGAGTGGACGGCTGGAAAGGAAAAGAGCGGGAAAAAGCAGTATAAAAGGAAGCGAAGGAGAGCGGCACAAGGGTTGGAACTTCAATTGACGGAGGGTTGAAGATTTTAACTCTCGGAGGTTAGCAATTTTCATTGACCAAGGATGCATAGGCTAAAAGCAGGTTCTTCGATTCTCATCCCTCTCATCCGATTCTCTCAAAAACACCATACTTATCCAAAAAGGGCGGTATAATACCCTTTCATCTTTCAGGTCTCCTCACTGAGGAGATACCAAAAAGAAACCCGATTCTTGACTTGAGCGTCGGAGGGTTCTCGTGGAAACGCCCGGCGACCCCGACCGGTTTTACGTGAGTGCGGTCAGGAGACCAGCTGTTCGAAGAAGGCAGTGAATAGGGACGAAGGGGCAATCACCGCTCGAGCTTGTCGCGAGCGGAAGGATCGAGTCTTGTTTGAATCCATGCAGCGAAGGTTCGAGACGTTCCGCTCGAGCTGTTTGGAGAGTACTTGTTGGAAGGTTCGAAGCATTCGTTGAGGCACGCGTGAAAAGCTGCATCAGCAGTTCATATCCATCACTAGCCGGATGAAGAGTCTTTTGAGTAAAGCGAAAACGTTGGTCATGAGAGCAAACTATTCGTTGAACACCGAGAATACAAGAGCAATAAGCGGAGGCAAATCAAATGTTGATAATTAAGAGCTGAATGATATAACCCAATTTTTTTCCCTCTTGATGAAATCACGGAAGAGAGATATAACTATAGAGAAGTGGAAGTAAAGGAGGGAACCTAACTAATAATATAAAACTTATTGACTTGTGAATGGAATACTTGAATGGAGAAGATCGGTTAAGAAAGTTGGAAGTTTCGGTAGGACACCCTTCAAAGAGGGAATGGGAGTCTTGACGACGTGCACGTCGGGAATGATGGCCACTTACTTTTGAGATTGCTTTTAAGTTTGGCAATAGCATGAAAACTTCTACCGGTTTAATGGCCGTTTGGTTCCGTTTTACGCAGCATTAGTTATTTTTGTTTTCACTATATATATATATATTTGCATACATGACACTATGCTAATTTCTTTTTAAAAAAAAGATGAGGGGATTTCAATTAAAATGTTATCCCTTATATTTTTATTAAATTTGAATTCGGGTGATTAATAAAATAAAATTACTTATAAACCATTTGATTAGACCTTAATGACAATAGAAGTTTTGCTTTATTAATCAATTAGAGATAGACAATGGGGTGGGGTGACCTTTCCATTAAAAATTTCGCACCATTCCCCACCTCAGTTCTCAATAAATTTAGTGGGGTTAGGATGAATAATTTTTTTTTTAAAGTATACATAAATATATAATTTCAGTAAATTAAAAATTACAAATTTAAATAAAATCAGTATCATATTATAAAGTATTTAAATTATTAAAAAAACTCAAAAATTTTAAAAAAATATATTAAAATAATATCAAAACTGTAAAATTTTGAAGAGAGTGGTATTTTAAGAGAGAAAAGAAAACATAGCAATATTTTTAGGATTGAATAATAATTATGTTGTAAGATTTTTATGTTATAAGGTTTTCTTTTAGTTATATCCTATTTATATTAGGTAAAAATAAATTGAAAATTTATTAACTAATGAACATTGTAATTGATAAAAATAAAAGTTATTAAATAAAATTAAAAAAATTTACATATAATAGGGATTTGGGTGGAGATGGGTGGAGATAGGTGGGGAGTATAAAACTGAACTTTTCCTCGTTAAAAATTTGAGGATTATTCCCGTCCCATTCCCAAAAAATATTCAAAATTTATCACATCTTGGGTGGAACCCCAAACCCATGAAAGATTTTATCACCCTTAGAATCAATTATCACATTCCAAGCCCCCAAGGGTATGGTCGGGTTAGTTACCATACTCATTGTAGAATCGTGAAATCCGAGTTCGATTCTTGGAGGTGAGAAGGGGTTAAAAATTGTATTTGGACTTGCCCGCCCTCCTTTCCTTTTAAAAAAAAAAATTATCACATTCCAAAGTAATTAAACATTGACTGAATTATCTTTATTGATTATCCCCTTTCTTTACGTATAAAGTAGACTTTGATTCTTCAAGAGGAGCATTTTTAAATTTTTTCAATTTGCACTTGTTGAAAAATTCAAATTCAAAGCCAAAGCCAAAGTGTTCAAAGTTTGGCAAAGCACATGTTCAAAGTTTGGCCAAAATTATTCAAAGGTAAATTGTTCAAAGTTTGGCTAAAAATTAGGTAATCACCAACCAAACTTTGACAATTTTAAAGGTTTGGTGAAATAGTGCTACCATGCATTCCTATAAATAGCTAATGCTCTTCATTTGTTTTAGGCATCCCAAAATTGAGAGCAATTGCAAGTGAAGCAATTGAGAGAGTTAAGAAAGCTTCCACTTGAGTGCTTAGGAGAATTTATTTGGGTGTATTGGGGTATTGGGTTTTGTGAGTTTTTCCCAATTTGTAAATTCTCATTTGTTAGTAAAATTATCTTCGAGTCTTTGCCGTGGATGTAGGCTTTCTGTCGAACCACGTAAATTATGTGTCAATTTTCTTTGCAATTGTTTACACCGCATTTAAGTTTCTCATAAATCACGAGTTACCATCGATTGGTAATTTGCTCAACCTACGCTTCAGCACAACAATTGGTATCGAGTCAGAAGGTTCGTACTTGGAGAATCTGATGACTTAGATCGACCATTTGTACTTGGAGAGCAGTCTATTGTAAGTAGTGTGTATTTTTGCATGTCTAGGAAAGTTACATCAACGAGGCGATAAGAGTCTAAGAGTGCGGGTTTTAAGTGGGACCATTGTGACCCCTCCAGTTCTCACAGGAACTTTCACGGTGCATTTATTCACATGAAATAAACATCATAGAGGCTGTTTTTCAAGTGTGAATAGTTGTTGAAGGCACTGATTATTTGAGGTTGAGAGGATGGCAGAAGCGTCGTCGTCGTCTTCGTCAGGAAGGACTACTGTGACTAATGCAAAGTTTGAAGTGGAGAAATTTGATGGTACCAATAATTTTGGTATGTGGCAATGTGAGGTGTTGGATGTCTTATGTCGATGAGAGTTGGATCTCGCTCTAGAAGAAAAGCACGAAAAGATGGATGACAAGGGTGGACAAAATCAATAAGCAGGCATGTGGTACTTATTCGCCTATGTCGGCTAAAGATCGAAGTACTACGTCATGAGGAGACATCGATGAAAGAATTTGTGGAAGACACTTGGAAGAAAATATATGAAGAAAAGCCTTGAAAGCAGAGCTTTATATGAAAAAGAAACTCTATCGATTCACGCATGCACTGGTATGTCGATGAATGACCACGTGAACTCATTCGATAAAATATTAGCGGTTTGCTAAATTTGGATGAGAAATTTGAAGATGAAGATAAAGGCATTATTCTTTGTTGAATTCACTTCACGATGAATATGACCATCTACTCACCACTTTGCTTCGTGGGAAGGACGATTGTCACATTTGATCTTGTATGTAGTGCACTTTGTATAATCTTTGAGACCGAGAAAGAAAGATAAAAGGATCACGGAGATACGAGTTGCGAAGTATTGACGATGAGGTCGTTCATGAAGCCGTGAACACGGAAAAGGGGCAAGTCTAAAGGTAGGCTCGCCAAGATGAATGTGCTTTTGTCGCGAGAAAGGGCATTGGAAAAAGAATTGTCCTAAGTTACAAAGGGCAAGGCTATTTACGATGCATGTGTAGCCGAGCATGATGAGGAGTCGAATTTAGTGCGGTTGGCATGACATTGACATGTCAATCGGATGAGTGGATTTTGGATTCGGGTTGTACTTATCATATGTGTCCTAATAAGAATTTGGTTTTCTAGTTTCGAGGAGCTAGATGGTGGAGTTGTTTTTATGGGCAATGACAATGCTTGTAAAACCATGGGAATAGGTTCAATCGATTGAAGAATCACGATGGCTCGATCCATGTCTTGACGAAGTTCGCTATGTACCGAGCTTAAAGAAAATCTCATCTCATTAGGAGTCCTAGAATCGAAAGGGCTTACAATCATTATGAGAGATGGGTTCTTGAAGGTAGTAGGCGGTGCTGAGCGATGATGAAGGGCACAGAAGGAATAACTTGTACTATTTCCAAGGAGTGCAGTTATTGGATCGGCATCAGCAGTTTCGAGAAAGGATGCAGATTCGGAGGCAACCAAGTTGTGGCGTATGCGTTTGGGACATCTGCGGTGAAAAAGCTTTGCAGACTTTGGTTAAGCGAGGCTTATTGAAAGGTGCAAATTCTTGCAAATTGGAATTTTGTGAACATTGCGTTACGGGCAAGCAAACAAGAGTAAAGTTTGGCTCGATGATTCACGATACAAAGGGATTACGGACTATGTTCATAGTGATGTGTGGGGACTACCGGAGTAGCTTCTTTGGGAGGTATGCACTTATTTTGTTACTTTGTTGATGATTATTCAAGAAGAGTATGGGTGTATTGATGAAGAACAAAAGTGAAGTTTTGAGTATATTTCTAAAATGGAAGAAGATGGTCGAGACTCGGATGGTCGAAAGGTTAAAAGACTTCGCTCGAGATAATGGTGGTGAGTACAAGAATGATCCATTTTAGAAGTATCTCGAAATGAGGGCATTGTCGCGACACTTCATTGTTCGAGGTACACCAGCAGAATGGGGTGGCGAGCGCATGAACCGAACTATCTTGGAGAAAGTTCGATTGTATGTTGTCAATCTTTGGATTAGGCGAGGAATTTTAAATTTGAGGTCATTGTATATCGTGCCATCTAATTAATCGTTTGCCATTAGTTGCAATTGAGGGCAAAACACCCATGGAAATGTGGATTGGTAAACCATGCTATCGATTATGATACTTTACATGTCTTTGGTTCCACTGCTTATTATCATGTAAAGGAATCTAAGTTAGATCCAAGGCGAAGAAAACATTGTTCATGGGTATAGCTGGTGGAGTAAAAGGATACTGGTTTATGGTGTCCGGATACTGAAGAAGATCATTTTCAGTGAGAGATGTGACTTTTGATGAATTAGCCATGTTAAAACAAAAGGATTCACAAAAGGATGACAACACGATGAGTACTTGCAGCGGTGGAGCTTGAAAAGGTTAAAGATGATCCGATTAGTGTTGAAGAGGCGGATGATTCTCAATCAATCGAAGATGAAGAAGAGGTTCGACTCGGGAACCTTTAGAGCAACAAGATTCAATTGCATATAGAAGGCGCGGAGAGAGATTCGTAGACACTGCTCGCTTTGTTGATATGGTGGCCTATGCACTTCGATTGTAGATGGTGATGTTCCTTCCACTTACGGAGAAGCGATAAGTAGCCACGAAAATGTCTGATGGAAGCAAGCAATGGATGAAGAAATGCGGTCTCTTGAAAAAATGGAACTTGGAAGTTAGTTACACTACCTAAAGACAAAAGGCAATTGGGTGCAAATGGGTATATGCAAAAAGGATGGATTTCCTCGAAAGGATAAAATTCGATACAAGGCTAGATTGGTAGCGAAGGGTTACGCTTCGAGAGAGAAGGAATAGACTACGATGAGGTATTTTCTCCGGTTGTGAAACATTCGTCTATTCGAATTTTGCTAGCCATTGTTGCTTGATATAATCTGGAGCTAGTTCAACTTGATGTGAAAGCTGCATTCTTGCATGTTGATTTGGAAGAGGAAATCTACATGACTCGATCGGATGGATTTAGAGTTCTTTGGAAAAGAAAATTGGGTTTGCAAGCCGACAAAGTCGCTTTATGGATTGAAACAATCTCAGAGGCGATGAGTACAAGCGATTTGATCGGTTTATGAAAGAGCCGATTAGTTGGAAGTCTACACTACGATCTCTGATTGCCTTGTCAACCACGAGGTAGAGTATATGGCAATTACGGAGGCTATTAAAGAGGTCGTTTGGTTACTGAGGCTTGCTTGGAAACTTGGGATTGATCCAGGAGCATGTTAACTTGTATTGTGACGATCAAAGTGCTATTCACTTAGCAAAGAATCAAGTTTATCATGCGGCGTCTGAGCATATTGACGTCTGATTTCACTTTGTGCGGAAATTATTGATGAGGGAAGATTCTTATTCGGAAAATCAAGGCTGAGAGAATCCATGAGATATGTTGACGAGGTGGTGACAACGATCAAGTTTGAGCATTGTCTAAACTTGATCAATATCCTGAATGTTTAAAACAGTGAGAAGGGTAGAGATTGGAGGATCGTTTTATACTGAGGAAGTTCACGAAGATGCGACCACTTTGGGAATGATGGTTTGTTGGTGAGTCGGCTCGGTTGGGTAAATCTTCACCGAGGTGGAGAATTGTTGAAAAATTCAAATTCAAAGCCAAAGCCAAAGTGTTCAAAGTTTGGCAAAGCACATGTTCAAAGTTTGGCCAAAATTATTCAAAGGTAAATTGTTCAAAGTTTGGCTAAAATTAGGTAATCACCAACCAAACTTTGACAATTTTAAAGGTTTGGTGAAATAGTGCTACCATGCATTCCTATAAATAGCTAATGCTCTTCATTTGTTTTGGCATCCCAAAATTGAGAGCAATTGCAAGTGAAGCAATTGAGAGAGTTAAGAAAAGCTTCCACTTGAGTGCTAGGAGAATTTATTTGGGTGTATTGGGGTATTGGGTTTTGTGAGTTTTTCCAATTTGTAAATTCTCATTTGTTAGTAAAATTATCTTCGAGTCTTTGCCTGTGGATGTAGGCTTTACGTCGAACCACGTAAATTATTGTGTCAATTTTCTTTGCAATTGTTTACACCACATTTAAGTTTCTCTATAAATCACGGTTACCATCAATTGGTAATTTGCTCAACCTACGCTTCGCACAACAACGACTAACCACACCATGTTGAAGTCGTATCCAATTAATAACCGCTTTGATATTAATTCATTTTCCCTCCCTGCTTTGACTCTGTTTCATTCCATTAAGCAAGTTGTTAGACCTTCCATTTACATCTTAATTAGTCCGACTACAAATTAATGTGTAATCTACTTGTAAGCTTGATCAATACTACCTTTTGAAATTGAGGAGGAATAATCTTAATAACTATAGTTCATTTAGATGTAGAGTATGCTCCAAGTCTTGTTATATATTGAGAGCCTCATGGTATTGTTTTGGAATGTAGCAGATGCATGAATTTGAGGCCAATTTACAAACATTTCAAACTATTTCAACTTCTTTTCCACGCTAACTCCCAAGACAAGTCTCCAACTTTCCATTAATATTTTTACTTTAAAAACCTACGATCCCGTTTTAAATCAGTAAATCAAAATGGCTTACTCTAGCTCTGCAATTTTGATCGCCCTGGCTTTGCTTTCCGTTTCCGCAATGGCGCAAACTCCGACGCCGTCTCCAACCAAGACTCCACCAGCAGTGGCGCCATCGCCGTTGAAAATTCCACCAGCCAGCCTGCCGTCTCCGTTGAGTGCTCCACCTGCTGCCACGCGATCTCGATCCACTGTCGACTCTCCACGGTCACCTACTCCCTTTTCTTCTTCTCGCACCGGCGAATTCTCCATCATCGATCTCAATGCCTCCATCCGATGCTTTTGGGACATCGATTTATTATTGTAATTGGATAATTTTTTTCCTATTCTATTTTATTTATTTATTTATTTACATCATTTATACTCACGAAATAATTATTTTAATTTACTTCTTTTATATATTATTTTTTGGTTAATAAAAAAAAAAAACTTCTTTCTACGCTATGAAACCCACGGGAAGGATAAAAAAAGGTTGAAAGTTGTATGAATTTGTTGTCAATTAGTAAAATTCCAAACAACTACGACTTCTTTTCCACGATTATGCTTCTTATGAAACCCATGGGAGGTATCAAAAGGTTGAAAGTTGCATAAATTTGCTGCCAACTTAGTATAATTTCAAACTAATTCGACTTCTTTTCCACGGCTATGAACCATGGGAAGGATAAAAAAGTTAGATCGCCCAAAATTCTCAAAGCCATTAATAATCAGCACTTTAGCCAAGTTTCCATTATAAGGATCAAAAACTTTTCATAGACATCTCTTTTACGCACACTACTAATAGGGAATCTAATTAAATATAGCATTAGTACAATATTTTTAATACATAGATCCCTGACTTTAATACAATCAGGAATAAATTAAAAGATAAAAAAATAGTACATTAGAGTCTGCATTTTTTTTTTTGTTTTCTAGCTTATCCTTGACTATATTAAAGTTAAAGATATTTGATTGAAACATTTCTCTAGAGCACAATTCTTTATTTATAATTAGAGATGGCCAACGGGCCATACCATATCATGTCGGCATAGCCCGTTAAAAGAAAGCCCGTGTAGGCTCATGCTCATTCCGTTTTGTGCCCACTACGTGATTCATATTGTGCTGCACATACCTAATTTTTCTCCTTAGATCCGGCCCGGCGCACTTGCCAAGCCCATGTAGGGAGGCACAATCCTCCACGGGTTTGGAGCCCCATGGGGTTTTACCCTAAAAGAGATAAATAATTTTTGGGGAATGGGGCGGAGAATGAAGAGAAAATAATTTTCTAATTTTTAATGGGGTGGGGTTTGGTTTTCTATTCCCTACCTCACCCCGACCCCAAACCTTATTATATATAATTTTTTAAAATTTTATTCAATAATTTTTATTTTTATTAATTACAATATTAGTTGGTTAATAAATTTTCATTTTACTTTTACCAAATATAAATAGGTTATAGATAAAACGAAACTCTATATTATAATTCTTATTCAATTCTAAAATATTATTATGTTTTTTTTTCTTTCTTAAGATACCTCTCTCTTCAAATATTTTGTAGTTTTGATATTATTTTGAGATATAGTTTCAAATTTTTAGATTTTTTTAATAATTTTAAAATACTTTATAATATGATGATGGTTTTATTTAAATATTTAATTTTTAATTTACTAAAATTATATATTTTTATATACTATAAAATAAGTAAATGAGGAATATGGTGGAGATGGGAAAATCATTCCCCACATGGAGATTCCTAAGCACCAAACGCGGCGTTTTGGTTCTTTATTTGAA
The DNA here is from genome assembly GCA_025617385.1 of Murraya koenigii. Lineage (NCBI taxonomy): Eukaryota > Viridiplantae > Streptophyta > Magnoliopsida > Sapindales > Rutaceae > Murraya > Murraya koenigii. The sequence goes on along the minus strand of CM046815.1, from coordinate 6,224,721 downwards.
ACTGAGCCCAGTCAAGAACTGTTTCTCTTGTAGCACTCGTGCCATCTTGGTTTCTCTGTGAAGATCGAAGACTCAATTCGATTGCTTTTCTTATCCAAATTATCATTAGTCATAAGATTAATCGAGTCGGAGTTTTGACATACCAGTATTTGAATTAATGAAATCCATTTTCATTTTACACCCAATCAATTATTCATCAACTAATTTTTAATCGGTGATTATAACCCACGAGACACTTGCACAAATTCGATAACTAATTAAAAGTTTTTATTGGTCAGTGATGAGGAAAATATCCAACGTTCACACACTATAATTTTTTTTTTTTAATTTAAAATGATTTGGGACTTTGTTTGTAAACTACAAGAAATGTTTAAAACACTAACAAAACAAAAAAAAGAAAAAAAAAGAAAAAGGCAACATGAGTTTCCTGAAGGACTGCTGATTACTGGAAAATAATTTCAAATGTGATTTTGAGTCCTAAAGTAATAGAAGTTGGCAAAAGTCCTACGGATAACAGAGCCAAAGGCAAAGAATATTCTTCTTCTCCTGACAAATTTTGAAATAGTTTGTTCTTCGCCGCCAAATCTGAAATACATGGCCTAAGATAAAACAAACCAAATTTACACAATTTCCTGCAACAATATTATTACTTCAAGTCATTTTACCATTAAAGCATACGTCGGTGATAACATGTTCTTATGAAATGAAAATAAAAGTAAAAATAATTTCGGCACCTGGAGGATTATTTGGCTTCCACTCCTAGCTTCCAAGAGTCTAGAATTCCTGAAGAGAACAATCACATCAATAATTCAGGTAAAATTTTCTTTCTTATGCATTATCCGCAATTTCTTTCTTACTATAGATGTTAATAATAAACATAATTTGAAATTAATTAGGATTGTGATTTTTGTAAATCAATTGTTAGACTACGAAAATATCAGCACGCTTCTACTCAAAGAACAGAACCTGAACCAGCTTATAATTCCAAAAGACAAACTAATAATTACTCACCTGCGCCTTTAGAGATGCGTTTACAAATTTCTTCTTCTTGCTCTGCCTCGCTTGATCACCCTTTTCACCTTATTGGATTGCTTCCCTTCGATCATCCTCGCAAAATATCGTGGCCTTCCAGTCTCAAATACCACGTATCCGATGGACACTCCGATCAACACTCCTGATGCGTAACCCACCTTGGCAAACTTCCAATCAAACCAGCTTAAATCATCGTCTCCTTCGTGAAATCTTGTCGTTGATGTTGGTGTTGGTGCCTCATCAATGCTGCAGCTTTTTGATACTGGGAATCCACACAACCCCAAGTTACCAGAATAAGAATCATTTCCAAATGTATTAAATTGGGGTCCTCGTGGTATGGGCCCTTGAGCTGATTGTTCGAAAGATTCAACACCGAAAGATAATTCAAACTCGCCAATTGTGTTGGGATATGTCCGGCAAGATTGTTTGAGGAGAGGTCTAGGGATTCAAGCTCTGTCAGATTTCTCAATGATGATGGAATAGCACTTGTCAAGTTGTTGTGAGAAATATTAAGACCTTTAAGTGAATTAAGCTTTCCCACCACTTCGGAATTCCCCTTGAAATTTGTTGCTTGGACAAATCAATAGTTGCGAAAGTGGTTAAAATCCTCTCAATTTTATGTCATTGCCTTTCATAGTAAAAATATTGAATAATAGTAAGAAAAATTCTGCGACTCCATATAATCGACTCCAACACTATTGTTATCCCCATGCATCATGGCTTTAAAATTATCAAGATACCGTGTTGGCAAAACACCGATGAGCTCGTTGTGAGAGAGATCAATTATTCATAACTTGGGAAAGGGAGCTCTTGTTTTGGTATCACCAATGAGACCTCGAAATCGGTTAGATCGCAATACAAGCACTTGCAATTCAGAAAGAACTTCTAACCAATGGGGGAATGTATCATCAATCTGATTATTCCCAACATCTAAAACTTCCAAATATTGACAATTAACCAAAGATTGAGGCAACGATCCTTCCATCCCATTGTCATTCAGGTTAAGACTTGTCAAACCACAACTTTTTCCAAATATTTGAGGAGGCTGCCACTGAACTTGTTCATTCTCATATCCAAGATCTCAAGTGTTGAGTTTCCAAAAGATTCTGGAATTTGGCCACTCAAGCTGTTATTCCGGACGTCAAGAAAGATCAAAGGGATTGAGTTTCCAAGACATTCTGGAATTGGGCCGCTCAAGTTGTTATTCCCAACATCAAGTAATGACAAATTGACGCAGTTAATCAAAGATGGCGGTAATGGTCCCACCAAGAGATTGCCATCCAACCAAAGAGAAGTCAAACTGCAGCCTTTTGCAAATGTTTGTGGGATGCTGCCTTGGAAGTTGTTCTTTCCGAGATCCAAATTTAGAAGCGTAGAGTTTCCAAGACACTGTGGAATTTGTCCGCTCAAGCTATTGTTGTACAAAGAAAGTGATTGAATAGAACTCAAATTACAAAATGATGGAGGAATATCTCCGGTCAAATTATTGTTGGAAACAGAAAAAGATAGAATGTGAGGGGGTAGATTTGGGAGTGATCCTCGAAGTAAGTTCGAATCAAGGGAAAGATATTTGAGATTTTTCCACGGAAGATGATCAACGCTTGTCAGGAAGTTTTGTGAAAGATATAATTTAGACGAAGTATGTACTCCTACAGCCCACATCCAACTGGGAATCCTACCATGGATTTGGTTTTGAGAAAGGTCCAATCCCTCTAATTGATGTTGAGTTCTCAAGATGTCCGGAAACTCACTTATATTGCAAGCCGATAAACTCAACCCCAAAAGATTAGGGAAAGACGAGTTGACTGTTAATTTGGTGCTCAATGATAAACTAATATTAGAAAGCCGAAGATATTTAAGATTTTTGAGCTTTGCAAAATCGTACAGCTCAACGCTGCCACTTAAATTGTTAAAAGAAAGATAGATCTGAGTCAAATTCACAAGTTCAAAGACTGAACTTGGAATCGAGCCAGTCAGTTGATTCATTCCCAAGAGTAAATAAGAAAGTTGGGTTAGGTTGGTAAAAATATCCGGAATTTTACCAACAAAGTTATTGTACCAAAGATCTAAATGACGAAGCTGATGAAGATTTGAAAAGGATGATGGAATGTGACCATTAAAATTGTTATCCCTAAGATCCAAATAAGCAAGATGGGTAACGTTACCTAGTGAAGCAGGAATTGACCCCGTGAAATTGCTGTAAGAGAGGTTAAGGAGTGTCAAGCTCGGAAATTGAGTAAAACCAGAAGAAATCTTAGAGTAATTGAAATCATTGAAAGCCAGGTTGAGGTTTCGCAGGCGAGGAAGAAAGAAAAGGCTACTATTGGAAGGGATGCTGCCGTGAAGCCAACTACAACTGAGGTCGAGGCCAATCACGTGACCCGTCGCCGAATCACATGTTACTCCATCCCAGCTGGAGCAGCAATCAGCGTCCTCCTTCCAAGACATCATTTTTGGACGAGATATTTGTTCATCACAATAGAGCGAAGACTGTTTTTCAAAGGAAAGAGTTGCTTAAATTGGAGTAGAGCAGAACTTTGGTCATGTGAGCAAAGTGTTGCTGAACTCTGAGAATACAAGAGCAATAACTGGAGGCAAATCAAAAGTTGATAAGGCTTAGTTAAATAACCACCCATTTTTTTTTTTTTCCGATTGATGAAATCACAAGAAGAGAGATATGACAATTTATAGAAGTTGAATGGTGTGTAATTAATTAAAAATATAATACTTGGTTGACTTAGAGCACCAAGTCTTGTTTTGGAATTTAGTTGGTGAGTGGAATCGTTGCATGGGAAGATCGATTAAGAAAGTTGAAAGTGACAGTTTGACGACGTGTTGGGTGGGGAATGAAGTAATTTTCCATTTCATTCATCCTATAATATTATATTGAATATGCTTCACCACAATTTCAATAAGATCAAAAAATTTATCCACAACACTACCCTTAAATTTCACATATTAATTGAAATTCAATATAATATTATAATATACTTAGCGCGCGCGTTAATTAGAAAAACAAAAAATTATCTCTATGTTAATTTGTTAGGTATCGACTATTTGGGCCGCAATAAAAGTTATGCTGATTTAAATTTATGACTGTAAAATATCAATAGTATAATAATTGTTATTCAAAAATAATTGTTTGTCTGTCGGGACGCATGTAGAATGGGTCCAAAAAAAATTTATCCAAAAAAAACCAACAACAATTTATCCAAAAAAAAAAATTATATATTCTCATTTACCTTTTTTTTTATATATATATGTATTAAACGCCATAATTTTTAACCAGTAGAGATAATCATCATAATTTAAATAGGCAGTTCAATGCATTGTTGTTGTGCTTCGTGTGCTCTTTTATTAAAATGAAATAGAGTCTTTCTTCAATTAAATTTTAATTGTTTAAAAGTTTATATCCAAATTTCAAATTTGAAATTGTAACCTACTTGTGAGCTCGATCAATACTACCCTTTGAAATTGATCGGGAGGAATAATGTTAATTAATTATAATACTTTTAGACTTAGGGCACCAAGTGTTTAAATATAATACTTTTTTACTCAAGAGTGCACGAAGTCTTGTTACTGAGATTAGCTCATAATCTTGTTATGGAGTCTAGTTAATTGGCGGTACATTCGTTGCCGATTTTATAAAATTCGAGACAATATTGAGTGCTTATAACGGTGCGAGTAACTTTGATTCCAAAACCCAGTCCAAAAGGAAACACAAGAAGATTTGCCCAATTCCATGTTTAATTATCCATAAGAAGCTAGCTGTGTCCAAATTAGAATATATGTTACTGTAAGTTACTAATTAATCTAGTTTTGGAATCTCTTGGACAGTGGGTTTTCTAACAAATTTTTAAAATTTCAAACTAGACCTTATACATTTTCCACAGCCATGAAACTCATGGGAAGGATCCAAAAGTAAAAGAGTCACAATTCCAATTCCAAATCAGAAATCTGGCTATTATCTTTACTCATTCCCTTTTCTTAGGTCTAAAGCAGACTGTAATTCTTCTAAAGGAGCATTATCCACGCACTGTCCAAAAGCAGGGATTTGTTTATTGTGAATGCCATCCAGAAGAAGCGGCTCACAATTAGCATTTTGATATTGTTACTGTATGTTATTGAATCTTGTTGATGAAAATATTATGCAAAACTAGTCCTAATATATAGGTATAATTGAATGAATTACTTTGTACATCTTAGTCAGGAGACTACAAGGACCAGTCTCTAGATCATTTTACTTGTGCTGCATCCCTTCTATGATCAGAAGACCAATCAAGAAATGAGATTCTGTTCACTAAAACTAAACGATAATGTAATGCTGAACTCATTTTCCCTACTCTGTTTTTATTTTGTTTCAGTTTGTGAAGCAAGTTGTTAGACCTTCCATTTACTTCTTAATTGTTTCCAATATATGTGTGTAAGCTTGATCAATACTCAATAAAGATCTCAAACCCTTTTCCAAAGTCAAAATTGAGCGTTCCACAGTTTGTTTCTTGTTTGGATTAATTTTGCATTAATATTACTAAATTTATAATGGTTTTGCATCATATGATATATAGCTTCGTTTATACAGGCTGTTAATCTGCTCTTCTAAGCTGAAAAGAAGATTCAGAGAAGATTGAGGTTTAAAATGAAATTAATTAAAAAACATAAACAAACGGAAATAACATAAGAATTTGTTATGAAAATGAAGTACGAATCTTAGAAGTTTCCTAAAGTGCTGGAATATAAAATAACTTCAAATGTGATTTTGATTCCCGAAATGGTAGAATTTCAGGCAATGAGCCCCACAGATATCGGAGTCAAAGGCAATGAGCAACGTTGTTCATCTTGTTATCAGCTTTTAAACAGCACACTATACTCCCTAATCTGAAAAAGTGGCCCAACTGACACCACACCAACATCATCTCAAATCATTTCCAACATCAAAATTATTTTAAAATAAATTTCACCTGAAAATTTTGATCAATTTAGTCATCAAAACGTAAAGTGTGTGGTATCATGTTCTTATGAAATGGAAATAAAAGCAAATCAATTTTGGTATCATGTTTGCAGCTCTGTGTATGGACCGCTCGAAATTCAGCCAGATCCCGTGGAAATTTGTATGGACCCCTCAATACGTAGTGAATTAGAGAACCAAGTCTTGCTTTGTTGGTCCGTGGGATACTTAAAAATCACTTGATTAAAGTCCTAGAGACAATAGAAGTCTTTCATCCTGAAAGTAATCAACACGCTCGAATGTAATTAAGCATTGATGGATTATCTTTACTGATCATCCCCTTTCTTTACGTGTAAAGTGGACTTTGACTCTTCAAGAGGTGCATTTTTCAATTTTTCAGTTTCCATAAACCAGTCCAAAAGTTGAAGCTGTGTCCAATTAATTACCACTTTGATAGTGATTTATGTAAAAGATAGTTCAGTGAGATGTTAGTTAATTATAATTCATTTAGGCTTAGAGCATGCAGCAAGTCTTGTAATACTGAGATACTCATTATATTGTTTGGGAATCTAGTCGTGCACAAAATTAATTTTCCCTCTGTTTTTATTCTGTTTCAGTTTCGTAAGCAAGCTATTAGACCTTCCATTTACTTCTTAATTACTTTGCTACAATTTTCTCTACATCCATTTATATTTCATGACAAATAAATTTTTTCCACATCCATAGGAACGGGTTCAAAATCTAGATCTCATGTTTCCACTCAAAAAGAAAAAAAATTATCAATTAAATACGTAGTCGGCCCCACTTTGGAATTGAAAGGGAGGTTAAGGAGTGTTAATCACCATTGGGAGAATGTGCCTGAGACTATTCTAAATTAAATTTATTATGGCCGAATCCGAATTCATATATGCTCGATTCATATTAGTAGGAAAAAATCTACCATATTTAACTATAAAAAATGAGTCCCAACAATTAATTGCTCTCAAGATTTGAGAGTGAGTGCTGTTAACAGGCTCCCATTGGGAGATGAGGGGGATCTCAGTTAATACATTTTCTCCAAAAACAGCATTGTACTCACTTACAAATGGAGCTATCAATTAAGCTCCGAGTTTTTAAATTGATGAGATGAAGTGAATATTACGGTAGTACTCTTTTCATTCTGAAAGCAGCCACTCGAAAGTCATTAACCAGAAACTTAGTCAACACGCAACATAACTAAGCATTAAACATTGATGGATAATGTTTGTATTTACTCATTTCCTTTCTTGGCATCTATAGTAGACTCTGGTTATTCGAAACGAGCATTTTCCAACTTTTCCAATTTCCACAAACCAGTCTAAAAGTTAAAAAGATATATAGATAAGAGAAATGTTATCGTCTGTCGTATATATTGATGTGGCAGCCAATTAGACTCCAGTTATTATTATTATTATTATTACTTTTTTAAAAAAGTAGAGAAATAGACGGTATCCAGTAGCCCAAATGTATGTGTTAACACAAAACTCCCTTATGAAATGACCAATCAAATAAAGTTATTTAGAACCTACTCAACTAAGTCCAAAGGATCCACACTCTAATTAGTCCCATGCACAAAGAACTGTTCATTTTTCCTCCTCTGTTTTGATTCTATTTCAGTTTATTAAGCAAGTTGAGTTAGAGTAGACTTTCCATTTACTTCGTAATTTATTGTAAATATGTGTAATCTATATGCTGAACTTGTAAGCATAGATCAATTAATATCCAAAAGAATGATCAGGTACACATTGTTGCGTATGCACGACAGGCCATGTATCACTTGATTATTGACCGACTTATTAAACACCAGTCTATAATCAAGTAACTTGTGGCCTATTGCACTTGATCGGGTCTCTCAATTCCCAATACTCAATAAAAATACTCTCAAAGAGAGAGAGTAAATAGGATGCATAAACACATGCAAGGTCATTTCAAACATTATTTCTTATTATCAATTTTTTTTTTTGTGGGTTTCAGGTGCAGCTATATAACGAGAATAAACGCCAACAATTTCATCTTCTGAGTTTGAGCAAAAGCAATTTCATTTGAATGAATTTTTTTCTTAAATTATAGATTAATGGCAACTCAATTTTCTTCACGAAGGATTCAAACTTTAGACATCGTATTTTCACTCAAAAGACTTAACCAACTGAATTTGTTGATTCCACTTTTATTACAAGAAAACTTAGAATTTGACAAAAGTCTTAACATACATCACGAGAAGGAAAAAATTTTATCCTTTCTATTGAGCTAAAACATCATTGGTACCAGGAGGATTACTTCACTTCCAATGCTACCTTCCATGAGTCTAAAATTCCTTTAGAAAAAAACACATCACATTCATATACAGTTGAAAGAGTAGTTCAGAATATATAAAAATCAGCGTGCAAAAATCATCTCTCCGAGCATGAGCACGCTAGATCGTGTATGCATATGAGAACTTTGGAGCTGGTCTAATGGTTCTCCAACAATGATGTTTTACTCAAGGCAAGCAAAGATACAGCATTTCATATAAAACATTATTAAAATATTGTTAATGACGGAACAGCAGAAGAGACATCTGGTCTGAAGGGAATTATCGCGCCTCTCAAACCCATTAATCATGAGCCTTTATTGCCAATGTTAACTTGAGCAAATTCAGAATTCTTCCCCATTGTGGCCACTACTGCAGCCACTTTTTGCCTGCCAGAATGCAAAATTATCTCAGCGACACTCCAAATTAGGAACCACTCCAACCAATACAGAACTCTGCTGTTCCATCCAAGAACTAGCATGTTTAACAACATTCTAAAATAATAACATAGAAATAAATTAAAACAGACATAACTCCCTTTCGAATGTTTATGAAAACCAAAAAGAGAGAGAATTACAATTTTTGCATTATCAAAACGCTGGCGTTTTGGTTCTTCATTTGAAGCTGAGCTCTGTCAAGAATTGTCTCCTTAGTAGCTCTTGTAGCCCTACCCATTGTTAGGAGTTATGATGTTACGATCTTACTCAGATGATTCCAGAGCTTTCCAAGCTGATTCAATTGTTAATCAAGCCTTACTGCATTTGATTAGTTACAATTAAGCATTGTATGTATGTGTAACAGATTGTACAGGTGTCGTGTTTTTATTAGTCCATTCCAAAAGTTGCTAATAAGATTAGTTGTCCAGCTCAGAGAGTTAGTTAGCTTTGTTAGTCACTATCAATAGAGTCTTGTAAAAAAAATTGATTAAGCTGAGCAATATAAGAGTTTTCTCATTAATTTTCTCTGAGTTTTTCTTTAGATCCAAACACAATTCTACAAACTCTAATATGGTATCTGAGCCACTAAATATGGAAAACACAATCAATTCAGCTTTATCTTCACTCTCCTTCAGTTTTATTCAACCTGTTAAGCTCAACCGAACGAATTATCTTGTGTGGAAAGCACAAGTGCTTGCATCAATAATCGGAAATGGACTTGAAGGATTCATCAACGGTGAGAAATCTTGTCCGGATCAATTCCTTGCTGAATCAACTGGTGAATCGCGTAGATCTGAAGCTCAAACGGCAAGATCCACTGAAAATCGAGATGATATTGTTTGGAAGAAAACTGACAAGTTGCTACAGCGCTGGTTGCTCTCTTCAATAGAGGACAATGTATTGATTATAGTGATCAGTTGTGAGACTTCGTTTGATCTCAGGAAATCATCTTGCTGAAATCTTTGCCTCTCAGTCCAAAGCTCTTTATATGCCTCTCATGATACAGATCCAAACAACTAAAAAAGGATCACTCTCCATCAGTTATTACTTCAGTAACATGAAAAAGATTGAAGACAGTCTTGCTATTGGAGGTAATGCACTTTCTACAAATGAGTTTATCATGCGCATACTCAGTGGTTTAGATGACAGTTATGAATCACTTGTAACTAATGTGCCGACTGGAATAGAAAAAACTAGTACTGTGGAAGAACTATTCTCAATGTTGCTAAGTCATGAAGTTAGGCTTCAAATGATCAATGGAAAAACTCACAGTGATGTAATGCATGATATGAGTGCCAACTATGTGAAAAAAAGACAGAATTATGGTGAGCCTAACACTGCTAACAATAACATAGCTGTTGTTGGAGGATCTGGTGGTAATTCTGAGAAGAAAATGATGTTGTTTATCAAATTTGCTTTATTCCAGGGCATGCAGCCTACAAAAGCAATGACAGATTCAAATATGGCTTTGTTCCTAGACAAGCTAGAGGTGGTTTCAGGCCCAGACCTGGTCAGTCATTTGATGGAAGGTATGAAGGGGTTTCAATAACTATGGCAGATGATACATTGTTTTTATGGAGGTTTTAATGGTGGATTTCCAAGAAATTCACCACCTTTCAAGGACATGTTGCATTTCAGGCAAGCTTTGCTTATCCTCAGGGAGCTTCTGGTTTCATCCACGACAATCCACCACCAAACATGTTTGCAGGGGATACTGGTCTCAATCCTGCAAATAGTTCTAATTCAGTGAATCTTGCTATTGACGTTGCAAACTACAATACTGCTGCTGATCCAGCTTGGTATCTTGACTCAGGAGCCACCAATCATGTGACACAAAGTGCAGGTATACTCTTATCCTGTTTTATTTACACAGGTAATGAGAAACTGCATATAGGAAATGGTATGGGATTGCCTATAACACACGTTGGTGTTGCTGTTTTGAGTACGTTTGATACTGATCAATCATATCTTACCAATGTCCTGCATGTGCCTGATATTTATGAAAAACCTCTTAAGTGTTTCCAGATTATTAACTGATAACAATGTCTTTATTGAATTCCATGAATCTGTTTGTTTTGTTAAGGCAAAGAGTACAGGGATCTCATTGCTCAAGGGGATTGCTAAAGGTGGACTTTATCAAATTGCTGGTCTAACTACAGTCCAAAATTCAACTTCTTCTCATGGTCTCTTAATTTCTGTGTTTTCAAAATCTCTGTCTTTTGTTAGTTCAAAATGTAATCTGGTGTTAATGTTTTCTCAGTGCAAAACATCTGATATGTCAACGTTCTCTCAATATGATGCATCTGCTGCCTTGAGTCTTCATGATGTAAATCATGCTTCCTCTCAATTCAATAAAGATGCCAAATTGGCATTGTCCATATATTCTCATAAAGCTTTTAATTATAGTCTAATGCATAAAAGAATGGGGCATCCAACTGCACATGCCTTCAAACAGATAATGAAACAATTTGATCCAACTCTTGATGTGCACAAAACCATTGTACCAGAATTTTGCAATGCTTGTCAATCTGGAAAATCTCATATGCAACATTTTCCTTCAGTTGAAACCACTACCAAATCAACCCCTTGATTTATTACATGCTGATCTTTGGGGCCTGCACATGTTCTTTCTTCTCAAGGCTACACCTATTATCTTTCCATTTTAGATGATTTCACTAGATTTACCTGGATTTTCCCCCTTACTGCTAAGTCCAGAACACTTTCAACCTTTATAGAGTTCCAAAGAATGATTGTGAACAATCTTTCCAAGAAAATAAAATGTCTTCAAAGAAACTGGAGGAGGGGGGGGTGGGGGGGTGGGGGGGTGGGGGGCGTGGGTGGGAAGATGGGGTGGTGAAGGAGGGGAGTTTAGATCTTTCACTAATTATCTTCCTGAACAAGGTAATCAATTTAGGCATCCCTGTCTATATTATCATCATCAAAATGGCAGAATTGACAGGAAACACAGACACATTGTGGAGGCTGGTCTTACTCTCCTTGCCCAAGCACATCTACCCTTAACCATTTGAGTTACTATTTGGCAAGAAACCTGATTATTTGCACATGAGAATTTTTTGTTATGCTTGCTACCCTTATCTCAAACCTTAAGACCATCATGAGCTTGAATATAGAATTGGTAGATGCATTTTTCCAGGATACAGCTCCTTACACAAGGTTATCAGTGTCTTCATTATTCAGGGAGGATCCGTGTCAGTAATCATCTGATTTTTGATGAGTCAACATTTCCTTTTCAGCCTCGTATTGATTTCTCTTCTGTGTCTGCTGCTTATCAACCCTCTCTTTCTGGTTTTGTCCATCTCCTGTCTCACCACCACTGACTCAACAGACTGTAACACAGCTTGCTCTGGCTCCATCAGAAGTGCTCTGGCTTAGATCATTACTTACTGAAATTGGTGCCCTTCCTAGCTCAACTCCTGTGATATGGTGTGATAATTAAAGTGCAGCAGCTCTGGCCAGTAATCCAAAGTTTCACTCTCGTACCAAGCACATTGAATTTGACATACACTTCTTACGTGAGAAAGTAGCCAACAAAAGTCTTCAAGTGCAGTGTATTCCAAGCTTTGATCAAATAGCAAATAAATTTCCCCCATTAGCTTTACAGCCTTTTCATTATCTGCGATCCAAGCTCAACGTTGTGTCCACTGTTGAGCTTGTGAGGCGATGTTAGGAGTTATGATGTTATGATCTTACTCGGATGGTTTTTATTGTTATACAAAGCTGATTCAATTGTTAATCAAGCCTTACTGTATTTGATTAGTTACAATTAAGCATTGTATGTACGTGCAAGAGATTGTACAGGTGTCATGTTTTCATTAGTCCATTCTAAAATTTGTTACTAAGATTAGTTGTCCGGCTCAGAGAGTTAACTTTGTTAGTCACTATAAATACGGAGTCTTCTATAAACAATTGATTAAGCTTAGCAATTATAAGAATTTTCTCTGAGTTTTTCTTTAGATCCAACACAATTCTATAAACTCTAATAAACCCTGCCTTATTTCAATTATTCAGATCCATGTTCCTTTTATGCCCAATCAATTATCTGATTGAGAATTTCAGAACAGTATGGTAATATTACACACCCAAATTCAAACCGAAGATGTACGCCAAATTAAGCCCACACCGTGTCCTAATCATTATTGGTACGATTAATTGAGTCAAGATTATTTGACATTTCCCATTGTTGCAGATTCACTTGGCTTATCAATATTTGGGAACGTGGAAATTAACAAAATTTCTGAATAATATATTTTATTAATAAAATGTTGTTTAACCATGATGCTTCACATCTTTTTATACTGATACTAATTAATTAGCGAAAATCAAATCCATTAACAAAGATTCGAGAATTCATTAGTGAAATTCACGAAATTAAAAGTAATAAAATCACACAACAACGGAAGTAACACATTAGTTTTCCAAAGTACAAGATGTTAAATAACTTTAAATGCCATTTTTTTAAACAGTACAATTTAAAATAATTCTGATGGATATATGTTGTTCTTCTTATCACAAGCTTTGAAATGATATGTTCATCTACGCTCAATTTCGAAATTCGTAAGTGCCCCGCATATTTCCTGCAACAATGTAAGCTTATTTCAAATCATTTTTTTCCTCAAAAAATTAATACAAGTTTACCATCGTCCATCAAAAGATAGGTATGTGATAACAAGTTCTTATGAAATGGAAATTAATTAAAAAAAAAAAGTTGCGGTACCAGGAGACTGAAATTCCTAAAGAGAACGATCACATGAATAACGAAGTTAAATATTTACCCACTTTAAGATATGATTTTTATTATATACATGATCCTCATTTTGTTTCTCCTTATAGATGTTGATTACAAACATAATTTGAATTTAAACAGGATTGTGGTTTTTTTATAAATCATTTGTTAGATTATGAGAATATCACCATGCCATCTACTATCTACCCAAAGAACAGTATATAAACCAGATTATAAATCCATAAAACAAACTAATTAATAATTACTCACCTGGGGCCTCAGGTGCACTTACTAGTTTCTTGTTCTTGCTCTGCTTCATCTGATCACCCTTCTCACATTCTTGGATTGCTTCCCTTCAATCATCTTTACAAACCACCATGGCCTTCCAGTCGCAAATACCATGTATCCAATAGACAAGCCAATAACCAATCCAGAAGCGTAACCCATCTTAGCAAACTTCCAATCAAACCAACTCGATGAATTGTCTCCTTCATGGAATCTTGTTGATGATGCTGGTTCTGCTGTTTCATCGATGTTGCAACTTTCTGATAACGGGAATCCACACAACCCTGAGTTACCCGAATAGGAATCGTTTGGAAACGTATCGAATTGGGGTCCTCGAGGTACTGGTCCCTCAAGCTGGTTATACGAAAGATTCAGCACTGAGAGAGAATTCAGACTCGCCAATTGCGTTGGAATCAGCCCAACAAGCTTGTTTGAGGAGAGGTCGAAAGATTCAAGTGCTGTGAGATTTCCCAATGATGATGGAATACCACCTATCAGGTTGTTGTGAGAAATATTGAGACATTTAACTGAATTAAGCTTTCCCACCACTTCTGGAATTGCCCCTCGAAACCGATTGCTCGACAAATCAATTGACATGAAAATTGTCAGAATCCTCTCCATTTGTAGGTCAATTCCTTTCAAGGTCAAAATTATAGATTCGTAGTAGGTGAAATTTTTCGAACTCATATATTTCGCTTCATGACCAACAATATTATCCCCATGCATCATGGCTTTAAAATTATCAAAAAACCGTGTTGGCAAAACACCGGTGAGCTCATTGTGAGAGAGATCAATTATTCGCAACTTGGGAAAGGGAGCTCTTGTTTTGGTATCACCAATGGTACCTCGAAATCGGTTAGATCGCAATATAAGCACTTGCAATTCAGGAAGAACTTTTAACCAATGGGGGAATGTATCATCAATCTGATTATTCCCAACATCTAAAACTTCCAAATATTGACAATTAACCAAAGATGGAGGCAACGATCCTTCCATCCGATTGTCATTCAGGTTAAGACTTGTCAAAACACAATTTTTCCAAATATTTGAGGGAGGCTGCCACTGAACTTGTTCATTCTCATGTCCAAGACCTCAAGTGTTGAGTTTCCAAAAGATTCTGGAATTTGGCCACTCAAGCTGTTATTCCCGACGTCAAGATAGAACAAACGCGTTAAGTTTCCAAGATATTCTGGAATTGGGCCGCTCAAGTTGTTATTCCCAACATCAAGATATGACAAATTGACACAGTTAATCAAAGATGGCGGTAATGGTCCCACCAAGAGATTGCCATTCAACCAAAGAGAATTCAAACTGAAGCTTTTTGCAAATATTTGTGGGATGCTGCCTTGGAAGTTGTTCATTTCGAGATCCAAATTTAGAAGCGTAGAGTTTCCAAGACACTGTGGAATTTGTCCGCTCAAGCTATTGTTGTACAAAGAAAGTGATTGAATAGAACTCAAATTACAAAATGATGGAGGAATATCTCCGGTCAAATTATTGTTGGAAACAGAAAAAGATAGAATGTGAGGGGGTAGATTTGGGAGTGATCCTCGAAGTAAGTTCGAATCAAGGGAAAGATATTTGAGATTTTTCCACGGAAGATGGTCTACGCTTGTCAGGAAGTTTTGTGAAAGATCTAATCGAGACAAAGTATGTACTCCTACATCCCACATCCAACTGGGAATCCTACCATGGATTTGGTTTTGAGAAAGGTCCAATCCCTCTAATTGATGTTGAGTTCTCAAGATGTCCGGAAACTCACTTATATTGCAAGCCGATAAACCCAACCCCAAAAGATTAGGGAAAGACGAGTTGACTGTTAATTTGGTGCTCAATGATAAACTATTATCAGAAAGAGAAAGATATTTAAGATTTTTGAGCTTTGCAAAATCGTACAGCTCAACGCTGCCACTTAAATTGTTAAAAGAAAGATAGATCTCAGTCAAATTCACAAGTTCAAAGACTGAACTTGGAATCGAGCCAGTCAGTTGATTCATTCCCAAGTATAAATAAGAAAGTTGGGTTAGGTTGGTAAAAATATCCGGAATTTTACCAACAAAGTTATTGTACCAAAGATCTAAATGACGAAGCTGACGAAGATTTGAAAAGGATGATGGAATGTGACCATTAAAATTGTTATCCGAAAGATCCAAATAAGTAAGATGGGTAATGTTACCTAGTGAAGCAGGAATTGACCCCGTGAAATTGCTGTAAGAGAGGTTAAGGAGTGTCAAGCTCGGAAATTGAGTAAAACCAGAAGAAATCTTAGAGTAATTGAAATCATTGAAAGCCAGGTTGAGGTTTCGCAGGCGAGGAAGAAAGAAAAGGCTACTGTTGGAAGGGATGCTGCCGTGAAGCCAACTACAACTGAGGTCGAGGCCAATCACGTGACCCGTCGCCGAATCACATGTTACTCCATCCCAGCTGGAGCAGCAATCAGCGTCCTCCTTCCAAGACATCATTTTTGGACGAGATATTTGTTCATCACAATTGAGCGAAGACTGTTTTTCAAAGGAAAAGAGTTGCTTAAATTGGAGTAGAGCAGAACTTTGGTCATGTGAGCAAAGTGTTGCTGAACTCTGAGAATACAAGAGCAATAACTGGAGGCAAATCAAAAGTTGATAAGGCTTAGTTAAATAACCACCCATTTTTTTTTTTTTCCGATTGATGAAATCACAAGAAGAGAGATATGACAATTTATAGAAGTTGAATGGTGTGTAATTAATTAAAAATATAATACTTGGTTGACTTAGAGCACCAAGTCTTGTTTTGGAATTTAGTTGGTGAGTGGAATCGTTGCATGGGAAGATCGATTAAGAAAGTTGAAAGTGACAGTTTGACGACGTGCGTTGACGGGGAATGATGAGGAAGCTGTTTTGGTGGAAGGCTGTGAGGGAATAGATGCGTGGGTGGGATTGTCAAAAGGAGATATGGCTCCATTTGGTGCTAAGCGCGCGCGTTAATTAGAAAAACAATAACTTATCTCTATATATGTTAATTTGTGGCAATAAAAGTAATGTTGATTTAAATTTATGACTGTAAAATATCAATAGTACAATAATTGTTATTCAAAAAATAATTGTTTGTCTGTCGGGATGCTGGTGGACTGCTTGTAAATTGTTATTAGAAAAGCCAGCAAGAATTTATCCACAAAAAAAAGTAATGTTGATTTAAATATATGGCTTTAGAATATCAACAGTATTATAATTTTTATTCAAAAAATAATAATTGTTTGTCTGTCGGGATGCATGTGGACTGCCTGCAATTAGATAAGCCAAAAAGAATTTATCCGCGGATGAAAAAAAAAAAAAACTAGTAAGAATATTGAACTACTAACATGACCCCTTGTTTGTATAGCACATGTTACATTCCCATTTTGACATTTTTTTTTAAATATATATATAGTAAATGCCATAATTTTTGACCTGTAGAGATAATCATCATAATTTAAATTGGCAGTTCAATGAATTGTTGTTGTGCTTCGTGTGCTCTTTTATTCAAATGAATTAGAGTTTTTCTTCAATTAAATTTTAATTGTTTAAAAGTTTATATCCAAATTTCAAATTTGAAATTGTAACCTACTTGTAAGCGCAATCAATACTACCCTTTGAAGTTGATCGGGAGGAATAATCTTAATTAATTATAATTCATTTAGACTTAGAGCATGCACCAAGTCGATGTTTATAATGCTTTTAGATTTGGGAGTACCAAGTCTTGTTATACTTGTTAATTAGATTGCAAGGGGCCAATAGAAGTCGTTCTTTCTCAAAGCAGTCAACACGCTGGAAAGTGATTACGCATTGATGAATTATGTTTACTGATCATTCCCTTTCTTTACGTAAAAGAAGACTTTGATGATTCTTCAAGAGGAATCCAGCTAATTACCATTTTGATATTATTTATATATGTAAATAGCTCAGGGAGATGTTAGACGCCAGTTAGTTAGTCATTTACACAAACACAATTCATATTTCCTCCTCTGTTTTGACTCTGTTTTAGATTGTTAATAAAATCGTTGGACCTTCCATTTACCTCTTAATAATTAGTTGACTACAAATTAATATTTGTAATCTACTTGTAAGCTTGATCAATAATACCTTTTGAAATTGAGGAGAAATAATCTTAATTAATTGTAATTCATTTAGACTTGGGAGCATGCACCAAGTCCAAAATTGAGGAGCAATAAATAATCTTAATTAATATTTTTGGCCAATTTTGTAAAACTCCAAACTTATTTTTCAACCGCTATAAAGCCTATAATAATGATAAAAATGTTGAAAACAGGGAATGGTAGAAAAAGTTGAAAGTTACTAATGTACAATTGCCCAAATTAATGAGAAAGAAATGTAACCATCTCTTTACTCACACCAGTACACCACTACTGAAGAGAGAATCTAATTAATTATAATACTTTTAGACTTAGCACCAAGCGTTTAAATATAATACTTTTTGACTCAAGAGTGCACGAAGTCTTGTTACTGAGATTAGCTCATAATCTTGTTATGGAGTCTAGTTTTTTTTTTTCTTTTAAAAGGGAGGGGGGTGGGGAAGCCCAAAGAAATTTGAACCCCCTCCCCACCCCTAAGGACTCGAACCCGGGCCGCCACGGCTCTAGAACCGAGCATTGCGACCAACCCGACCACGGCCTTGGGGGCGTTATGGAGTCTAATTAATTGATGGTACATTCGTTGCCGATTTTATAAAATTCGAGACAATATTGAGTGTTTATAACGGCGCGAGTAACTTTGATTCAAAAACCCAGTCCGAAAGGAAACACAAGAAGATCTTCCCAATTCCATGTTTAATTATCCATAAGAAGCTAGCTGTGTCCAAATTAGAATATATGTTATTGTATGTTACAAATTAATCTGCAGAAAATTGAAAATATAAGGGCAATATCTAGAGGCAGATCAAAATTTGAAAAGGCTGTGTTAAATAATCCATATTATATTTTTTTCTTAATGAAATCAGAAGAACAGAAATGGCTAAATGCAGAAGAAAATGATGTGGAAGTATGAAGTGAAATTAGGGAGGCTTCAAGTCATTGTAATACTTTTAGACTTTGAGCACCAAGTCTTATTGATTTTGTTAATACATTTTCTCCAAGAAGAGCAATGTACTCACTCACAAATGGAGCTATCAATTAAGCTCCGAGTTTCTAAATTGATAAGATGTAGTGAATATTACGGTAGTACTCTTTCATTCTGAAAGCAGCCGCTCGTAAGTCATTAACCAGAAACTTTGTCAACACGCATTAAACATTGATGGAGCATTTTCCAACTTTTCTAATTTCCTTTCTTGGCGTCTATAGTAGACTTTGATTATTCGAAAGGAGCATTTTCCAACTTTTCTAATTTCCACAAACCAGTCTAAAAGCTGAAAAGATATATAAATAAGAGAAATGTTATCGTCTGTCGTATATGCTGATGTAGTAGCCACTTAAACTTCAGTTATTATTATTATTATTATTATTTTTATTATTGTTTTTAAAAAGGTAAGAGGAATAGACGGTATCCAGTAATCCAAATATATATTTTAACACAAAACTCCCTTATGAAATACCAATCAAATAAAGTTATTTAGAAGCTACTCAACTAGCTAATTAGTCTAATTAGTCTCATGCACAAAGAACTGTTCATTTTCCCTCCTCTGTTTTGATTCTATTTCAGTTTATTAAGCACTTTGAGTTAGAGCAGACCTTCCGTTTACTTCATATTTATTGTAAATATGTGTAATCTATATGCTAAACTTGTAAGCATAGATCAATCAATATCAAAAAGAATGATCAAGTGCACATTGTTGCCTATGCACGACAGGCCACATGTCACTTTATTATTGACCGACTTATTAAACACCAATCTATAATCAAGTAACTTGTGGCCGATCGCACTTGATCGGGTCTCTCAATTCCCAATACTCAATAAAAATACTCTCAAAGAGAGTGAGTAAATAGGATGCGTAAACACATGGGAGGTCATTTTGAAACATTATTTCTTATTATCAATTTTTTTTCTTTTGGATATCAGGTGCAGCTATATAACGAGAATAAACGCAAACAATTTCATCTTTTGAGTTTGAGCAAAAGCAATTTCATTTGAGTGAATTTTTTTTCTTAAATTATAGATTAATGGCAACTCAATTTTCTTCACGAAGGATTCAAACTTCAGACATCTTATTTTCACTCAAAAGATTTAACCAACTGAATTAGATGATTCCACTTTCTTACAAGAAAACATTAGAATTTGGCAAAAGTCTAACATACATCACGAGAAGGAAAACATTTTTATCCATCTTATTGGATGCTTCACAATGACATATTAAAAGCCCAAATCTTACAGACATAACCGAAGGTATTCCTTGTAACAAAGTTGCCCTATAAATATTATTATTTCAAATTAAAAGTCGAGCTTATTTGATTTTCCCGTTGCAAAGAACAATTATAGCTAAACATTATTATAACTTAGTCATCTTTAATTTCTCTACCTAAAGTTTTTATAACTGAATTTGTTTTTCAATATATATTTGAAAGACTATTGTTGCTCTTTAACATTAATTAAACTATAGCTTATAAATAAAAGGCTTATTTACTTTGACATACATTAAACTTCCTTGCAATTTGCCGTGAAAAAAAATTGTATTTTAATAGAGATCAGGGATCTTTATACTTTATGCTATGTTTCTAGTGTTTAGTGATAGAGCTTTGAGAGTTTCAGTCAATGAAACAAGAAAAAAAAAATGGAAAAATGGCCACCGCAACAAACCAAGAAACAATGAAGGATTTGGTTATAAAACAAAAACAGAATACTATGAGGAAATAGAGAGATAGAAGTAGCAAAAAAGAAGAAAAGAAAAGAGATTTAAATGAGGATATGGTTTATTGAATGAAAAAATAAATTTTTAAATTTAAATGAGGAACTTGGTTAGTAAATGGGTTTATTGAGTGGTTAGTAAATTGGTTTACTGAGTATTATGGCTAGCTTAAATAGTTTCACCCTATTTCAAATCATTTCTTTTCCTCAAAAATTATGAAAATGGAGATTGTCAATTTTTCTCTATTATATTCAATATGTACTATTTATCTCATTGCTCTTTTTTTAATAATTAGTAGCCTCGCTGACAACATAAGTTTATAATATTATCCTTATTTTAAAATACACTTTTATTCATATTTATTATAAATTAAATAAATCACATGAATAGAAATTTAAATAAAAATTAAGTATCAAAAACAAAAAATAAAAGTTATGATGTGAAAAAAAATAATAAAATGTTTTTCTTGTATTTTTTAATAAATATTTTTTTATGATGAATATATAAGAAAATTATTATAAAATGATAAAAAATTATTATAAGAAACTTGAATGATAAATAATAAATTATTATAAAATAAATAATAAATTTTTTTCTTGTAAATTAAACATAGAAAATAGTCTGGACGGAATTTTCCCATAGCTCTCATTAGCTGAAAGCACAAATTCAAAAAATCTAATGGTTGAAACTAAAATTAAACCCACTTTCATATTTAAAGTTTATTATTACGTGTAGACGGACTGAGCCGTATATAACAAAATTACTTGACACCTTCATTTTTTTTTTTTATAATCTGCATACGAGTAGCTTGTGATCATTATTTCTTATGACTGCTGTGAATTATGATGACTGGGTCATGGGTTGAGGAAATAGGACTAAGAGTATATAGAGGTAATTATTGTAATGAGCTTTTTGATAAATATTGAATAGGACTCAAAGCAATACTTAGTTCATATTTTTTCAGTAAATATTACAAACATGTTTGAATACCAAATTAAATTTTGTTAGAAATATCATTCAATCAAAATCATGCTATCTTTTATTATCTGTCATTACTCATACATATATAGTAATTGTTTGCACGTGCATCTTAATTAACCAAATCATTAAAAAAAATAATCAAAAAATAAAAACATGAATCATGATATTACTTGCAGTCATTGATCAATTACCGGGCGGTGAGGCGGCGACGGTTGATAATGCAAGTACTTATTATAAGAACGTGATTAATCATGTGAGTGCTGGGACTCCGAAGAGGCTTGGAAAAGGTTTTGAAGTTTATTCGTTTGCTATGTTTGATGAAAATCGAAACAGAAAGACATTCGGCCTCTTTTCGCCTGACAAGCAGTCCATATATTATTACTAAAATTATGTTATAGCTTCAGATTATGGATACTCTACATACATAAAGTTTATTATAAATGCATACAGATGATTTAAATAAAAATAATAAAAAGAAGGCAGGGGATTGAACAATTCATATATTTCATGATAAAATTAAACATCCTAAAGCATAGAAATTGAGCTGGCTAGGTAATGATAAACTATTGTAACACATTTAAAAATTAATTGCATTGTATGTGTTTACCCATCTTTAGACTTTTCAGCGAGCAATGCATTACTCTTCTTTCAGGATATTATATTGCCCACATAAGCATTATTCAAAAGTTATGAGTCAATAAAATTTGGTACCTGGAGGGTTGTTTAAACTACCACTGCCACCTTCCATGAATATAAAATCCTGAAGAGCAAAAAAAAAACACATTATGTTAATAGAATTGGTGATTTAAAAAATAATAATAATAGTGGTTCTTAATTATTTTAAATTTTTCCTCTAATCTCTAATCACGCTCCTCCTACGAAGAGAAACTATGGTAAATTAATTAAATCTTCGCTTTGGAAATCCTACAATTTTGTATAAAGCATCCAATAATATGTTTCGGCATTACATCTAGTTTAAAGCATCCAATAATATGTTTTGGCATTTAACAAGAATTTGTAATGAACCACAAGCAGATTTATAGTCTCCCTTAAAATTCAAAAAGGTCAAACACAAGAAAACAAAAGCAATCGATTCAAGATATCTCACCCTCATTGACACACGTACTCGAGCAATCCCATCAAACGCTCGGACTACAGAATCAAACAATTGAACTAACTGTTGGACTTTGCTTCGATCTCTTCGATATTCCTGCAAGATTAATGCGAAGCAACATATCCTTATCAACAGGGCTAAAGGAAGAGTTTCTCATTCGAAATTGATGTTGTAGATCAAACCAGTAGTAAGTGCACTGTTTATTGTATCCAGTAAGTTCAGTGTATGGAACAGCTTTTATAGCAGAACAATTTACTGCACGAAGAAGCCTTTGCATGGCTACCATTCCTCAATTCCAAATGGAGCACCGACAGTTGGTAAATCCCTAAAAACGAGATTCTGTTCGTTTGAATTCTTACAAGGAGGCAAACCAATAAAGCAAGCCTAAACTCTGAGATGTAACAATAATGGAAACTGATTAATTAAATGTTAAGCTCCAAACTCATTATCACATATATGAGTGCTCCACCTGCGGCCGCGCCGTCTCCGGTCATTGTCAGCTCTCCGCCGTCACCTCCTCCGTTTTCTTCTTCTCCGGCGTCGGCGAATTCTTCGTTATCGATCTCAATGCCTCCATCTGATGCTTTTTCTCCATCTGAGAACTCCGCCTTTTCGAAGAGATTCGCCGTTTCTGGATCTCTGGCTTTCGGGCTATTCGCTGCCGTTTTGGCTATATAGAGTTCACTAAGTGCGACATCGATTTATTATTGTAGTTGGATAATTTTTTTCCTATTCTATTTTATTTATTTACATCATTTATACTCACATAAATAATTCTTTTAATTTACTTCTTTTATATATTATGTTTTGTGGCCAAGTTAGTAAAATTCCAAACAACTACAACTTCTTTTCCACTGTTATGATTCTTATGAAACCCACGGGAAGGATCAAAAGGTTGAAAGTTGCATGAATTTGTGGCCAACTTAGTAAAATTTCAAAGTAATTCGACTTCTTTTCAACGGCTTGAACCAAGGGAAGGATTAAACAAAGTCGGGAGTTGCTCATGTAAGACTGCCCAAAATTCTCAAAGCCATTAATAATGAGCACTTTAGCGCAGTTCCCATTATAAGGATCAAAAACTTTTCGTAGACATCTCTTTGACTTACACTACTAATGGGGAATCTAATTGAATATAATATTTTTAGACTTAGAGCACAATTCTTTATGTATAATTAGAGATGTCCAACGAGCCATACCATATTGTGCCGGCAGAGTCATGTAGGCTCGTGCTCATTATGTGTTGTTACCACTACGTGATTCATATTGTGCCCACATGTACCTAATTTTTTCCTTAAATCTAGCCTGCCACACTTGTCAAGCCCGTGTAGGGATGTCAAAATTCTCCACAGGTTTAGAGCCCCATGGGATTTTACCCTGAATGAGATAAATAACTTTGAAAAATGAGGCAGAGAATGAGTAGAAAATAATATGGGGTTTGATTTTGTACTGTCCACCCCACCTCGACCCCAATCTCCATTATATGTATTTTTTATTTTTTTATTTAATAACTTTAATTTTTATTAATTACAATATTGGTTGGTTAATAAATTTTTATTTTATTTTTACCTAACATAAATAGATTATAGCTAAAAGAAAACCCTATATTATAATATTTATTCAATCCTAAAATATCATTATGTTTTCTTTTCTCTCTTAAGATACCGCTCCCTTCAAATATTTTGTAGTTTTGATATCATTTCGAGATATTGTTTCAAACTTTTAGAGTTTTTTTTAATAATTTTAAAATACTTTATAATATACTGATAATTTTATTTAAATCTTTAATTTTTAATTTATTAAAATTATATATTTATATATACTATAAAATAAGTAAATGGAGAATATAGTGGGAATGAGGAAATTATTCCCCATGTAGGGATTCCCCAAGTATTGGTTCTGAAACCGAGCTCGTCAAGAACTATTTCTCTCGTAGCACTCGCGCCATCTTGGTTTCTCTATGAAGACCGAAGACTCAATTTGACAATTTTTCTTATCCAAATTATCATCGGTGATAAGACTAGTTGAGTCGTAGATTTTAGACCTACCATATTTGAATTAATGAAATCCATTTTCAGTTTACACCCAATCTATTATTCATCAACTAATTTTTAATTAGAGTGATTATAATCCACGAGATACTTGCACAAATTCGGTAACCAATTAAAAGTTTTTATCGGTGAGCGATGAGGAAAATAGCATCGATATATGTAAGCAGTGAATATCCAACGTTCACACACAAGAATTTTTTTTAAATTTAAAAGATTTGGGATTTTGTTTGTAAACTACAAGAAATGTTTAAAACACTAACAAAAAAAAAAAAAGGCAACATGAGTTTCTGAAGGACGGCCATGCTGGAAAATAATTTCAAATGTGATTTTGAGTCCTAAAGTAATAGAAGTTAGCAAAAGTCCGGTGGATAAATATTAACTCTAGCATAGTGGATTAATAAATATTAAAAATCAAATAATTCTTAAACATTTTGTAGTAGATATAAAGCAGAAGAATGATAGATAAAGCAATGATTGATTCACCATAGAATTCAAAGTTCAAACTAAGCATCCCATGTACATTCATTGCCAAAGAGCATGTAGAGAAAAAATAAAATTAGCGCTTCCAATAATATTAATACTTGGTTTGTACTGAAGAAGGGATCATATAATTATTATTGGTTAAATATATGTTTTAATTTTACTTTTTCGCAAGCATCAAGCATCACCCACCCAAGCACAAAACCCCGGCTTAAATGGGAATTTATTGAATTATTAATTGCACACGATCACCTTATAAATTATCAATCTTAATTAATCATAATTACTTCCTTGGTGGCCGTAGCCCTCTTTGCAATAATGCTACAACATTGTGATTTTTAATAGTTATTAATCCACTACGCAAAGAATGTTCTTCTTCTCCTCACAAATTTTGAAATAGTGTGCTCTTCGCCCAAATCCGAAATACATGGCCCAAGATAAAATAAACCAAATTTACACAATTTCCTGCAACAATATTATTACTTCAAATCATTTTACCATTGAAGCATACGTGTGTGATAATATGTTCTCATGAAATGAAAATAAAAATAAAAATAATATCGGCACCGGAGGATTATTTAACTTCCACTGCTAGACTTCCAAGAGTCTAGAATTCTCAAGAGAACAATCACATCAATAATTCGGTAAATTTTTCTTTCTTATGCATTACCCGCAATTTCTTTCTCACTATCGATGTTGATAATAAACATAATTTGAAATTAATTAGGATTATGGTTTTTTAAATCAATTGTTGGACTACGAAAATATCAGCACGCTTCTACTCAAAGAACAGAACATGAACCAGACTTATAATTCCAAAAGACAAACTAATAATTACTCACTGCTACTGTAGAGATGCACTTACAAATTTCTTCTTCTTGCTCTGCCTCGTTTGATCACCCTTTTCACCTTATTGGATTGCTTCCTTCGATCATCCTCGCAAAATATCGTGGCCTTCCAGTCACGAAATACCATGTATCCGATGGACACGCCGATCACCACTCCGGATGCGTAACCCACCTTAGCAAACTTCCAATCAAACCAGCTTGAATCATCGTCTCCTTCATGAAATCTTGTCGGTGATGTTGGTGCTAGTGCCTCATCAATGCTGCAGCTTTTTGATAATGGGAATCCACACAACCCCAGTTACTGAATAGGAATCATATTCAAATGTATTCAATTGTGGTCCTCGTGGTATAGGTCCATCGAGTTGGTTGTTTAAAAGATTCAACACCGAAAGATAATTCAAACTCGCCAATTGCGTTGGGATATGTCCAACAAGCTTGTTTGAAGAGAGGTCAGGAGATTCAAGCTCGTCGATTTCTCAATGATGATGGAATAGCACCTGTCAAGTTGTTGTGAGAAATGTTAAGGCCTTTGAGTGAATTAAGCTTTCCCACCACTTTTGGAATTGCCCCTCGAAACCGATTGCTCGACAAATCAATAATCGCGAAAGTGGTTAGAATCCTCTTCATTTGTATGTCGATGCCTTTCATAGTCACAAATATTGACTCATAGTAATTAGAAGAACTTCGCAACCTCATATAATCGACTCCAACACTATTGTTATCCCCATGCATCATGGCTTTAAAACTATCCAAATACCATATTGGCAAAAAACCGGTGAGCTCGTTGTGAGAGAGATCAATTATTCGCAACTTGGGAAAGGGAGCTCTTGTTTTGGTATCACCAATGTGACCCCAAAATTTATTAGAACGTAATACAAGAACTTGTAGTTCAGGAAGAACGTCTAACAACTGGGGAAATGTGCCATCAATATGATTATTCCCAATATCTAAAACTTCTAAATGCCGACAGTTAACCAACGATGAAGGGAATGATCCTTCCAACTGATTGTCATTAAGGTGAAGACTCGCCAAAACACAACTTTTTGCACATATTTGAGGGAATCTGCCACTGAACTTGTTCATTCTCATATCCAAGACCACAAGTGTTGAGTTTCCAAAAGATTCTGGAATTTGGCCGCTCAAGCTGTTATTCCCAACGTCAAGATAGAACAAAAATATTGAGTTTCCAAGACATTCTGGAATTGGGCCGCTCAAGTTGTTATTCCCAACATCAAGTAATGACAAATTGACGCAGTTAATCAAAGATGGCGGTAATGGTCCCACCAAGAGATTGCCATCCAACCAAAGAGAAGTCAAACTGCAGCCTTTTGCAAATGTTTGTGGGATGCTGCCTTGGAAGTTGTTCTTTCCGAGATCCAAATTTAGAAGCGTAGAGTTTCCAAGACACTGTGGAATTTGTCCGCTCAAGCTATTGTTGTACAAAGAAAGTGATTGAATAGAACTCAAATTACAAAATGATGGAGGAATATCTCTGGTCAAATTATTGTTGGAAACAGAAAAAGATAGAATGTGAGGGGGTAGATTTGGGAGTGATCCTCGAAGTAAGTTCGAATCAAGGGAAAGATATTTGAGATTTTTCCACGGAAGATGGTCTACGCTTGTCAGGAAGTTTTGTGAAAGATCTAATCGAGACAAAGTATGTACTCCTACATCCCACATCCAACTGGGAATCCTACCATGGATTTGGTTTTGAGAAAGGTCCAACCCCTCTAATTGATGTTGAGTTCTCAAGATGTCCGGAAACTCACTTATATTGCAAGCCCATAAACCCAACCCCAAAAGATTAGGGAAAGACGAGTTGACTGTTAATTTGGTGCTCAATGATAAACTAATATTAGAAAGAGAAAGATATTTAAGATTTTTGAGCTTTGCAAAATCGTACAGCTCAACGCTGCCACTTAAATTGTTAAAAGAAAGAAAGAGCAAAGTCAAATTCACAAGTTCAAAGACTGAACTTGGAATCGAGCCAATCAGTTCATTATATCTCAAGTCTAAATAAGAAAGTTGGGTTAGGTTGGTAAAAATATCCGGAATTTTACCAACAAATTTATTACTCCCAAGATCTAAATGACGAAGCTGCTGAAGATTTGAAAAGGATGATGGAATGTGACCATTAAAATTGTTATCCCTAAGATCCAAATAAGCAAGATGGGTAACGTTACCTAGTGAAGCAGGAATTGACCCCGTGAAATTGCTGTAAGAGAGGTTAAGGAGTGTCAAGCTCGGAAATTGAGTAAAACCAGAAGAAATCTTAGAGTAATTGAAATCATTGAAAGCCAGGTTGAGGTTTCGCAGGCGAGGAAGAAAGAAAAGGCTACTGTTGGAAGGGATGCTGCCGTGAAGCCAACTACAACTGAGGTCGAGGCCAATCACGTGACCCGTCGCCGAATCACATGTTATTCCATCCCAGCTGGAGCAGCAATCAGAGTCCTCTTTCCAAGAAATCATCTTTGGACGAGATATTTGTCGAAATATTTCATCACAATATTGCGAAGAATGTTTTTCAAAGGAAAAGAGTTGCTTAAATTGGAGTAGAGCAGAACTTTGGTCATGTGAGCAAAGTGTTGCTGAACTCTGAGAATACAAGAGCAATAACTGGAGGCAAATCAAAAGTTGATAAGGCTTAGTTAAATAACCACCCATTTTTTTTTTTTCCGATTGATGAAATCACAAGAAGAGAGATATGACAATTTACAGAAGTTGAATGGTGTGTAATTAATTAAAAATATAATACTTGGTTGACTTAGAGCACCAAGTCTTGTTTTGGAATTTAGTTGGTGAGTGGAATCGTTGCATGGGAAGATCGATTAAGAATGTTGAAAGTGACAGTTTGAGGACGTGCGTTGACGGGGAATGATGAGGAAGCTGTTTTGGTGGAAGGCTGTGAGGGAATAGATGCGTGGGTGGGATTGTCAAAAGAAGATATGACTCGATTTTAGTAAGACCCTGGCAAAATGACTGTACTTCCCAATTCCATGTTTAATTTTCCCATAGAAGACAAAATGACTGTATTTGGCCGGTCAGTTCAATCCATCCCAAGGTTTAGAAATATTGATGGGATTGTTATCTTCGTGAATTATTATCTACGTTTATCATTCCCTTTTAATTAATTATGTAATTTATTTCTAATTTTGCCATGTGCATACATATTATTATGATTGATTGAAATACACATATGATAAGAATGAATTAGAAATAAATAATACACTGTACTCAAAAATTTTCCTTAAAGTGGACTTAGATTCTTCGAAAGGAGCATTTTCCAATTTTTCACATTTCCACAAACCAGTTTTGGCGTTTACAGTTGAGTGCTGACGTGGCGCGAGGGTGAGTCTGGTGGCGTGGACATTTCTTTGTTGACGTGTCAAGTACTGCGCTTTTGGTTATTGTGATGGACCTATACTATTCCTAACTAAAATTAAATTTCTTAGTACACCCGCCATTCGAATTTGATTTTTCATTTTTAATACAGACCATATAAAATTCGATTACCTTACAATAAATATACATACATACATAAGTACGTACATATATATATATATATATATATATTTTATATTTATATTTATAATATTTAATGCCAACTCCGTTTATCGAAAATAAAAACAATAGGATTAATTTTGTGAACAAAATGGTCCAACCCTTTTGAATATATATGCCACAATGTTTTTGAATGCCTAGGGTCTACAATTTCACCATAGAATTGAATAAATAACTTGAGTTTATAAAATCTGGTGAACCTACACGAATCCTAAATAAAACTCAATTTCTTAGTACACCCACCATTGGATTGGAAAAATAACTCGAGTTTATAAAATCTGATTAAGTGACAATATGGTTAAGAGAGAGAATAAATGGATTGAGTGTAATTTAAACACATACGGGATCATTTCAAATATTATTGCTCATCGTCATCAGCTACTTTATTTTCATGCGTGGTAATTAGAGTATAAGTTAACAATTTCATTTTTTGAGCGAAACTGATGTTTATTCACTCGATGAACTTTAGCAAGATAGACTTGAAAGACTACAGAAATTACAATGGTTGAAGAATTACACAAATTGATCATGGCGAATTATTGAATGAGGGTTGAGATCTAGTATTAAGTTGAGCTGTACTTAACTCTTCATAATATTCTGTCACACGTACATGAATGAGATATAGCTTCATTTATAACAGCTGTTAGTAAGCTCTCTTTAGCTGAAAACACAAATTCAGAAAATATAATGGTTGAAACTAAAATTAAACCTAGCCTCACAAGATCTTGTAAGTCTTTTGTTCTTGTTTATATAATGAGCTTTTTTTTTTTCTTTTTCTTTTTTTTTTTTTATAAATATTAGTTTTTTTTTTTAATCTGCATACGGGTAGCTTGTGATCATTATTTCTTATAACTGTTGTGAATTATGATGACTGGGTCATGGGGTTGAGGAAATAGGACTAAGAGTATATAGAGGTAATTGTTATAGTGAGCTTTTTGATAAATATTGAAGAAGACTCAAAGCAATACTTAGTTCATATTTTTTCAGTAAATATTACAAACATGTTTGAATGCCAAATTAAATTTTGTTATAAATATCATTCAATCAAAATCATGCTATCTTTTTTATCTGTCATTACTCATACATATATAGTAATTGTTTGCACGTGCATCTTAATTAACCAAATCATTAAAAAAAAATCAAAAAATAAACACATATATCATGATATTACTTGCAGTCATTGATCAATTACCGGGCGGTGAGGCGGCGACGGTTGATAATGCAAGTACTTATTATAAGAACGTGATTAATCATGTGAGTGCTGGGACTCCGAAGAGGGTCTTGCCGAAACAGAAAGACATTTGGCCTCTTTTCGCCTGACAAGCAGTCCAAGTATAAACTTGATGATTAAGTTGGATTGTGGCTTTATTAATTTTCGAATAATTGTGAAAGAAAATATATTATTACTAAAATTATGTTATAGCTTCAGATTATGGTTACTGTACATACATAAAGTTTATTATAAATGCATACAGAACATTTAAATAAAAATAATACAAAGAAGGCAGGGGATTGAACAATTCATATATTTCATGATAAAATTAAACATCCTAAAGCATAGAAATTGAGCTAGCTAGGTAATTATAAACTATTATAACACATTTAAAAATTAATTGCATTGTATGTGTTTACCCATCTTTAGACTTTTCAGTGAGCAATGCATTACTCTTCTCTCAGGATATTATATTGCCCACACAAGCATTATTCAAAAGTTATGAGTCAATAAAATTTGGTACCTGGAGGGTTGTTTGAACTGCCACTGGCACCTTCCATGACAATAAAATCCCGAAGAGGAAAAAAAACACATTATATTAATAGTATTGGTGATTTAAAAAAATAATAATAATAGTGGTTCTTAATTATTATAAATATTGGCCTCTAATCTTTAATCAAGATCCTCCTGTGAAGAGAAATTTTGGTAAATTAATTAAATATTCGCTTTGGAAATCCTACAAGTTCGTATAAATTTATTTCTTTAACCCTCAGTTGTTTCTTTTCAAAAATCATTAAATTCGAAACAAGAGATGCTGCAGGCTTTCTGTCACCATCCAAGAGTTCAGAAATTCAGAAAGTTTCCTTGCTTGGTTTTTCATTTATCCTCTTTTTAGACTCTAATTTCTCTGCTGCAAGAAATGAGACACTCAATTTTGTAATCAAGAAAATTCAACAATAAACTAAAATATTACCAACCATTTTCTTTAACACGAAGTGTGGATTGTACCTTTTTCAAGAATCTATCTGTGCTTCTTTTGGCGTGGCCCCTAGTTTTGAACTCAGGCTTGATAGTTGGGTCTGGGATATCAAAAGAGTTAAAAGAGAAGGTGGGGAGAAGTAAAAGGCTGCTAAAGCTTCTTCATTTACCTTCTTGATTGACGTATGTCTATATGCTGATTAATCTTGAAAAGTTGTAAAGCCAAAGATATTAATCAAGATATTAGGATATAATTTCTCTTTGCATCCCTGCTGAATTTCTGAGTTAGGACAATGTAAATATTTGACTTGCTAAATCATCTAGTCATTCTGCATAACTCCTCTGGAAACCATACCCCCAGCTGTGTGGCTTCCTCCAGAACTGCAAGGATAAAGCTGCTGTAGCGGCTCCAACAGACCCGAAAGCTCAGAAAATTCTGTGCACATTACATCTAGTTTTAAAGCATCCAGTTATATGTTTTGGCATTTATTTCAAATTAACAAGAATTTGTAATGAACCACAAGCAGATTTATACCCTCCCTTAAAATTGAAAAAGGTAAAACACAATAAAACAAAAACAATCATTCAAGATATCTCCCCCTCATTGATACACGTTCTCGAGCAATCCCATCAAAACGCTCGGACTACAGAATCAAACAATTGAACTAACTGTTGGACTTTGCTTCGATCTCTTCGATATTCCTGCAAGAATAATGCGAAACAACATATCCTTATCAACAGGGCTAAAAGAAGAGTTTCTCATTCGAAATTGATGTCGTAGATCAAACCAGTAGTAAGTGCACTGTTTATCGTATCCACTAAGTTCAGTGTATGAAACAGCTTTTATAGCAGAACAATTTACTGCAGGAAGAAGCCTTCGCATGGCCACCATTCCTCAATTCCGGAAGAACGGTACAGTTCCAAATCGAGCACTGACAGTTGGTAAATTCCTAAAAACGAGATTCTGTTCTGTTGATTTCTTACAAGGAGGCAAAACAAGTGGATACACCAAAACTATATGATAAAATTACATCATTTTAAACAACAGAAAAAAGCAAGCCTAAACTCTGAGATATAACTATAATGGAAACTGATTAATTAAATGTTAAGCTCCAAACTCATTATCACATATATGAGTGCTCCACCTGCGGCCGCGCCGTCTCCGGTCATTGTCAGCTCTCCGCCGTCACCTCCTCCGTTTTCTTCTTCTCCGGCGTCGGCGAATTCTTCGTTATCGATCTCAATGCCTCCATCTGATGCTTTTTCTCCATCTGAGAACTCCGCCTTTTCGAAGAGATTCGCCGTTTCTGGATCTCTGGCTTTCGGGCTATTCGCTGCCGTTTTGGTTATATAGAGTTCACTAAGTGCGATATCGATTTATTATTGTAATTGGATATTTTTTTTCTATTCTATTTTATTTATTTACATCATTTATACTCACAGAAATAATTCTTTTAATTTACTTCTTTTCTATATTATGTTTTGTGGCCAAGTTAGTAAAATTCCAAACAACTACAACTTCTTTTCCACTGTTATGATTCTTATGAAACCCACGGGAAGGATCAAAAGGTTGAAAGTTGCATGAATTTGTGGCCAACTTAGTAAAATTTCAAATTAATTCGACTTCTTTTCCACGGCTTGAAGCAAGGGAAGGATTAAAAAAAGTTGAGAGTTGCTCATGTAAGACTGCCCAAAATTCTCAAAGCCATTAATAATGAGCACTTTAGCCAAGTTCCCATTATAAGGATCAAAAACTTTTCGTAGACATCTCTTTTACTTACACTACTAATGGAGAATCTAATTAAATATAATATTAATATAATATTTTTAGACTTAGAGCACAATTCTTTATGTATAATTAGAGAAGCCCAACGAGCCATACCATATTGTAGGCAGAGTCATGTAGGTTCGTGATCATTATGTGTTGTTCCCACTACGTAATTCATATCGTGCCACATGTACCTAATTTTTTCCTTAAATCTAGCCCGACACACTTGCCAAACCCATGTAGGGATGTCAAAATTCTCCACAGGTTCGGAGCCCCATGGGATTTTACCCTAAATGAGGTAAATAACTCTGAAAAATGAGGTAGAGAATGAGTAGAAAATAATATGGGGTTTGATTTTGTACTCTCTACCTCACCTTGACCCCAATCTCCATTATATGTATTTTTTTATTTAATAACTTTAATTTTTATTAATTACAATATTGGTTGGTTAATAAATTTTTGTTTTATTTTTACCTAATATAAATAGGTTATAGCTAAAAGAAAACCCTATATTATAATATTTATTCAATCCTAAAATATTATTATGTTTTTTTTTCTCTCTTAAGATACCGCTCTCTTCAAATTTTGTAGTTTTGATATCATTTCGAAATATTGTTTCAAAATTTGGAGTTTTTTTAATAATTATAAATACTTTATAATATAGTGATAATTTTATTTAAATCTCTAATTTTTAATTTATTAAAATTATATATTTATATATACTATAAAATAAGTAAATGGAGAATATAGTGGGAATGAGGAAATTATTCCCCACGTGGGAATTCCCCAAGTATTGGTTCTTCATTTGAAACTGAGCTCTGTCAAGAACTGTTTCTCTGTGAAGACTGAAGACTCAATTTAACTATTTTTCTTATCCATATTATCATCAGTCATAAGACTAGCTGAGTCAGAGATTTTAGACCTACCATATTTGAATTAATGAAATCCATTTTCAGTTTACACCCAATCTATTATTCATCAACTAATTTTTAATTAGAGTGATTATAACCCACAGATACTTGCACAAATTCGGTAACCAATTAAAAGTTTTTCTGGTGAGCGATGAGGAAAATAGCACGATATATATGAGCAGCGAATATCCAACGTTCACACACAAGAATTTTTTTAAAATTTTAAAAGATTTGGGATTTTGTTTGTAAACTACAAGAAATGTTTAAAACACTAACAAAAAAAAAAAAGGCAACATGAGTTTCCTGAAGGACTGCCATGCTGGAAAATAATTTCAAATGTGATTTTGAGTCCTAAAGTAATAGAAGTTAGCAAAAGTCCGGCGGATAAATATTAACTCTAGCATAGTGGATTAATAGATATTAAAAATCAAATAATTCTTAAACATTTTGTAGTAGATATAAAGCAGAAGAATGATAGATAAAGCAATGATTGATTCACCATAGAATTCAAAGTTCAAACTAAGCATCCCATGAACATTCATTGACAAAGAGCATGTAGAGAAAAAATAAAATTGGCGCTTCAATAATTGTTTGTCAGTTTAATTCTTACACACGTGTATTTATTATTTTATAATCGATTGAGAGATACATGTGTCAAACAATAGAAATTGTAGACGTATTGAAACTACTCAATATTTTTTTCCCATTATTTTGTGTTCATTAAATTGTAATTTAAAAGGTTGATGTGTGAGTAATGCCCAAATCAATTTTTATTCGCTACCTCAAATCTTGCAAACTTATAGTAACATTCCATACTTATCCATTCACAATCATAATAGTATGTTAAATATCTTCATTTGACTTTTTTAATTTGTGATTAATTATTTGAGTGTGCAATAATCGCTAGTATTAATAAGGTCTTTCTATAAAAATGCCTTTTTTTTTACGACTTAGTTAATTCACTATATAACAGTTCACTTGAAATTTGTTTATGGATGGTCAATCCACTTGGTTTGTACGAAGAAGGGATCATATAATTTATTATTGGCACGATCACCTTATAAATTATCAATCTTAATTAATCATAATTACTTCCTTGGTGGCCGTAGCCCTCTTTGCAATAATGCTACAACATTGTGATTTTTAATAGTTATTAATCCACTACGCAAAGAATGTTCTTCTTCTCCTCACAAATTTTGAAATAGTGTGTTCTTCGCCCAAATCCGAAATACATGGCCCAAGATAAAATAAACCAAATTTACACAATTTCCAGCAACAATATTATTACTTCAAATCATTTTACCATTGAAGCATACGTGTGTGATAACATGTTCTCATGAAATGAAAATAAAAATAAAAATAATATCGGCACCTGGAGGATTATTTAACTTCCACTGCCAGCTTCCAAGAGTCTAGAATTCCTGAAGAGAACAATCACATCAATAATTCAGGTAAATTTTTCTTTCTTATGCATTACCCGCAATTTCTTTCTCACTATCGATGTTGATAATAAACATAATTTGAAATTAATTAGGATTATGGTTTGTGTAAATCAATTGTTGGACTACGAAAATATCAGCACGCTTCTACTCAAAGAACAGAACATGAACCAGCTTATAATTCCAAAAGATAAACTAATAATTACTCACCTACGCCTGTAGAGATGCACTTACAAATTCCTTCTTCTTGCTCTGCCTCGTTTGATCACCCTTTTCACCTTATTGGATTGCTTCCCTTCGATCATCCTCGCAAAATATCGTGGCCTTCCAGTCGCAAATACCATGTATCCAATGGACACGCCGATCACCACTCCAGATGCGTAACCCACCTTAGCAAACTTCCAATCAAACCAGCTTGAATCATCGTCTCCTTCGTGAAATCTTGTAGGTGATGTTGGTGCTGGTGCCTCATCAATGCTGCAGCTTTTTGATAATGGGAATCCACACAACCCCCAGTTACCAGAATAGGAATCATTTCCAAATGTATTCAATTGTGGTCCTCGTGGTATGGGTCCCTCGAGTTGGTTGTTTGAAAGATTCAACACCGAAAGATAATTCAAACTCTCCAATTGCGTTGGGATATGTCCAGCAAGCTTGTTTGAAGAGAGGTCAAGAGATTCAAGCTCTGTCAGATTTCTCAATGATGAGGGAATAGCACCTGTCAAGTTGTTGTGAGAAATGTTAAGGCCTTTGAGTGAATTAAGCTTTCCCACCACTTCTGGAATTGCCCTCGAAACCGATTGCTCGACAAATCAATAGTCGCGAAAGTGGTTAGAATCCTCTTCATTTGTATGTCGATGCCTTTCATAGTCACAAATATTGACTCATAGTAATTAGAAGAACTTTGCAACCTCATATAATCGACTCCAACACTATTGTTATCCCCATGCATCATGGCTTTAAAACTATCGAAATACCATATTGGCAGAAAACCGGTGAGCTCGTTGTGAGAGAGATCAATTATTCGCAACTTAGGAAAGGGAGCTCTTGTTTTGGTATCACCAATGTGACCCCAAAATTTATTAGAACGTAATACAAGAACTTGTAGTTCAGGAAGAACGTCTAAAAACTGGGAAATGTGCCATCAATCTGATTATTCCCAATATCTAAAACTTCTAAATGCCGACAGTTCACCAGCGATGAAGGGAATGGTCCTTCCAACTGATTGTCATTAAGGTGAAGACTTGCCAAAACACAACTTTTTAGAAATATTTGAGGGAATCTGCCACTGAACTTGTTCATTCTCATATCCAAGACCACAAGTGTTGAGTTTCCAAAAGATTCTGGAATTTGGCCGCTCAAGCTGTTATTCCCAACGTCAAGATAGAACAAAAATATTGAGTTTCCAAGACATTCTGGAATTGGGCCGCTCAAGTTGTTATTCCCAACATCAAGTAATGACAAACTAACACAGTTAATCAATGATGGCGGTAATGGTCCCACCAAAAGATTTCCATTCAACGAAAGAGAAGCCAACCTGCAGCCTTTTGCAAATGTTTGTGGGATGCTGCCGCTGAACTTGTTCATTCTCATATCCAAGACCTCAAGTGTTGAGTTTACAAAAGATTCTGGAATTGGGCCGCTCAAGTTGTTATTCCCAACATGAAGAAATGTCAAATTGACACAGTTAATCAAAGATGGCGGTAATGGTCCCTCCAAGTGATTGTCATTCAGCCCAAAAATAGTCAAGCTGCAGCTTTTTGCAAATGTTTGTGGGATGCTGCCTTGGAAGTTGTTCATTCCGAGATCCAAATTTAGAAGCGTAGAGTTTCCAAGACACTGTGGAATTTGTCCGCTCAAGCTATTGTTGTACAAAGAAAGTGATTGAATAGAACTCAAATTACAAAATGATGGAGGAATATCTCCGGTCAAATTATTGTTGGAAACAGAAAAAGATAGAATGTGAGGGGGTAGATTTGGGAGTGATCCTCGAAGTAAGTTCGAATCAAGGGAAAGATATTTGAGATTTTTCCACGGAAGATGGTCTACGCTTGTCAGGAAGTTTTGTGAAAGATCTAATCGAGACAAAGTATGTACTCCTACATCCCACATCCAACTGGGAATCCTACCATGGATTTGGTTTTGAGAAAGGTCCAATCCCTCTAATTGATGTTGAGTTCTCAAGATGTCCGGAAACTCACTTATATTGCAAGCCGATAAACTCAACCCCAAAAGATTAGAGAAAGACGAGTTGACTGTTAATTTGGTGCTCAATGATAAACTATTATTAGAAAGAGAAAGATATTTAAGATTTTTGAGCTTTGCAAAATCGTACAGCTCAACGCTGCCACTAAAATTGTTAAAAGAAAGAGAGATCTCAGTCAAATTCACAAGTTCAAAGACTGAACTTGGAATCGAGCGAGTCAGTTGATTCCATCCCAAGTCTAAACAAGAAAGTTGGGTTAGATTGGTAAAAATATCCGGAATTTGACCAACAAATTTATTACTCTCAAGATCTAAATGACGAAGCTGATGAAGATTTGAAAAAGATGATGGAATGTGACCATTAAAATTGTTATCCGAAAGATCCAAATAAGCAAGATGGGTAACGTTAACTAGTGAAGCAGGAATTGACCCCATGAAATTGCTGGAAGAGAGGTTAAGAAGTGTCAAACTCGGAAATTGACTAAAACCAGAGGAAATCTTGGAGTAATTGAAATCATTGAAAGCCAGGTTGAGGTTTCGCAGGCGAGGAAGAAAGAAAAGGCTACTGTTGGAAGGGATGTTGCCATGAAGCCAACTGCAACTGAGGTCGAGGCCAATCACGCGACCCATCGCCGAATCGCATGTTACTCCATCCCAGCTGGAGCAGCAATCAGAGTCCTCTTTCCAAGACATCATCTTTGGACGTGATATTTGTTGAAATATATCACATTCGTATGAAGAATCTTTTTCAAAAGAAAAGAGCTGCTTAAATTGGAGCAAAGCAGAACTTTGGTCATGTGAGCAAAGTATTGCTGAACACTGAGAATACAAGAGCAACAACTGGAGGCAAATCACAAGTTGACAAGGCTGAGTTAAATAACCCATTTTTTTTTCTTTTCCAGTTGGTGCAATCACAAGAAGAGAGATATGACAATTTATAGAAGCTGAATGGTGTGTAATTAATTAAAAATATAATACTTGGTTGACATAGAGCGCCAAGTCTTGTTTTGGAATTTAGTTGGTGAGTGGAATCGTTGCATGGGAAGATCGATTAAGAGAGTTGAAAGTGACAGTAGGGTCCTTTCGACGTGTTTGACGGGGAATGATGAAGCTGAAGCTGCATCCAATTAATTACCATTTTGATGTTTAATTATGTATGTAAAAGATAGTTTGAAAAGATGTTAGTAAGTTGGTTATCTGTTATATATGCTGATGTGGCAGCCAGCTAGACTCATAGTTAGTTAGTCATATACAATACACACAAACACGATTCATTTTCACAGTTAGAGCATGCAGCAAGTCGATCTTTATAATACTTTTAGACTTGGAGCAC
Source organism: Murraya koenigii (assembly GCA_025617385.1). Taxonomy (NCBI): domain Eukaryota; kingdom Viridiplantae; phylum Streptophyta; class Magnoliopsida; order Sapindales; family Rutaceae; genus Murraya; species Murraya koenigii. Next base: position 6,185,281 of record CM046815.1, on the reverse strand, counting down.
AAAGTCTGGTTACACTGAGAGCCTCGTGAAACACATGAGAAGTTTGTAAAATATCAAAGTAGTCCTTTTACTTTTTCAACAGCCATGAAACTCATGGGAAGGGTCAAAAAGTGAAAAGTTAGAATTCAATCCCAAATCGAAAACCTATTCTAGTTTTTCCACAAAACTGTCCAAAAGCAGACGAGTTTATCGTGCATGCTATCTAGAAGAAGCTTTGTGCAATTATCATTTTGATATTACAAGTTGCCTGCTCTTTCTTACTTACTACTGAACTTAAAATAGAAAGAACTCTTTCCTTCAATCCCTTTCCCGGCTCTAAAGTGATCTTTTCTCCAGCTTGTATTGTGCATTAATGCGTTACTCGAAGAAGAATTTCAATTGTCATCCCGTATGCGCTTCTCTGTTCCATCCTCTGCCGCCTTATTGTTGTTATCCGTATCCAAAATTTTTTTTCCATTAAAACATTATCCTAATTTAAAAACATTTGGTAATAAAAAATTAGTGAGCATACATATTTGCCTTAGTCTCTCTGTCTCTCCTTTGCTTTCACTGCTGCCAATATGAACAAGCTCTGCAGCCACCATTCCCATGTGAATGATAAAAATTAGAATAAGGGATCCAAAAGCAGCATGCTAGCAGACATGATAAGAGTTTCACTAGTCAAACAATATATGATTTAGCCGCATTCACTGGCGCAAAGCTAACTACATTCTTTTGGGTGGGCCGAATTTCGTTTTCTTTTTTTTTTTTTTAATTCAATGCAAAAGAAATTTATTAATAATAAATTAAAGACAATTAATAAGTGGAGACATAATGAGCCCTGTTCCTCGAAATATTTGTTTAATACATTAATTGAGATTATTTAGATAACACATTTACCCCCTTAAATGATGAACTCGAGCAAGAATTTGATGAAAGCGACATAATTAATTAATACAAATATTCTTATATGGAGTTTCAATGAGGGTAATTTTATAATTAAATAAAAAAGAACAGCCCCATTTATTGAATAACTATGAACTCAATTATATATTTAGTATAAAAGAACAATGTGTACCAATGAGTCTTCTATTATCAATGTTTACTTCAGAAAATTCAGAATTCTTCCACAATTTAGACACAATTGAAGCAGCTTTTTCCCTGCTAGGATGCTAAATTTTCTCAGCGATGCTTTAGATTAGAAATTAACATTCCAGCTATAAGATAACTATTCAGCTCGCCAACTTTATTATTTGATCCGAAAGCTTGCAAGTTGGACAACGGTTAAGCAGTAGCTTAGTCCCTGTGTTCACAATTTAATTTATTTAGTAGTCTCTCATTCTTTATTCTTTTCCCCCTAGAATTTGATAAAATAAAAAATTGAACGTTATCATGGAAGAATATGCAATTTTTATCGCCTCAGTAGTAATAATAATAAGTAAATAAATAAATATGTAATGACCAATATGACTAATTTTATAATAACTAGTCATATTTGCATTTTTTTTATTTTCTATTTTTTTCTGTTATTGCTTCAAACTCAAGCAAATAATCAACAGTGAAGATATTTTGGTGAAAAAAAATTGACTGGTATAGGACCAGTCTCCAGCCCCCATACATTTTATTTCTTTTTGTTGATCCACAAACAGCCTTTCAATTAGTACAAGTATTCAAGACATTATCGGATTACGATGAATAATGAAACAATGAAATTTGGATGTACAACGATTCGGGACTTGTTAATAAAAACTTATGGGCGTGGCACAATATGGGTACAGGTAAAGCACTGCACGTTTTGGTGGGGCATGCGGCACTGGATGGGCATGGCATGACATGGGCACAGGTACGACACTGCATGTATCCGTATAGCATTTCACAGTGCAAGCACGTTTTGGTAGGACACGTGGTGAGACCCAACATGCACGTAGGCTAGGCTAGACTGAGAATTTTAATCACGTATGTCTTAAAAGCACATGTTACTACAAAATTATTATTTTTTTTTATAGAATACTTCTTCACAAGATTATATGTGTTGGAGTTTTGTGATAGATATATTGATTTGCTGATGTGGCAAACACAATAGTTTCAAAATCTTAGAGGTCTTGAAATTTTGAATATTTTATAAGAGAATAGTGACAAAATTCTGTCACAAATAGTAAGTTAAGTGATTTTTGAGAGAATACTATCAAAAAAGTTTAAATAAAATTTCTCATATTAATATTTTAAAAAACATGTTTTAAATATTTTAAAATTTTCTTGACATAATTCTATCAATGAATTTTCTTTTTAAATTTTTAATTCATAGGCATTGAAAAATGACATTGTTTTGAAAGATTTTAGTGACTTAATTGATATGAATATATTTATTATAAGTCAATGACAAAATTCTATCAAACAAAATTTATCATTTTAATTATTTTATGATGTCATTTCATATGCCCAAAAGAGTAAAACTTATGTAGGCCGAGTGTGTCTTCTCATCATATTAAGAAGATGTGTTCGACTAATAAGAATATGTCATGTAGTAAGTTCAGTGAATCTTTTAAAAAGTTTGGCTTGAGTCCGAGCCTAAGTGCTTTAGGTCGGGCTTAGTCTTTTTCCGTGAAGCCTAAGCTCGGGCAAAAAGCCTAATAAATACTTAAAAAATAAAATAATGTATATTTTATTTTTGATTGAAATACATGTTTTAGTTTAACCTATTCACAACATATATTTGAAGTTTTAATTATTTAACACAACTTTTAATACCTAATCTAATAAAAAAATTTATAAAGTACAATGAAAAAGGTTTTAAAAAAATTAAAGCATAAATCTGAGCTTTTATAATTAAAATATCAAATAGTGACAAAATAGGTACCCAGAAAGTGCCCCAAATCGAAATTCATACAAATTTCTCTCTTCAATCCCCTTTTTGTTTTAGCAGGAAAAGTTTTTATGTGCCGCCGAAATAAAATTAACACATCTTTCAAAAAAATAAATAAAATTAATACATACATGTTGTATTTGAAAGCTTAGAACCAAAGTCACAGTTCTCCCCTTCTCTCTATGGCACTTTCCCTCCCTCTTTGGCTCTTCATATCTCTCTCATAAATGTTAACCTCACCATCAAAGTAACATACAAAATTTATTTTTCTTGAGCTAGTCCTCACAAATAAGCTGTTTGCTTTCATCACTTGCTGAGCAATCATCTCCAAAAATCAAACAATGAAATTCAAATAGGTAATCCAAAAATGAAACACCTTATTAAGAGTGTTTTGATACAATTTTCAAATTAGAGCATATGATAATTTAAAAGTAATTGATTTCCCAAGAGTAAAAGTATAATACCTCATCTCAAAACAACTTATATTGTTAGCTAATTTTATGAGCCAGTTATTAAGTTGTTAAGTATTACATAAATATGTGTTGTAATTTCATCTCACAGCAACAATGCACATAAATTGTTAACGAAATATGATAAAAAAGCTGTTAAGCATTACACAGGAATAGGGCCGATTTCAAAGTATTTAAGGCGTTAGGTTAATTTTTTTTATGATGCCTTTTTTTAATTTTATTACTTAAATACTCAAAGAAACATAAAAGATTTCAAAATTTATTCTATATTTAATTCTTAAATTTCAACAACAATCAAGAAAATCTTAAAAATTTTTGAAAATAAAACCTATAAAAAATAGTGAAAAAAATATATTTTTTACTTCCGTTAGAACCATTACAAAAATAAATAAATAAATAATGAATGAATTAATAGTTAGACAATACTATTAATTATATCTTTTTAATACTAAGGTTACTAAATATAGATAGGCTTTCCTACAATATGTACTTTAAAAAAAATTATAAATTAAAGAATTATTAAAAAAATACTCAAAAATATAAGACTTTCTTAAAATATGGAGTTTTAAGCAATTGTCTTGTTCGCTTATACTTAAAGTCACTATTGCACATGAATAATTTTCATGATGAAATTAGAATAGGTTAATTGACGTAAATATTATTTAATATTTACTTTTATAAAATCTATGGCATTAGATTCACTTGCTAAGATATTGGAGAGTATTGATGCAATTTTCTGTCATTCCTGCAAATTCAACTTGCTAAGATTTTGGTTATGCCTTCAGGTTCAAGTATTGTTTCTAATTATGTGAGCTGTTGAGATTTTGGTATTGAGCATGGCTTTAGATTCAATTTGAGCAAATGTAATTGCTCCTTTTAAAGCGATGTAATTCGTTTAGGGAGAGGATTGTAATATCGAATGATTTATGGTACCGAGAATAAGAAATTTTGTTTATGTTAACTTGGAACAATATGTATGTAAATTTTTATGATATTAGCAATATTTAATAATAGAATAATTGAACTATTTCTAAATCGCATCAAATTAAAATATGTAATGGATAAATGATTTTATTATTAGAAGGGTACTACAAAAATATGGTTTGTTGGTAATCGAAAAGAACAAATTAATTGCTATGAAATAAATAATGATATTGAACCAAAATTTTGACATAAATTAACCTCAAAAAAATTAATCAACATAAAATGTCTCAAGCTATTGATAAACATCTATCATTGATTTGTGACAGAATTATAATATTATGTAAGCATAAAATTTATTTGCCATGTCATTTGCCATGTCAAATGCCATGTAAGTAAAGAAATGTAACACAATTCCTTGATAGAAATATTTTGTCACTAATTATTGAATATTCTGTCACTATATTCTTATAAGAATTTTTTTTTTTTTTGACAGAATAAAATTCTGTAGTATCATTATTTGTGACAAAATTATTCTATCAAAAAACCCAATTTTGTAGTAGTGATGGCACAATTAGAGATTGGTTAAAGCACAACACATTAAAATATTACAAAAAACACGTTTTATTAGTGGACTAGCACACAATTTATGAGCCATCAATAGCATGCGGGCCATATTATATTGATGTAAATTTTTTTATGAAATGTAAACTTAAAATTTTATAATTTTACAAATAACTTAAAATTGAATCTTTTAATATGTTTTATTGGCTTAGGTTCTTTAAATTTATTAAGTCTTACTTTTAGAAAAAAGAAAAAAAGTACTCTAATTGTTTTATATTTATAATTTATTAAATGATATCATGATTTTATAAATAAAATTATAAATATCATGATTTTATAAATGATATATCTAAACTTTTATGACTTTAATATTTCATTTATAAAATCATAAATTAGCAAATGAAATATGTTTCATTTGTGAATGAAATATTTTTCACCATTTATACAATAAAATTGTGAACGAAATATGTTTTGTTATAAATCAAAAGTTAACTTCTAATTGTTATATTCTAATTTGAAACTTGTAAGCATTAATGTTATTATGGACTATGATCTATTACTTTATATAAATTCAAGTTATATAACAATTAAATGTTTAACCCTATTATTATTATTATTATTATCATTTGCTATTGTTTAGTAGTTAATAACTTAGTAGTCAATATCATATCTTCTTACCATTATTGAAATTATTGAATATTGACTTGAATTTTGAACTTTTAATTTTATTGAATTTAACAAAAAATGCATGGGCCTAAAAAAAGTAGATAAACATAGAAAAAATACGTCAACAATTTGACATACCTTTATAAAAAAATAGAATAAAAATTATCATTTTTTTTTTTTGAGACAGCACGGCCTGTACAGCACGTGTGAACTCTTTCCGTGTGCTGTGCTAAGCCTAAGAAAAAAAAAAAAATAAGGCACGGCACAATCCGTTTACATGGACTTTATAATGTCAGCTCACAGGGCCTTCCTTTAATCGGTTGTGCCGTGCTTGGTAATCTCTAATGCATGGCCTGTACAGCACGTGTGAACTCTTTCCGTGTGCTGTGCTAAGGCTAAGAAAAAAAATAAATAAGGAACGGCACAACCCGTTCACATGATGACTTTATCATGTCGGCTCACAGGCCCTCATGGGCCTTCCTTTAACCGGTTGTGCCGTCCTTGGTAATCTTTAGTTATAACTAAAATCTATTTTCATTAATGATGCGAGAGAAAATAGTCCATATGGAATTTTTCCCATGGAGATAGTTAGAAGACAAAATAACTGTAGCTAAATTTGAAAGCTCACCCACTGAGGAAAGTTTTTGGGCAGTCATATCATTCCATCCCAAGGTGAATTTAGTCAGCACGCCTCGCTGAGCATTAACGATTGATGGGAATCATCCGTTTCAAGTAATTATGTAATTTATTTCTTACTTGTTTCTGTGTATACATATTATTATAATTCTTAGCACACCCGCCATTCAAATTTGATTTTTTATTTTTAATACAAACCATAGAAAAATTGATTAGCTGATTACCAAAATATATATAATATCTAATGCCAATATACCATCCCACTTGGTTAATAATGGGGAATTTACATAAATAACCTCAAATATTATTCATTTTTCATAAATAACCTTTCGAGATTTTAGCTATTATAATTAGCCAAACTCCAACTTTTAGGACAAAATTGCCCCTTGTCGTAACTGGTCAAAATTCTCTTACAGTGAACTCGACGAACTCGAAGAACGATCTGAGACTGAGTCATCGGAAATCTGTAAGTGTGAAATTTAATTTTTTTTTTCTGAATTTCGTGCTGCCGAGGCGCGATGCCGCGTGATGGCAGCACCGCTCCATCGGCGGGATGGCACCATGCCATCGCACCAGAATCGCCATCGCATCAGGTTTGGTACGACGGGCATCTGTCGCACCACATTCCAGATTCTGGATGTTGGTGCGACATGCAGCCCGTCACACAAAAAATTGTGTGACGGGCTGCATGTCGCACCAAATTCTTGGGTTGTAATTTACGGAATTTGGTGCAACGGTGTGCTGTCGCACTCGTAATATTTCTCGAAATTTTATGATAGATTTTTTTAATTTTTAAATTATATAATTGTAATTTAATAATGTTATATTTATAATGAAATATGGCGGATTCGAGTATGTACCGGTAGGGGTGGGCAAAATACCGGCACGACCCGACCGAACCAACCCGAAAAATTCGGGTTAAGATCGGTTCGGGTGATTAACACAACCCGATCGGATTAAGTTTTGAAACCCGATCGGTTGTGTTCGGATCGAGTTTGACCCGATCCGATCCGAAAACCCGATCGGGTTAACCTAAAAAAAAAAGAAAAAAATATAAAAGGAAAGTTTCGAGCGAGCCCTCCTCAATCTCATCTCGATATCTCACACACTCACGGCAAAACCGAAACCGAAGCGGAAAATCAGATTCATGGTTGCTTGAGCCTTCAAGCCGAAAGCCGAAACCCAAGCCAAAATCATCTCACACACTCACACAGACCTGTAGCATAACGAGCGAAGGCGAGAAGCCAAGCGGAAAATCGGTGGTTGCTTGAGCGGAAAACCGAGGCGGTTGCTTTAAGCTACAAAACCGAAACCAAGCCAAAAATCATCTCACACACTTACGACCTGCTGCGATCTGCGGCGAGAACCGAAGCCAAGCGAGAAAATCAGCGGTTGCTTGAGCGGAAAACCGAAACCAAGTCAAAATCATCTCACACTCACACGTGCCTGCGGCCCTCAATCGGTTGCTTCAAGTCACAGCGGCGGCATCGAACACGACCACCGTCGATCCGGCGATGGCGGCAAGTCGACCACTAGCCAACTCCAGCGGCCGCAGGCGCATACGCAGCTCGGCAGCAGCATCGGCGACTGCGGCCCTCGGCCAGCGACTGCGGCCCTCGCCCCTCGGCCCTTGACCCTCGGCCCATCGGTTCGATTCTGGCGGCGCTGAGCAGCCACGGCCACGGTTCGATCCAGCGGCGGCCGGCCGGCTCAGCGGCCCAGCGCTGCAGCTTCAGCAACATCATCAGCGACTGCGGCCCTCGGCCCATCGACCACTCGGCCCCTTACACATCCGTTGCTTCAAGTAGCAGCGATGGCAACAAGCCATCCGATAGCTAACTCAGCGACCCGGCAGCGACATCGACCCCTCGGCCCCACTGACAACTTCGGCGTTGAGCAGCGACCACTCCTACAGTACTTAGATTCATGGTACATAACTATATTCTATATATAATTATATATATTTGATTACTTATTAGTTAATTTAATAGTTGTAAATTTGTAATGGATAATTGGATAGTGTTAATACTTTAGTATATTATATGTTAGATTTTAAATTGATAATTACTTAATCGGTTTAATAATATGTAATATATCATTATATGTATAATATCAAATAAGAAATTTTAATAATAACTTTTTATTCTTGTATTGATTTTTTTTTTTTGGTTAATTGCTAATTGTTATTTGTTAATATATTTTTTAATAGATTATGGATATAAATTAAGTAGATTAATTAATTAATACTTTAAAATTAAATATTGTGTTATATGTAATATGTGGTGCAATATATTTAATTTCAACAAAAATTAACTAATTCAATCAATTAATTTATGATATGTGAATAATATTTTATTATACTTTTAGTAAAAGGATGTAGATAATTAGATTGTATAAATTAATTAATCATATAAAAAATTAGAAATATTACGATGATAATTTTGAATTAAATAAGTTTCATAAAATTAAATTAATAAATATTTAAATTAATTTATGTACTAATTAGATTATGTTAATAATATTTTATATTTAATTTTTGAATTAGTGATTACTAATTATTTTGTTACTTTCATATTTTGTATGTTTAGATGTCCGCCACTCAAGGTCGAATCGATAAGTGATGATGAAGAGCAAAGTATACAAATCGAAAGAACTCGAAAGGGAAAGGAAAAGGCAAAGCGAAAAATACCTCCAATGAAGAAAAGATCTGACACATGGAATCATTACACTTTGCTTGAGGACATCTGAATGTGGTGAAGGAAGTAATGTTGTTTTGGCTAAAGGATGGAGTCAAGACGCTTGTAGAAGGGCACTCACCAAAATGATTATCATGGGTGAGTTACCGATCGATTTTGTGGATAACAAAGGGTTTAGGCATTTCTGCGATGTAGCAATCCGCGAGTTTGTTATGCCATCGCGGAGAACTATTGGTAGGGATGTTATGGACTTGTTTTTGGAGGAAAAGGCAATGTTGAAGAGTTTGATTTGTGATAACAAGCAGCGAGTGTCTCTTACAACTGATATATGGACTTCTGTTCAAAATATGAGTTACATGGTGATCACAGCTCATTTTATTGATAATGACTGGTGTTTGAATAGGAGAATTATCAGTTTTAGTGTGATTGAAGATCATAGAGGGAAAACAATCGGCAAAAAGATTGTAGCTTGTTTACATGATTGGGGGATAGAGAGGTTGTTTGCGATAACTGTTGATAATGCAACTGCAAATGATGTTGCTGTTGGTTATGTCACTATGCAATTACTTGCTTGGAGGAATACTGATGCACTTGTGTTGGCAGGACAGTATATGCATGTGCGTTGTTGTGCACATATTTTGAATTTGGTTGTTGTTTCAGGGTTGAATGAGTTGCATGCTAGTGTTGCTGCTATTCGAAATGCTGTGAAGTATGTAAGGTCTTCTACCACGAGGCTGCAGACATTTAAACAATGTGTTGCACAGGTGAAAGGCCCGAAAGGAACCGTCGTTTTAGATTGTCCTACTAGGTGGAATTCCACTTATTTAATGTTAATGACTGCATTGAAGTTTCAAGCGGCATTTGATAGAATGATTGAAGTGGATAAACCATTTGAGGCATACTTTCTCGAGAAAGAAAATAACATTAAAAAGGTAGGCCCACCTGGACCCGATGATTAGGAGAATGCTGAAAGAATTATGAAGTTTTTGAAGATTATAACAACTTTTTTATTTTCAACTATACGTGTTCTTTCTTTACTCAAATATATGCTTATGTTATATGTTGTTTGTATTTGAATGTGCCTTTATTTACAATACGGCTTAAAGAAAATAGTTACAGACTTACTGTATATAATTTCTTCAATTCTTTTATAGGGTATCAATGCTCGAACTTTAAGTACAACAAGCTGATGTTAGAACTCGGCATTCGGCAAAGTGCTTGAAAGTTGAAAGGAGTAAAAGAAGAAGTTATTTTATGTTTATGTTTAAACTTTAAATTTTGGTGTGTTATGATCATAAATCTTAATTCTTATGGACTTTAACACTTTGTGATTTGTGTTTAAATTTTAGTGTGTTATGGATTTTAGCTTAATGTTTATATATTAGTTTAATGTTTATATATATAGTGAGAGTATTGCTAACAAAAGAAATTGCTGGTATTCAAACACAGATTATAATGGTAGTTATTTTATCTTTAGGCGGACAATTGATACATATTGTAAACTACGGATGTGAAAAATTGAACAAATTTAATTTTTTTTATAACAAAGATAATTTTTGGGTGAATATCTGATAATTTATTTGCTTTTTAATTATAATTGAAAGTGAATATATAAATAAGAGTGGCAACTAAGCACCAATACTTAATATAAATAAGTGAGATAAAAAACCGAGGGCTCACCTTTTATTGTTTATAAGTTGTAAACATATATAATTAGTATCCGGTTTAGTAGATGTGTCATGAGTTGCATGGGTCAATGGCAGAGTTGACTGAAACGATGCAAACCATTTTAATTACCATAATTATCTTTAAATGAAATGCTTAATAATAAGTTAATGGATTTATTTTCTTTTTGTTTATAATGAATTAGAAAATGGTTGATGTGTTTAATTTCTCCTTCACTTTCAAAAGAAGAAGGTGTCAAATGTATGTGTTACTATATAGGGAAGAAGAGATTGAAGTTTTTAAAAAAATAATAGTGTTAAAAATATAGATTATTAGAATTTTCTTTTTGAGTAGGGCCTTAGTTCAGCCTAGTTACCATGTTGCTTATATGACGTTGATTTAAAGAAAAGGTCAGCCAGCCCATGTCTCATAACCATTCCTGATATTCCAATGGTGTCTTTTTATCATTCTTAGAATGAAATTATATTTATTTAATAATCAAATTGAGTAGGGGTGGACAAATTAGTTAACTAATCAATAATTCAATTACCGACATTTGGATCCGAATTTCTAAACGAATTGAAATTGAAATTGATTTTAATAGGAATTGAATATTTATTCTCTTTTTGTGTTAGTTTTAATTTTTATTAGGTAAATTTTTCTTTGTGTTAATTTTAAATTTTATTAATTTTAGATTTTGTGTTGATAAAACTTTTCCTTTTTTTTTTTTGCTTGCTTGAAAATTAAAAACAATAGCTCAAAAGTAATTTTAACAGTTCAAAATAAGAAAAAAATTAAAAAGTAAAAAAAAATTGAAAATTTATAAATCGATTTTACCCGATTCGATCCTACCCGATCCGACCGAATTAATCCGACTCTACCCGAACCGACCGAATTAACCCGACCCTAACTCAATTTTATTCGATCCGACCGACCCTAACCCAACCCTAACCCGATCCTAACAAAATTTTTAAATCCGATCCGAATTCAAATCAGATCGGATCGGATCGGGTTTGCATTTCGGGTTAAGATCGAGTCCAATTTTCGACTACCCGATTTATCCGAAACCCGATCGGGTCGACTCGAACCCGAACCTAACCCGAAATTGCCCAACCCTAGTACCGGGCATGATGCGGATACCTTACGGCTCATTTTCCTAGGCGTATTACAAGTATGTGTAAGTTAGATACAGTCGTAAAAGCTATTGAGGGAAAGTTAACAAAACGACAGTTGCAATTATTCAAAAAGGATATATTTGGTCATTTCTTGGAGTGTCGAAGCTTTCCATTCAGTGGCGTTATTATGCATAATTTGTTGCTAAGACAAGTGGTCTGTAATGAGAGAGATCAGTTGTGGTTTGAAATTGGTGAGCATTTGATACGCTTATCAATTGGAGAGTGGTGTTTAGTTACGGGACTTTGTTGGGGTGAAGACAGTGAACCGAAAATGGTAAAAAAGAATCATAGGCTGCTAAATACGTATTTTGATGGTCTGTTTCGCAATTTAAAACTCGGCGATTTCGACGAAAGGTTTGGTAACTTAGACTTCGATGCTATGGACGACATTGATGCAGTAAAAATTGCACTCTTTTATTTTGCAGACAGAGTTCTAAATGGAAAAAAAGTTCATAGTCAGATAAAATTTTTATTGCTTAACGAGGTGGATGACATTGATCACTTTCGAAACCGTCCATGGGGTCGTTTGTCATGGAAAACGATATACGACAGTCTTGACAATGCATTGTATGGTAAAATGGAGAAATTTAAGAAGACTCGCTCGGAAAAGCCAAATCATAATATTGAAAAGTACAATGTTTACGGCTTTACATCTAGAGTTCAGGTACGTTAAAATCGTGATATATTGAAATTATTTTCTTCGATAATTAGTTTGTTAATAGTAAATATTTAATACTTTTTTAATATTGTCATTTTACTTATTGTAGGCATGGATGTTCGAAGTTATTGGAGGGCTGCTGTCACAGTGGGTCGTGAAAACAAAAAAAAAGATTCCATGCATTGTACAATGGAAGCCCATTGCTTCCTCTAAAATCGACTTCACTGTTGTTAATTTATTGTTTAATGATAACTCTCGTCTTGTAAGTAGGGGTGGGCGTTGTCCGGTTCGGTTCGGTTCAATATTATCTGAATTTTGTAATTTGACCTAATGTTACTCAATTTTACAATTTTAACCTGACTTTACTAAATTTTACAGTTCACACTTACAAATTAATATGTGTAATCTACTTGTAAGCTTGATCAATAATACCTTTTGAAATTGAGGAGAAATAATCTTAATTAATTGCAGAAGAAAATGATGTGGAAGTATGAAGTGAATTTATGGGAGGCTTCAAGTCATTGTAATACTTTTAGACTTTGAACACCGAGTCTTATTGATTTTGTTAATACATTTTCTCCAAGAAGAGCAATGTACTCACTCACAAATGGAGCTATAAATTAAGCTCCGAGTTTCTAAATTGATGAGATTTAGTGAATATTACGGTAGTACTCTTTCATTCCGAAGCGTACGCTCGAAAGTCATTAACCGGAAACTTAGTCAACACGCATTAAACATTGATGGATAATGTTTGTATTTACTCATTTCCTTTCTTGGCGTCTATAGTAGACTTTGATTATTCGAAATTTTTCCAACTTTTCCAATTTCCACAAACCAGTCTAAAAGTTGAAAAGATATATTAATAAGAGAAATGTTATCGTTTGTCGTATATGCTGATCTGGTAGCCACCTAAACTTCAGTTATTATTATTATTATTTTTATTATTGTTTTTAAGAAGGTAAGAGGAATAGACGGTATCCAGTAATCCAAATATATGTTTTAACATAAAACTCCCTTATGAAATACCAATCAAATAAAGTTATTTAGAAGCTACTCAACTAAGTCCAAAGGATCCACACTCTAATTAGTCTCATGCACAAAGAACTGTTCATTTCCCTTCTCTGTTTTGATTCTATTTCAGTTTATTGAGCACTTTGAGTTAGAGTAGACCTTCCATTTACTTCATAGTTTATTGTAAATATGTGTAATCTATATGCTAAACTTGTAAGCATAGATTAATCAATATCAAAAAGAATGATCAAGTGCACATTGTTGCCTATGCACGACAGGCCACATGTCACTTTATTATTTACCGACTTATTAAACATCAATCTATAATCAAGTAACTTGTGGCCGATCGCACTTGATAGGGTCTCTCAATTCCCAATACTCAATAAAAATACTCTCAAAGAGAGTGAGTAAATAGGATGCGTAAACACATGGGAGGTCATTTTAAAACATTATTTCTTATTATCATTTTTTTTTTTTTGGATTTCAGGTGCAGCTATATCACGAGAATAAACGCAAACAATTTCATCTTTTGAGTTTGAGCAAAAGCAATTTCATTTGAGTGAATTTTTTTTTCTTAAATTATAGATTAATGGCAACTCAATTTTCTTCACGAAGGATTCAAACTGCAGACATCTTATTTTCACTCAAAAGATTTAACCAACTGAATTAGATGATTCCACTTTCTTACAAGAAAACATTAGAATTTGGCAAAAGTCTAACATACATCACGAGAAGGAAAAGATTTTTATCCATCTTATTGGATGCTTCACAATGACATATTAAAAGCCCAAATCTTACAGACATAACTGAAGGTATACCTTGTAACAAAGTTGCCCTATAAATATTATTATTTCAAATTAAAAGTCGAGCTTATTTGATTTTCCCGTTGGTGCATACAAAGAACAATTATAGCTAAACATTATTATAACTTAGTCATCTTTAATTTCTCTACCTAAAGTTTTTATAACTGCATTTGTTTTTCAATATATATTTGAAAGACTATTGTTGCTCTTTAACATTAATTAAACTATAGCTTATAAATAAAAGGCTTATTTACTTTGACATACATTAAACTTCCTTGCAATTTGCCGTGAAAACAAATTGTATTTTAATAGAGATCAGGGATCTTTATACTTTATGCTATGTTTCTAGTGTTTAGTGATAGAGCTTTGAGAGTTTCAGTCAATGAAACAAAAAAAAAAAAAAAATGGAAAAATGGCCACCGCAACAAACCAAGAAACAATGAAGGATTTGGTTATAAAACAAAAACAGAATACTATGAGGAAATAGAGAGATAGAAGTAGCAAAAAAAGAAGAAAAGAAAAAGAGATTTAAATGAGGATATGGTTTATTGAATGAAAAAATAAATTTTTAAATTTAAATGAGGAACTTGGTTAGTAAATGGGTTTATTGAGTGGTTAGTAAATTGGTTTACTGAGTATTATGGCTAGCTTAAATAGTTTCACCCTATTTCAAATCATTTCTTTTCCTCAAAAATTATGAAAATGGAGATTGTCAATTTTTTCTCTATTATATTCAATATGTACTATTTATCTCATTGCTCTTTTTTTAATAATTAGTAGCCTCGCTGACAACATAAGTTTACAATATTATTCTTATTTTGAAATACATTTTTATTCATATTTATTATAAATTAAATAAATCACATAAATAAAAATTAAGTATTAAAAATAAAAAATAAAAGTTATTTTGATGTGAAAAAAATAATAAAATGTTTTTCTTGTATTTTTTAATAAATATTTTTTTATGATGAATATATAAGAAAATTATTATAAAATGATAAAAAATTATTATAAGAAACTTGAATGATAAATAATAAATAATAAATTTTTTTTTTGTAAATTAAACATAGAAAATAGTCTAGACGGAATTTTCCCATAGAAGACAAAATGATTATTTTTGGCCGGTCAGTTCAATCCATCCTAAGGTCAATTTAGTCAACAAGCCCCTTGGGCATTAAACATTGATGGGATTGTTATTTTCGTGAATTATTATCTTCGTTTATCATTCCTTTTAATTAATTATGTAATTTATCTCTAATTTTGCCATGTGCATACATATTATTATGATTGATTGAAATACACATTAGATAAGAATGAATTAGAAAAAATAATACACTATTAAAAATTTTCCTTAAAGTCGACTTAGATTCTTCAAAAGGAGCATTTTCCAATTTTTCACATTTCCACAAACCAGTTTTGGCGTTTACAGTTGAGTGCTGACGTGGCGCGAGGGTGAGGCATTTCTTAGTACATTTCTTTGTTGACGTGTCAAGTACTGCGCTTTTGCTTATTGTGATGGACCTATACTACTCCTAACTAAAATTCAATTTCTTAGTACACCCGCCATTCGAATTAGATTTTTCATTTTTAATACAGACCATATAAAATTCGATTAGCTGATTACCTTACAATAAATATACATACATACATACATACATATATATATATATATATATATATATATAATATTTAATGCCAATATACGATCCCACTCCGTTTATCGAAAGTATAAACAATAGGATTAATTTTGTGAACAAAATGGTCCAACCATAATGTTTTTGAATGCCTAGGGCCTACACTTTCACCATAGAATTGAAAAAATAACTTGAGTTTATAAAATCTGGTGAACCTGCACGAATCCTAAATAAAACTCAATTTCTTAGTACACCCGCCATTCGGATTGGAAAAATAACTCGAGTTTATAAAATCTGATGAAGTGACAATATGGTTAAGAGAGAGAATAAATGGATTGAGTGTAATTTAAACACATACGGGATCATTTCAAATATTATTGCTCATCGTCATCAGCTACTTTATTTTCATGCGTGGTAATTAGAGTATAAGTTAACAATTTCATTTTTTGAGCGAAACTGATGTTTATTCACTCGATGAACTTTTGCAAGATAGACTTGCGAGACTACAGAAATTACAATGGTTTAAGAATTACACAAATTGATCATGGCGAATTATTGAATGAGGGTTGAGATCTAGTATTCAGTTGAGCTGTACTTAACTCTTCATAATATTCTGTCACACGTACATGAATGAGATATAGCTTCATTTATAACAGCTGTTAGTAAGCTCTCTTTAGCTGAAAACACAAATTCAGAAAATATAATGGTTGAAACTAAAATTAAACCTAGCCTCACAAGATCGTGTAAGTCTTTTGTTCTTGTTTATATAATGAGCTTTTTTTTTTCTTTTTCTTTTTTTTTTTTATAAATATTAGTTTTTTTTTTTTAATCTGCATACGGGTAGCTTGTGATCATTATTTCTTATAACTGTTGTGAATTATGATGACTGGGTCATGGGGTTGAGGAAATAGGACTAAGAGTATATAGAGGTAATTGTTATAGTGAGCTTTTTGATACATATTGAAGAGGACTCAAAGCAATACTCAGTTCATATTTTTTCAGTAAATATTACAAACATGTTTGAATGCCAAATTAAATTTTGTTATAAATATCATTCAATCAAAATCATGCTATCTTTTTTTATCTGTCATTACTCATACATATATAGTAATTGTTTGCACGTGCATCTTAATTAACCAAATCATTAAAACAAATCGAAAAAATAAAAATATGAATCTTGATATTACTTGCAGACATTGATCAATTACCGGGCGGTGAGGCGGCGACGGTTGATAATGCAAGTACTTATTATAAGAACGTGATTAATCATGTCAGTACTGGGACTCCGAAGAGGCTTGGAAAATGTATTGAAATTTATTTGTTTGCTATGTTTGATGAAAATCAAAAGGGTCTTGCTGAAACAGAAAGACATTTGGCCTCTTTTCGCCTGACAAGCAGTCCAAGTATAAACTTGATAATTAAGTTGGATTGTAGCTTTATTAATTTTCGAACAATTGTGAAAGAAAATATATTATTACTAAAATTATGTTATAGCTTCAGATTATGGATACTCTGCATACATAAAGTGTATTATAAATGCATACAGAACATTTAAATAAAAATAATAAAAAGAAGGCAGGGGATTGAACAATTCATATATTTCATGATAAAATTAAACATCCTAAAGCATAGAAATTGAGCTAGCTAGGTAATTATAAACTATTATAACACATTTAAAAATTAATTGCATTGTATGTGTTTACCCATCTTTAGACTTTTCAGCGAGCAATGCATTACTCTTCTTTCAGGATATTATATTGCCCACATAAGCATTATTCAAAAGTTATGAGTCAATAAAATTTGGTACCTGGAGGGTTGTTTAAACTACCACTGCCACCTTCCATGAATATAAAATCCTGAAGAGCAAAAAAAAACACATTATGTTAATAGAATTGGTGATTTAAAAAATAATAATAATAGTGGTTCTTAATTATTTTAAATTTTTCCTCTAATCTCTAATCAAGCTCCTCCTACGAAGAGAAGCTATGGTAAATTAATTAAATCTTCGCTTTGGAAATCCTACAATTTTGTATAAAGCATCCAATAATATGTTTCGGCATTACATCTAGTTTAAAGCATCCAATAATATGTTTTGGCATTTATTTCGAATTAACAAGAATTTGTAATGAACCACGAGCAGATTTATACTCTCCCTTAAAATTGAAAAAGGTCAAACACAAGAAAACAAAACAATCGATTCAAGATATCTCACCCTCATTGACACACGTACTCGAGCAATCCCATCAAACGCTCGGACTACAGAATCAAACAATTGAACTAACTGTTGGACTTTGCTTCGATCTCTTCGATATTCCTGCAAGATTAATGCGAAGCAACATATCCTTATCAACAGGGCTAAAGGAAGAGTTTCTCATTCGAAATTGATGTTGTAGATCAAACCAGTAGTAAGTGCACTGTTTATTGTATCCAGTAAGTTCAGTGTATGGAACAGCTTTTATAGCAGAACAATTTACTGCACGAAGAAGCCTTTGCATGGCTACCATTCCTCAATTCCAAATGGAGCACCGACAGTTGGTAAATCCCTAAAAACGAGATTCTGTTCGTTTGAATTCTTACAAGGAGGCAAACCAATAAAGCAAGCCTAAACTCTGAGATGTAACAATAATGGAAACTGATTAATTAAATGTTAAGCTCCAAACTCATTATCACATATATGAGTGCTCCACCTGCGGCCGCGCCGTCTCCGGTCATTGTCAGCTCTCCGCCGTCACCTCCTCCGTTTTCTTCTTCTCCGGCGTCGGCGAATTCTTCGTTATCGATCTCAATGCCTCCATCTGATGCTTTTTCTCCATCTGAGAACTCCGCCTTTTCGAAGAGATTCGCCGTTTCTGGATCTCTGGCTTTCGGGCTATTCGCTGCCGTTTTGGCTATATAGAGTTCACTAAGTGCGACATCGATTTATTATTGTAGTTGGATAATTTTTTTTCCTATTCTATTTTATTTATTTACATCATTTATACTCACATAAATAATTCTTTTAATTTACTTCTTTTATATATTATGTTTTGTGGCCAAGTTAGTAAAATTCCAAACAACTACAACTTCTTTTCCACTGTTATGATTCTTATGAAACCCACGGGAAGGATCAAAAGGTTGAAAGTTGCATGAATTTGTGGCCAACTTAGTAAAATTTCAAAGTAATTCGACTTCTTTTCAACGGCTTGAACCAAGGGAAGGATTAAACAAAGTCGGGAGTTGCTCATGTAAGACTGCCCAAAATTCTCAAAGCCATTAATAATGAGCACTTTAGCGCAGTTCCCATTATAAGGATCAAAAACTTTTCGTAGACATCTCTTTCAAAGAGAATGTTCTTCTTCTCCCCACAAATTTTGAAATAGTATGCTCTTCGCCCAAATCCGAAGTACATGGCCCAAGATAAAATAAACCAAATTTACACAATTTCCTGCAACAATATTATTACTTCAAATCATTTTACCATTGAAGCATGCGTGTGTGATAACATGTTCTCATGAAATGAAAATAAAAATAATATCGGCACCTGGAGGATTATTTGACCTCCACTGCTAGCTTCCAAGAGTTTAGACTTCCAAGAGAACAATCACATCAATAATTCAGGTAAATTTTTCTTTCTCATGCATTACCCGCAATTTCTTTGTCACTATCGATGTTGATAATAAACATAATTTGAAATTAATTAGGATTATGGTTTTTGTAAATCAATTGTTAGACTACGTAAAATATCAGCACGCTTCTACTCAAAGAATGTAACATGAACCAACTTTTATAATTCCAAAAGACAAACTAATAATTACTCACCGCTACCGTAGAGATGCACTTACAAATTCCTTCTTCTTGCTCTGCCTCGCTTGATCACCCTTTTCACCTTATTGGATTGCTTCCTTCGATCATCCTCGCAAAATATCGTGGCCTTCCAATCAGAATACCATGTAAGTGTGAAATTGTTTTACCAATATATATATTATGCAATATAAAAAATTAAATCACAAGACAATATTACTTGGAACAATGCAACTAATTTTGGTTTGATACAATAGGATTTTTACATCGTTATGGTTATGACCGGATTCGTTGCACCGCCCACATTTCACAGTTCTTCGATTTATATCCTCACCCGTAGAGGGCATTCTTAGCTCTTTACGACGACCGGGTGGCGGTGCTTCTACCGGTGGATAAACTTGCATCTCTTGAATTTCATCCGGCACTTCCCAATCGACACGCCACCAATCGGCTCCATCTGGTTGTGCATAAGCCTTTACCAATGATTCCTTGGTGTAAAATTCAGAACAAAGGCTTATGTAATCCACTCGGACAGCTTAAACAAGCAAGAATTGCATGCGCTAGCATGTAGCCGATCTAAATCAAATACTCTACATGTGCAAGTTTTTTTGTATATCAACTAATCCCTCATTCACACCACCACCCAAAACATGGAATCGATGTGGAGACACGGATCGGACCATCATCATTTCGTCATTACATCGTAGGCTAAATGTAATACAACCTTCACCATTTCGTCATTACATATGTCCATGGGTAGTGAACATGCACGAGGGTTGTGTTATTAGACTTCAATGTTGTCTTCAACGTGATATTATATTCATTAGGATTTATCTATAAAACCTCGTATATTCTTGATAAAAACTAAAGAAACAAACAATCTTTTCCAACCAAAAATGTTGTATTCTTAGCATTCACATAATCTATCCGACTATTTGCAACAGAGTTCAAGTACAACTAAGTCTATTAATCCTGACATGATTGAAGAAAATAATTTTATTATACTGTTGAAAACATAATCACTAAAAAATAAAATATATTAAAACTAATAAGTGTGACAGAATGTACTAGTGCGACAGGCTGCTGTGCACCAATATGCTGTCTCACCAAGGTGCGACAGGCAGCCTGTCTCACCAACTGTCACCAAAATATAAACCCTAGCTCCGCAAACGATACACCATAGAAATTCATAACACTTATATAAATATTTAATACAATTATATTACCTTACACGCAGTTAGGTAAACAAACGGGTGCTGGCTCTGATATTCAGTTGTTGAACGGTGTTTTGATTGGCTAGGGAACGATGTTTGCAGTTTGCAGGAACGGTGTTTGTAATTTATATGTAAGGGAATAAAAATTAAATATGGAGGGTAATTAAGGAAATGTAAGTTTTGATTGACTATATTTGATAGAATATAAAGTGAATGGTTAATTTTAAAATTTAGAAATTGAGGCTGGCTATTTATATAAATTTCCCGTTAATAATGGTTATCGAAAGTATAAACAATCAGATTAATTTTGTGAATAAATGGTCCAACTCTTTTGAATATCTCTGCTCAGTGCTCTCTTCACTCTTTCGGCTGGATTTGGTGTTTCTCGCGGCCTCTCCCTCGCCCACAACCACTTCAATTTATTGCTTTAATTTCTGGAATTGTTAAATTGGGATTGTGGAATTGAAAATCCTAGAAATCCGAATTAGGATTGCTTTTCTCCTTGTAGTAACGGGTAATAGTGAATCGGCTAATAGCTGTCCCAAATGGATCATAATTTAGTCATGTAAAGTGAAGAAAGAATAGTGTTAAATCTTTCTTCATTTGCCGATTTGCTCAAGAGATGAACTTGTCCACGACTCTTGAGCTGGCTTATAATGTTAAATACTCACCCATTTCTCTATGTAATACAATAATAATATTTTCGATCTCATATATCATCAATTCAACAAACAAAACAAGCCGGTCAAACAACGTAGGCACTGCAAAAAAGATAAACAGAATGGGCAATATAATTTCGGAAACAGAGCAGAACAATATGAGCATTATAAATAGCCCAACTTTTGCTAGAATTTGTATTTACACATATTTAACTAAGAAGCTGCATATTTAACTTTTGCTAGAATTTGTGATCACACACATTTAACTAACAATTTGAGCATTATAAACAGCATTATTTAAGTTAGGCTGCATCTCTCTCTTTTCTAAACAATATCCCAATTCAACAGGTTGCGTTTTTAATTACAGACATCGTGGAATTTAAAACATTTGATAACCATTCCGAAAATTGAAGCAATAAACTTTCTGTTAAGTTGAACGATATTTAACTCTGCGTAATCTTCTGTAGCAAGTGCATGAATGAGATATAGTTTCACTTATATCGGCTGTTAATTATGTCACTTTAGCTAAAAAACAAATTCAGAAAATATAATGGTGGAAACTAAAATTAAATCCACTTTTATACGGCGTTGTTTTGTGACAAATCTTTATGGGATCGGATAAAACCTAAAACAGGTGTGTATATTTGGAAGAGAATCTGGATCCTTCCATTAATTTCAAAGTAATTAAGTAAGAGATTTTTACTTTCCGATTATGCATTAAGCGGTTAATTAGCTAGCAAGCTAGGTTTAGAATTGATTGCTTATATATTTACAGGTTTTTGTGGACAATAAACTATCATTATAACTAAATTACTTTGCGACCTTCTTATTTTACATTGAAGGAGGAAGTAGCCTCACAAGATCTTGTAAGTCTTTTTCTCTTGTTTATTATAATGAGCTTTTTCATAAATATTAACTTGGTTTTTTTTTCTTCATACAAGTATCTTGTGTGATCATTATTTCTTATAATTTTTATGAATTATGATGAGTTGATGACTGGGTTATGGGTTGAGGAAATAGGACAAAGAGTATACAGAGGTAATTATTATAATGAGCTTTTTGATAAATAATGAAGAGGACTCATAGCAATATTTTGTTCCATATGTTTTCATTAAATATTACAAGCATGTTTGAATACCAAATTAAACATGCAATCTTTTAATATCTGTCATTACTCGTACACATATAGTGATTATTTGTATGTGCATCTTAATTAATCAAATCATTAAAAGAAATCACAAAATAAAAACATGCATGCATAGTGATATTACTTGCACTCTTGCAGTCATTGATCAATCACGGGGTCCTTAATGTCCATTTAGAGAGAGACATAAAAATATGTGCATATATTTGATGTCTCTCCATTAGCAGATTTGAATGTAAAGAATCCTAAATCTTAAAAAAAAATTAATGAATTTTGGCTTTCCCTTTTTTATTTTAGTTTTTTGCATAACTTATTGTATGCAACAGGCGAAAAAAATACTCTCATGGCTGCTGCGGTACTTCTGCTTATTGGCTTGCTTTTGCCTTGCCTCAAGTTGACAGGTCAAATCTCCTTCTCTCTCTCGTTGTATAAACTCTCTCTTCTTCTATCCTAACAACTATCACAATTCGTTAATCTCAAAATAAATGAGTATATACTACTATATTGTTCATATCACTGGGTAACTCATGCCTTTGAGATTTTGAGGATGCAAGTTCGAGCCTTTAGATAAGTTTACTTTAGTCTCTATCCCAAAAATATGGATCATGGGTAGATTTTTCCCCAAATATTAGTGAGATTGATTTTTCAGTTAAATGCTCAGCAAACCTTTAGACCGTACAAGTATATGTATGTAAAATTTCTGTCTAGTAACAATTTCCCAAAAAAAATATATATATTTTATTGAATGTCTATAAAGATATATATTCGGCCACTAAGTGATTATACACATGAATTCATACATAAACACATAACGTATATCAGAAATAAAAGCAGTTCAGTTATAATCGCTCCACTTTCTGTAACCCAAAAGACTTTGAGGCATGGAGCAAACAACGGCTCCACTCTAGTACTCAGATATAGTTTTCATGTATTGTATTTCTTGTATGCATATATGCTTGTATATATGAAAATGATTATTTCTAATTAACTAATGGCTAAATCGAATCAAATGCAGCCGCACAAACACGACCTATAGGTGTTTGCTATGGAAGAGTAGCCGACAATCTACCGTCTGATCCAGAAGTTGTGGATCTCTATCATTCAAATGGCATCACAAAATGAGAATCTATGACCCGAACGAGCCAACTCTCCAAGCTCTGAGAGGCTCAAACATTGAGCTCATGCTAGGTGTGGCCAATGGTGATCTCCAAGCTCTTTCTGATCCCTCAGCTGCAAGTTCCTGGGTCCAAAATAACATCCTAGCTTTTACGCCTGACGTCGAGTTTCGGTATATCGCCGTCGGCAACGAAATAAGCCCTTCCGATGGAGCTGCCTCTTTTGTTCTACCCGCAATGCAAAACATTTTCAGTGCCATAGCGTCCGCTAACTTACAATCCCAAATAAAAGTTTCAACCGCAATACAAACAAGCCTTTTGGGCAACTCCTATCCTCCCTCAACAGGCTCGTTTGCGGACAATGCAAACTCTTACATAGGCCCAATCGTGCAATTCCTGAAGCAAACGGGGGCCCCACTTCTTGCAAATGTGTATCCTTATTTTAGCTACATTGGTGACACTAAACCTTGATTATGCACTATTTACTTCTCAAGGAACTCCCGTTCAGGATGGAAGTTTGGGGTACCAAAATCTTTTCGATGCCTCGTTGGATGCTTTTTACTCGGCGTTGGAAAAAGCCGGTGTGCCAGACTTGGAGGTCCTGGTGTCGGAAACCGGTTGGCCCTCGGAGGGTGGCGATGCGGTGACGGTTGATAATGCAAGTACTTATTACAAGAACGTGATTAATCACGTGAGTGCTGGGACTCCAAAGAGACCTGGAAAAGTTATTGAAGCTTATTTGTTTGCCATGTTCGATGAAAATCAGAAGGGCCCTGCCGAAACAGAGAGACATTTTGGCCTCTTTTCGCCTAACAAGCAGTCCAAGTATAAACTTGATAATTAAGTTTGATTGGAGCGTGCTGTACTTTATTAATTTTTGAATAATTGTGAAAGAAAATATATTATTACTAAAATTATGTTATAGCTAATTTTACACCGTACTAAAAAATTTTCCTTAAAGTCAACTTAGATTCTTCAAAAAAGCATTTTCCAGTTTTTCACATTTCCACAAATCAGTTTTGGCGTTTACAGTTGAGTGCTGACGTGGCGCCAGGGTGAGTCTGGTGACGTGGACATTTCTTTGTTGACGTGTCAAGTACTGCGCTGTTGCTTGTTGTGATGGATTGACAAAAAATAACTCGAGTTTATAAAATCTGATGAAGTGACAATATTGTTAAGAGAGATAATAAATGGATTGAGTGTAATTTAAGTACAAACGGGATCGTTTCAAATATTATTGCTCATCGTCATCAACTACTTTATTTTCATGCGTGGTAATTAGAGTATAAGTGAACAATTTCATTTTTTGAGCGAAACTGATGTTCATTCACTCGATGAACTTTTGCAAGATAGACTTGCGAGACTACTGAAATTACAATGGTTTAAGAATTACACAAATTGATCACGGCGAATTATTGAATGAGGATTTGATCCAATATTAAGTTGAGCTGTACTCAACTCTTCATAATATTTTGTCACACGTCCATTAATGAGATATAGCTTCATTTATAACAGCTGTTAGTAAGCTCTCTTTAGCTGAAAACACAAATTCAGAAAATATAATGGTTGAAACTAAAATTAAACCCATTTTTATACGTAAAGTTTATTATTACGAGTGGACGGACTGAGCTGTATATAGTTGGAAATCTCATTAAGGCCAAGATGTCATTGTTTTGTGATAAAACTTTATAGGATTGGATAAAATCTCAAAAAAGGTGTGTATATTTGGAAGAGGATTTAGATCCCAGCTGGAGCAGCAATCAGCCTCCTCTTTCCAAGACATCATCTTTGGACGAGATATTTGTTGAAATATTTCATCACAATAGTGCGAAGACTGTTTTTCAAAGGAAAAGAGTTGCTTAAATTGGAGTAGAGCAGAACTTTGGTCATGTGAGCAAAGTGTTGCTGAACTCGAGAATACAAGAGCAATAATCTGAGGCAAATCAAAAGTTGACAAGGCCGAGTTAAATAACCACCCATTTTTTTTTTTTTCGCTTCCTGTTGATGAAAAACAAGAAGAGAGATATGACAATTTATAGAAGTTGAATGGTGTGTAATTAATTAACAATATTGTTTGGGTAAAATATCGACAGTGCCCCTAAAAGCCCTTCCGTGTGTACGGGTAAATATCGACAAACCCTCAAGCCCTTCCGGCCAAGCAAGACTCCCGATGGTAACCCAGCCCGAGTAACCCTCGTGTCAAAGCCGGTCAAGGTCGAGAGCTCCTGCCCGCCGAGGTCATCCTCGGTCAAAGCTCGGTCAAGGTCGAGAGCTCATCGCCTCGCTCGAGGTCATCCTCGGTCAAAGCCCGGTCAAGGTCGAGAGCCCTCGCCCGCCGAGGTCATCCTTCCGTCAAAGCCGGTCAAGGTCGAGAGCTCCTTGCCCGCCGAGGTCATCCTTCGTGTTAAGGCCGGTCAAGGTCGAGAGCCGAAAGCACATCACTCCCCGCCGCAGATCCACGAGCACAGTGGACAAGACCCGACCCATGGCAACTCGACCCGCTATCTCGTAATCCCGCACACCTTTCGATGTCTCGACAAGTGGTCCCACATGGCGGAGAGATGACATCGTTGTTTGCTGGCTTCAGACGCGCCACCAAGGTGTCATCATTCCTCGCACGCTGCCCGACATGGTGATCTCGCCACGTGAATTTGACTAGTGGAATGACCGCCATCCTTGTGGAATATTCCGCCAAACCCGACCGCCGAGGGACCCGTATACCATTAGCGTGGAGTGGACAAATTGGAAAGGAAAAGAGCGGAAAAGAAGAATATAAAAGGAAACGAAGGAGAACTAAGACAAGGGTTGGCATTTCAATTCACAAAAAGAGAAGTTGGATTCTCTCAGAATCGGACACGTGTTCTTCCTTTCCAAATTTCTCTCATCCGACTTTCTCAAAAACACCATTTACATCCAAAAAGGGGGCGAAATAATACCCTTTCATCTTTCCTGCCTCCTCACTAAGGAGATACCAAAAAGAGAAACCCGACATCGACTTGAAGCGTCGGAGGGTTTTCACGGAAACGCCCACGACCCCGACCCGGTCAGGAGTGCAGTCCGGAAATCATCGCTCAAGAAGACAATGGACCCGATAAAGGAGGCAATCCCGCCGAACTTATCGCGAGCGTATGGATCGGCATCGCTTAAAACCGCGAGCGTAAGGTTCAGACGCCCTCAGCGAGCCGCTTGGAGGTACTCGCTGAAGCGTTCAAGCACCGCTGAGGCACGCGGAAAATCGCGATCAACATCTTTCGCGCCGTCGCGGATCGGCGACAAAAGCCTCGATTTCCTAATACATCAAGACACACAAAACACAACGATGAGGGAAACAAACCAAGAGGAGTAAGTCCCAAGAATCGATGACTCGGAGAAGTGGCCAACGAGGCCTGTAATGTGGAGATCCAGTGAAAGGATGGATCTGATGGAAAACAGATCGAATTATGACCTCCCCGCTATAAGAATTCGTGGAAGGACGAGAAAAGCCTCGCAACGATGTCCCGAGTCCAACTGAGGGAATGCTCATGTTCGGAAAATGCGGAGACGAAGCCCAAAGACCTAGTGGCACTAAATGTCATGCGTGAGAGAAGAAACAAACATGGAGGAAAGGGGTCTCGCCAACATTTGCAGAGAGATGCCCCAACCTCTCGCAAGTGAGGAGTCGAGGGAGAGGTACGCAGATCAGCGCAGTGGTGGAAGATCTTCTGGGAACCGAAAGAGTCCAAGTCGGCGAATAATGCCGACAACGAATCTCCTCTCCTGAGATTACGGGTGTCACGATCCCACGTGACTTTCGCCTCCTGGATCCGCAATATTCGGAAAGAGTGACCCATTAGTACACATAGAGCGGTTCAATGACCCGACATGGGTGCAAGGTCTGCCGCCAAGACAGAGGTGCAGTGGCCTTCCCGCCTCACTCGAGGGAAGGGCGAGAGAATGGTACCGCAGCTCCTACCGGGAAGTATCTCGAGTTTGAACAGATGCGCAGTGGAGTTCATGGAATAATTTCGGGCGCAGTGACCCCGAGAATGACATGATGGAGCCGCCGAGGTGAGGCAGTAAAGAAGGGAGTCCTCCGGAGTTTATCAAAAGATACCATAGATCGGTCCTAGATCTTGGTGTGCTCAACCATCCCCAAGCTCTAAGGGATTAAAAGAGGGTGTTCTGACTGGGAGACCATGGTATAACTCATGGAGTCCTTCGATCCGCTCATATTCTGGACGCTGCATTTAACAAATAAAACCGGACATGGTAATCAAGAAGAAAAGGCCGCTAGTTCGAGGAGTGAACAAGTCACCTGAGCAAGACTGAAGGAGAAAGTGGAGTCCCGCCTGAGGGACACAGCTCCAAAGGCGCAAGTGGACCGGCAGCCTCAGACAACCCGTGACGTAGAGTTCCCCACCGCTGATGGTTCCCCAACCACCCCGCAGTGTCTCCGTGCCGGATCACAGAGAATACCATGGCCACGATGGCCATACATCCCGCAACCACCACCGAGTAGACTCGAGCGAGCCATAACAGTGGTGATCGCCATCGCCACCCCCACCAAGAAGCTTCCCGAGGATAGTGGCACCCAAGTAGTGGAATGCAGACCGCCATGCACAAGATAACGGTCAAGGTATCTCAAGAGATACTTCGTTGGTCGAGGAGCGTGGACCGCCGAGCCCTCCAACGCCGATGACCACGCCACCAAAGAAGTGAGCAAGTGGGCGCTCGCTGCTTCCATGGAGACCATGGTCACACCACATCACGGCGTCGTGATTTGAAAACCAGTAGAAGATTTAGTCGTAAATCGATACCGGATGAGTTTCAGTAGCGAGGGCACCTGTAGCTGAACAACAGTGACGAGGAAGGTGACCAGTGCCTATGAAATAGATACGTAACCGCCATCCACGAGAGTAATTTCAGTGGTCCAACGATGGCCTAAGTTCTAACAGGCCCTGAAAAATTATTGCAGATATGCCACGCCGACCGAGAAGTCCTGCTTCATCGCCTCCCGCGCCAAGCAGGCCAGCGTTCTAGCAAAGCCAATCATGTGATGTATGAAGATGAAGAGGGGTGCCGACTCTCACGAAGATGCCCCGTGGTTAAAGCCAATGTAGCGATAAGTGAAGTCGACCGAATATTGGTCGATCTCGGGAGCTCTGTAGATATTCTTTTAAATCCACACTCGAGGATTTAGGAATAAGCAAGCGCGAGCCTCGAGCATACGAGCACTTCCTCGAGGGGTTCTGGGAGGAAAGCTAATACCTCTAGGAATCATCAAGTCAAGCGGAACCATGGGCTCAAAACCTTTCGAGAAGAACATGATGTCGGATTTCGTGGTGGTAGATGAAACCAATCCATATCAGCGATTCTGGGAGGCCATTTACGAGGATCACCCAACGCGTGGTGTCCACCCATTACCCAGCCCTAAAGTATCGAGTAAACGGGGCTATAGTGGTCGTGAAAGGCAGCCAAAGCGGTGGCGAGGAGTCGCTACGCAAGAGCCGCCAAAGAAACTATGCAGATTACCTCGCTAGACACGAGGGCGTAATCGAGGAACCAAGGCAAGAGCCGCAGAGAAGCTCGGAGGAGCTCGAGGTGAGAACAGATGACCCCGAGAAGAGAACCGAATCGGCCGAGCCTTAGCGAGCCGTCAAGGAAAAGTCATGGAATGCCCGCGAGCACACGCAGATGTGTTCGCATGGACGCATGATGATACGCCCGGATCAACCCGTAGGCGGCGTGTCACAGTCGGGCAAGACGGAAAGATGCTGTTCTGAAAGCGTAAGAGGAGGTGCGTGAACCGAGAGAGATACGAAGCCATCAACCGCAAGGTTGAAAAGTCACTGAAAGCTGGATTCATACGGAGGTGTCCTACCCGAACGGATCTCGAATGTGGTGCCGTGAAGAAAGCAAACGGAAATGGAGAATGCGTGTTGATTTCACAGATTTGAACAAGGCTCGCCTGAAAGATAGCTTTCCACTACCAAAGATAGACTAACCGGTGGACTCTACTAGTAGGCACGAGTTGCTTAGCTTCATGGATGCATTCTCGTGATATAACCAAATTCCCATGCACCAATCGACGAGGAGTGTATAGCTTTCATCACCAATCGTGGTCAGACATACAAGGTCATGCCTTTCGCCTAAAGAATGCAGGGCAACGATCGAGGCTAGTGAATAAGGTTTTCAAGCCATTGATCGGCCTGACTATAGAGGTATATGTAGATGACATGATCACCAAGTCTGCAGACGCTGAGGAGCATGTAAAGCATCTAGAGGAGACCTTCGCCTCCCAATGAAGTACCGAATGAAGTTAAACCCCAAAATGTGCTTTGGAGTGAGTTCTGGAAAATTCCTAGGCTTTACGGCGAGTCACGTGGGATCGAGGCCAATCCCGAGAAGATCGTAGCAGTTGATAGAAATGAGGTCCCTCAGAACCTCAAGGAGATACAGTAGTCCGACCGGCAAGCTAGCGCCCTCAACAAAGTTCGTGATCTCGAGCCACCGATAATGCCGAGTCTCTTCCGTGAAACGAAGCAAGGGCGGAAGACGAAATGGACGCCCGAATGCGAGGAGGCTGCCCAAAGAAATTGAAAGAGTATTTGCTAAAAGTCTCACATCGCCAACACCTCGAGGTGAGAGGTACTCGCTTCAGACTTGGCCGATCCCAACGGGCAACAAGCCCGGCCTCGATAAGCGGAGGAATCGTGAGTACAAGACTCGCAGTATTACACGAGCAGAAGCGTCATGCAAGGTAAGCTCGTTATCCAACCATGGAGAAGTGGGCTCTAGCCTCGGTCACTACGTCCGAAAGTCGAGGCCTTATTTTCAAGCACATTCAGCAGTGGTATCGACTAACCAACCCTCGTGCAAACTCTACACAAGCCCGAGACCTCCGAAGGTCAGGTTAAATGGTCAAGGAGTTAAGCTGAGTTTGACCTTAATTACCAACCCCGAGCAGCCATAAAAGCACAATCTTTAGCCGACTTCGTGGTCGAGTGCACGGCGAGGGAAAAGAGACTGAGAGCGAACCTCGCCAAGCCTCCCGTGCTCAACCAAAACACGGGTAGTCACAGAGATGGATCCCGGAAGTCGTGAGCAGGAGCAGGGCGGTGCTCAAGGTCTAGAGGGGCTGAGATGCAATACGCGTGAGATTAGAGTTCAAGTCACCAACAATCGTGCCGAATACGAAGTCAGAATAGCGGCTCAAGCTCGCCTCTGAGTAAAAGCAGAGGAAATAAAGCTTAGAACTGACTCCCAGCTGATAACTAATCACCTCGACGAGAGCTTGTGCAAAGGGGAGAAGATGGATGCCTACCTTCGAAGGTAAAGCAACTAATGAAAAATTTCCGAGTCAGTCGAGGTGGAACAGATCCCGAGGGGAAAGAATTTTCGAGCAGATATGATAGCTCGCATGGCAGCCACCTCTGACCCCAAGTTTCCAAAATCTATCCCTCTCGAAATCAAACCCGCCGAGTATCGAGCAGGAGGACGAGGTGATGAACCTAACAACGAACAACACTGGATGCAACCGATCATCTCCTACCTCAAGCGAAGGGACAAGGCCACCGACAAGAAATGTGCAAGGAAATCGAGTGCAAAGCACCTGTGCACACTCTCATCGACTGGGTCTTATATAGACGGGGTACACTCTCCCTCACTGCATGATTAGACCAAGAGGAGGCCGACTACGCCCTCCGAGAGATACACGAGGGAGTCTCGTGGAAATCACTCCGGCTCGAGGTCCTCGGCTTTCAAGGCCTCGAGGCAGGGTATTTTTGGCCCCGCATGCACCAAGATGCTCGTGAGAAGACGAGAAGTCGCAAGAGCCGCCAGAGCTTTGCTAACCACTCGACTCACCTCCGGAGAACCTTACTGCGATGAACTCGCCATGGCCATTTGCTCAGCTGGGAATAGATTTGATCGGGCCATCGCCGAAAGCGGAGAGCATCCGCCACCCATGCTATAGTCGCGATTGATTATTTCACCAAACGGGTCGAAGTGGAGCCTCGAAGCAAGATCACGTATGTAAAACCACCGATTTCATTCTGAAGAATGTGATTTGCGTGTACGGGATTCCCCATGCATTGGTCACCGATAACGGGAGGCGCTTGATAATGGCAAGTTCGTAGACTTCGCCGTAACCCTGGGATAGAGTCAAGTTTTGCTCTCCTCACACCCACAAGCCAACGGGCAAGCAGAGGCCATGAATAAAACTATAAAACGCCTCAAGACAAGGTCAAGCGAGCAAAAGGGGCTTCGGTGGATGAGCCGCCTGTGTCTCGCGGGCCTACGTAACCACACACAAGACGGCCACCGGAGAGACCCCATTCTCCTCGGCATTTGACACGAGCAGCTGGTTCCTCACCGAGATAGGAATCGGGGACACACCTGACGTAACACTTCAACGAGGAGCAAAACAACGAGCGTGATGCGTGCAGCTCGGACTCACTGGAAGAAAAAGAGAAAGGATAGCCGCCAAGATTTCGTAATATCAACAAAGAGTGGCTCGTTATTACAATCGGGCGTACACATTCGCCGATTCTAGTGGGTGATCGGGTATCGAGGAAAGTTAACCGTAGCACAAAAGACCCAAGACAAGGTGTACTGGACCAAACCGGAAGGTCCATATCGAGTCACTCAACTAGCAGGACCCTGAGAGATACCTACCGGCTCATCCAGATGGACGAGAGGTCAAGAGGCCATGGAACGCCAGAACTCCCGAGGAAGTATTTTCAATAGGTTTTCTTGTATCGAAATGCTAATGTAAATATTTCATCCCAAGACGGGATATGTAAAAGTACAAATGTATGTAAAATAAGAACAAAGATTTATAATGCAAGTTCAAAATAAAGAATGGAAGCAAGAGCTCCACTCAAGATGAAGTCCCGCGAGCCTAACTCATTAGAGTGATTGCGCCAAGCTCCAGTTATTTGAAAACCAGAGCAGTGAGTATTATCGAAGACCTCGAGTCAATTAAAAGACTCGAGCGTAAGAAGAGCTCCTGCCGAAGTCCCAAAGCCTAACTCATTAGAGCGGACTGCGCCAAGCTCCTAGTTATTTGAAAACCGCAGCAGGAGTGTCATCGAAGCTCTGGCCGATTAAAAGGCTCGAGGAGAAGAAGAGCTCCTACGCATGAAGTCCCAAAGCCTAACTCATTAGAGCTGATCGGCGCAAGCTCCAGTTATTTGAAACCGCAGCAGGAGTGTCATCGAAGCTCTGGCCGATTAAAAGGCTCGAGGAGAAGAAGAGCTCCTACGCATGAAGTCCCAAAGCCTAACTCATTAGAGTGATTGCGCCAAGCTCAAGTTATTTGAAACCGAGCAGTGAGTATTATCGAAGACCTCGAGTCAATTAAAAGACTCGAGCGTAAGAAGAGCTCCCTACCGTAAGTCCCAAAGCCAAATTCATTGGGACGGACTGCGCCAAGCCTCAAGTTATTCGAAAGCCGCAGCAGGAGTATTATCGAAGACCTCGGTCAATTAAAAGGCTCGAGCGTAAGAAGAGCTCTCTACCAGAGTCCCGTGAGCCCAACCCATTAGAGCGATTTGCTAAGCTCCAAGTTATTCGAAACCAGCAGCGTGAGTATTATCGTAAGACCTCGAGTCAATTAAAAGACTCGAGCGTAAGAAGAGCTCCTCACCAGAAGTCCCAAAGCCTAATTCATTAGAGTGATCTGTCAAGCTCCCAAGTTATTCGAAAACCGGAGCAGGAGTGTCACCGTAAGCTCTGGCCGATTAAAAGGCCTCGAGGAGAAGAAGAGCTCCTATGCATGAAGTCCCAAAGCCTAACTCATTAGAGCGGATTCGTGCCAAGCTCCAAGTTATTTGAAACCAGAGCAGTGAGTATTATCGAAGACCCTGGTCAATTAAAAGGCTCGAGCGTAAGAAGAGCTCCTCGCCAGAAGTCCCGCAGCCCAACTCATTAGAGTGATTGTGCCAAGCTCCAAGTTATTTGAAACCAGAGCAGTGAGTATTATCGAAGACCTCGAGTCAATTAAAAGGCTCGAGCGTAAGAAGAGCTCCTCGCCAGAAGTCCCAAAGCCCAACTCATTAGAGCGGACTCGCCAAGCTCCAAGTTATTCGAAACCGTAGCAGGAGTGTCATCGTAAGCTCTGCCCGATTAAAAGGCTCGGAAGAAGAAGAACTCCACCTGCATGAAGTCCCGCGAGCCTAACTCATCAGGTGATTTGCCGAGCTCCTAGTTATTCGAAACCGAGCAGTGGGTGTTATCGTAAGACCTCGGTCAATTATAAGTTCGAGCCGGGTTCAAAGGAACCCTTGTCCAAAAGTCCCTAGCCTAAGTTCGAGGCGGACGTTGTTCTAGCAAGAGCCAAACGCAGTGCTCGAGCAAGTCAAATGAGCTCGCAAAATAGACATAAGGCTTATTTAGCCTAAGTCGAGCAAAACTCTACCATGCATTCATAAATAAAGGATATACAACACTTAGAAAATTTTTACCCTGCAAGCACATTCAAAGTTAACTCAACGTAGAAGATGTGAATGTATGTACACTAGCAAATAATAGAATTGTTGAAAACACGTGTCTCTTTATTTCAAGTGAAAAGATTACATATGTAAAAAAAAAAAAAAAAAAAAAAAAAAAGAAGAAGAAAAGTGTCCAAGTTATTCTAAGAATGAAGAGGGAAGAGCAAAGATCGCAGCTAGGAACATCAAGCCAGCAGCAGCTAGGACCAACAAGCAGGAGGAGCAGGAGGAAGGACACCAATGGAGCTTCAAGCAGAGCTTCAAGCAGAACTTCAAGCAGAGCATCAGCAGGAGGGAGGTCACCAGCAGGAGGGGCACTCGAAGAAGAGGGAGCCTACCACCGACCACACCTCGGGCTCTGATGAAGTAGCTATGTGGTCGCTCATGTATTCACCTACATACCCTTCAACCTCGGTCATGTCTGGCTTGTGGTATGCCTTGCCAAAAGCATACATAAGGCATCAGAATGGAGTCCGCCTCAATGTTATACTCAAGGCAAGTCGGACCTTCAGTAGTATCTATTTGCTCTCAAGACGAGTAGCTCTCCTCCACGAGCTACTCAGAATAAGACTTCGAGTATCCGTGTCTTTCCGAGCGTGTTTCACTGCTCTGACCTCACCCAACTCCCTTTCAAGCCCGTAGACCTTCGAGCCTGCCACACTGCTTTCTCTCGCAAAGTTTATATTTTCATCCAGCAGCCTCGATTCTCCTCCTTCGCTCATTCAAAGCCTCGCCCAAGCTCGAACCTTGCACCGAGTTCTTCCCTGAACTCGTAGTAATCTCATCGAGCCTCGGTCGCAGATACCAATGCTCTAGAGGAGAGTCACTGAAGATACCGCGACAATACCGAGGAGAATAGTGATTCTATCTCATCGAGAAACCCGTCGGCCGCCTCTTCATTAAAAGCCTTCGATAAGTGCTCTGAGCTACGGGCCGACTCGCCTCCGCGACACCGCCGGTTTGGGGAATAGCCCTCCGCCTCCGCGAGAGGACCTCGCTCGCACGCCGACCGCCGAGCCAAGAAGGAGCGTAGGCTCGAGTCGGTGGAGGGGCACCTCCTTCTGCTGCGGGTCTTTTGATGTACTCGCAGCCTCGCTGTCCCCACGCCACTGCAACAACACCGCGATCCCGCCACCATTTCTTCACTGGAACTAGATTGACTCTAAAAGCTCGAGGTGTCAACAGCCTCGCACGAGCTTATGCTTGCAAGAGCAACCAGCACACGTGCTCGAGTCGATCACACTGAATCAAGCAAGCACCCCATGAGACCGCAAAAACAACCAGAGCAAGACAATGAAAACAGACGCAAATGAGGAACTAAAATGAAATTACAAGGCGTATAAATGACCTGAATGCGAAATGCCATGGATCTGAGGAACTCCTCGCCACGAGTGCAGCAGGCCCCCACTCTCCCCAACGAAGAAGAATTTGCTCTTCCAGCTGCCACCGTGAGGTGGAGATCAGCTGATGGGCTTCTACCCTTCAGTCGGAGGTAAGATAATACCAACCAAAGATCCTTCGGCTACACTTAAGCTCGGTAGAGGTGTTTGATTTCCCTACCAAGGGCTCATCCAGATCACAATGCTTCCACAAAACGAAGAGTCTTGAAAGGACTCTCCACCCATTCGTGTTCGGCCTCCGGGCCGATCGAAACCCGCATAAAACCCTACCAAAATAAGGTCGAGAGGCACTCAACCCCCATCCAAGCACTCCAAATAAGGTTGTAAATCCACGTGGGACTACCGGGATTTCACCGCCCGGCAACCTCGTAATTACACCATCTGGAATGCGGTAGGTTTCCTAAGTCCTGCTCAACTCCGATCGAGTGGTTTGACATTCTAAATAGTCAACGGGTATTCCCCACGCCGACCTCCGGCCGGCCCTCATCTCCGACGCTACCGGGTCTCACCATGTAATTCCTCCTGACTAGAATCCCTCACTGGATTATACTCGCAGGTCAGGCCTCACTGAAGAGGAAGAGTCCTCCTGGACATCCTACGGGTCACTGGGTCTGACATTTTTAGCGGAATGGACTAACAAGATGCAGAGGAAGAAACAGAGTGGTGAAATGGAAAATCGAGCGGTACCGGACACAAAAGGAAGCGTGGTAGCTAAGCCGCCTCGATGTAGCAAGAAGACCGATAAGCGGAGAGCAGTATGAATTTTGAATTCGAATGAGAAGTAAGCAACAGAGGGAACAAGCAAGAAGTTGGGATTTTTAAAGAG
The DNA here is from genome assembly GCA_025617385.1 of Murraya koenigii. NCBI lineage: Eukaryota > Viridiplantae > Streptophyta > Magnoliopsida > Sapindales > Rutaceae > Murraya > Murraya koenigii. The sequence continues at coordinate 6,148,930 of CM046815.1, read as the reverse complement.
GAAGACGCTGTCCTTTCGAAGTGGCAGCAGTAAGTTGAGGGACACGACCTTTAGGTCGCTGTCCTTTCGAATTTCAAATACGCTACTGGATCAACCCACGTGTCCCGGCCTTAAATGAGAAATGATTCATGGCGCATACCGAAGCATGGGAAGTGTAAAAGGCCGCGATCCGCCCATCATTATCGAGTTTCAGCCTTATCTCGCTTCACTCAAAAGACTAGAAACCTGGGACCGTGTTTGGTAAAATATCGACAGCCCCTAAAAGCCCTTCCGTGTGTACTGGGTAACATCGACAAACCCTCAAGCCCTTCCTGCCAAGCAAGACTCCGATGGTAACCCAGCCCGAGTAACCCTCGTGAAAGCCGGTCAAGGTCGAGAGCTCCTGCCCGCCGAGGTCATCCTCGTGTCAAAGCCGGTCAAGGTCGAGAGCCTCGCTCGCCGAGGTCATCCTCGTGTCAAAGCCGGTCAAGGTCGAGAGCTTCGCTCGCCGAGGTCATCCTTCCGGTCAAAGCCGGTCAAGGTCGAGAGCTCTTGCTCGCCGAGGTCATCCTTCGTGTTAAGGCCGGTCAGGCGTCGAGAGCCGAGACATCACTCCCGCCGCAGAGATCCACGAGCACATGTGGACAAGACCCGACCTGTGGCAACCCGACCCGCTATCTCGTAATCCCGCACACCTTTGATGTCTCGACAAGCGGTCCCACATGGCGGAGAGATGACATCGTTGTTTGCTGGCTCAAGACGCGCCACCAAGCGTGTCATCATTCCTCGCACGCTGCCTCGACATGGTGATCCGCCACGTGAATCGGATTAGGGAACAACCGCCATCCCTGTGGAATATTCCGCCAAACCCGACCGCCGAGGGACCCGTATACCATTAGCGTGGGAGTGGACAAACTGGAAAGGAAAAGAGCGGAAAAGAAGAATATAAAAGGAAACGAAGGAGAACTAGCACAAGGGTTGGCATTTCTAATTCACAAAAGAGAAGTTGGATTCTCTCAGAATCGGACACAGTGTTCTTCCTTTCCAAATTTCTCTCATCCGACTTTCTAAAAACACCATTTACATCCAAAAAGGGGGCGAAATAATACCCCTTTCATCTTTCCCTGCCTCACTAAGTGGAGATACCAAAAAGAGAAACCCGACATCGACTTGAAGCGTCGGAGGGTTTCACGGAAACGCCCACGACCCCGACCCGTTGTCAGGAGTGCAGTCCGGAAATCACCGCTCAAGAAGACAATGGACCCTGATAAAGGAGGCAATCCCGCTCGAACTTATCGCGAAGCGTATGATCGGCATCGCTTAAAACCGCGAGCGTAAGGTTCGGACGCTCCTTAGCGAGCTGCTTGGAGGTACCGTTGAAGGTTCAAGCACCGCTGAGGCACGCGGAAAATCAGATCAACAAATATAACACTTGGTTGACTTAGAGCACCAAGTCTTGTTTTGGAATTTAGTTGGTGAGTGGAATCGCTGCATGGGAAGATCGATTAAGAATGTTGAAAGTGACAGCTTTAGGACGTGCGCTGACGGGAATGATGAGGAAGCCGCTTTGGTGGAAGGTCGTGAGGGAATAGATGCGTGGTGGGATTGTCAAAAGGAGATATGGCTCCATTTGGTGCTAAGCGCTGCTAATTAGAAAAACAATAACTTATCTCTATATATGTTAATTTGTTGAGTATCGCAATAAAAGTAATGTTGATTTAAATTTATGACCGTAAAATATCAATAGTACTATAATTGTTATTCAAAAATAATTGTTTGTCTGTCGGGATGCTGGTGGACTGCTTCCAAATTGTAATTAGAAACGCCAAGAAGAATTTATCCACAAAAAAAAAAGAAGTAATGTTGATTTAAATATATGGCTTTAGAATATCAATGAGATTATAATTTTTATTCAAAAATAATAATTGTTTGTCTGTCGGGATGCATGTGGACTGCCCGCAATTAGATAAGCCAAAAAGAATTTATCCATGAATGAAAAAAAAAAAAAAACTAGTAAGAATATTGAACTACTAACATGACCCCTTGTTTGTATAGCACATGTTACATTCCCATTTTGACATTTTTTTTTAAATATATATATAGTAAATGCCATAATTTTTGACCTGTAGAGATAATCATCATAATTTAAATTGGCAGTTCAATCATCACTTTCTTATTATTGGCCTTTACTACTCCTAAATTCTGCTTCTGCTGATAATACAGATATTGATTATCGATAGCCACAGTGTCTAGCTCCGTTGTAACCGATCAAATACCTACAAATAAAATCTGAAACAAAATAAGAAGGAATACTAAATTAAACAATAAAAAGGAAAGGGGTAAAGAGTAGTAAAAGAAAAGAAAAGAAAAGAAAAAGAGAAGAACCTGAATTGAAACCGGCACCACTGAAATAATGAACTGTAGCTAGTATGTAATAGTTAATACAACAATTTGAAAGGAGCTTTGCTCTTCTTTCTGTTAACGTTGCCGACTGACTACACTTGCTTTAGTTAGTTTGCCTGTCATTCATTTCATATAGGATGAAGGGCATGCCCCTCATCCTTTTTCTTGTTATTTGTTTAATTATATATAACTATTTACATTTTCAGTTTCACTGTATTTTCTACTTTTTCTGTCAATAATTTTTAATTTAATTCACGATCTCAATTTAAAGTATTGACTTTTGAAAGTATAATATTTTTTATACCTTACAAATAAAAATTTATTGTAATTTAGGCCTCTCACATAAATAGTGTAAGTCCCACTATTATGATCCTATTCATATAAAAGAGGTAAGTTACAACTAGCAACTCCTTACAGAGAAATATAAAAAATTCATTATAATAAGTATTAATGGTTGTTGATGGTGAAACTAATTGGTTCAATTGATAACATCTTAAAATTGTACAACAAGTTTAAGGTTGCAATCCTGTTGCTGTTGACACCAATATTGGAAATAATTTATTTATATTTGAAAAATAAAAACACACACACACACACACATATATATATGGAATGAATATGGTTTTCTGGTAATGGTTTTACATGTCTTGACGTCAAATATTTGTTAAGAGTAAAAGACTATTTTCATCTTCACTATTGGTTTTTACATGTTTGCACTAATAATAATCACAGGACTAACTTGTGATTATACCAGATCAGCCAGCAATTAGCAATCTTTTAATGAGCTTTTAGTATCTACATTTAAGAGATATGGTGAAAGTGTTGACTGCAAAAATAAAGTGATGATTATGTGTCCATAAGTCAGCAAGTACTCACTGAGTTGTGCATTGTAATGTGATACTTGCCTATTTGGGATGTGTAATTCTAAATTAGTTTACTCACTTAGATTGCAAGGGGCCAATAGAAGTCGTTCTTTCTCAAAGCAGTCAACACGCTGGAAAGTGATTACGCGTTGATGAATTATGTTTACTGATTATTCCTTTCTTTACGTATAAAGAAGACTTCGATATTATTTATATTAGATAAAGATAAGAATTATGTTGTAAGGTTTTCTTTTAGTTATAGCTTATTTATATTAGATAAAAATAAATTAAAAATTTATTAACTAATGAACATTGTAATTGATAAAAATAAAAGTTATTAAATAAAATTAAAAAAATTTACATATAATAGGGATTTGAGTGGGGATAGGTGGGGAGTACAAAATTGAACTTTTCCTCGTTAAAAATTTTGAGAATTATTCCCAGTCCCATTCCCAAAAAAATATTCAAAATTTATCACATCTTGGGTGGAACCCCAAACCCATGAAAGATTTTATCACCCTTAGAATCAATTATCACATTCCAAGCCCCCCAGGGTATGGTCGGGTTAGTCACCATGCTCGCCGTAGAGCTGTGGAAACCCGAGTTCGATTCTTGGAGGTGAGAAGGGGTTAAAAATTGTATTTGGACTTGCCCGCCTCCTTTCCTTTTAAAAAAAAAAATTATCACATTCCAAAGTAATTAAACATTGACGAATTATCTTTATTGATTATCCCCTTTCTTTACGTATAAAGTAGACTTTGATTCTTCAAGAGGAGCATTTTTAAATTTTTTCAATTTGCACTAACCACACCACAAGCTGAAGCTGTATCCAATTAATAACCGTTTTGATATTAATTCATTTTCCCTCCCCTGTTTTGACTCTGTTTCATTCTGTTAAGCAAGTTGTTAGACCTTCCATTTACATCTTAATTAGTCTGACTACAAATTAATATGTGTAATCTACTTGTAAGCTTGATCAATACTACCTTTTGAAATTGAGGAGGAATAATCTTAATAACTATAGTTCATTTAGATGTAGAGTATGCTCCAAGTCTTGTTATATATTGAGAGCCTCATGGTATTGTTTTGGAATGTAGCAGATGCATGAATTTGAGGCCAATTTACAAACATTTCAAACTATTTCAACTTCTTTTCCACGCTAACTCCCAAGACAAGTCTCCAACTTTCCATTAATATTTTTACTTTAAAAACCTACGATCTCAATGCCTCCATCTAATGCTTTTGCTCCATCCAAGAACTCTGCCTTTTTGAACAGATTCGCCGTTTCTGGATCTCTGGCTTTCGGGCTATTCGCAGCCGTTTTGGTTACATAGAGTTAACTGAGTGGAGAATCGATTTATTATTGTAATTGGATAATTTTTTTTCCTATTCTATTTTATTTATTTATTTACATTATTTATACTCACCGAAATAATTCTTTTTATTTACTTCTTTTATATATTATTTTTTTGCTTAAAAAAAAAAAAAACCTTCTTTTCCATGTTATGAATCCCGGGAAGGATAAAAAAAAAGTTTGAAACCCATGGGAAGGATCAAAAGGTTGACAGTTGCATAAATTTGTGGCCAACTTAGTAAATTATCGAATGGGAATTTATTGAATTATTAATTGCACACGATCACCTTATAAATTATCAATCTTAATTAATCATAATTACTTCCTTCGTGGCCGTAGCCTTCTTTGCAATAATGCTACAACATTGTGATTTTTAATAGTTATTAATCCACTACGCAAAGAATATTCTTCTTCTCCTCACAAATTTTGAAATAGTTTGTTCTTTGCCGCCCAAATCTGAAATACATGGCCCAAGATAAAACAAACCAAATTTACACAATTTCCTGCAACAATATTATTACTTCAAGTCATTTTACCATCAAAGCATACGTCAGTGATAAAATGTTCTTATGAAATGAAAATAAAAGTAAAAATAATTTCGGCACCTGGAGGATTATTTGACTTCCACTGCTAGCTTCCAAGAGTCTAGAATTCCTGAAGAGAACAATCACATCAATAATTCAGGTTAAATTTTCTTTCTTATGCATTATCCGCAATTTCTTTCTCACTATAGATGTTAATAATAAACATAACTTGAAATTAATTAGGATTGTGGTTTTTGTAAATCAATTGTTAGACTACGAAAATATCAGCACGCTTCTACTCAAAGAACAGAACCTGAACCAGCTTATAATTCCAAAAGACAAACTAATAATTACTCAACTGTGCCTGTAGAGATGTACTTACAAATTTCGTCCTCTTGCTCTGCCTCGTTTGATCACCCTTTTCACCTTACTGGATTGCTTCCTTCGATCATCCTCGCAAAATATCGTGGCCTTCCAGTCGTAAATACCATGTATCCGATGGACACTCCGATCAACACTCCAGATGCGTAACCCACTTTAGCAAACTTCCAATCAAACCAGCTTGAATCATCGTCTCCTTCGTGGAAATCTTGTCGGTGATGTTGGTGCTGGTGCCTCATCAATGCTGCAGCTTTTTGATAATGGGAATCCACACAACCCCGAGTTACCAGAATAAGAATCATTTTCAAATGTATTAAATTGGGTTCCTCGTGGTATGGGCCCTCAAGCTGATTGTTCGAAAGATTCAACACCGAAAGATAATTCAAACTCGCCAATTGCGTTGGGATATGTCCAGCAAGCTTGTTTGAAGAGAGGTCTAAGGATTCAAGCTCTGTCAAATTTCTCAATGATGATGGAATAGCACCTGTCAAGTTGTTGTGAGAAATATTAAGGCCTTTAAGTGAATTAAGCTTTCCCACCACTTCGGATTCCCCTTGAAATTTGTTGCTGGACAAATCAATAGTTGCGAAAGTGGTTAAAATCCTCTCCATCTTTATGTCATTACCTTTCATAGTAAAAATATTGAATAATAGTAAGAAAAGTCTGCAACTCCATATAATCGACTCCAACACTATTGTTATCCCCATGCATCATGGCTTTAAAATTATCAAGATACCGTGTTGGCAAAACACCGGTGAGCTCGTTATGAGAGAGATCTATTATTCGCAACTTGGGAAAGGGAACTCTTGTTTTGGTATCACCAATGGTACCTCGAAATCGGTTAGATCGCAATATAAGCACTTGCAATTCAGGAAGAACTTCTAACCAATGGGGGAATGTATCATCAATCTGATTATTCCCAACATCTAAAACTTCCAAATATTGACAATTAACCAAAGATGGAGGCAACGATCCTTCCATCCGATTGTCATTCAGGTTAAGACTTGCCAAAACACAATTTTTTCCAAATATTTGAGGGAGGCTGCCACTGAACTTGTTCATTCTCATGTCCAAGACCTCAAGTGTTGAGTTTCCAAAAGATTCTGGAATTTGGCCACTCAAGCTGTTATTCCCGACGTCAAGAAAGAACAAACGCGTTAAGTTTCCAAGATATTCTGGAATTGGGCCGCTCAAGTTGTTATTCCCAACATCAAGATATGACAAATTGACACAGTTAATCAAAGATGGCGGTAATGGTCCCACCAAGAGATTGCCATTCAACCAAAGAGAAGTCAAACTACAGCCTTTTGCAAATGTTTGTGGGATGCTGCCTTGGAAGTTGTTCATTCCGAGATCCAAATCATAAAGCGTAGAGTTTCCAAGACACTCTGGAATTTGTCCGCTCAAGCTATTGTTGTACAAAGAAAGTGATTGAATAGAACTCAAATTACAAAATGATGAAGGAATCTCTCCGGTCAAATTATTGCTGGAAACAGAAAATAATAGAATGTGAGGGGGTGGATTAGGAAGTGATCCTTGAAGTAAGTTCGAATCAAGGAAAAGAAGTTTAAGATTTTTCCACGGAAGATGGTCTATGCTTGTCAGGAAGTTTTGTGAAAGATCTAGTTCAGACAAAGTATGTACTCCTACATCCCACATCCAACTGGGAATCCTACCATGGATTTGGTTTTGAGAAAGGTACAACCACTTTAATTGATGTTGAGTTCTCAAGATGTCCGGAAACTCACTTATATTGCAAGCCGATAAACTCAATCCCAAAAGATTAGGGAAAGACGAGTTGACTGTTAATTTGGTGCTCGATGATAAACTAATATTAGAAAGAAAAAGATATTTAAGATTTTTGAGCTTTGCAAAATCGTACAGCTCAACGCTGCCGCTAAAATTGTTAAAAGAAAGAGAGATCAAAGTCAAATTCACAAGTTCAAAGACTGAACTTGGAATCGAGCCAATCAGTTCATTATATCTCAAGTGTAAATAAGAAAGTTGGGTTAGGTTGGTAAAAATATCCGGAATTTTACCAACAAAGTTATTAATCCGAAGACCTAAATGACGAAGCTGCTGAAGATTTGAAAAAGATGATGGAATGTGACCACTGAAACTGTTATAACTAAGATCCAAAAAAGTAAGATGGGTAAATTTACCTAGTGAAGCAGGAATTTTACCAACAAATTTATTACTCTCAAGATCTAAATGACGAAGCTGCTGAAGATTTGAAAAGATGATGGAATGTGACCACTGAAACTGTTATAACTAAGATCCAAAAAAGTAAGATGGGTAAATTTACCTAGTGAAGCAGGAATTTTACCAACAAATTTATTACTCTCAAGATCTAAATGACGAAGCTGATGAAGATTTGAAAAAGATGATGGAATGTGACCGCTAAGTTTGTTACGCGAAAGATCCAAATAAGCAAGATGGGTAATGTTACCTAGTGAAGCAGGAATTGACCCCGTGAAATTGCTGTAAGAGAGGTTAAGGAGTGTCAGGCTCGGAAATTGACTGAAACCAGAAGAAATCTTAGAGTAATTGAAATCATTGAAAGCCAGGTTGAGGTTTCGCAGGCGAGGAAGAAAGAAAAGGCTACTGTTGGAAGGGATGCTGCCGTGAAGCCAACTACAACTGAGGTCGAGGCCAATCACGTGACCCGTCGCCGAATCACATGTTACTCCATCCCAGCTGGAGCAGCAATCAGCCTCCTCTTTCCAAGACATCATCTTTGGACGAGATATTTGTTGAAATATTTCATCACAATAGTGCGAAGACTGTTTTTCAAAGGACAAGAGTTGCTTAAATTGGAGTAGAGCAGAACTTTGGTCATGTGAGCAAAGTGTTGCTGAACTCTGAGAATACAAGAGCAATAACTGGAGGCAAATCAAAAGTTGACAAGGCTGAGTTAAATAACCACCCATTTTTTTTTTTTTTCGCTTTTCCGGTTGATGAAAAAACAAGAAGAGAGATATGACAATTTATAGAAGTTGAATGGTGTGTAATTAATTAACAATATAACACTTGGTTGACTTAGAGCACCAAGTCTTGTTTTGGAATTTAGTTGGTGAGTGGAATCGTTGCATGGGAAGATCGATTAAGAATGTTGAAAGTGACAGTTTGAGGACGTGCGTTGACGGGGAATGATGAGGAAGCTGTTTTGGTGGAAGGCTGTGAGGGAATAGATGCGTGGGTGGGATTGTCAAAAGAAGATATGGCTCCATTTGGTGCTAAGCGCGCGCGTTAATTAGAAAAACAATAACTTATCTCTATATATGTTAATTTGTTGAGTATCGCAATAAAAGTAATGTTGATTTAAATTTATGACCGTAAAATATCAATAGTACTATAATTGTTATTCAAAAAATAATTGTTTGTCTGTCAGGATGCTGGTGGACTGCTTGTAAATTGTAATTAGAAACGCCAGCAAGAATTTATCCACAAAAAAAAAAGAAGTAATGTTGATTTAAATATATGGCTTTAGAATATCAACAGTATTATAATTTTTATTCAAAAATAATAATTGTTTGTCTGTCGGGATGCATGTGGGCTGCCTGCAATTAGATAAGCCAAAAAGAATTTATCCGCGAATGAAAAAAAAAAAAAAACTAGTAAGAATATTGAACTACTAACATGACCCCTTGTTTGTATAGCACATGTTACATTCCCATTTTGACATTTTTTTTTAAATATATATATAGTAAATGCCATAATTTTTTGACCTGTAGAGATAATCATCATAATTTAAATTGGCAGTTCAATGAATTGTTGTTGTGCTTCGTGTGCTCTTTTATTCAAATGAATTAGAGTTTTTCTTCAATTAAATTTTAATTGTTTAAAAGTTTATATCCAAATTTCAAATTTGAAATTGTAACCTACTTGTAAGCGCAATCAATACTACCCTTTGAAGTTGATCGGGAGGAATAATCTTAATTAATTATAATTCATTTAGACTTAGAGCATGCACCAAGTCGATGTTTATAATGCTTTTAGATTTGGGAGTACCAAGTCTTGTTATACTTCTTAATTAGATTGCAAGGGGCCAATAGAAGTCGTTCTTTCTCAAAGCAGTCAACACGCTGGAAAGTGATTACGCATTGATGAATTATGTTTACTGATCATTCCCTTTCTTTACGTAAAAAGAAGACTTTGATGATTCTTCAAGAGGAATCCAGCTAATTACCATTTTGATATTATTTATATATGTAAATAGCTCAGGAGATGTTAGACGCCAGTTAGTTAGTCATTTACACAAACACAATTCATATTTCCTCCTCTGTTTTGACTCTGTTTTAGATTGTTAATAAAATCGTTGGACCTTCCATTTACCTCTTAATAATTAGTTGACTACAAATTAATATGTGTAATCTACTTGTAAGCTTGATCAATAATACCTTTTGAAATTGAGGAGAAATAATCTTAATTAATTGTAATTCATTTAGACTTGGGAGCATGCACCAAGTCGATCTTTATAATACTTGTGGACGCTGAGCACCAAGTCCAAAATTGAGGAGCAATAATACTTTTTGACTCAAGAGTGCACGAAGTCTTGTTACTGGATTAACTCATAATCTTGTTATGGAGTCTAGTTAATTGATGGTACATTCGTTGCCGATTTTATAAAATTTGAGACAATATTGAGTGTTTATAACGGTGCGAGTAACTTTGATTCAAAAACCCAGTCCGAAAGGAAACACAAGAAGATCTTCCCAATTCCATGTTTAATTATCCATAAGAAGCTAGCTGTGTCCAAATTAGAATATATGTTATTGTATGTTACAAATTAATCTGCAGAAAATTGAAAATATAAGGGCAATATCTAGAGGCAGATCAAAATTTGAAAAGGCTGTGTTAAATAATCCATATTATATTTTTTTCTTAATGAGATCAGAAGAACAGAAATGGCTAAATGCAGAAGAAAATGATGTGGAAGTATGAAGTGAATTTAGGGAGGCTTCAAGTCATTGTAATACTTTTAGACTTTGAGCACCGAGTCTTATTGATTTTGTTAATACATTTTCTAAATTGATGAGATGTAGTGAATATTACGGTAGTACTCTTTCATTCCGAAAGCAGCCGCTCGTAAGTCATTAACCAGAAACTTTGTCAACACGGATTAAACATTGATGGATAATGTTTGTATTTACTCATTTCCTGTCTTGGCGTCTATAGTAGACTTTGATTATTCTAAATTTTTCCAACTTTTCCAATTTCCACAAACCAGTCTAAAAGCTGAAAAGATATATAGATAGGAGAAATGTTATCGTCTGTCTATCATATATGCGGATGTGGCAGCCACCTAGACTCCAGTTGTTATTATTATTAGTATTTTATTTTTAAGAGGAATAGACGGTATCCAATAATCCAAATATATGTTTTAACACAAAACTCCCTTATGAAATACCAATCAAATAAAGTTTTGATTCTATTTCAGTTTATTAAGCACGTTGAGTTAGAGTAGACCTTCCATTTACTTCATAGTTTATTGTAAATATGTGTAATCTATATGCTAAACTTGTAAGCATAGATCAATCAATATCCAAAAGAATGATCAAGTGCACATTGTTGCGTATGCACGATAGGCCACATGTCACTTTATTATTGACCGACTTATTAAACACCAATCTATAATCAAGTAACTTGTGGCCGATCGCACTTGATCGGGTCTCTCAATTCCCAATACTCAATAAAAATACTCTCAAAGAGAGTGAGTAAATAGGATGCGTAAACACATGGGAGGTCATTTTGAAACATTATTTCTTATTATCAATTTTTTTTTTTTTTTGGATATCAGGTGCAGCTATATAACGAGAATAAACGCAAACAATTTCATCTTTTGAGTTTGAGCAAAAGCAATTTCATTTGAGTGAATTTTTTTTTCTTAAATTATAGATTAATGGCAACTCAATTTTCTTCATGAAGGATTCAAACTTTAGACATCTTATTTTCACTCAAAAGATTTAACCAACTGAATTTGTTGATTCCACTTTTATTACAAGAAAACATTAGAATTTGGCAGAAGTCTAACATACATCACGAGAAGGAAAAGATTTTTATCCATCTTATTGGATGCTTCACAATGACATATTAAAAGCCCAAATCTTACAGACATAACCGAAGGTATACCTTGTAATAAAGTTGCCCTATAAATATTATTATTTCAAATTAAAAGTCGAGCTTATTTGATTTTCCCGTTGGTGCATACAAAGAACAATTATAGCTAAACATTATTATAACTTAGTCATCTTTAATTTCTCTACCTAAAGTTTTTATAACTGCATTTGTTTTTCAATATATATTTGAAAGACTATTGTTGCTCTTTAACATTAATTAAACTATAGCTTATAAATAAAAGGCTTATTTACTTTGACATACATTAAACTTCCTTGCAATTTGCCGTGAAAAAAAATTGTATTTTAATAGAGATCAGGGATCTTTATACTTTATGCTATGTTTCTAGTGTTTAGTGATAGAGCTTTGAGAGTTTCAGTCAATGAAACAAGAAAAAAAAATGGAAAAATGGCCACCGCAACAAACCAAGAAACAATGAAGGATTTGGTTATAAAACAAAAACAGAATACTATGAGGAAATAGAGAGATAGAAGTAGCAAAAAAGAAGAAAAGAAAAAGAGATTTAAATGAGGATATGGTTTATTGAATGAAAAAATAAATTTTAAATTTAAATGAGGAACTTGGTTAGTAAATGGGTTTATTGAGTGGTTAGTAAATTGGTTTACTGAGTATTATGGCTAGCTTAAATAGTTTCACCCTATTTCAAATCATTTCTTTTCCTCAAAAATTATGAAAATAGAGATTGTCAATTTTTTCTCTATTATATTCAATATGTACTATTTATCTCATTGCTCTTTTTTTAATAATTAGTAGCCTCGCTGACAATATAAGTTTATAATATTATCCTTATTTTAAAATACACTTTTATTCATATTTATTATAAATTAAATAAATCACATGAATAGAAATTTAAATAAAAATTAAGTATCAAAAACAAAAAATAAAAGTTATGATGTGAAAAAAAATAATAAAATATTTTTGTTGTATTTTATAATAAATATTTTTTTATGATGAATATATAAGAAAATTATTATAAAATGATAAAAAATTATTATACGAAACTTGAATGATAAATAATAAATTATTATAAAATAAATAACAAATTTTTCTTGTAAATTAAACATAGAAAATAGTCTGGACGGAATTTTCCCATAGAAGACAAATTTTGGCCGGTCAGTTCAATCCATCCCAAGGTCAATTTAGTCAACAAGCCCCCTTGGGCATTAAACATTGATGGGATTGTTATCTTCGTGAATTATTATCTACGTTTATCATTCCCTTTTAATTAATTATGTAATTTATTTCTAATTTTGCCATGTGCATACATATTATTATGATTGATTGAAATACACATATGATAAGAATGAATTAGAAATAAATAATACACTGTACTCAAAAATTTTCCTTAAAGTGGACTTCGATTCTTCGAAAGGAACATTTTCCAATTTTTCACATTTCCACAAACCAGTTTTGGCGTTTACAGTTGAGTGCTGACGTGGCGCGAGGGTGAGTCTGGTGGCGTGGACATTTCTTTGTTGACGTGTCAAGTACTGCGCTTTTGGTTATTGTGATGGACCTATACTATTCCTAACTAAAATTAAATTTCTTAGTACACCCGCCATTCGAATTTGATTTTTCATTTTTAATACAGACCATATAAAATTCGATTACCTTACAATAAATATACATACATACATAAGTACATACATACATATATATATATATATATATATATATATATATATTTTTTTATATTTATATTTATAATATTTAATGCCAACTCCGTTTATCGAAAGTATAAACAATAGGATTAATTTTGTGAACAAAATGGTCCAACCCTTTTGAATATATATGCCACAATGTTTTTGAATGCCTAGGGTCTACACTTTCACCATAGAATTGAATAAATAACTTGAGTTTATAAAATCTGGTGAACCTACACGAATCCTAAATAAAACTCAATTTCTTAGTACACCCACCATTGGATTGGAAAAATAACTCGAGTTTATAAAATCTGATTAAGTGACAATATGGTTAAGAGAGAGAATAAATGGATTGAGTGTAATTTAAACACATACGGGATCATTTCAAATATTATTGCTCATCGTCATCAGCTACTTTATTTTCATGCGTGGTAATTAGAGTATAAGTTAACAATTTCATTTTTTGAGCGAAACTGATGTTTATTCACTCGATGAACTTTAGCAAGATAGACTTGAAAGACTACAGAAATTATAATGGTTTAAGAATTACACAAATTGATCATGGCGAATTATTGAGATCTAGTATTAAGTTGAGCTGTACTTAACTTTTCATAATATTCTGTCACACGTACATGAATGAGATATAGCTTCATTTATAACAGCTGTTAGTAAGCTCTCTTTAGCTGAAAACACAAATTCAGAAAATATAATGGTTGAAACTAAAATTAAACCTAGCCTCACAAGATCTTGTAAGTCTTTTGTTCTTGTTTATATAATGAGCTTTTTTTTTCTTTTTCTTTTTTTTTTTTATAAATATTAGTTTTTTTTTTTTTAATCTGCATACGGGTAGCTTGTGATCATTATTTCTTATAACTGTTGTGAATTATGATGACTGGGTCATGGGGTTGAGGAAATAGGACTAAGAGTATATAGAGGTAATTGTTATAGTGAGCTTTTGATAAATATTGAAGAAGACTCAAAGCAATACTTAGTTCATATTTTTTCAGTAAATATTACAAACATGTTTGAATGCCAAATTAAATTTTGTTATAAATATCATTCAATCAAAATCATGCTATCTTTTTTATCTGTCATTACTCATACATATATAGTAATTGTTTGCACGTGCATCTTAATTAACCAAATCATTAAAAAAATCAAAAATAAAACATGATATCATGATATTACTTGCAGTCATTGATCAATTACCGGGCGGTGAGGCGGCGACGGTTGATAATGCAAGTACTTATTATAAGAACGTGATTAATCATGTGAGTGCTGGGACTCCGAAGAGGGTCTTGCCGAAACAGAAAGACATTTGGCCTCTTTTCGCCTGACAAGCAGTCCAAGTATAAACTTGATGATTAAGTTGGATTGTGGCTTTATTAATTTTCGAATAATTGTGAAAGAAAATATATTATTACTAAAATTATGTTATAGCTTCAGATTATGGTTACTGTACATACATAAAGTTTATTATAAATGCATACAGAACATTTAAATAAAAATAATACAAAGAAGGCAGGGGATTGAACAATTCATATTGAACTGCCACTGCCACCTTCCATGACAATAAAATCCTGAAGAGGAAAAAAAACACATTATATTAATAGCATTGGTGATTTAAAAAAATAATAATAATAGTGGTTCTTAATTATTATAAATATTGGCCTCTAATCTTTAATCAAGATCCTCCTGTGAAGAGAAATTTTGGTAAATTAATTAAATATTCGCTTTGGAAATCCTACAAGTTCGTATAAATTTATTTCTTTAACCCTCAGTTGTTTCTTTTCAAAAATCATTAAATTCGAAACAAGAGATGCTGCAGGCTTTCTGTCACCATCCAAGAGTTCAGAAATTCAGAAAGTTTCCTTGCTTGGTTTTTCATTTATCCTCTTTTTAGACTCTAATTTCTCTGCTGCAAGAAATGAGACACTCAATTTTGTAATCAAGAAAATTCAACAATAAACTAAAATATTACCAACCATTTTCTTTAACACGAAGTGTGGATTGTACCTTTTTCAAGAATCTATCTGTGCTTCTTTTGGCGTGGCCCCTAGTTTTGAACTCAGGCTTGATAGTTGGGTCTGGGATATCAAAAGAGTTAAAAGAGAAGGTGGGGAGAAGTAAAAGGCTGCTAAAGCTTCTTCATTTACCTTCTTGATTGACGTATGTCTATATGCTGATTAATCTTGAAAAGTTGTAAAGCCAAAGATATTAATCAAGATATTAGGATATAATTTCTCTTTGCATCCCTGCTGAATTTCTGAGTTAGGACAATGTAAATATTTGACTTGCTAAATCATCTAGTCATTCTGCATAACTCCTCTGGAAACCATACCCCCAGCTGTGTGGCTTCCTCCAGAACTGCAAGGATAAAGCTGCTGTAGCGGCTCCAACAGACCCGAAAGCTCAGAAAATTCTGTGCACATTACATCTAGTTTTAAAGCATCCAATAATATGTTTTGGCATTTATTTCAAATTAACAAGAATTTGTAATGAACCACAAGCAGATTTATACCCTCCCTTAAAATTGAAAAAGGTAAAACACAATAAAACAAAAACAATCATTCAAGATATCTCCCCCTCATTGATACACGTTCTCGAGCAATCCCATCAAAACGCTCGGACTACAGAATCAAACAATTGAACTAACTGTTGGACTTTGCTTCGATCTCTTCGATATTCCTGCAAGAATAATGCGAAACAACATATCCTTATCAACAGGGCTAAAAGAAGAGTTTCTCATTCGAAATTGATGTCGTAGATCAAACCAGTAGTAAGTGCACTGTTTATCGTATCCAGTAAGTTCAGTGTATGAAACAGCTTTTATAGCAGAACAATTTACTGCAGGAAGAAGCCTTCGCATGGCCACCATTCCTCAATTCCGGAAGAACGGTACAGTTCCAAATCGAGCACTGACAGTTGGTAAATTCCTAAAAACGAGATTCTGTTCTGTTGATTTCTTACAAGGAGGCAAAACAAGTGGATACACCAAAACTATATGATAAAATTACATCATTTTAAACAACAGAAAAAGCAAGCCTAAACTCTGAGATATAACTATAATGGAAACTGATTAATTAAATGTTAAGCTCCAAACTCATTATCACATATATGAGTGCTCCACCTGCGGCCGCGCCGTCTCCGGTCATTGTCAGCTCTCCGCCGTCACCTCCTCCGTTTTCTTCTTCTCCGGCGTCGGCGAATTCTTCGTTATCGATCTCAATGCCTCCATCTGATGCTTTTTCTCCATCTGAGAACTCCGCCTTTTCGAAGAGATTCGCCGTTTCTGGATCTCTGGCTTTCGGGCTATTCGCTGCCGTTTTGGTTATATAGAGTTCACTAAGTGCGATATCGATTTATTATTGTAATTGGATATTTTTTTTCTATTCTATTTTATTTATTTACATCATTTATACTCACAGAAATAATTCTTTTAATTTACTTCTTTTCTATATTATGTTTTGTGGCTAAGTTAGTAAAATTCCAAACAACTACAACTTCTTTTCCACTGTTATGATTCTTATGAAACCCACGGGAAGGATCAAAAGGTTGAAAGTTGCATGAATTTGTGGCCAACTTAGTAAAATTTCAAATTAATTCGACTTCTTTTCCACGGCTTGAAGCAAGGGAAGGATTAAAAAAAGTTGAGAGTTGCTCATGTAAGACTGCCCAAAATTCTCAAAGCCATTAATAATGAGCACTTTAGCCAAGTTCCCATTATAAGGATCAAAAAACTTTTCGTAGACATCTCTTTTACTTACACTACTAATGGAGAATCTAATTAAATATAATATTAATATAATATTTTTAGACTTAGAGCACAATTCTTTATGTATAATTAGAGAAGCCCAACGAGCCATACCATATTGTAGGCAGAGTCATGTAGGTTCGTGATCATTATGTGTTGTTCCCACTACGTAATTCATATCGTGCCACATGTACCTAATTTTTTCCTTAAATCTAGCCCGACACACTTGCCAAACCCATGTAGGGATGTCAAAATTCTCCACAGGTTCGGAGCCCCATGGGATTTTACCCTAAATGAGGTAAATAACTCTGAAAAATGAGGTAGAGAATGAGTAGAAAATAATATGGGGTTTGATTTTGTACTCTCTACCTCACCTTGACCCCAATCTCCATTATATGTATTTTTTTATTTAATAACTTTAATTTTTATTAATTACAATATTGGTTGGTTAATAAATTTTTGTTTTATTTTTACCTAATATAAATAGGTTATAGCTAAAAGAAAACCCTATATTATAATATTTATTCAATCCTAAAATATTATTATGTTTTTTTTTCTCTCTTAAGATACCGCTCTCTTCAAATTTTGTAGTTTTGATATCATTTCGAAATATTGTTTCAAAATTTGGAGTTTTTTTAATAATTATAAATACTTTATAATATAGTGATAATTTTATTTAAATCTCTAATTTTTAATTTATTAAAATTATATATTTATATATACTATAAAATAAGTAAATGGAGAATATAGTGGGAATGAGGAAATTATTCCCCACGTGGGAATTCCCCAAGTATTGGTTCTTCATTTGAAACTGAGCTCTGTCAAGAACTGTTTCTCTGTGAAGACTGAAGACTCAATTTAACTATTTTTCTTATCCATATTATCATCAGTCATAAGACTAGCTGAGTCAGAGATTTTAGACCTACCATATTTGAATTAATGAAATCCATTTTCAGTTTACACCCAATCTATTATTCATCAACTAATTTTTAATTAGAGTGATTATAACCCACAGATACTTGCACAAATTCGGTAACCAATTAAAAGTTTTTACTGGTGAGCG
This sequence comes from Murraya koenigii, assembly GCA_025617385.1. NCBI lineage: Eukaryota > Viridiplantae > Streptophyta > Magnoliopsida > Sapindales > Rutaceae > Murraya > Murraya koenigii. The sequence continues at coordinate 6,130,828 of CM046815.1, read as the reverse complement.
ATGAGGAAAATAGCACTGATATATATGAGCAGCGAATATCCAACGTTCACACACAAGAATTTTTTTTTAAAATTTTAAAAGATTTGGGATTTTGTTTGTAAACTACAAGAAATGTTTAAAACACTAACAAAAAAAAAAAAAGGCAACATGAGTTTCCTGAAGGACTGCCATGCTGGAAAATAATTTCAAATGTGATTTTGAGTCCTAAAGTAATAGAAGTTAGCAAAAGTCCGGCGGATAAATATTAACTCTAGCATAGTGGATTAATAGATATTAAAAATCAAATAATTCTTAAACATTTTGTAGTAGATATAAAGCAGAAGAATGATAGATAAAGCAATGATTGATTCACCATAGAATTCAAAGTTCAAACTAAGCATCCCATGAACATTCATTGACAAAGAGCATGTAGAGAAAAAATAAAAATTGGCGCTTCCAATAATTGTTTGTCAGTTTAATTCTTACACACGTGTATTTATTATTTTATAATCGATTGAGAGATACATGTGTCAAACAATAGAAATTGTAGACGTATTGAAACTACTCAATATTTTTTTTCCCATTATTTTGTGTTCATTAAATTTTAATTTAAAAGGTTGATGTGTGAGTAATGCCCAAATCAATTTTTTATTCGCTACCTCAAATCTTGCAAACTTATAGTAACATTCCATACTTATCCATTCACAATCATAATAGTATGTTAAATATCTTCATTTGACTTTTTTTAATTTGTGATTAATTATTTGAGTGTGCAATAATCGCTAGTATTAATAAGGTCTTTCTATAAAAATGCCTTTTTTTTTACGACTTAGTTAATTCACTATATAACAGTTCACTTGAAATTTGTTTATGGATGGTCAATCCACTTGGTTTGTACGAAGAAGGGATCATATAATTTATTATTGGCACGATCACCTTATAAATTATCAATCTTAATTAATCATAATTACTTCCTTGGTGGCCGTAGCCCTCTTTGCAATAATGCTACAACATTGTGATTTTTAATAGTTATTAATCCACTACGCAAAGAATGTTCTTCTTCTCCTCACAAATTTTGAAATAGTGTGTTCTTCGCCCAAATCCGAAATACATGGCCCAAGATAAAATAAACCAAATTTACACAATTTCCAGCAACAATATTATTACTTCAAATCATTTTACCATTGAAGCATACGTGTGTGATAACATGTTCTCATGAAATGAAAATAAAAATAAAAATAATATCGGCACCTGGAGGATTATTTAACTTCCACTGCCAGCTTCCAAGAGTCTAGAATTCCTGAAGAGAACAATCACATCAATAATTCAGGTAAATTTTTCTTTCTTATGCATTACCCGCAATTTCTTTCTCACTATCGATGTTGATAATAAACATAATTTGAAATTAATTAGGATTATGGTTTGTGTAAATCAATTGTTGGACTACGAAAATATCAGCACGCTTCTACTCAAAGAACAGAACATGAACCAGCTTATAATTCCAAAAGATAAACTAATAATTACTCACCTACGCCTGTAGAGATGCACTTACAAATTCCTTCTTCTTGCTCTGCCTCGTTTGATCACCCTTTTCACCTTATTGGATTGCTTCCTTCGATCATCCTCGCAAAATATCGTGGCCTTCCAGTCGCAAATACCATGTATCCAATGGACACGCCGATCACCACTCCAGATGCGTAACCCACCTTAGCAAACTTCCAATCAAACCAGCTTGAATCATCGTCTCCTTCGTGAAATCTTGTAGGTGATGTTGGTGCTGGTGCCTCATCAATGCTGCAGCTTTTTGATAATGGGAATCCACACAACCCCAGTTACCAGAATAGGAATCATTTCCAAATGTATTCAATTGTGGTCCTCGTGGTATGGGTCCCTCGAGTTGGTTGTTTGAAAGATTCAACACCGAAAGATAATTCAAACTCTCCAATTGCGTTGGGATATGTCCAGCAAGCTTGTTTGAAGAGAGGTCAAGAGATTCAAGCTCTGTCAGATTTCTCAATGATGATGGAATAGCACCTGTCAAGTTGTTGTGAGAAATGTTAAGGCCTTTGAGTGAATTAAGCTTTCCCACCACTTCTGGAATTGCCCTCGAAACCGATTGCTCGACAAATCAATAGTCGCGAAAGTGGTTAGAATCCTCTTCATTTGTATGTCGATGCCTTTCATAGTCACAAATATTGACTCATAGTAATTAGAAGAACTTTGCAACCTCATATAATCGACTCCAACACTATTGTTATCCCCATGCATCATGGCTTTAAAACTATCGAAATACCATATTGGCAGAAAACCGGTGAGCTCGTTGTGAGAGAGATCAATTATTCGCAACTTAGGAAAGGGAGCTCTTGTTTTGGTATCACCAATGTGACCCCAAAATTTATTAGAACGTAATACAAGAACTTGTAGTTCAGGAAGAACGTCTAAAAACTGGGGAAATGTGCCATCAATCTGATTATTCCCAATATCTAAAACTTCTAAATGCCGACAGTTCACCAGCGATGAAGGGAATGGTCCTTCCAACTGATTGTCATTAAGGTGAAGACTTGCCAAAACACAACTTTTTAGAAATATTTGAGGGAATCTGCCACTGAACTTGTTCATTCTCATATCCAAGACCACAAGTGTTGAGTTTCCAAAAGATTCTGGAATTTGGCCGCTCAAGCTGTTATTCCCAACGTCAAGATAGAACAAAAAGATTGAGTTTCCAAGACATTCTGGAATTGGGCCGCTCAAGTTGTTATTCCCAACATCAAGTAATGACAAACTAACACAGTTAATCAATGATGGCGGTAATGGTCCCACTCAACGAAAGAGAAGCCAACCTGCAGCCTTTTGCAAATGTTTGTGGGATGCTGCCGCTGAACTTGTTCATTCTCATATCCAAGACCTCAAGTGTTGAGTTTACAAAAGATTCTGGAATTGGGCCGCTCAAGTTGTTATTCCCAACATGAAGAAATGTCAAATTGACACAGTTAATCAAAGATGGCGGTAATGGTCCCTCCAAGTGATTGTCATTCAGCCCAAAAATAGTCAAGCTGCAGCTTTTTGCAAATGTTTGTGGGATGCTGCCTTGGAAGTTGTTCATTCCGAGATCCAAATTTAGAAGCGTAGAGTTTCCAAGACACTGTGGAATTTGTCCGCTCAAGCTATTGTTGTACAAAGAAAGTGATTGAATAGAACTCAAATTACAAAATGATGGAGGAATATCTCCGGTCAAATTATTGTTGGAAACAGAAAAAGATAGAATGTGAGGGGGTAGATTTGGGAGTGATCCTCGAAGTAAGTTCGAATCAAGGGAAAGATATTTGAGATTTTTCCACGGAAGATGGTCTACGCTTGTCAGGAAGTTTTGTGAAAGATCTAATCGAGACAAAGTATGTACTCCTACATCCCACATCCAACTGGGAATCCTACCATGGATTTGGTTTTGAGAAAGGTCCAATCCCTCTAATTGATGTTGAGTTCTCAAGATGTCCGGAAACTCACTTATATTGCAAGCCGATAAACTCAACCCCAAAAGATTAGAGAAAGACGAGTTGACTGTTAATTTGGTGCTCAATGATAAACTATTATTAGAAAGAGAAAGATATTTAAGATTTTTGAGCTTTGCAAAATCGTACAGCTCAACGCTGCCACTAAAATTGTTAAAAGAAAGAGAGATCTCAGTCAAATTCACAAGTTCAAAGACTGAACTTGGAATCGAGCGAGTCAGTTGATTCCATCCCAAGTCTAAACAAGAAAGTTGGGTTAGATTGGTAAAAATATCCGGAATTTGACCAACAAATTTATTACTCTCAAGATCTAAATGACGAAGCTGATGAAGATTTGAAAAAGATGATGGAATGTGACCATTAAAATTGTTATCCGAAAGATCCAAATAAGCAAGATGGGTAACGTTAACTAGTGAAGCAGGAATTGACCCCATGAAATTGCTGGAAGAGAGGTTAAGAAGTGTCAAACTCGGAAATTGACTAAAACCAGAGGAAATCTTGGAGTAATTGAAATCATTGAAAGCCAGGTTGAGGTTTCGCAGGCGAGGAAGAAAGAAAAGGCTACTGTTGGAAGGGATGTTGCCATGAAGCCAACTGCAACTGAGGTCGAGGCCAATCACGCGACCCATCGCCGAATCGCATGTTACTCCATCCCAGCTGGAGCAGCAATCAGAGTCCTCTTTCCAAGACATCATCTTTGGACGTGATATTTGTTGAAATATATCACATTCGTATGAAGAATCTTTTTCAAAAGAAAAGAGCTGCTTAAATTGGAGCAAAGCAGAACTTTGGTCATGTGAGCAAAGTATTGCTGAACACTGAGAATACAAGAGCAACAACTGGAGGCAAATCACAAGTTGACAAGGCTGAGTTAAATAACCCATTTTTTTTTCTTTTCCAGTTGGTGCAATCACAAGAAGAGAGATATGACAATTTATAGAAGCTGAATGGTGTGTAATTAATTAAAAATATAATACTTGGTTGACATAGAGCGCCAAGTCTTGTTTTGGAATTTAGTTGGTGAGTGGAATCGTTGCATGGGAAGATCGATTAAGAGAGTTGAAAGTGACAGTAGGGTCCTTTCGACGTGTTTGACGGGGAATGATGAAGCTGAAGCTGCATCCAATTAATTACCATTTTGATGTTTAATTATGTATGTAAAAGATAGTTTGAAAAGATGTTAGTAAGTTGGTTATCTGTTATATATGCTGATGTGGCAGCCAGCTAGACTCATAGTTAGTTAGTCATATACAATACACACAAACACGATTCATTTTCACAGTTAGAGCATGCAGCAAGTCGATCTTTATAATACTTTTAGACTTGGAGCACAAAGTCTGGTTACACTGAGAGCCTCGTGAAACACATGAGAAGTTTGTAAAATATCAAAGTAGTCCTTTTACTTTTTCAACAGCCATGAAACTCATGGGAAGGGTCAAAAAAGTGAAAAGTTAGAATTCCAATCCCAAATCGAAAACCTATTCTAGTTTTTCCACAAAACTGTCCAAAAGCAGACGAGTTTATCGTGCATGCTATCTAGAAGAAGCTTTGTGCAATTATCATTTTGATATTACAAGTTGCCTGCTCTTTCTTACTTACTACTGAACTTAAAATAGAAAGAACTCTTTCCTTCAATCCCTTTCCCGGCTCTAAAGTGATCTTTTCTCCAGCTTGTATTGTGCATTAATGCGTTACTCGAAGAAGAATTTCAATTGTCATCCCGTATGCGCTTCTCTGTTCCATCCTCTGCCGCCTTATTGTTGTTATCCGTATCCAAAATTTTTTTTCCATTAAAACATTATCCTAATTTAAAAACATTTGGTAATAAAAAATTAGTGAGCATACATATTTGCCTTAGTCTCTCTGTCTCTCCTTTGCTTTCACTGCTGCCAATATGAACAAGCTCTGCAGCCACCATTCCCATGTGAATGATAAAAATTAGAATAAGGGATCCAAAAGCAGCATGCTAGCAGACATGATAAGAGTTTCACTAGTCAAACAATATATGATTTAGCCGCATTCACTGGCGCAAAGCTAACTACATTCTTTTGGGTGGGCCGAATTTCGTTTTCTTTTTTTTTTTTAATTCAATGCGAAAGAAATTTATTAATAATAAATTAAAGACAAAATTAATAAGTGGAGACATAATGAGCCCTGTTCCTCGAAATATTTGTTTAATACATTAATTGAGATTATTTAGATAACACATTTACCCCCTTAAATGATGAACTCGAGCAAGAATTTGATGAAAGCGACATAATTAATTAATACAAATATTCTTATATGGAGTTTCAATGAGGGTAATTTTATAATTAAATAAAAAAGAACAGCCCCATTTATTGAATAACTATGAACTCAATTATATATTTAGTATAAAAGAACAATGTGTACCAATGAGTCTTCTATTATCAATGTTTACTTCAGAAAATTCAGAATTCTTCCACAATTTAGACACAATTGAAGCAGCTTTTTCCCTGCTAGGATGCTAAATTTTCTCAGCGATGCTTTAGATTAGAAATTAACATTCCAGCTATAAGATAACTATTCAGCTCGCCAACTTTATTATTTGATCCGAAAGCTTGCAAGTTGGACAACGGTTAAGCAGTAGCTTAGTCCCTGTGTTCACAATTTAATTTATTTAATAGTCTCTCATTCTTTATTCTTTTCCCCCTAGAATTTGATAAAATAAAAAATTGAACGTTATCATGGAAGAATATGCAATTTTTATCGCCTCAGTAGTAATAATAATAAGTAAATAAATAAATATATAATGACCAATATGACTAATTTTATAATAACTAGTCATATTTGCATTTTTTATTTTCTATTTTTTCTGTTATTGCTTCAAACTCAAGCAAATAATCAACAGTGAAGATATTTTGGAATAAAAAAAAAATTGACTGGTATAGGACCAGTCTCCAGCCCCCATACATTTTATTTCTTTTTGTTGATCCACAACCAGCCTTTCAATTAGTACAAGTATTCAAGACATTATCGGATTACGATGAATAATGAAACAATGAAATTTGGATGTACAACGATTCGGGACTTGTTAATAAAAGCTTATGGGCGTGGCACAATATGGGTACAGGTAAAGCACTGCACGTTTTGGTGGGGCATGCGGCACTGGATGGGCATGGCATGACATGGGCACAGGTACGACACTGCATGTATCCGTATAGCATTTCACAGTGCAAGCACGTTTTGGTAGGACACGTGGTGAGACCCAACATGCACGTAGGCTAGGCTAGACTGAGAATTTTAATCACGTATGTCTTAAAAGCACATGTTACTACAAAATTATTATTTTTTTTTTTATAGAATACTTCTTCACAAGATTATATGTGTTGGAGTTTTGTGATAGATATATTGATTTGCTGATGTGGCAAACACAATAGTTTCAAAATCTTAGAGGTCTTGAAATTTTGAATATTTTATAAGAGAATAGTGACAAAATTCTGTCACAAATAGTAAGTTAAGTGATTTTTGAGAGAATACTATCAAAAAGTTTAAATAAAATTTCTCATATTAATATTTTAAAAACATGTTTTAAATATTTTAAAATTTTCTTGACATAATTCTATCAATGAATTTTCTTTTTAAATTTTTAATTCATAGGCATTGAAAAATGACATTGTTTTGAAAGATTTTAGTGACTTAATTGATATGAATATATTTATTATAAGTCAATGACAAAATTCTATCAAACAAAATTTATCATTTTAATTATTTTATGATGTCATTTCATATGCCCAAAAGAGTAAAACTTATGTAGGCCAAGTGTGTCTTCTCATCATATTAAGAAGATGTGTTCGACTAATAAGAATATGTCATGTAGTAAGTTCAGTGAATCTTTTAAAAGTTTGGCTTGAGTCCGAGCCTAAGTGCTTTAGGTCGGGCTTAGTCTTTTCCGTGAAGCCTAAGCTCGGGCAAAAAGCCTAATAAATACTTAAAAATAAAATAATGTATATTTTATTTTTGATTGAAATACATGTTTTAGTTTAACCTATTCACAACATATATTTGAAGTTTTAATTATTTAACACAACTTTTAATACCTAATCTAATAAAAAAATTTATAAAGTACAATGAAAAAGGTTTTAAAAAAATTAAAGCATAAATCTGAGCTTTTATAATTAAAATATCAAATAGTGACAAAATAGGTACCCGTAAAGTGCCCCAAATCGAAATTCATACAAATTTCTCTCTTCAATCCCCTTTTGTTTTAGCAGGAAAAGTTTTTATGTGTCACTGAAATAAAATTAACACATCTTTCAAAAAATAAATAAAATTAATACATACATGTTGTATTTGAAAGCTTAGAACCAAAGTCACAGTTCTCCCTTCTCTCTATGGCACTTTCCCTCCCTCTTTGGCTCTTCATATCTCTCTCATAAATGTTAACCTCGCCATCAAAGTAACATACAAAATTTATTTTTCTTGAGCTAGTCCTCACAAATAAGCTGTTTGCTTTCATCACTTGCTGAGCAATCATCTCCAAAAATCAAACAATGAAATTCAAATAGGTAATCCAAAAATGAAACACCTTATTAAGAGTGTTTTGATACAATTTTCAAATTAGAGCATATGATAATTTAAAAGTAATTGATTTCCCAAGAGTAAAAGTATAATACCTCATCTCAAAACAACTTATATTGTTAGCTAATTTTATGAGCCAGTTTAACAATTTACTACACAAATAAAAAAGTTGTTAAGTATTACATAAATATGTGTTGTAATTTCATCTCACAGCAACAATGCACATAAATTGTTAACGAAATATGATAAAAAAGTTGTTAAGCATTACACAGGAATAGAGCCGATTTCAAAGTATTTAAGGTGTTAGGTTAATTTTTTTTATGATGCCTTTTTTTAATTTTATTACTTAAATACTCAAAGAAACATAAAAGATTTTAAAATTTATTCTATATTTAATTCTTAAATTTCAACAACAATCAAGAAAATCTTAAAAATTTTTGAAAATAAAACCTATAAAAAATAGTGAAAAAAATATATTTTTTACTTCCGTTAGAATCATTACAAAAATAAATAAATAAATAATGAATGAATTAATAGTTAGACAATACTATTAATTATATCTTTTTAATACTAAGGTTACTAAATATAGATAGGCTTTCCTACAATATGTACTTTAAAAAAATTATAAATTAAAGAATTATTAAAAAAATACTCAAAAATATAAGACTTTCTTAAAATATGGAGTTTTAAGCAATTGCCTCGTTCACTTATACTTAAAGTCACTATTGCACATGAATAATTTTCATGATGAAATTAGAATAGGTTAATTGACGTAAATATTATTTAATATTTACTTTTATAAAATCATGGCATTAGATTCACTTGCTAAGATATTGGAGAGTATTGATGCAATTTTCTGTCATTCCTGCAAATTCAACTTGCTAAGATTTTGGTTATGCCTTCAGGTTCAAGTATTGTTTCTAATTATGTGAGCTGTTGAGATTTTGGTATTGAGCATGGCTTTAGATTCAATTTGAGCAAATGTAATTGCTCCTTTTAAAGCGATGTAATTCGTTTAGGGAGAGGATTGTAATATCGAATGATTTATGGTACCGAGAATAAGAAATTTTGTTTATGTTAACTTGGAACAATATGTATGTAAATTTTTATGATATTAGCAATATTTAATAATAGAATAATTGAACTATTTCTAAATCGCATCAAATTAAAATATGTAATGGATAAATGATTTTATTATTAGAAGGGTACTACAAAAATATGGTTTGTTGGTAATCGAAAAAGAACAAATTAATTGCTATGAAATAAATAATGATATTGAACCAAAATTTTGACATAAATTAACCTCAAAAAATTAATCAACATAAAATGTCTCAAGCTATTGATAAACATCTATCATTGATTTGTGACAGAATTATAATATTATGTAAGCATAAAATTTATTTGCCATGTCATTTGCCATGTCAAATGCCATGTAAGTAAAGAAATGTAACACAATTCCTTGATAGAAATATTTTGCCACTAATTATTGAATATTCTGTCACTATATTCTTATAAGAATTTTTTTGACAGAATAAAATTCTGTAGTATCATTATTTGTGACAAAATTATTCTATCAAAAAACCCAATTTTGTAGTAGTGATGGCACAATTAGAGATTGGTTAAAGCACAACACATTAAAATATTACAAAAAACACGTTTTATTAGTGGACTAGCACACAATTTATGAGCCATCAATAGCATGCGGGCCATATTATATTGATGTAAATTTTTTATGAAATGTAAACTTAAAATTTTATAATTTTACAAATAACTTAAAATTGAATCTTTTAATATGTTTTATTGGCTTAGGTTCTTTAAATTTATTAAGTCTTACTTTTAGAAAAAAGAAAAAAAGTACTCTAATTGTTTTATATTTATAATTTATTAAATGATATCATGATTTTATAAATAAAATTATAAATATCATGATTTTATAAATGATATATCTAAACTTTTATGACTTTAATATTTCATTTATAAAATCATAAATTAGACAAATGAAATATGTTTCATTTGTGAATGAAATATTTTTCACCATTTATACAATAAAATTGTGAACGAAATATGTTTTGTTATAAATCAAAAGTTAACTTCTAATTGTTATATTCTAATTTGAAACTTGTAAGCATTAATGTTATTATGGACTATGATCTATTACTTTATATAAATTCAAGTTATATAACAATTAAATGTTTAACCCTATTATTATTATTATTATTATCATTTGCTATTGTTTAGTAGTTAATAACTTAGTAGTCAATATCATATCTTCTTACCATTATTGAAATTATTGAATATTGACTTGAATTTTGAACTTTTAATTTTATTGAATTTAACAAAAAATGCATGGGCCTAAAAAAGTAGATAAACATAGAAAAATACGTCAACAATTTGACATACCTTTATAAAAAATAGAATAAAAATTATCAATTTTTTTTTGAGACAGCACGGCCTGTACAGCACGTGTGAACTCTTTCCGTGCGCTGTGCTAAGCCTAAGAAAAAAATAAAATAAGGCACGGCACAATCCGTTTACATGGACTTTATAATGTCAGCTCACAGGGCCTTCCTTTAACCGGTTGTGCCGTGCTTGGTAATCTCTAATGCATGGCCTGTACAGCACGTGTGAACTCTTTCCGTGTGCTGTGCTAAGGCTAAGAAAAAATAAATAAGGAACGGCACAACCCGTTCACATGATGACTTTATCATGTCGGCTCACAGGCCCTCATGGGCCTTCCTTTAACTGGTTGTGCCGTCCTTGGTAATCTTTAGTTATAACTAAAATCTATTTTCATTAATGATGCGAGAGAAAATAGTCCATATGGAATTTTTCCCATGGAGATAGTTAGAAGACAAAATAACTGTAGCTAAATTTGAAAGCTCACCCACTGAGGAAAGTTTTTGGGCAGTCATATCATTCCATCCCAAGGTGAATTTAGTCAGCACGCCTCGCTGAGCATTAACGATTGATGGGAATCATTCCGTTTCAAGTAATTATGTAATTTATTTCTTACTTGTTTCTGTGTATACATATTATTATAATTCTTAGCACACCCGCCATTCAAATTTGATTTTTTATTTTTAATACAAACCATAGAAAAATTGATTAGCTGATTACCAAAATATATATAATATCTAATGCCAATATACCATCCCACTTGGTTAATAATGGGGAATTTACATAAATAACCTCAAATATTTTTTATTTTTCACAAATAACCTTTCGAGATTTTAGCTATTATAATTAGCCAAACTCCAACTTTTAGGACAAAATTGCCCCTTGTCGTAACTGGCCAAAATTCTCTTACAGTGAACTCGACGAACTCGAAGAACGATCTGAGACTGAGTCATCGGAAATCTGTAAGTGTGAAATTTAATTTTTTTTTTTTCTGAATTTCGTGCTGCCGAGGCGCGATGCCGCGTGATGGCAGCACCGCTCCATCAGCGGGATGGCACCATGCCATCGCACCGAATCGATCCATCGCATCAGGTTTGGTACGACGGGCATCCGTCGCACCACATTCCAGATTTCGGATGTTAGTGCGACATGCAGCCCGTCACACAAAAATTGTGTGACGGTCGCATGTCGCACCAAATTCTTGGGTTGTAATTTCTGGAATTTGGTGCAACGGTGTGCCTGTCGCACCTGTAATATTTTCTGAAATTTTATGATAGATTTTTTTTTAATTTTTAAATTATATAATTGTAATTTAATAATGTTATATTTGTAACAGAAATATGGCAGATTCTGAGTATGTACCAGGTAGGGGTGGGCAAAATACCCGACCCGACCCGACCCGAACCAACCCGAAAAAATTCGGGTTAAGATCGGTTCGGGTGATTAACACAACCCGATCGGATTAAGTTTTCGAAACCCGATCGGTTGTGTTCGGATCAGGTTTGACCCGATCCGATCCGAAAACCCGATCGGGTTAACCTAAAAAAAAAAAAAGAAAAAAAAATATAAAAGGAAAGTTTCGAAGCAGCAGCCCTCCCTCAATCTCATCTCAGTATCTCACACACTCACGGCAAAACCAGAAACCGAAGCCAGAAAATCAGATTCAGCGGTTGCTTCAAGCCTTCAAGCCAGAAAGCCAGAAACCCAAGCCAAAAATCATCTCACACACTCACACAACGATCGTAGCATAACCGAAGGCGAAGGCGAAACCAAGCCGAAAATCGCGGTTGCTTCGAGCCGAAAACCGGAGCGGTTGCTTTAAGCTACAAAACCGAAACCCAAGCCAAAAATCATCTCACACACTTACACAGACCTTGCAGTCTGCAGCAGAACCGAAACCAAGCGGAAAATCAGCGGTTGCTCGAGCCGAAAACCGAAACCCAAGTCAAAATCATCTCACACTCACACGAGACTGCGGCCCTCAATCGGTTGCTTCAAGTCACAGCAGCGACGATCGAACACGACCACCGATCGATCACGAGCAGTAGCAGCAAGTCGACCACTAGCCAACTCCCAGCAGACGCAAGCGCATACGCAACTCGGCAACAGCATCAGCGACTGCAGCCCTCGGCTCAGCGACTGCAGCCCTCACCCCTCGACCCTTCACCCTCAGCCCATCAGTTCGATTCTGACAGCAGACGACAGCCACGACCACGCAGTTCGATCACAGCAGCAGCGGCCAGCTGCTCAGCGACCCAGACCTGCAACTTCAGCAACATCATCAGCGACTGCAGCCCTCAGCTCCATCACCACTCGGCCCCTTACACATCCGTTGCTTCAAGTAGCAACGATAGCAACGAAGCCATCCGAGTAGCTAACTCCAGCGAGCCCAAGCAACGACGATCATGACCCCTCGACCCCTTACAGACAACTTCGACGATTGAGCAACAGCCACTCCTACAGTACTTAGATTCATGGTACATAACTATATTCTATATATAATTATATATATTTGATTACTTATTAGTTAATTTAATAGTTGTAAATTTGTAATGGATAATTGGATAGTGTTAATACTTTAGTATATTATATGTTAGATTTTAAATTGATAATTACTTAATCAGTTTAATAATATGTAATATATCATTATATGTATAATATCAAATAAGAAATTTTAATAATAACTTTTTATTCTTGTATTGATTTTTTTTTTGGTTAATTGCTAATTGTTATTTGTTAATATATTTTTAATAGATTATGGATATAAATTAAGTAGATTAATTAATTAATACTTTAAAATTAAATATTGTGTTATATGTAATATGTGGTGCAATATATTTAATTTCAACAAAAATTAACTAATTCAATCAATTAATTTATGATATGTGAATAATATTTTATTATACTTTTAGTAAAAGGATGTAGATAATTAGATTGTATAAATTAATTAATCATATAAAAAATTAGAAATATTACGATGATAATTTTGAATTAAATAAGTTTCATAAAATTAAATTAATAAATATTTAAATTAATTTATGTACTAATTAGATTATGTTAATAATATTTTATATTTAATTTTTGAATTAGTGATTACTAATTATTTTGTTACTTTCATATTTTGTATGTTTAGATGTCTGGCCACTCAAGGTCGAATCTGATAAGTGATGATGAAGAGCAAAGTATACAAATCGAAAGAACTCGAAAGGGAAAGGAAAAGGCAAAGCGAAAAATACCTCCAATGAAGAAAAGATCTGACACATGGAATCATTACACTTTGCTTGAGGACATCTGAATGTGGTGAAGGAAGTAATGTTGTTTTGGCTAAAGGATGGAGTCAAGACGCTTGTAGAAGGGCACTCACCAAAATGATTATCATGGGTGAGTTACCGATCAGTTTTGTGGATAACAAAGGGTTTAGGCATTTCTGCAGTGTAGCAATCCCGCAGTTTGTTATGCCATCGCGGAGAACTATTGGTAGGGATGTTATGGACTTGTTTTTGGAGGAAAAGGCAATGTTGAAGAGTTTGATTTGTGATAACAAGCAGCGAGTGTCTCTTACAACTGATATATGGACTTCTGTTCAAAATATGAGTTACATGGTGATCACAGCTCATTTTATTGATAATGACTGGTGTTTGAATAGGAGAATTATCAGTTTTAGTGTGATTGAAGATCATAGAGGGAAAACAATCGGCAAAAAGATTGTAGCTTGTTTACATGATTGGGGGATAGAGAGGTTGTTTGCGATAACTGTTGATAATGCAACTGCAAATGATGTTGCTGTTGGTTATGTCACTATGCAATTACTTGCTTGGAGGAATACTGATGCACTTGTGTTGGCGGGACGATATATGCATGTGCGTTGTTGTGCACATATTTTGAATTTGGTTGTTGTTTCAAGGTTGAATGAGTTGCATGCTAGTGTTGCTGCTATTCGAAATGCTGTGAAGTATGTAAGGTCTTCAACCACGAGGCTGCAGACATTTAAACAATGTGTTGCACAGTGAAAGGCCCGAAAGGAACCGTCTGCTTTAGATTGTCCTACTAGGTGGAATTCCACTTATTTAATGTTAATGATCGCATTGAAGTTTCAAGCGGCATTTGATAGAATGATTGAAGTGGATAAACCATTTGAGGCATACTTTCTCGAGAAAGAAAATAACATTAAAAGGTAGGCCCACCGGACCCGATGATTAGGAGAATGCTGAAAGAATTATGAAGTTTTTGAAGATTATAACAACTTTTTTATTTTCAACTATACGTGTTCTTTCTTTACTCAAATATATGCTTATGTTATATGTTGTTTGTATTTGAATGTGCCTTTATTTACAATACGGCTTAAAGAAAATAGTTACTGGACTTCATCGTATATAATTTCTTCAATTCTTTTATAGGGTATCAATGCTCGAACTTTAAGTACAACAAGCTGATGTTAGAACTCAGGCATTCGGCAAAGTGCTTGAAAGTTGAAAGGAGTAAAAGAAGAAGTTATTTTATGTTTATGTTTAAACTTTAAATTTTGGTGTGTTATGATCATAAATCTTAATTCTTATGGACTTTAACACTTTGTGATTTGTGTTTAAATTTTAGTGTGTTATGGATTTTAGCTTAATGTTTATATATTAGTTTAATGTTTATATATATAGTGAGAGTATTGCTAACAAAAGAAATTGCTGGTATTCAAACACAGATTATAATGGTAGTTATTTTATCTTTAGGCGGACAATTGATACATATTGTAAACTACGGATGTGAAAAATTGAACAAATTTAATTTTTTTTATAACAAAGATAATTTTTGGGTGAATATCTGATAATTTATTTGCTTTTTAATTATAATTGAAAGTGAATATATAAATAAGAGTGGCAACTAAGCACCAATACTTAATATAAATAAGTGAGATAAAAAAACTGAGGGCTCACCTTTTATTGTTTATAAGTTGTAAACATATATAATTAGTATCTGGTTTAGTAGATGTGTCGCGAGTTGCATGGGTCAATGGCAGAGTTGACTGAAACGATGCAAACCATTTTAATTACCATAATTATCTTTAAATGAAATGCTTAATAATAAGTTAATGGATTTATTTTCTTTTTGTTTATAATGAATTAGAAAATGGTTGATGTGTTTAATTTCTCCTTCACTTTCAAAAGAAGAAGGTGTCAAATGTATGTGTTACTATATAGGGAAGAAGAGATTGAAGTTTTTAAAAAATAATAGTGTTAAAAATATAGATTATTAGAATTTTCTTTTGAGTAGGGCCTTAGTTCAGCCTAGTTACCATGTTGCTTATATGACGTTGATTTAAAGAAAAGGTCAGCCAGCCCATGTCTCATAACCATTCCTGATATTCCAATGGTGTCTTTTTATCATTCTTAGAATGAAATTATATTTATTTAATAATCAAATTGAGTAGGGGTGGACAAATTAGTTAACTAATCAATAATTCAATTACCGACATTTGGATCCGAATTTCTAAACGAATTGAAATTGAAATTGATTTTAATAGGAATTGAATATTTATTCTCTTTTTGTGTTAGTTTTAATTTTTATTAGGTAAATTTTTCTTTGTGTTAATTTTAAATTTTATTAATTTTAGATTTTGTGTTGATAAAACTTTTCCTTTTTTTTTTTGCTTGCTTGAAAATTAAAAACAATAGCTCAAAAGTAATTTTAACAGTTCAAAATAAGAAAAAAATTAAAAAGTAAAAAAAAATTGAAAATTTATAAATCAGATTTTACCCGATTCGACCCTACCCGATCCGACCCGAATTAATCCGACTCTACCCGAACTGACCCGAATTAACCCGACCCTAACTCAATTTTATTCGATTCGACCCGACCCTAACCCAACCCTAACCCGATCCTAACAAAATTTTTAAATCCGATCCGAATTCAAATCAGATTCGGTTCGATAAAAACCGAACCGCTTGCCCACCCCTACTTGTAAGTAATATTACTTTGTGCAGTTGTATATTATTGGTTTTCATATTGCTAAATAATACTATGATTATACTAACCATAAATTTTGGTTGAATTATCGTAGGAAAATGTCCTACAAACCATCGAGCCGAACTCAAAGGAGAAAGCACAAAAATATTGGCAAACTGTAAAGGATTATGTTCCATATATCCCAAGTTGGGTTTGTAATGTGAGTATCTTTTATTACTTCATACGAGATGAATACAAATTGCTCTATGTTTAGTAATTTATTTATGTATTTTTTGTACAGCATCAACCATCCATCAACGCACCTCCCATTATGACTGAAACAGAGGAGAATCAAAATACCGCAAGTGCCGCTAGCCCAACACTGGAGCCTCAATGTCTCGTTCAGGAGGAGCTTCCAGCAGAAGACCATCATGAGCAAACACACGAATCCAATGACACATATGATTTAGAGGTTATAAATCATTTATTTTCTGTGTATATATATATGTCATTTAGAGGTTATATATATTTATTTAAACTTATAAATTTTTTAATTTATAAGAATCAAGGACAAAGTTTAATAACGATTATATCATTCGACGGATGGACAAGATTGATCGTTCTATATGTGAATTGAAGTCAGCCTTTGAGGCAGAGCGTAAAGAACACAAAGAATTTAGAGAAGCGGTAATGGGATTTATTAGTTCGTATACTGAACGCTCACACGGCCCTTCTCCGACTACACATTCGTATGCGGTGAGCAAATTTAATATATCATTAGTGCGTTCTTTTAGCTTTTAATCCGATATTTATTAAATATGTTTATCCTGACAAACGGATAGGTCCCAGATGATTGTGGAGTATATCTTGACGTAGAAAATCGGATGATTTCCGATCCTATGTCATTATATACTTTTTATGGGGATGTTGAGTGGACGAGCGGGCAGATTCTTAAGGAGCGCGCCGGATTTTATTAAGTTTGGCCATCCATACGGAAGATCTTATGTCTTTAATAGTCCATATTTGATTCACGTCATTCAAGCGAGGGAGGAACATCAATCCTCTGCCTACACTCCAACTAATAGATCGCCGAATCGATGAGCGAGCGAGTGTAGATATAAATCCACTCGAGGATTACAAGATCCAAGTGTATGCAATGAGTTTGACCAGTGGTTTGCTTGGTAACATTACAATGGATCGTTCAGTCCCATACTGCACTTTCGTTTTACAAATAATTTTAGGTCATACTTCACTGGGATGGCTAGGTGACGAGATAATTTTTTTTTTAACATCCAACCACTGGTTGTGTTTGTGTAGTATGATTATTTTCTAAATTGACCAGTGGTTTGTTATTCTTATTTCTTATGTACAGCATATTCATGAGTATCTACGCTTGATCAGCGAGAAGCAATGGCAGTATCCAAATGCACTGTCTCAGCGGGTCACGCATACAGACACATATTTTTGGGTACAGTGGTTTACTGAATATATATTCATTGTTTTCACAATTTATATCTTTTGTATTTCTGAGTTCTTGTGTATATGATATTTCAGGTATTCCTTAAGCAATTATGGAACAACGGAAATTGTACGGTCGAAACATTACAATATAATGATAATTTTAATAGCTATATTCGTGGGCGGGAGTTCATAATGTCAAAGCAGCTGACAGATGTGGATATGGTATGTGAATAACAAATTTTTATTTTTTTACTGTGTTAATTTGGGTGTAAGAAATACTTAAAAGAACAATATTTTTATGTATAGGTTTTCATTCTCGTTAACCTTGGCGGCGATCATTGGGTACTAGCAGAGTAGACTTTCGTAACAATAAAGTATGGATTTATGACTCATTGCTTACATTCGCAACGATAAAGCGTACAAGGATCAATTTAGGGTATTCAAGTCATATTCCCTCGATGGCTAGACCATGTTGGATTCTACGATGATTCGACATGACCTACAACGTCGTTGAATCTTGAAAAGTCGTTGCGAGTTAAAGGTGTCCCACAACAAGAGCACGGTAGTGGTGATTGTGGTGTTTTTATTGATGTTTACTATGTATTTAATGTTTGGACTTAGGCTCGATTTCAACAAGCAATCATGGGGCGTATTTTAGGAAAAAGCTTGTTGTAGACATATTTAATGGTGAGATTATGTTATAAACTATTGTATTCAATATAAAAATAACA